>CM053030.1:48697099-48767099 GCA_028564925.1 Lithobates sylvaticus
AGACAGCATATTAACAAAAAATACAGAAAAAAAAAAACACACACGATACAAATTGAGTTACAGTTCGGTGAGTAAAATAAGTATTTGATCCCCTACCAACCAATAATAGTTCTGGCTCCCACAGACTAGCTACAGTATGTGCTCATGTGGTACACAGATTAGTCCTGTCAATTTAAGAAGGTTCTCCTAACGACAACTTGTTATGTGTATAAAAGACACCTGTCCACAGAATATTTTTTCTTCCATTCAAACCTCACAATCATGGGCAAGACCAAAGAGCTATCAAAGGACAATCAGAGGGACAAGATTGTAGACCTGCACAAGGCTGGAATGGGCTACAAGACCATCAGCAAGAAGCTTGGTGAGAAGGAGACAATTGTTGGAACGATTATTCGCAAATGGAAGAAATACAAAAGTAACCATCGATCGTCCTCAGTCTGGAGCTCCATACAAGATTTCTCCTCATGGGGTGACGATGATCATGAGAAAAGTGAGGGATCAGCCCAGAACTACACGGGAGGAGCTAGTGAATGATCTCATGGCAGTTTAGACTACAGTAACTAAACAAACGATTGGTAACACAATACACCGCCATGGATTAAAATCCTGCAGCACCCACAAGGTCCACTCCTCAAGAAGGCACATGTACAGCCTGTCTGAAGTTTGCCAATGAACATTCAAATGATTCAGAGAAGGATTGGGAGAAAGTGTTGTGGTCAGATGAGACCAGAATTGAGCTCTTTGGCATTAACCCGACTCGCCGTGTTTGGAGAAAGAAAAATGCTGACTATGACCCTAAGAACACCATCCCTACAGTCAAGCATGGATGTGGAAACATTATACTTTGGGGTGGTTTCTCTGCTAAAGATACAGGCCGACTTTGCCGCATTGAGGGGCCAATGGACGGGGCCAATGTATTGTAAAATCTTGGATGAGAACCTTCGTCCCTCAGCCAGAACAATGAAGATGGGTCGTGGATGGGTCTTCCAGCATGACCATGATACAAAACACACCACCAAGGCAACAAAGGAATGGCTCAAGAAGACACACATATAGGTCATGGAGTGGCCTGGCCAATCTCCAGACTTTAATCCTATAGAAAATATATGGAAAAAGCTGAAACTTCGAGTTGCCAAGCGACAGCCAAGAAACCTTAAGGATTTAGAGAAGATCTGCAAAGATGAGTGGACCAAAATTTCTCCTGAGATGTGTGCAAACCTGGTCACCAACTACAAGAAATGTCTGACTTCTGTGCTTGGCAACAAGGGTTTCTCAATCAAGTACTAAGTCATGTTTTGCTTGGGGATCAAATACTAATTTTCCTCACTAAACTGCAACTCATTTTATATTTGCATCATGTGTTTTTTCTGGGTTTTTGGTTGTTATTCTGTCTCTATCATTTAAAATACACCTATGATAACAATTATAGACCCTCCAGTTCCTTGTAAGTGGGCAAACTTACAAAGTCTGCAGGGATCAAATAATTATTTTCCCCAATGTGTATATTATTATATATATATATATTTATAAAGATGCTAAAAATCTTGATCAACGTCTAGCAAATAGTATGGTAATGAGATAATTATGTATCCAGTTACAAATATAAAGTAATAAAAATTGATCATGTCTACATATTACTCCAATTCACACAATACTCATTGCAGGTTTTATTGTCCCCACCAGGGAAATTCATCGCCTTTATTGGCCCCAGTGACCAGTGGCGGAATTATAAGGGTCGCAACAGTCGCAAGTGCGACTGGGCCCTGTAGTTCTCCACCACTTCAGGGGGCCCATCGGCCGTCCGCCCGCCCAGTGAGGGGTCCACCTGGGGGCCGGGGTGTGTGGCGTTGATCACTGTCGGGTTCATGGCATGGGGAGGGGGGCTTTCACCCGCTACGAGGGGGGAGGAGAGACCGTGAGTGAGAGAAGGCTGAAGGCAGCGCTTTAAGACTGTTTGTGTCCGCCCCCGCCTATCCAGAGCCAGAGAGACTGTAAGGGAGGCGGGGCGGACAGTAAAAAAACACACAGACCAATCCAATTCAGTGAAGTCGGGGGAGGAGCGCTCTGAGGCAAGGCATTGCTGGAGGAGGCATGCTTTGTGAGGAACCTTGCGACCGCGACGTGTGGAGGGGTAATCGATCGATTGATTAGCGGTAAGTCACCTCTGCGGCTCTGCCTCATACTGATCCCCCCCTCCAGTACCACCACCCCCCCTCCAATGACGCCACCACCCCCTCCAAACTGTGCCACCACCCCCCTCCAGTACCACCACCCCCCCTCCAATGACACCACCACCCCCTCCAAACTGTGCCATCACCCCCCTCCAAACTGTGCCACCACCCCCCTCCAATGACGCCACCACCCCCCTCCAGTGCCACCACCCCCTCCAAACTGTGCCACCACCCCCCTCCAGTACCACCACCCCCCCTCCAATGACGCCAACACCCCCCCTCCAGTACCACCACCGCGCTCCAGTGCCACCACCCCCCTCCAGTGCCACCACCCCCCCTCCAGTACCACCGCCACCCCCCTCCAGTGCCACCACCTCTCCCTCCAGTACCACCGCCACCCCCCTCCAGTGCTACCACCCCCCCTCCAGTGCCACCGCCACCCCCCTCCAGTGCCACCACCTCTCCCTCCAGTACCACCGCCACCCCCCTCCAGTGCCACCACCTCTCCCTCCAGTACCACCGCCACCTCCCTCCAGTGCTACCACCCCCCTCCAGTGCCACCGCCACCCCCCTCCAGTGCCACCGCCACCGCCCTCCAGTACCACCCCCCCTCCAGTACCACCCCCCCTCCAGTACCACCACCCCCCCTTCAGTGCCACCGTTCTCCAGTACCCCCCCTCCAGTGCCACCACCCCCTCCAGTGCCACCACTCCCCCTCCAGTACCACCGCAACCGCCCTCCAGTACCACCACCCCCCCGTCAGTGCCACCGTTCTCCAGTACCACCCCCCTCCAGTACCACCACCGCCCTCCAGTACCACCACTGCATTGGTGACACAGGCTGCACTGGGGACACCGGCTGCACTGGGGACACCGGCTGCACTGGGGACACCGGCTGCACTGGGGACACAGGCTGCACTGGGGACACAGGGTGCACTGGGGACACCGGCTGCACTGGGGACACAGGCTGCACTGGGGACACAGGCTGCACTGGGGACACAGGGTGCACTGGGGACACACGTTGCATTGGGGACACCGGCTGCACTGGGGACACAGCTTGAATTGGTGACACAGGTTGCACTGGGGACACCGGCTGCATTGGTGACACAGGCTGCACTGGGGACACCGGCTGCACTGGGGACACAGGTTGCACTGGGGACACAGTTTGAATTGGTGACACAGGTACTGGGGACACAGGTTGCACTGGGGACACAGGTTGCATTGTTGACACAGGCTGCACTGGGGACACAGGTTGCACTGAGGACACAGGTTGCACTGGGGACACAGGTTGCACTGGGGACACAGTTTGAATTGGTGACACAGGTACTGGGGACACAGGTTGCACTGGGGACACAGGTTGCATTGTTGACACAGGGTGCACTGGGGACACAGGTTGCACTGTTGACACCGGCTGCACTGGGGACACCGGCTGCACTGGGGACACCGGCTGCACTGGGGACACCGGCTGCACTGGGGGACACGGCTGCACTGGGGACACAGGTTGCACTGGGGACACAGTTTGAATTGGTGACACAGGTACTGGGGACACAGGTTGCACTGGGGACACAGGTTGCATTGTTGACACAGGATGCACTGGGGACACAGGTTGCACTGGGGACACAGGTTGCACTGGGGACACAGGTTGCACTGGGGACACAGTTTGAATTGGTGACACAGGTACTGGGGACACAGGTTGCACTGGGGACACAGGTTGCATTGTTGACACAGGTTGCACTGGGGACACAGGCTGCATTGGTGACACCGGCTGCACTGGGGACACAGGTTGCACTGGGGACACAGGTTGCACTGGGGACACAGGTTGCACTGGTGACACCGGCTGCACTGGGGACACAGGGTGCACTGAGGACACAGCTTACATTGGTGACAATGGCTGCACTGGGGACACAGGTTGCACTGGGGACACTGGCTGCACTGGGGACACAGGTTGCATTGGTGACACAGGCTGCACTAGGGACACCGGCTGCACTGGGGACACCGGCTGCACTGGGGACACACGCTGCACTGGGGACACAGGCTGCAATGGGGACACAGGCTGCACTGGGGACACAGTTTGAATTGGTGACACAGGTACTGGGGACACAGGTTGCACTGGGGACACAGGTTGCATTGTTGACACAGGGTGCACTGGGGACACAGGGTGCACTGGGGACACAGGTTGCACTGGGGACACAGGTTGCACTGGGGACACAGGTTGCATTGGTGACACCGGCTGCACTGGGGACACCGGCTGCACTGGGGACACCGGTTGCACTGGGGACACAGGTTGCACTGGGGACACAGGTTGCACTGGGGACACAGGTTGCACTGGTGACACCGGCTGCACTGGGGACACAGGGTGCACTGAGGACACAGCTTACATTGGTGACAACGGCTGCACTGGGGACACAGGTTGCACTGGGGACACAGGTTGCACTGGGGACACAGGTTGCACTGGTGACACCGGCTGCACTGGGGACACAGGGTGCACTGAGGACACAGCTTACATTGGTGACAACGGCTGCACTGGGGACACCGGTTGCACTGGGGACACAGGTTGCACTGGGGACACAGGTTGCACTGGTGACACCGGCTGCACTGGGGACACAGGGTGCACTGAGGACACAGCTTACATTGGTGACAACGGCTGCACTGGGGACACAGGTTGCACTGGGGACACAGGTTGCATTGGTGACACAGGCTGCACTAGGGACACAGGTTGCACTGGGGACACAGGCTGCACTGGGGACACAGGTTGCACTGGGGACACAGTTTGAATTGGTGACACAGGTACTGGGGACACAGGCTGCACTGGGGACACAGGTTGCACTGGGGACACAGATTGCACTGGGGACACAGTTTGAATTGGTGACACAGGTACTGGTGACACAGGGTGCACTGGGGACACAGGTTGCACTGGGTCAAAATCATGCTTTTTTTTTTTTTTGGGGGGGGGGGGGGGCCCTTCCTGATTTCTTGCACCGGGGCCCTGAGGTTTCTAGTTACGCCTCTGCCAGTGACTAATGAAATTGATGGGTAGTCTAAAATGTTACAGTTGCCACCAGAGCAAGAGAACAGAACATTTTCAACGGGGAGCCTTGTCCTCGTAATGGTGGCTGATTAATGTGAATCAAAATTATCAAATCCACAAACAATCAAATAACCATAAATTACCTTGATTTAGACTCAGTTTCAATCTATCAGAGTGGAAAACTATCAATTCATTTGCATAGATTGCCAGCTTTGAGATACTTTGTTTACTAATACGATGGTGTTTTTTAATCGATCAGATTATGAATTTGCATGGTGCAATCAATAACTGTCAGGGCTGGGCTCAGCCCTTCCTTCGAGCCAGCTGCTCAGCTGTCGGCTAATTGCCAGCTCCTATCTCTCCACAGTGACTCACCTGTTGATGATATCCTGCTCATCAATCCTGCCTACTTAAGCCGCCCAGCCCAGATGATCTCTGCCTTTGCCTTGGTCAACATCACAACACGAAACACAATCACGCATCTCCTGCGTTCCTGTTAAAGACTTGCTTGGCTGACATTGCTTCTGGCTCCAGATCCTGCTTGATGTTCCACTATGCTGATCTTTGGCTTCCTGACTTTCTGGCTTGTCTGACTATCCGTTCCGGTTACCGAACTTTGGCTAGGTTTTGACTACATTTGTTCTATTTACTTTTATTTTTAAACAAGTGTGATTCAACTGTACTTCTGTCTCAGTCTGATTCATGGTTTCTGACAATACCTTACGATTGTATGTTACGAGGGTATCTTAACTATCAAAGAACTTTTCTCTGTGTGTGGCATATCAATCGAATGGGTTGCCATTGATTATTCCCATTTGAAGAAATTGATCAGAAAATAAATGGGTCATGTATTAACCACTTGCCATCTGGGCCATTTCTGACACTTTGCTCCTATATGTAAAAATCTACTTTTTTTTTGCTATAAAATTACCTAGAACCCCAAACATTATATCTTTTTTTAAAGCAGAGAACCTATAGAATAAAATGGTGGGTGTTGCAATTTTTTATGTCACATAGTATTTGCGCAGCGTTTTTTCAAACGCATTTTCTTGGGGGAAAAAAAACACTTTCATGAATTAAAAAAACAAAAAAAAAACACTAAAAAGTTAGCCCAATTTTTTTGTATATTGGGAAAGATGATGTTACGCATAGTAAACCGATACCCAACATGTCATGCTTAAAAACTGCGTCTGCTTGTGGAATGGTGGCAAACTACGGTGCTTAAAATTCTTCATAGGAGACGCTTTAAACGCCTTTACAGGTTACCAGGTTAGAGCTGCACAGGAGGTCTGGTGATAGAATTATTGCGCTCACTCTGATGTTCGCGACAATACCTCACATGTGTTGTGCGATCATTGCTTACATATGCGTGCAAGAGTTACGTATGCTTATGAATTTGCGCGTAAGCACGCTGTGACAGGGGCGCTTTAAAAAAATGTTTATTATTATTTATTTTATACAACATTTTAGTTTTTTTACACTTTTTGTTGTACTAACTTTATTACTATCACACGGGATGAACAACATGACTGTGACAGGACCTCTGTATGAAGAGATTTGGGGTCTATTAGACCCCAAATCTCTCCTCTGGCCCCCCATGCAGCCGATCAGACACAGATTGGTCTGATTGGATGCTTTCCTGGCTGCTGGTGGCCAGCTAAAGAAAGGGGCGAAACCGTTGACAAACTACTCATCGCTCCCAGTTTCTGGGGTTACGGAGAGAGGGGAATGACGTCAGTTCCTCTCTCTCTGTACAGGGCAGCCATTGCTGCATAGCTCCCGGCCTCCGGGATGGGACCAGAAAGCCCAGGAGAGGTGGCAGGGGCTGTGAGAGGTGGGTGGGACCCCCTTCCATCACCCGTAGAAGTGATTGAGCAGCTAATTAGCCAGTCAGATCACTTCTGCAAAAAAGAGAAACGCCGGCTGAAAAGATCGATACCTGGATGATGCCTGTAGGTGCAGGCATCGTCCCAGTATAACCACTGCAACCCAAGGACGTCCATGTACGTCACCCCCAGATGATGCTTCTATAAGGCGAAACATGTCGGGAGACTAATTTGCTGATGCCACTGCTGCCAATTCTTTCCATATATGCTTGCATTTTCTCTGCACATGTGAGTACCCATCTGCTTTTTTAAAAATACATTTTATTAGCCTATACGGTATCACACTATATGGCCTCATTCCTTTTTTGCCGGTAATACTGCTGGGGATGAACTACACTGTACACCTTCCACCACCCCCATCTTGGGCTTCCATTGAGCGTCCACTGTCTGCATTTATCCGGGGTCTTCACTGCATCATAATCCTGGAACAGCTGCTTATCTAGGTGTAGTCTAAACACCATTCAGCACGTTTGACTCACACGGCATAAGCCTACTGAGTCCACGAAAGTCGGTAAGCCTTTTGTCCAGTTGGTGATTGAAAACTTCAGACAAGCCGCATAAGTCACTTTATAATATTTTGCACACACCTATGTCACTATTTTGGTGTAATATTTTTGCTTTTTATTATTGTCTCATATAATCACTTCTAATTGATTATGAATATTTATTATTAATATCCTTCAGCATATTTATTATCAATAATTTTCAGCATATATAGATTTTTCACTATTCATTCACAATCTATATTATAATAGTTTTATTTATTTACCTGTTCAAATATTAATTTTTTGAAACACTTTAGGAGCGCCGCATTCTATATTTATTCACGTTTTTCCCATACAATCATTGTTGTGCAGGCTGCTACATTCACCATTGTTAGATAGCGCGGTTTTTCATCTTTCTATTTAGACGTCCATGTACGTACCTTGGGCGTCAATTCGTTAAAGCATCTATGGCCACCATTAGAGAAAATGTTCACTTTGTAGAGATCTCCTCTCACTTCCTCATGTGTCTCTGGGATAGGAAATGAAAGCAAATATCCCCAGTGTGGATACAGATTGCAAAAAATAAAATGATAGGGAGTTTTAACCTTTTTTCATGCACTTTAAATTTAAAAACAGAAGTCTCAGCTGCTATAGGCAGCACTTGTTTTTTCATTTTGGATAGAGCAAAGGAGGGTTGTAACCCCGGGAAGATTTTTTTTCGCAATCTGTCCATTGCAAGGATATCCCTCCACTTCCTGTCCCATAGCCAAACAGGAAGTGGGAGGAAATCCTCATAAATAAAGGGAATATCTTGGGGGGTCACCAGAACTAGAGCAGAACCTCCACCACAGATAATAGAAATGCACGCTTACCAAATGGATATGACCTTCTATCTCTAGAAAGGTCTACAGAACTTAGATTTGAATGCACATGACACTGGTCCTAGGGGCAGCTCTGAATTACTCTCCACAAGAGGCGATATACAGCATTCCTGCACCAAAACCTTCTCCTTGTGGACCATAAATGGTAATATGGAAATAAAATCCACCAATTGTATAAAAAAAAAAAAAAAAAAACGTTAAAAGCATTTTATTAAAGTTTAAAAGTGTACTTACCGTACATTATTAAAATATCCATAGCGCCATAATAGTAAAGCAGTTTTCGCTGGCAAAAAGTCAAAACATCCGTACTTCCAGGATCGGTAGAATGCAATGACATCAGCAGCTCTTTGTTTATATAACTAGGTATGGCGCCGTGCCCCAGGCGGCATCTACAACAGAACGCGTAGGGTAGAGCTGCCAATCTACCGATCCTGGAAGTGCGGTTGTTTGACTTTTGCCAGAGAAAACTGCTTTACTATTATGGTGCTTGGGATATTTTAATGTAAGTCTTGAACTTCAAGGAGAGGAGGAAGAAGGTTTTGGCGGAGGATTGTTGTAACTCGCCTCTGGCGGAGAATAATTCAGAGCTGCCCCTAGGATCAGTGTCATGTGCATTCAGATCTAAGCTCTGTAGACTTTTTGTCAGGGCTTGGCTCAGCCCTTCCTTGTCTGAATTGGCCGCTCTGCTTGAGAGGAAAATGTCTATGGAAATCACGGAGGACACGGGCACGAGGAGGAACTCTCTTGGGTCTCATCCTCTGATGTACATGCCCCTGTCCTCCTCCGTGATTTCCATAGATGTTTCCCCTCAAGCTGAGTGGCCAGCTCAGAGAAGGAAGGGCTGAGCCCAGCCCTGACACCTTTCTAGAGACAGAAGGTCGTATCCACCATTTGCTAAGCATGTGGCGGAGGTTCTGCACAAGGACACTATATTTATCACCGGTGATGGATGCTGCATCTTTAAGATCACTTCATATTATATTAGATTTTAACTATAAATTTTTAATTAAAAATGTACTTTTAAAAGATAAGTTATTCATAGCCTCATTTGATTTATTCACATGGACTTTAATGTTTTAGCATGTTGGTTTGCATTTCAATGGTTGCACTATACGCTGAATTTTTTGGATTGATTATTTTGTATTTTTTTAATTCTTTTTTTCTTTTACATCCCTCTACGCTGTCCAAAACAAAAAAAAGTTTTGCCTTTAGTCATACAGTATAAAGTATAAACAAAGGCAACACTTTTTTTTTTTTTTGAAAGGAGTGGGGAGGGGTTAAAACTAGGGTTGTCCCGATACCACTTTTTTAAGACTGAGTACAAGTACCGATACTTTTTTCAAGTACTCGCCGATACCGATTACCGATACTTTTTGTATGTGACAGTTTTCAAACCACAATACAGACTAATGATATCTTCTTAATCTTAACGCACTGATGGGCACTGACAGGTGGCACGCACTGATGGGTGGCACACATTGATGGGTGGCACACATTGATGGGTGGCACACATTGATGGGTGGCACACACTGATAGGTGGCACGCACACATGGGCACTGAAAGGTGGCACGCACACATGGGCACTGATAGGTGGCACGCACACAAGGGCACTGATGGGTGGCAAACACTGATAGGTGGCACGCACACATGGCACTGATAGGTGGCACGCACACATGGGCACTGATAGGTGGCACGCACACATGGGCACTGATAGGTGGCACGCACTGATGGGTGGCAAACACTGATGGGTGGCACACATTGATGGGTGGCACTGACTGATGGCTGGCTGCATGGGCACTGGCTGGATGGGAACTGGCTGGATGGCACTGATTTATGGCTGGCAGTGGCAAGAGGATTTAGTTTTGCTCTGCAACGCCCATCTTGGTACACCTAGCACTCAGCCTCAATAAAGCAGCAGCGGACATCTTGTTACACCCAGCCCCAACTATATGGGCTGGGTGTAACAAGATGTCCGCTGCTGCTTTATGGAGGCCGAGTGAGTGCAGGGTGTACCAAGATGGGCGTCGGGATTATCAACCACGTGGCATGTAACGGCAACACGGAGCGTCACTTGCATTACTGAATGTGACGGCTCCGGTCGCCGATCAAGTAACATCCCTGCTGGGAACACGCAGACACGGAGTACTCACTCTCCGTACTGTTCTGTCCTCCGCTCCGCCCGCTGACTCCGCCCTCCGCTCTGCCCGCTGACTCCGCCCTCCGCTCCGCCCGCTGACTCCGCCCTCCGCTCCGCCCGCTGACTCCGCCCTCCGCTCCGCCCGACTCTGTCCTCGGCACCGCCCGCTGACTCCGCCCTCCGCACCGCCCGCTGCCGCTGTCAAGGTATCGGCTAAGCATCGGGAGCATTTGTGCGAGTACAAGTACTCGTGCAAATGCTTGGTATCGGTCCCGATACCGATACTAGTATCGGTATCGGGACAACCCTAGTTAAAACCCCTGTTTTTACTGCTGTCTTTGTCCCCTTTATGGAGCTTCACCATCTCTATTTGCCCTGTTTACTATTATCACCGAGAGTGAAAGTAAAAGCAAATCCCAAATTCTTACAGGGGTTATAAGACCTCCCCCCCTTACTATAGCCAAACTTAAAACAAAAAAAAAAAGTTTACCTATAGTTCTACTGTTATGCCGGAAAAAATCGGAAATTCCGCCAGCAAAAGTCTGATGAAAGCTTTTGGTCAAAAAAATGCGACCGTGTGTATGCTCCATCGGACTTTTGCTGGCGGAATTCCAGCCAGCAAAATATTGAGAGCAAGTTCTCAATTTTTCGTGCGGAAAAAGTTCCGATCGGAAATTCCAATCGTCTGTACCAATTCCGATGCGCAAAATTCCTACGCATGCTCGGAAACATTTTGACGCATGCTCGGGAGCATTGAACTTCATTTTCTTGGCCTTTCGTAGTGTTGTACGTCACTGCGTTCTTGATGGTCGTAAGTTCAACGAACTTGTGTGCCAAGCTTGAGCGGAATTCCGTCTGAAAAAACATCCAAGATTTTTCCGATGGAAAACCCGCTCATGTGTACGTGGCATAAGGTTACAAATAAGCTGAATGAATAAGCTGAAAATGGAATTCTTTACCTGAAGATGAGAGTACACGATTATTAAAAGAAAAGTAATTCCAGAAGTTTTGCGCGGAGGGCTTTACAAATTCGTTGCTTGAGCCCTTCGCTTTGCATGTGAGATCCGATGTCAAGAAGACCGCTATTGCAGTGAAAAGGATTAGGAATGCAATTGATCTTTGCCGGCAGCATGGTGAGCATTAAACGCGGCTGTTTCACAAAAATAAATATGCCGGCTTCCTCTGGACATCCATTCGGCATTGTTCGCTCCTCTACACGAAGATAAATATTGACAAGTCAGAAATGCCAGAATAAATGAACCGTATTTGTCTTGCCTTTAATCAGAGAAGAAAATAATAAAAATGAGGCAAAATGAGTCTTATAAATATTAGATAAAGCACGGCTAAGTGTTTTCTGTTAAAGCCTGATTATATTATTTATCTGTTGATGACAAATGGAGAGCTCCGGGCGGTAGATCAGAGAAAGACAAATCCAGCACTCTCATAGGACCCATAAAAAGCGTAACACTAGGTTCTTTTTGGTGCAGTAGTTCAATTCTGCCACTAGATGGCCTTAGTCTTTGGTGTTAAATGATGTCCAGTATCATTCAACATAGATGACGGAGGACATACTGTGAGTGCAGGGCATCATAGGCCCACCTCATGAGGAGGCATCACTGCAATGTCCTGCACCCACAGTGTAATGACCTCAGCTTGCCTGTATGGTTGATGACTGCCCACTGTTTGGAGAAGATATGAAGAGGAAGCATCCAGTTTCATCCAACCCAGAAGACGGAGGACATACTGTGAGAGCAGGGCGTCATAGACCCACCCCCTGAGGAGGTCTGTTGCCATAGCTATTTGTAGTGATTTTATAGCATACACTGTATTTGTGTGTTATTTAGTATAACATAGTTATAGTTTTGAGACCATGTGCTTTAAAAATCGAAGGCTCCCACTCTTGCAAATGTACCTGTTACATAGTTACATAGTTAGCAAGGTTGAATAAAGACACCAGTCCATCCAGTTCAACCTGAGCGAGTGTGGGTGCGTGTCTACAATTATCCCTATTCCCATGTAGCGCTGTCAATTTTTTATGCAGCGCTCCACACATACATCGCACACTTGGTCCCTACAATCCAAGGTCCCCAACTCACATTCATACTAGGGCCAATTTTGGGCAGAAGCCAATTAACCTACCTGCATGTCTTTGGAGTGGGAGGAAACTGGAGTACCCGGAGGAAACCCATGCAGGCACATGGAGAACATGCAAACTCCAGGCAGGTAGTGTCGTGGTTGGGATTTTTACTGCTAGGCGAGAGTGCTACCCACTACACCACTGTGCCGCCCAGTTGGACTGGTCTCAGAGGTAGCTCTTTGTAAAATATGGAGGAGGCATCACCACAATGTCCTTCACTCACAGTATAATGACCTCAGCTTGGTTTGTTCACTTTGTGGACCTTTGGCATAGCTGGAACACAATTACCTCTGACCCCAATAGTGCTTGGAGTTGAGTTAGGATCAATGTCGAGAGAGCTGCATTCAGGTCAAGACTGCTTCTCTCATAGAAGTCAATGGAAAGAAAAAAGCAGGTTGATGCACCTAAAAAGCAGTTCAAATGTAGGTCAGATTCACTGTTTAATGACCCGGCTATCAGCTAAAGGACCGATCCGGCATCCAGCTACAAATCAATCCTGCATCCAGCAACCCTACCCCAAGCAACTGCAGAAACCCTACACCCAGAAATTGCAGAAACCCTGCATCCAACTACTGCAGCAACCCAGCATCCAGCAACCCTGCTCCCAGCTAAAGTGTCTATCATGAGTCCAGCTACAGCACCAACCCTGAGTCCATCAACCTTGCTTCCAACAACATCCTTGTGTCCATCTACAACAACCCTGTGTCCAGCAACCCTGCAACCAACTACTACAGAAACCCAGTGTCCAGCAACCCTGCTTCCAGCTCAAGTGCCTACACTGTGTCCAGATACAGCGCCAACCTTGTGTCCAGATACAGAGTCCAACAACAATCCCATGTCCATCTACCACAGCAACCCTGCATCCAGCAACCGCAGCAGCCCTATTTCCAGCTAAAGTGCCAAACCTACATCCAGCTACTACAGAAACCCTGTATCCAACTACAGCTTCAACCCTGTGTCAAACTTGAATCCAGCTACCAGAGCAACCCTGCATCTAGCTACAGCACGAGCCTTGAATCCAGCTACCAAAACAGCCCTGCATCCAGCCACCACAGCAGACTTGTATCAATCTACAAAGCCAACCGTCCATCCAGCTACCACAGCAACCAGTTTCCACCTTCAGCGCCAACCCTCTGTCTCATTAGCACATCACCACTATATCCAGCAAGCCTGCATCCAGCTACAGTGCCAACCCTGAATGCAGCTACACCCCTAAACTTGTGTCCAGCTACAGCACCAATTTTGAAACTAGCTACCAAGACAATGCTCCATCCAGCAACCAACCCTGCATCCTGCTATAGTGCTAACCCTGCATCCAGCTACAGGATCAATTCTGCATCCAGCTACAGCAGTAACCCTGCATCCATCCAACCTTGAATTCAGCAACCCTGCAGCCAGCAACAGTAGCAAACTTGTATTCGACTACAGAGCCAGACCAGCATCCACTGACCACAGCAAACCAGCATCCACTGACCACAGCAAACCAGCATCCACTGACCACAGCAAACCAGCATCCACTGACCACAGCAAACCAGCATCCACTGACCACAGCAAACCAGCATCCACTGACCACAGCAAACCTGCATCCACTGACCACAGCAAACCAGCATCCACTGACCACAGCAAACTTGCATCCACTGACCACAGCAAACCTGCATCCACTGACCACAGCAAACCTGCATCCACTGACCACAGCAAACCAGCATCCACTGACCACAGCAAACCTGCATCCACTGACCACAGCAAACCAGCATCCACTGACCACAGCAGACATCCTGTATCAAGCTACAAATCACCAGGAAAAATAAACCAAGAGATCCGTAACCGCTACAAATTGTCTATTCTGATATGGCTCCATAACTGGCCATACCCGTCTCAACCAAAGGTTACCACTAGCTGGCACAGCATGCTGAGTTGTAGTCCCTCTTTAGTTAAGCATGTGTAAGCGACCCAAACCTGCTATTCACCTAGGAAAGCTCCAGCCTTACTCCCTGCACAACCATCATTGCTGACACAGACTGACGACTTTAATAGACAAAGCTCTAATTATAGGAGTCTGCCTCCCTCCCCGAGAGACCGGCCAGTCTCCAGATCAACCCCCCCGAGTCGTGTTTTAAATCATAACCGCCCACAACAAGACAGTAATCTCTGTGTTATATCTATAGCTGGATTCTCCATATAACATCTCCGTGGGGGCACTAGAGAAGAGGAGAAACCAGGAGTGCCGCTGGGGGACCCTAGAAGGGGAGGATCAGGGCCACTCTGTGCAAAACCCTTGCACAGAGGAGGCAAGTATAACATGTTTGTTATTTGAAAAAATAAAAAATACCTTTACAACCCCTTTAAGCCCACGTGCCCAGATGCTGCATGTATGAGTACAGCTAGCTGGAACAAGTTAATAAACTCAAGTGTAAAATCCTGGCATAGTTCCGCATGGCTGTACATGGGCGTACTTGGATATACGCCGTTGCTTTTGTGCATTTGGATAAACACACATATTCTTGTTTTTGCGCTGATGCATAAAAGCATTGATACACGAGTATGACCGCGTACAGCCATGCGCTGTAAGGCCAAATTGTACACACCACCTGCACTCTCTTGGATTTTACGCTATAGAGAAAAATAAAAGCCCTAATTGTCCATGCACACAAGGCTTTAATATTCAAATTAATGGATATAGAATAGTCATAATCACCATATTAATAATAAATATAATAAAATAAAACATACAAAATCAATATCTAAAAACAAAAAGAAAAAAATTTCAGCTTACACAATTTCCCCCACACCATATGTTTAATAACACAAGTACTCCGTCCTATATCACATTTAATGAGGAACACAAACTATCAAAATCATTTAAGAATTCAAGTCATGTATTTCACTATATCAATATGAACTACCTGCCATGATATTCAGGTGCGCCTTATTACTAATTACATACAAAAAAAACATAAATATTCATCATGCGAGACATAATTTCATCAACAAAACCATGATCAGGGGTAAACAAAAACAAAAATCAGTATGTAATTAGATCTTATATTGCAATTGTTTAATCGCATGCATTTTACCCTTTTATTTATGCAATTTAATTTAATGTATTATTTAGTTCTTAACATATTATAAAAACATCTGTAAATCATAAATCTAATCATTACTTTTATTTCCATAATTTATAATGAATAATATGAAAGCTATACTTGAATTTTTCCCTTATTTTTTTTATTTAAAGCAGTTGTAAACCCCACGTGGTGATTTTTACCTACAGGTGAGCCTATAATAAGGAGGTAAAATGTATATCTCCTAAACATACACAGTTTAGGAGATATTCATCCTGAATGCAGCTGCTAACGTCAGCGGTGCATGCGCTCTCAATGTCCGGCGTATCGTGCCGGAACTTCAGAGCTTCTTGCCGGAACAGAGAGCTCCCACGCGCCTGACGTCATCGCAGCTCCAGCGACTCACAGCCCGCGAACCCGGTAAGAGCACCGGGGGAATATGTCAGCCCCGGCAGCAGCCCCCAGACACCGTTCATTCTTAGGTAAGTATTTCACAATGTGCTAGTATGCGATGCATACTATCAAATTATGCTATTGTCTTGCAGGGCTTTTTCTTTTCGTTTGTTTTTTCAGCAGTTTACTACCGCTTTAACCACTTGCCGCCCGCCATACAGCAGAATGACGGCGGCAAAGTGGATTCCATATCCTGACTGGGTGTCATATGACATCCTCAGGATACTGAGCCGCTGCGCGGCGATCATTGTTGTGGGGTGTCAGTCTGACACCCCGCAACTACAATCTCGGTAAAGAGTCTCCGACGGAGACTCTTTACCATGTGATCAGCCGTGTCCAATCACGGCTGATCACAGTGTAAATAGGAAGAGACTTTGATCGGCTTTTCCTCACTCGCGTCTGTCAGACGCGAGTAGAGGAGAGCCGATCGGCTGCTCCTCTGACAGGGGGGTCTGTGCTGATCGATTATCAGCACAGCCCCTCCCGAGGATACCCACACTGGACCACCAGGGACGCCACCAGACCACCAGGGATGCCCAGCACCAGGTATGCCACCCTAGACCACCAGGGATGCCAGTCAGTGCCCACAATGGATGCCAATCAGTGCCCACAATGGGCATCACTGATTGGCATGCATTATTGTTTAGCACTGATTGGCATCCATCAGTACTATCCATTACACTACAATGCCGCCTAGTGCCCATCCGTGCCACCTATCAGTGCCCATCCATGCTGCCTATCAGTGCCCATCCATACTCATCTGTGCCGCCTATCCATGCCCATCCATGCCGCCTATCCATGCCCATCCATGCCACCTATCCATGCCAATACGTGACACCTATCAGTGCCAATTTGTGCCACATATCAGCGCCCATCTGTGTCGCCCATCAGTGCCGCCTATCAGTGCCCATCAATGCCACTTCATTGGTGCCCATCAGTACAGCCCCATCAGTGCCCATCAGTGAAGGAGAAAACGTACTTATTTACAAAGTTTTGAAACTGAAACAAAAAAAACATTTTTTTTCAAAATTTTCGGTCTTTTTTTATTTGTTGCTCAAAAAAAAAAAAAAATCGCAAAGGTGATCAAATACCACCAAAATAAAGCTCTATTTGTGGGAACAAAATCATAAAAATTTGTTTGGGTGCAGTGTTGTATGACCGCGCAATTGTCATTCAAAGTGCGGCAGCGCTGAAAGCTGAAAATTGGTCTGGGCAGGAGGGTGTTTAAGTGCCCTGTATTGAAGTGGTTAAGGGACATTTAGGGTTACTATTTATATTTTTACAGTATTTGGGGTTAGTTATCCGTTTAGGGTTTATTAGTTAGGGTTATTACGTTAAGGCAGAGTGTAATTTTTGCAACGTTTTGTGCATTTGCAACCCATGCCTTTTTAATTTAATGACCTGACGTAATGCGTGCCAACGCACCACAAAAACATAAAATGTGCCCTCAGTGTTTCGTACGCCTGCCCTAATAAAGTGTGCCATTACAGTATGAAATGCGTTGATGGTGTTTTTAACTGTTGTATGACAAACACATACGTTACCTTTTGAGGAGAACATCTCATAGGTAATTCTTTTACCACAGTCTGCTGACCTCACCTCCATTTTTTGGGGATCTTTAGTTCCATATACCTGGATCCTAATACTGTTTAGTACATGATCATCTGGAAAACACTGACAAGTCTCCTAAAGTGCTAGTAAAGTCTTATTTTTAACTTGTACCTACAGGAAAGCCTATAATAAGGCTTACCTGTAGGTACAGTGAATATCAGCACCTGCATGGTCTAGGACAGTGAAGGCGAACCTTGGCACCCCAGATGTTTTGGAACTACACCCATGATGCTCCACTACACTGCAGAGTGCATGAGCATCATGGGAAATGTAGGTCTAAAACATTTGGGGTGCCAAGGTTCGCTATCACTGGTCTAGGAGATATTTACACTGCATGCAGCCCTTCAGAGCTCCATACCGCGGCTATAAATTAGGTTTCTTGAACTCTGGATGGATTCTTGCATCCCTAAAGATGTAAGCATACCTATTCATTTGAATTAAAATTTAAATCCCAACATATGCTAACTGAAATGAGTATACTTCTACGCATCAACCCCATGGCACTTTTATGGATCAATCCCTTAAAGCGGAAGTAAACCCATCGATTTAACAGTCTAAAAAAAAAAGGCATGACGTGAATGCTAACTGCACATTGGCTGTGCTCTCAACCAAACAGTCAAACCAGCCAATGGCTGGTGTCATAACGGATCACATGTGCAGCACTGTGGCAGTTGAAGATTAAACAGAGGCAAAGATGGCAGCTTCCTTGGCTGAAAACGATAGGGGGGTTTACTTCCACTTTAACACATCTATGGATCTTTCCTATGGCACTCCTTTGGATTTCTTCTGCAGCATTTCTACGGAACACTCCTGTGTCACTTCTATATATTCCTCTTGTGGTATTCTATGGAACTCTCCTTTGGCACTTCTATACATCCCTCTTTTGGCACTTCTGTAGACTTCATCAGTGGGACTTCAACGGATCTCTCCTATGGCACTTTTATGGATTCCATTCTCATAACAAATAAACTTTCACTATTATCACACTAAAGTTCCTCCCCCCGGGGGCGTGGGTGCCGTTTCAGTGCCGTGCCATGCCACTCGGGGGGGGGGGGGGGGGTGTTTGCCCAAAAGAAGAACCCACCAGCTGCCACTGCTAATCCCGGTTGTGGTACTTCTACAGATCTCACCTATGGCACTTCTACAGATATCTTCTGTGGAATTTCTACAGATCTCACCTATGGCACGTCTATGAAATCTTCTTTTGTCACTTCTATGGATCTCTTTTGGCACTTCTAGGGATCTCTCCCCTTATACTCTCTTGGCATTCCCAGAGACATCTTCTGTGAATTCTACAGATCTCTCCTATGGCACTTCTACGGATCTCTCCTATGGCACTTCTACTGAATTCTTCTATGGTGCTCCTATGGATATCTTCTGTGGCATTTTTTATGGATCTCTCCTAAGTCCCTTCCATAGATTCCTCTGGTGGCACTTCTACAGATGCCTCTTGTTGTACTTCTATGGACTTCTTCTGTCGCACTTCTATGGATCCCTCCCTCAGCACTTCTACAGATCTCTCCTGTGAATCACCTACTGATTTCCTCTGTGGCATTTATATGTTTCTCTCCTGTATCACTTCTTGGGTGGATAGACTTCTATGGATCCCTGTTGTGGCACTTCTATGGATTTCGGTTATGCCATGTCTACAGAACTCTGTTGTGGCACTTCTATGGACCTCTTGTGGCACTTCTATGGATCTCTCTTGTGACGGATCTACAGACCTCTCTTGTGACGGATCTACAGACCTCTCTTGTGACGGATCTACAGACCTCTCTTGTGACGGATCTACAGACCTCTCTTGTGACGGATCTACAGACCTCTCTTGTGACGGATCTACAGACCTCTCTTGTGACGGATCTACAGACCTCTCTTGTGACGGATCTACAGACCTCTCTTGTGACGGATCTACAGACCTCTCTTGTGACGGATCTACAGACCTCTCTTGTGACGGATCTACAGACCTCTCTTGTGGCATTTCTATGGACCTCTCTTGTGACGGATCTACAGACCTCACTTGTGACGGATCTACAGACCTCTCTTGTGGCACTTCTATGGATCTCTCTTTTGACGGATCTACAGACCTCTCTTGTGGCATTTCTATGGACCTCTCTTGTGACGGATCTACAGACCTCACTTGTGGCACTTCTATGGATCTCTCTTGTGACGGATCTACAGACCTCTCTTGTGACGGATCTACAGACCTCTCTTGTGACGGATCTACAGACCTCTCTTGTGACGGATCTACAGACCTCTCTTGTGACGGATCTACAGACCTCTCTTGTGACGGATCTACAGACCTCTCTTGTGACGGATCTACAGACCTCTCTTGTGACGGATCTACAGACCTCTCTTGTGATGGATCTACAGACCTCTCTTGTGACGGATCTACAGACCTCTCTTGTGACGGATCTACAGACCTCACTTGTGACGGATCTACAGACCTCACTTGTGACGGATCTACAGACCTCTTGTGGCACTTCTATGGATCTCTCTTTTGACGGATCTACAGACCTCTCTTGTGGCATTTCTATGGACCTCTCTTGTGACGGATCTACAGACCTAACTTGTGGCACTTTTATGGATCTCTCTTGTGAGGGATCTACAGACCTCTCTTGTGACGGATCTACAGACCTCTCTTGTGACGGATCTACAGACCTCTCTTGTGACGGATCTACAGACCTCTCTTGTGACGGATCTATAGACCTCTCTTGTGACGGATCTACAGACCTCTCTTGTGGCACTTCTATGGATCTCTCTTTTGACGGATCTACAGACCTCTCTTGTGGCATTTCTATGGACCTCTCTTGTGAAGGATCTACAGACCTCTCTTGTGACGGATCTACAGACCTCACTTGTGACGGATCTACAGACCTCACTTGTGACGGATCTACAGACCTCACTTGTGACGGATCTACAGACCTCACTTGTGACGGATCTACAGACCTCACTTGTGACGGATCTACAGACCTCACTTGTGACATTTTATCCTATTCATTCTTCCCTCTCTCCCGATAGTCTGCAGAATTTCTGTATCTCATACAAATCAAGCAGCTTATAGAAGATTGTGGAAGTATTTGCAGGAGCACAAAGTAAAGTCGTTTTAAATGTACTTTTGTGAAAGAGATCTATTTTTAGTCCAATTAGAGGAGATGAAACGTAAGGAAGTATCCAGAGGCTGAGAGGATCACGGCTTTCGCATACTTTGTTTCTCGAGTTTCTGTTTCCTTTTTTATTTTCTGCAAATCCAAGTAAATCGCTGAAGTCATAAATCTTTGGAGATGATCCGAAGGTATAAAGGAACTGCATAAGATTGTTCTTCTGCAATGTTTTGTCATCGCGTATTAATTGCTTGTCACACTTAATCCTTGCTAAGTCTTATAGAGCCTATTAGAATCAGTCGGAGGAGGAGGAGGGGAAAACAATGGCTGACATCACTTTAATTAGGGACCTCCAGAGAAAGTGGAGCATAGGACACCATTCCTGGAAGAGGTAGGTAATCTGGCATCGCTTCCCTTCTTTGGAAAATGCTTGGTCCCTGGCCATCATGCTGATCCCTTGTTTTGGATTTTTCTTGGATGGACCTGAACAGATGTGAAGGTGGACTGCTTCGATTGGTCCTGCCTATTCAGGACCAATAGTTCAGAAAACACTGAAGACAAAGGACCAGATAGGGCTCATACATGTGGGTGGTTTGTCTCGTACAGGTAAAAAAACTAGGCATTTCTGGGTTCCTAGGAGGCAGCACCAATTATCATCTAGCATTTTCCTCCCCATCCTGACCCTGGCCCGTCCCTTACATTTACTGTATTTTAGTTCTTTCAATCATGGTGGCTCAGTGTTGCACGTGGGCATTACCTAGGGTTAAATTAGTTAAATTTCGTTTTGTATATTCGATTTCTAACAAATTCCAGATTTTCTTAACCATTTGAATTTGGATCAGTCAAAAAATTATGGACCGATTCAAATTCTATGTGAAGAATAGCTGGTTTTTAAGGAGTGGGCCGACTAACACGCCCTTAACCGATGAATCATCAGCTGTCTTCCCCACTGACAACTGAAATGCAAACAAAAGTATGGCGACAATCGAAAATTCAGAAAAGAAAAAAAAAAACAGCATGGGGTTCTCCCTTCCAATCCATACCAGGCCCTTATCCGAGCATGCAGGCCAGGAAAGGGGGGGGGGGGCGAGCGAGCACTCGGCCCCTCCCTCCTAAACCATACCAGACCACATGCCCTCAAAATGGGGGGTGCCCCCGATGTAGATTCATCATCAATCACGATGCCCACTGCACCGCCAGACCCGAAAAAAGAAAGAAAAAAAAAACTCCGGTCTCATTGAAGGCTCCCGCTGTCTGACATTTCTTAACCACATGCCAACCGCGCTATAGTCAAAAGAAGGCTACAGCGCGGTCGGCTTATCCTGGGAGGACGTCCTACGGACGTCCTCCCAGAAACTTGCTCCCGCGCGCCCACTGGGGCGCGCACTCGGGAACATCCGTGACCGCCGGGTCCCGAGGACCCGGCGCATCACGGATCACGGTAAACGGACGCTGATAGCGGCCGTTTACCACGTGATCGCTCCGTCAAATGACGGAGCGATCACATGTACACAAACCGGCGTCACGTCATGACGCCGGTTCCTCCCTCCCCTCTCTGTACCGATCGGTACAGAGAGGAGAGAAGCGGAGAGGGGGACAGACGGGACCAGCGCTGTGGGCTGGATGTGTAGTGCCCACAGCGCTGGTCAATACACTGCCACCACTGTGCAATACTCTGCAACCAACCGCTGTGCAATGCTCTGCAACCACTGTGCAATGCTCTGCCGCTCTGCCACCACTGTGCAACGCTCTGCCACCACTGTGCAACGCTCTGCCACCACTGTGCAACGCTCTGCCAATACTCTGCCAATACTCTGCAATAAATTTTAATAGAAACAAAGAATTTTTATTTATTTTTTTACTGAATTTTCAGTATATTTTGATTTATAGCGCAAAAATTAAAAAACCCAGCGGTGATTAAATACCACCAAAAGAAAGCTCTATTTGTGTGAAAAAAAGGACACAAAATTCATTTGGGTACAGTGTTGCATGACGGAGTAATTGTCATTCAAAGTATGAGAGCACCGAAAGCTGAAAATTGGTCTGGTTAGGAAGGGGGTTTAAGTGCCCAGTGGGTAAGTGGTTAAAAAGCCTAAGGGTGGGGCCATCGGCTGTGGCCACGCCTTCTTGTGACGTCATCACAAGACCGAAGAATTCAAATCGTTGAATAGTTTTCGGTGAAAATTTGGACTTCATTAGAGAATTAAACAAAATTTAAAGGGTAACTCCACTTTCGTGGGGGAAAAAAAATAGCAAATAAAGAAAAAAATAATATACAGCATATAATTTGCGACAATAATCATATTGTAATTGAATGTTATTAAAAAATACCACTCCCATTAAACTTACTCAGAACAGAGGCACAGAGAAACACAGAGGGATTTCTTCCGAATAACAAAAAGGTAGGAATCTGCAATAAAGTTTGTTATAATCCCTGTAATGTACAGTGGTGTGAAAAAGTGTTTGCCCCCTTCCTCATTTCCTGTTCCTTTGCATGTTTGTCACACTTAAGTGTTTCGGAACATCAAACCAATTTAAACAATAGTCAAGGACAACACAAGTAAACACAAAATGCAATTTGTAAATGAAGGTGTTTATTATTAAAGGTGAAAAAAAATCCAAACCATCATGGCCCTGTGTGAAAAAGTGATTGCCCCCTAAACCTAATAACTGGTTGGGCCACCCTTAGCAGCAACAACTGCAACCAAGCATTTGCGATAACGTGCAATGAGGCTTTTACAGCGTCCTGGAGGAATTTTGGCCCACTCATCTTTGCAGAATTGTCCTAATTCAGTTACATTAGAGGGTTTTCGAGCATGAACGGCCTTTTCAAGGTCATACCACAACATCTCAATAGGATTCAGGTCAGGACTTTGGCTAGGCCACTCCAAAGTCTTCATTTTGTTTTTCTTCAGCCATTCGGTGGTGGACTTGCTGGTGTGTTTAGGATCATTGTCCTGCTGCAGAACCCAAGTTCGTTTCAGCTTGAGTACACGAACAGATGGTCGGACATTCTCCTTCAGGATCTCTTGGTAGACAGCAGAATTCATAGTTCCTTTTATCACGGCAAGTCTTCCAGGTCCTGAAGCAGCAAAACAGCCCCAGACCATCACACTACCACCACCATATTTTACTGTTGGTATAATGTTCTTTTTCTGAAATGCAGTGTTCCTTCTACGCCAGATATACTTGGACACACACCTTCCAAAGAGTTCCACTTTTGTCTCATCGGTCCACAGAATGTTGTCCCAAAAGTCTTGGGGATCATCAAGATGTGTTGTGGAGAAATTGAGACGAGCTTTGATGTTCTTTTTGCTCAGCAGTGGTTTTCTCCTTGGAACTCTGCCATGCAGGCCATTTTTGCCCAGTCTTTTCCTGATGGTGGAGGCATGAATGCTGACCTTAACTGAGGCAAGTGAGGCCTGCAGTTCCTTGGACGTTGTTGTGGGGTCTTTTGTGACCTCTTGGATGAGTCGTCGCTGCGCTCTTGGGGTAATTTTGGGCGGCCGGCCACTCCTGGGAAGGTTCACCACTGTTCCATGTCTTCGCCATTTGTGGATAATGGCTCTCACTGTGGTTCGCTGGATTCCCAAAGCTTTGGAAATGGCTTTATAACCCTTTCCAGACTGATAGATCTCAATTACTTTCTTTCTCAATTGTTCCTGAATTTCTTTGGGTCTCGGCATGATGTGTAGCTTTTAAGGATCTTCTGGTGGACCTTACTGTGTCAAGCAGCTCCTATTTAAGTGATGCCTTGATTGTGAACAGGTGTGGCAATAATCAGGCCTGGGTGTGGCTAGAGAAATTGAACTCAGGTGTGGACAACCACAGTTATAGTATGTTTTAACAAGGGGGGCAATCACTTTTTCACACAGGGCCATGATGGTTTGGATTTTTTTTCACCTTTAATAATAAACACCTTCATTTACAAATTGCATTTTGTGTTTACTTGTGTTGTCCTTGACTATTGTTTAAATTGGTTTGATGTTCCGAAACACTTAAGTGTGACAAACATGCAAAGGAACAGGAAATGAGGAAGGGGGCAAACACTTTTTCACACCACTGTACATCACCCAGGGGAATGTTTTATTCTCAAAAAAGTGGAGTTACACTTTAAGGAAACTAAACTAATTCCGAAACCAATCAAGGAACACGCAACTGGTAACATAATGAATCTATCCGAATTTTATTATGTTACCAGTTGCGTTTTGTTGATTGGTTTCAGAATTAGTTTAGTTTCCTTAACCACTTCAGCCCCGGACCAATTGGCAGCCAAAGGACCAGGCCCCTTTTGCGATTCGGCACTGCGTCGCTTTAACTGACAATTGCGCGGTCGTGCGACGTGGCTTCCAAACAAAATTGGCGTCCTTTTTTTCCCACAAATAGAGCTTTCTTTTGGTGGTATTTGATCGCCCCTGCATTTTTTTTTTTTTTTTTTTTTTTTTGCGCTATAAACAAAAATAGAGCGACAATTTTGAAAACAATGCAATATTTTTTGCTTTTTGCTATAATAAATATCCCCAAAAAATATATAAAAAAACATTTTTTTCCTCAGTTTAGGCCGATACGTATTCTTCTACATATTTTTGGTAAAAAAAAACGCAATTTGCGATTATTGATTGGTTTGTGCAAAAGTTATAGCGTTTACAAAATTGGGTGATAGTTTTATAGCATTTTTATTAATATTTTTTTTTTTTTTACTAGTAATTTTTATTGTGACTGCGACATTATGGCGGACATATCGGACATTTTTGACACATTTTTGGGACCATTGTCATTTATACAGTCAATGCTATTTAAATGCATTGATTCCTGTATAAATGACAGTGAAAGAGTTAACCACTAGGGGGAGGGGAGGGGTTATGGGCTGTGACATGTGTGTTTTTTTACATTAGGGGGCGGGGCTGACAACTGAAGTCACTGATCGGCTGTTCCCGATGACCGGGAACAGCCGATCAATGACAGGCAGTGTAGGAAGCGCGGGGAGAGGTTTGATTACACAGACCTCTCCCCGTTCTTCAGCTCTGTGACCCGATCGTGGGACACCAGCGGCGATCGGGCCCGCTGGTCCCACGGCCGTGGTCAAGGAGCTCAGGACCGGGTCGCGAGCACGACCCACGGCCAGGCAATTAAAGGGCCACGTACCTGTACGTGATTTTGCCTGCCCGTGCCATTCTGCCGCAGTATATCTGCGTGAGGCGGTCGGGAAGCGGTTAAAGTGCAACTCCACTTTTGTTGAGGGAAAAAAAAAAAAAATTTCCATTCTGCACATGTCTAGTGCAGGAAGTGAGCGTTGTCACCCTCGGACAGGAAGTGTGTTACTGGTAGGATCATCAGTTAATAATAAGAAAAAAATTAATCTGAAATAAGAAAACGAATGCAGCCACCATATCTAAGGATAGGTAGTCTGCAATATCGGACATTCGTGTTCTCGGGTAGACAGACGCACATCTTCAAGAATTCTGCCGGTAAATCCTGAAAGCAGACCGCCTTGCCTGAAGCCGTCAGGATTTAATTTGACAACTAAATTACAGCAAGCCAACGGTTACATTGTTCACACTGTATAAACAAGTTCTGGTAATATACCGGAGCCGCCGGGGGCAAGATGGAGAGGGTGGGGCACCGTACAGGAGAACGGTCCGCGTTCCCCGCGTATTGCTGACATTGTAACAATGACATAGGACCCCTTTCATCATATCTGCTCCATGCAGCTTTACCCATTACCGTTATTATTACAAATCCCGTCCTCCATTAATGGTGAATGTCAGTGTTTATTAAGACTTGATGGAGCCCCGTTTTCTCACTATTCCGAAGAAAAAAAAAAAGAAAAATTGGCGCTTTGCAAGTATATGAAACTCATTCATTATTTCTAATAGCCGTGTACCTCGGCTGGCTGCTGAAAATGTATCAGTATAAAAAATGATTAAAATTCACAGAGAACGTATAAATCTCCTGAAACCGAATATTGCTGCTGCGTTAGAGGCAACAATGGACCACATGGACAAGAAAATATAAGAAAATAATTGGAAGATCAAATTCATGTAGGGCACTTCAGACAGTGCAGGTCAGACAAAAAAAATAAAAAACATTTGATTGGTTGTTGATTAATATCATTTTTTATATTTCCTGTAGTGCTAAACTTTGGTTACACACAAGTGTGTGATACCAACTGCTAGCTTGCAGCATATGGAAGATGTAGAGGCACATGAATGCTTTTTTGCATGAGGAGCGAGGCTTCATTCACATTGAGCATTTGCTAGATGCACTTTTTTGTGTGTATTTCCCACAGCCTATTCATTTGAATGGGTTGCCCTATGTTTTACAAACGCACCAAAGATTGTGTTTATTAATACGCATTTTAGTTCATTTGTAAAAAATCCAAAATCCTGTTCTCTGCGTCTTTAAGAAATATATATATATATATATATATATATATATATATATATATATATTTATATATATATATATATATATATATATATATATATTTCTTAAAGACGCAGAGAACAGGATTTTGGATTTTCTACAAATGAACTAAAAAAAAAAATATATATATATATATATATATATATATATATATATATATTTTTTTTTTATATATATATATATATATATATATATATATATATATATATATATATATATATATATATATATATATATATATATATATATTTTTTTTTTTATAATTTTTAATATATATATATATATATATATATATATATATATATATATATATATATATATATATATATATATATGGAAAAGCAGCACTACTATATCCTGAATACTGGATACAAAAGATTTCAATACAATAATAGGTGCACTGTCCCTTGAAGGGCTAATAAAATAAAAATATGTAATAATTTACATACCACGAATAAAATGCATCAGTGTAAAAACAATACAATTTTAATAAAAGATCAAAATTGCTACGCAACACCCCAAAGTATGGTACCTTATCCTGAAAGTGCATAGCTGTTACACCAAACAAAAAAAACGATATACTGTATATCAGGGATATGCAATTAGCGGATCTCCAGCTGTTGCAGAACTACAAGTCCCATGAGGCATAGCAAGACTCCGACAGCCACAAGCATGACACCCAGAGGTAGAGGCATGATGGGACTTGTAGTTTTGCAACAGCTGGAGGTCCGCTAATTGCATATCCCTGCTGTATATTATTAGGTTATATAAAATAAACATAAATTCATGCTTAGATCCTAAGTCCATAAATAGATGCATTTCCTTTCCAAGGAACATCTTCAGAGGACAGGAGACTCCTGTCCTCTGAAGATGTTCCTTGGCAACTAAACGCATTGGAGAAGCCTGAGTGTGACGCTATCACGCACGCCAATTTTGTTATGGCGGTCTTTATTGTGTACTTGTTCCTTGACTACGCTGCTCCCAACCTGCAACCACTTGTTACCAACCCTTGGCTTGTTTACTGACTATGCTTCTGTGTTTCTCCTTATCTGCTATATCGGCTAGTGGACCCTGGGCTTGCTCACCTCCTTGTCAGGCAATCTCGAGGACTGCGACCTGGTACCAATACACAGAAAAACCCATCTCTACCATCAGGAGCTCTGGTGAACGCTGGTTAGTACTTAGACTCCACACCTCTAGGTGAGCCTGCATCATCCACTAGGGTACACTGCTTTTTTTTTACCTATCCTGCTGGTCAGTGGGAGTCCCCCTACAGCTATAGCTAGTGGTCTCCGAGCCTGACCCCTGAGCATGACACCAAGACAGGAAAGTTTTGGAATTCTCTAGTAGCAGCCTTTGTGCATGTGCAGGAAAACCTGTGCAGATGCATATGCCAAGGGAACGTGGCACATAAAAACTTCCACCTTTTATAAATTAAAAATATGTCCTTGATCTCCAAATTATGTCATCAGTCTGCTTCACGCAGAAGGAAGCTTTTCTTCAGTCTCCTCTCCCCCAGTGATCAGACTGTACATTGTAACTTTGTATCAATTCACAAGGTGTTCTCCATTTCTTCCTCTTGTGGTTCTGGTTGAATAAAGTGAACAGCAAATGTAGAACACAGTGAGGAGTTTGAATTACAGGAATGAACATTATTTCCTTTTTCCCCGAGTGAGGAATAATTGATATTGACGAGATTCAGGCTCCGTGTTATGTTATTGGGAGAGGCCGGCGATCAATGACTGTATAATGTAGGCGCAAGATTTGTTGAGTTAATTACGAGAGTGAAATCTTCCAGAGACGTCTACGGGAGGAGAAGTTCCCAGGCTTTGTTTACAACCCTGTATCTGTTGCCTGCCTTGACCTTTGATTTGTCCATCTATAGACCTTTTACCTGCCACCAGCCATCATCCAGGGTCACCATCTACTAACTGGACCGGGATGCCGGCACAGAGATGGCAAAATTGTGTAAATCCTGGTGCTTGTGCGTGGAAACGTGGCACATATGCAGATGCCCGTGGCGTATCTAGAACCGTGGTGGTTGGTGCTAACCTCTATGGGGGGGGGGGGGGCGGGGGTCTGCAATCAATCTCCCCCAGGTCTGTACTTACCCCTCCACGGTTGCAGCGTCTTGGCTTCCTTGACTTCTCCTCCTGGCCAACCCGATCCGCCTCCGGTCCTGAACGGCCGGGAGGAGAAGCCGGAAGACAATAGCGAATTGTGATTCACTAGTGCCACAAGTAGGTGGGGTTTTGGACGCAGTGCTAGTCGAAAAGCTAGAAATTTTACGCGTGCATACGCACAAAGACGTACGTTTACTATACAGGCCATTCCTTGCATTTTTATGCAGGAATTTTCTACTAGAAATCTAATGTTCAGTGGGAAAAAACCCTTAACATGCGTTGCGTAAAGGCAGCCCAATAATTTTGAATGTCCCAATGAGCAGCAACGGACCACAAAATGGACATGCACCGTTTTTTGGATGGTAGTACACTAGCATGCGTTGTAGCATGCTGTAACTTGTCTCAGAGCTGCATTGCCTTAGTGGGTTGTGCGATGCTATACGTCATAACAAGAAAACGCCAGCAAGAGCCCAAGTGTCAGACAAGTGGCTTCAACCCGGTTTCTTGCAGGCCACGTGACCGACGCATTTCGTACTCCCCACAGGGCTTAGTCATGAAGGCCCTTTTCACTTGAATGGGCTGCCCTCAGTACAACAAACATGCAAAATTAGCTCCTGTACCTTTTATGGCACTGAGCCAGGCAGGTTTTGCGCATGTATGAACGCATTTTAACGTGCAACAAAACACTGGACTGCGACTTGCGTTTGGCACCACAAGCGCAAAAGCACCTTTTTCGCACGTTTCCAGAAACACAATTGCTGCCCGTGTTCCCGGAGCTTCGGTGTGAATGCAGCCTAATGTACGTCATCCGTTTGCTGCAGGCAGGAGGAAGCATTTCCTCAATCTCCCCTTCACCCCCTTCCCGGTGATCAGACTGGAACATTATAAATTTGTAAAAAAAAAAAAAATATCTTCAACAAGACCGGAGTTTTTTTTTTTTCAGGCTACACCATCAAAGTGGCGTCCAAAAGCTAGATAAAGATACGATGTAGAAGAACAAAAAAAAAAAAAAGTGAACTTGCTGCAGAGAGTACAAATCACTGTGAAGGTAAGATAGCAGTAATGAGAAAAATAGGGGCTGAGCAACAAAACAAAAACGCGGAAAGAGTGATTATGTGTATATTTATCTGACACGACCACAATAAACATAGAGAGCGGATTCAGTTCACTGTACGGCGCGATGGTTCCCGGGGGAGCGCTACGCTTCCATTAACATCCATTAGGAAACGTGAGGATATTTATTACAATGGCGCAAAAAATCTTCTCAAGTCTTTAATGAAGGCTCTGCGATGCATACTTATTAGGCCGCTGCTGCAACTTATATGAGAGGGAATGGAACGGGAAGCACGAAATACTTGGAAATTAGAAAAAAAAATAAGAAAACCGCCATTCTGCCATTGCTTTGTCGATAATTCAGGAGCGGCTCTGGTATCTGTCAATAGTATAGCATGGAGCGACAATTAAATGTCAGCAGCATTTTAATTCGCTTGTCATTCTCATTGCTGTTAACGCAAAAAATTATTTCCGACTGCAGAAAACCTTGACGGGCCGCGGGGACGCAATAAATGCACGTATTGATTCTTTAATCATTCTACCGGTAGCATGAGAATGGTATTAGAAGAGAGCGGTGGGGGTGGGGGGGGGGGGAGTTGTGCAACAATGCAAGGGAGTCGAAGCTTTGTGATGCAACATGGAACGCTCTCCACGCCAGGGGATGGATCATCACACGTGGAATGTAGATAAAATGTGCAAGAAGTCATACTCATACTACTTTTGGTTTTAAGTGAGTCTGCGATCCACCTAAAATGTTTTGAAGTACCCCAGTCTAACATGCATACAATTTTAATGTTTATCAAGCCTGAGCCTAAGACAAACCAAGAACTGCATTATCTTCACTTCAGAGGTCTCCCCATCACATCAGAGGTCTCCCCATCACATCAGATTCCCCTTCACATTGGAGTCCCTCCAATCACAAAAGAGGCCCTCCCAATCACATCAGAGGTCCTCCCAATCACATCAGAGTCAGCCCATCACATCAGAGGTCCCCCCATCATAATCAGATTCCCTTCACATTGGAGTCCCCCCAATCACATCAGAGGTCCCCTCATCACATCAGTGTCAGCCCATCACATCAGATTTGCAAATCCAAAAAATGTATCGCTAATACATGTACGGAGGTGGGTGTATGTCATAACACTCTAAACCAAAAAATCGGTGATATCAAAACCCGAAAATGTGAATAGTGATACTGGAAGTGACCCCAGTAAGAATCAAAATAATATAAATAAAGTTCGTGAAAGTGATAACATCAACTGGTAAGTCCCTCTGATCAACTCAATGTGCAAGAGCTGGAAAAAAGGCAGGCTTGACTGATGTCACTATGAGGCGTATGTACTCTTACCGGAAACGTTGGATGTGGGAACCGTACGGCATCTGAGAGATATGCCCCTGTGGAAGACTTTTAGTCGAAACGCGTCGGGCCTGCTGTCTCACACCCCTCATATTGCCGCATTATTTTATATTTTCTCGAGATTTTATTCATTTTTTATATTTGTCACATGAATATGTGAATAAATCCATGTCCGTTTGACCTGCACCATCGGAGTTGTCTCCACTTTTTTATCCCATTTCCTCGGTCTTTGGGATCATCCCTGTGACCATCGGATGACCGGATGCCGAGCATACCTTGCTGTCGCTGACTGATCCAGTGTCCTGTCCCGGAAGCCGTCTGAGTTACAGCCTGTGGTGGTCTCCCCTAGATGCAAGACTCTCCATCCCTAAGCCTGTCTGATGTGGATGCCGTACGGTTCCCACATCCAACGTTTCCGGTAAGAGTACATACGCCTCATAGTGACATCAGTCAAGCCTGCCTTTTTTCCAGCTCTTGCACATTGAGTTGATCAGAGGGACTTACCAGTTGATGTTATCACTTTCACGAACTTTATTTATATTATTTTGATTCTTACTGGGGTCACTTCCAGTATCACTATTCACATTTTCGGTTTTGATATCACCGATTTTTTGGTTTAGAGTGTTATGACATACACCCACCTCCGTACATGTATTAGCGATACATTTTTTGGATTTGCATGTTTCTTTGACTTTGTTTGTTTTGTTTGTTAGCAGCTTTTACATTGTTTAATTTGATTAGCGCGGTGTTTCCCCAAATCTATCATCACATCAGATTCCCTTCATATTGGAGTCCCCCCCAATCACATCAGAGGTCCCCCCATCACATCAGTGTCAGCCCATCACATCAGATTCCACCATCATATTGGAGTCCCCCCAGTCACATCAGAGGTCCCCCCATTACATTAGGGCCCATCCCCCAATCATAATTTGAATGCGTTTTTTTTACTGAAAATTTTGGTTTGGTAAACAACTGCCCCAGTACCATCATGTGACATGCCACCGTTTTAATCTTCAGGGTCCATATATCATGTTTTGAGGTTTTATGTAATCTTCAGACCTAAAATGTCCATTTTAACACACGTGAAAAAAACTGAAGAAAAGCAAAAAGCTCTGGCAGAGAAAGGCTTGAAACCTTATTTACAGCATTTTCCCTTGCAATGTGCCACCGACTTGCTAGAAAATATTCCAAAAACTGCTGATCTACTGGGATTTTCACACACAATCATCTTTCGGGTTTCCAAAGAATGGTCCGAAAAAGAGAAAATATCCCTTGAGCGGCAAATGTGTGAAGGAAAATGCCTTGTGGATGTCAGAGAATGGGCAGACTGGTTCCAGATGATAGAAAGGCAACAGTAACTAAAATAACCACTCGTTACACCCAAGAATACCATCTCTGAATGCACAACACATCGAACCTTGAAGCAGCAGAAGACCACACCGGGTGCCACTCCTGTCAGCTAAAAGCAGGAAACTGAGGCTAAAATTCGCACAGGCTCACAAAAAATTGGACAATAGAAGATTGGAAAAATGTTGTCTGGTCTGATGAGTCTCGATTTCATCTGCGACATTCAGATGGTAGGGTCAGAATTTGGCATAAACAACATGAAAGCATGGATCCAAACCTGCCTTGTATCACCGGTTCAGGCTGGTGGTGGTGGTGTAATGGTGTGGGGGCAGGGGCAGACTGAAAACTCATGGGGCCCCCGGGCAATCAGAGATTATGGTATCACACAGTATACACAAACACATACACAGTATACAATCACACAGTATACACATACATGTACACACAGTATACACAGACATGTTTCTATTGGCTGAGAAGGTACTGGATAGGTGGGGCAGCTATAATATCGGGATTTTTAGACCAAAAGGATGTCAGTAAGGGACATTTCAGAGACAGATGTAAAAAAAAAACGGATTTTTACATACTATCCCTGGTTTTACTGAGGCTGGCAACCCTGATGGGGCCCCCTAGTGGCCCGGGGCCCTCGGGCGGTGCCCGAGTGGCCAAATGGTCAGTCCGTCCCTGTGTGGGGGATATTTTCTTGGCACACTTTGGGCCCCTTAGTACCAATTGTGCATCGTGTAAACACCACGGTCTACCTGAGTATTGTTGCTGACCATGTCCATCCCTTTATGACTACAGTGTCCCCATCTTCTGATGGCTCCTTCCAGCAGGATAATGCACCATGTCACAAAGCTCCATTCATCTCACCACTGGATAATGAGGTCACTGTACTTCAATGGCCTCCACACTCACCAGATCTCAATCCAATAGAGCTCCACACTCACCAGATCTCAATCCAATAGAGCTCCACACTCACCAGATCTCAATCCAATAGAGCACCTTTGGGATGTGGTGGAATGGCAGATTCCCATTATGGATGTGCAGCCGACAAATCTGCAGCAACTGCATGATACTATCATGTCAATATGGACCAACATCTCTAATGTTTCCAACACCTTGTTGAATCTATGCCACCAAGAATGAAGGCAGTTCTGAAGGAAACCCAGTACTAGCAAGGTGTACCCAATAAAGTGGCCGGTGAGTGTATAACCTTATATTGTAAACAAACTTAGAGCGCCCTCTACAATTAAGCTCCGGGGTGGGGCAAAATGCATCAAAGAGCGTGGCGAGAGAAGGGCCAAGGCTGAGGCTGTTTCACCGTTACCTTACATCCGACTGACAAGAGTTCGGAGTCCTTAGACTTCCCTATAGGAATAAATGGTCTCCCAACAGGGTCTCTTTAATCCCCCATTGGGTTTTGTATAGCAGTAGTAAAATCAGAGCAGATCATACAAACTCCATGCACCTTGGAAGCCCTAACCACTTAGGCCCCTTTCACACAGCCGCGGTGATGGTAAAGCAGCGCTATATTTAGCGCTGCTTTACCGTTGTTTTGCCCGCGGGTTTCGGCCGCTCGCGGTGCGGTTTTACCCCCCGCGAGCGGCCGAAAAAGGGTTAATATCGGCGCTTTGCGGCGGTATTGCCGTGGTTTTACCGCGGTGTCCCATTGAAATCAATGAGAAGGAGCGGTATAGGAGCGGTGAACACACCACTCCTATCCCGCTCCAAAGATGCTGCTAGCAGGACTTTTTTTGCCGTCCTGCTAGCGCACCGCTCCAGTGTGAAAGCCCGCCGGCTTTCACACTGGAGTCAATGGGGCCGTTTTTTTCAGGCGCTGTACAGGCGCTATTTTTAGCGCTGTACCGCCTGAAAACCGCCCCAGTGTGAAAGGGCTCTTAGACACTGCAATATGAATTATATCAGAGACATTTTGTTATCTAATCCTTATAAAAATCTCATTGTTTTTTCTTCCCCCACCCCCGATCACCTCTTAACGCGATTTTTCCGTAACCTTGTTAAAATTATCTTTGTCGGCGGAACGAAAAAGGAAAAGGAATGGAAAATAATGATTCTTTATGACTTATTAACAAGACTGTTCCATGTTATTTCCGGATCCTCAACATAGGTCTTCTTTTTAATGGGTTCAGGTCACGGTGAAGCCTCTTGTCAATCAAGGGAAACTATAGAATTTATTAGCACAATGGGCGGGAAAAAAAAAGAAGAAAAAAAAAAAGGAAGGGAACGAGGATGTCTGCAATAATGTTGGAAGGAGAATATTGCATTATGGGCTCATAAACGAGGCCATCACCATCTCTGGAGTGTCTGTCAAATTAAAGAGAAATATTCAGGCCGACCTTTACACCTTCCTCTGGAAAACGGCTGGGAAGCCCTCATTGCATATTCTATGGAGCTCCTTAGCTGCCAATTAACAATAAATCGCCAAAGCGCAAGTCTATCACCGCTACCGAGCCAAGATTCCCGGCTAAAATGGAAAATTAGAAACGGTATCGTTCCCGTAGAGCTAATTGCTTTGTATGTTACACAAGCTGCAGACTTTGAAACAGAGAAGAATAAAACCACAAGAATTAGAAGAAAAAAAAAAAAATCTTTGGTTCCATTAGTGTCCTCAACAGGACGCAACTCCAGTATTTTTTAATTAGAGATTCCAGTTTTCTGAGTCAGACCATCCATTTCAACAACTACCCTCCCATTACGATTATGTGTGTATTTCATGTACGTTGGCTTAGTTTACACTTGCGGTTTGGATGGTACAAATTAGGGGTGCGCCGAATGAAAATTTTGGTGCCGAAACCAAAAATGCACTTTGCTGAAAACCGAAAACGGATACCAAAACAGACAGTTTTTAAAAAATATTTATATTTTTATATAGAATTGTATTATATTCGACTTTTTAATTAATATCATAAATTTTAATTAATATGAATTTATTGTTGGCCATTATTGTCACCTTTAGTGCAAGAAAAGCTCAAGAAAAATGCAGTCTGCAGTCCCTGACGATCCCTTGTATCATGTCCTCGGTCGCGAACCATCTCTTGTATCAGGTCCTCAGTCTAACCTTTTCTTGTATCATGTCCTCAGTCGCTAACCATCTCTTGTATCAGGTCCACAGTTGCTAACCATCTCTTGTATCATGTCCACAGTCGCTAACCATCTCTTGTATCATGTCCACAGTCGCTAACCATCTCTTGTATCATGTCCACAGTCTGACCATCTCTTGTATCAGGTCCACAGTCTGACCATCTCTTGTATCAGGTCCACAGTCTGACCATCTCTTGTATCAGGTCCACAGTCTGACCATCTCTTGTATCAGGTCCACAGTCTGACCATCTCTTGTATCAGGTCCACAGTCTGACCATCTCTTGTATCAGGTCCACAGTCTGACCATCTCTTGTATCAGGTCCACAGTCTGACCATCTCTTGTATCAGGTCCACAGTCTGACCATCTCTTGTATCAGGTCCACAGTCTGACCATCTCTTGTATCAGGTCCACAGTCTGACCATCTCTTGTATCAGGTCCACAGTCTGACCATCTCTTGTATCAGGTCCACAGTCTGACCATCTCTTGTATCAGGTCCACAGTCTGACCATCTCTTGTATCAGGTCCACAGTCTGACCATCTCTTGTATCAGGTCCACAGTCTGACCATCTCTTGTATCAGGTCCACAGTCTGACCATCTCTTGTATCAGGTCCACAGTCTGACCATCTCTTGTATCAGGTCCACAGTCTGACCTTTTCTTGTATCAGGTCCACAGTCTGACCTTTTCTTGTATCATGTCCTCAGTCTGACCTTTTCTTGTATCATGTCCTCAGTCTGACCTTTTCTTGTATCATGTCCTCAGTCTGACCTTTTCTTGTATCATGTCCTCAGTCTGACCTTTTCTTGTATCATATCCACAGTCGCTAACCATCTCTTGTATCATGTCCACAGTCTGACCATCTCTTGTATCATGTCCTCAGTCTGACCATCTCTTTTATCATGTCCTCAGTCTGACCATCTCTTGTATCATGTCCTCAGTCTAACCTTTTCTTGCATCATGTCCTCAGTCACTAACCATCTCTTGTATCAGGTCCACAGTCTTTAACCACCTCTTGTATCATGTACTCAGTCTCTAACCTTTTCTTGCATCATGTCCACAGTCTCTAACCACCTCTTGTATCATGTCTTCAGTCTCTAACCATCTCATGTCCTCAGTCTCTAACCATCTCTTTTATCAGGTCCACAGTCTCTAACCTTTCCTTGTATCATGTCCTCCGTCTCTAACCATCTCTTGTATGAGCAGCCTTCCCAGTGCATGTTAGATGCAGCCTACCAGTGCATGTTAGATGCAGCCTACCAGTGCATGTTAGATGCAGCCTACCAGTGTCATAGGATGCAGCCTACCAGTGCCATAAGATGCAGCCTACCAGTGTCATAGGATGCAGCCTACCAGTGCCATAAGATGCAGCCTGCCTGTGCCCGGATCAGAGCGGCGATCTCCCGCTGTGTCAGGGAGCTGGATTTGAATTGCCCGGGCCACAGTAACAATGTACCGCCTCCTGTGATCACGTCACACTGACTCAATGTCCCGGCATTGGATCAGTGTGCCATCTATCACAGGAGGCGGGACATTGTTACTATGGTGGCCTGGGCAATTCAGCTCTCTGACACAGGGAGATCGCCACTCTGCAAGGAGAGGAGGAGGGAGGAGAGGACAGGACCTTGAGCCGCCAGGATGACATCCCGCAATGGGCGGCACCCGGCGGCGCAGCCACCTCTACAGCGCATGTGCAATTATCGGCATTTTTTTCTTTTGGCAATATGCCGAAAACACAATGTTCAGCCAACATTTTTCAGCCGCCGAAATTTTGGTGCATCCCTAGTAAAAATAGGAAGTTGAGCTGCTCTTGTACCGCCCCCTCTTAAGCTGCAAAGTCAGCCAGACGGGTGAGTTTACATGCAAAAAACTCTTGTTGCCAATCACAGAGGTCAGACGTTTCTTGTAGTTGTAGCTGATTTTAGCTGACAGGAGTGGCACCTGGTGTGGTCTTCTGCTGCTGTAGTCCATTTGCTTCAAGGTTCGATGAGTTGTGAATTCAGAGATGGTATTCTTGGGTGTAACAAATGTTTTTTTGAGTTACCATTGCCTATCTATCATTGAAAACACCAAAGCTCAAAAACACTTTAAAAACTCTGTACACAAATGCTCAAAATCACGCATACAAACGCTCAGAAATGCGACGCTCAGGTGCGAATGCAGCCTAACAGCAAACATGGATACCAGCAACTGCAATGATTTAGCCCTAAGATGCCGGCCCAAAGAATAAGGTGAAAACTAGAGTCACTCGGGCCAACAACCCTCCGTAAAATGAAATACAAAGCTCTCCCGACTGAGTGGAATATTCCTTTAAGGAAAAGCGCCAAAGTGCGCCTAAAATACCTCGAAACAAGAATAACTATCTGGATGATACGCTCACTCCTTCAAATAGAAACATTGTTATTGTTGCCAAAGAAACTGCAGGTTCCGAGGTTCATCCGTATTATCTGCAACAATATCACCGCAGTCGCGTTTGATTCTCAACATCGCCTCGGTCATCTTTCCTTTTTTTATCCCTCCATGTTGACAATCGCATAAATGTCAACTGAAGAATATCTCACAAATTTTCTACCTGTATTTTCTGCACATTTTTCTTCTTTTGATTCTATTAAAAAGGTACATGACGGCCAAAACTGGAAATTAGGTGGACCCAGCCGGAGAAATACAGTCTCTCACAAAAGTAAGTACACCCCTTCACATTTTTGTAAATATTTTATTTTATCTTTTCATGTGACAACACTGAAGAAATGACACTTGTCTACAATGTAAAGTAGTGAGTGTACAGCTTGTATAAACAGTGTAAATTTGCTGTCCCCTCAAAATAACTCAACACACAGCCATTAATGTCTAAACCGCTGGCAACAAAAGTGTGTCTATTGGAATGTTTGACCATTCTTCCAGAAGAGCATTTGTGAGGTCAGGCACTGATGTTGGACGGGAAAGCCTGGCTCGCAGTCTCTGCTCTAATTCATTCCAAAGGTGTTCTATCGGGTTGAGGTCAGGACTCTGTGCAGGCCAGTCAAGTTCCTCCACCCCAAACTCGCTCATCCATGTCTTTATGGACCTTGTTTTGTGTACTGGCTCAAATAATTTGGTGGAAGGGGGGATTATGATGTGGGGTTGTTATTCAGGGGTTGGGCTTGGCCCCTTTGTTCCAGTGAAGGGACCTCTTAAGGCATCAGCATACCAAGACCTTTTGGACAATTCCACAGTCCCAACTTTGTGGGAACAGTTTGGGAATGGACCCTTCATGTTCCAACATGACTGCGCACCAGTACACAAAGCAAGGTCCATAAAGACATGGATGAACGAGTTAGGGGTGGAGGAACTTGACTGGCCGGCACCTCAACCCGATAGAACACCTTTGGGATGAATTAGAGCGGAGACTGTGAGCCAGGCCTTCTTGTCCAACATCAGCGCCTGACCTCACAAATGCGCTTCTGGAAGAATGGTCAAACATCCCAATAGACACCCTCCTAAACCTTGTGGACAGCCTTCCCAGAAGAGTTGAAGCTGTTATAGCTGCAAAGGGTGGGCCAACTCAATATTGAACCCTACGGACTTAGACTGGGATGTCATTAATGTTAATTCTTTTAAGGCTTTCAGGATTTCATTGTAATTATATATATATATATATATATATATATATAGATATATATATATATATATATATATATATATATATATATATATATATATATAAATCACACACACACACACAAGCTTTATAGGGCTTTTTTATTTTTATTTTATTGTTTTAAAGCTGAATAAATTTGTACTTTTTATCATATTTTATGTAAATTTATTGAGTATCCATAAGTCCAGTGTTCCCTTTTTTCTTTGTTTCTCTACAATAATGTTTGTTTTGGGGGGTTTATACCTCTTTACGTTTTTTTCAAGTCACTGACTCTGAAGTCGGAGGATCTCAGAGAGGCTCTCCTAGATTTAAAATAAGTCATCTGTATAAATAACAGATAAGGATTCTTCCGGAACGCAAAGTCGGAGTTTCACTTTACATACATCCTGGACTAGTAAGCCACAAATGCAGCCGCCAGCCATTAGAGAAGGTGAACTGGAGCCCCGGACGGGGAATTCTATGCACTCAGTCCCTCCTGCCAACAAAACGAGGTCAGAAATGTCAAACGGATTTAGTTGCGGGAGGGAAGTGTCACCAGGGGGGCCCCGGCACAAATGGATGGCAGGCGTCCGCTGATAAACACGGCTTCTCCACGTATGGTCCGAACATGGATCATCCCGTGATGGCTCGATAATCGATAATTCTCTCGGCCATCCATCTCCCATGGAGTCATCTGTAATAAATAGCGGGAATTAAACACGGGGGGGGGGGCTGTGCAACGCAATCAGCACATGGAAGCAGGAGCGCCTTATGACAGGTCCTCATTTATCCACTCAATTACTGGACACTTTCACCCGCTTCCTGCCCAGGCCAACTTTCAGCGCTGTCACACGTTGAATAACAATTGCGCGGTCATGCAACACTGTACGTAAATTACAATTTCTTTTTTTTTTTCACACAAAAACAGCTTTCTTTTGGTGGTATTTTAATCACCGCCCAGTTTTTATTTTTCGTTAAATAAGCGTACAAAGACCAAAAATAAAATAAAAAACACAAAACTTTTTCATAGTTTTTTGCAAACAGGTAATTTTTCTCCTTCGCTGATAGGCTGCACTGGTGGGCACTGATGAGTACTGATAGGTGACACTGATGAGTACTGATAAGTGACACTGATGAGTACGGATACTGAAGTTGACACTGATGAGTATGGATAGGTGGCACTGATGATGCGGCACTGATGAGTACTAATAGGTGACACTGATGTGTACAGATAGGTGCCGCTGATGAGTACAGATACTGTAGGTGGCACTGATGAGTACTGATAGGTGACACTGATGATGCGGCACTGATGAGTACTGATAGGTGACACTGATGGGTACTGATAGGTGACACTGATGGGTACTGATAGGTGACACTGATGAGTACTAATAGGTGACACTGATGATCCAGCACTGATGAGTACTGATAGGTGACACTGATGAGTACTGATAGGTGACACTGATGAGTACGGATAGGTGACACTGATGGGTACTGATAGGTGACACTGATGGGACTGTGTGGATGCTGGGGATGTAGCTGTGTTCTGTAACTGGGGATGTAGCTGTGTTCAGAATTAAGCAATCGCATTCAAACTCGTGTTAAATAGGAGTCAGTACACATCTGCCATCATTTAAAGTGCCTCAGATTAACCCCAAATAAAGTTCTGCTGTTCTAGTAGGTCTTTCCTGACATTTTCTTAGTTGCATCCTACAGCAAAATCCATGGTCCGCAGAGAGCTTCCAACGCATCAGAGGGATCTCATTGTTAAAAAGTATCAGCCGGGAGAAGGGTACAAAAGAATTTCCAAGGCATTAGATATACCATGGAACACAGTGAAGACAGTCATCATCAAGTGGAGAAAATATGGCACAACAGTGACATCACCAAGAACTGGACGTCCCTCCAACATTAATGAAAAGACGAGAAGAAAACTTGTCAGGGAGGCGGCCAAGAGGCCTAAAGCAACATTAAAGGAGATGCAGGAATATCTGGCAAGTACTGGCTGTGTGGTACATGTGACAACAATCTCCCGTATTTTTCATATGTCTGGGCTATGGGGTAGAGTGGCAAGACGGAAGCCTTTTCTTATGAAGAAAAACATCCCCCGCTAAATTTTGCAAAATCACATCTGAAGTCTCCCAAAAGCATGTGGGGAAATGTGTTCTGGTCTGATGAAACCAAGGTTGAACTTTTTGGCCATAATTCCAAAAGATATGTTTGGTGAAAAAACAACACTGCACATCACCAAAAGAACACCCACTGTGAAGCATGGTGGTGGCAGCTTCATGCCTTGGGCTGTTTTTCTTCAGCTGGAACAGGGGCCTTAGTCAAGGTAGAGGGAATTATGAAGAGTTCCAAATACCAGACAATATTGGCACAAAACCTTCAGGCTTCTGCTAGAAAGCTGAACATGAAGAGGTACTTCATCTTTCAGCATGACAACGACCTAAAGCATTCATCCAAATCAACAAAGGAATGGCTTCACCAGAAGAAGATTAAAGTTTTCCCAGCCAGAGCCCAGACCTGAATCCCTTTGAAAATCTGTGGGGTGATTTGAGGAGGGCTGTGCACAGAAGATGTCCTCACAATCTAACAAATTTGGAGTGTTTTTGCAAAGAAGAGTGGGCAAATATTGCCAAGTCAAGATATGCCATGCTGATAGACTCATAAAAAAGGACTACAGAGTGCTGTAATAAAATCAAAAGGTGCTTCAACATAGTATTATGCGGCGTACACACGGTCGGAATTTCCGATGGAAACAGTCCGATGGAAGCTTTTCAACGGATTTTCCGACCGTGTGTATGCCCATCGGTCTTTTTCTGTCGGAATTTCCAACAGACTGTGGATTTTTCCAACGGAAAACCTTTCCATTGGATTTTCCGTTCGTGTGTATGCAATTCCGACACGCAAAATTCCGACGCATGCTCGGAAACAATTCGACGCATGCTCGGAAGCATTAAACTTCCCTTTTATAGTGCTGTCGAACGTGTTTTATGCCGCTGTGTTACTGACCGTCGGAATTTGGTGTGACCGTGTGTAGGCAAGACAGTTTGAGCGAAATTCCATCGGAATTCCGACGGGAAAACCTTTAGAGCTTTTTCCGACGAGAATTCCGACCGTGTGTACGCGGCATTAGTGTAAGGGTGTGCACACTTATCCAACCATATTATTTTATTTTATTATTTATTTTTACTTCCCTCCACCTAAAAGATTTCAGTTTGTTGTTCAACTGCATTGTACAGTTTATAGGTCACATTAAAAGGTGGAAAAAGTTCTGAAATGATTCATCTTTGTCTCATTAGATATTATTATTATTATTTTATTATTATTATCCTTTATGTATTTATGTATCAGTATTATTATTATTATTATTAATAATAATACTGATACATAAATACATAAAGGATAATAATAATCACAATAATACTACTGATACATAAAGGATAATAATAATAATAATAATAATAATAATAATAATAAATAATATTGAAACATAAATATATATATTAATAAATAATAATAATGCCAATAGTAATTATAATAAAAAACAATAAATCCCTTTACCGCCATACACTATACCATTGCTGCGCTGGCATGATTTGACCACAGTTGCCTATATCGGTTACTTGTTGCCGACTACAATTTCCAGCATGCCAGAGACAAAACCAATGTCAGGTCTGGCTCGCCATCTTACCATCGCCTCCACCCAATCCTCTGCTGCGATCAAACTCAAACGCGCGGTCAGTAAATATAAACCACTGGTTAAACCCGGCCTGAAAACCGTTATTTAAAATGCGCCCAATCTTTTTTTCTATTTATTTTCTTTATAAGGAGCCATTGAGAGTTTCATTACCCTTTATCAGTGGTTAATTCCACACTGTACTATCGCCAGCCTGGGCGCAGAGACGAGGGCGAAGGGTGACGATCGCCGACATGATTTTTTTTTTCCTTCCCCCGGCTGACGGCGCAGAGGTAGGAAAAAAAAAAGAAAAAAAAATCAATTTTGGAAATCATGCAAATGCGTTCCAAATTGCTTCATAATATTCAGACAAGACAGAAGCCATTATGAAGGTCAGCGGCATAAAGGGGATAAGATTAAATTACCGCTGATAATAGGATACGTCTTTACATCCAAACCGCAAGAAAAATGTCACTGCCGGCCGTATTTCATCACTGCCGCCGCCTCTGCAGAAGCAGCTGGATAAAGCAATTTTTCCTCCTCTTGGACACCGTCCAATAAGGTTCAAAACTTTAACAAGCCGAAATACACTTTTCATTACGGCGACATAAAGGAGAGTGATGGCGGCCGAGGCTCGCAGCCCACTTAAAGGGATAAAAATAAACAAAAAATTGAAAAATAATACGTAGCGCTTTAAACGGGGGCGACTAATTTTGGGAGGAGTAAAAAGTCGGCCAGCGCATTGTATAGCTGAGCTGGAGAAGCCAAAAGAAAGAAAAATCGATGAGGAGGTGCAAAGGGATTGTCTTTTTAATGGCTGAATTTAACACATTTTGGGGTGACAATTTCCCCCTCCGACGCGTTTCAAGGTGACAATTTCCCCTTCAGAGGCTGCGATTGGACCGTGAAAGAGGAAGCAGCTCATCTCGCTGTCACACTGCTCTCTCCTCCCATCGGCATGCACTTCACTGCAGCACAACCAATTGACTTCTTGTGTCTTGTGCCTTCCCTGCAATACTTTTTCCTGCCATTAGAGGTTCTAAGTCGGCTGAACATCATTGTGTTTGTTAAAGCGGAGATCCGCTGAAATTTTTTTTTAAGAGTCAGCAGCTACAAATACTGCAGCTGCTGACTTTTAAAATATGGACACTTACCTGTCCAGGGTGCCCGTGATGTTGGCACCCGAAGCCGATCTGTCCCTCGGCTCTCGAGTGCTGCCGCCGCCATCTTCGGAAAGGGAATCAGGAAGTGAAGCCGTGCGGCTTCACTTTCGGTTCCCTACTGCGCATGTGCGTGTCACGCTGCACAATCAGGATGGTCCCTGCTGTCTCTGGGACCCCTGTGTTTCCCAGCAGACAGCAGGGGGGGGGGGGGTACGGGAAGAGGCGTAGACTCCCGCGGGAGTTAATGCCCGGAAGAGGGTGCAAATACCTGTATTATATAGGTATCTACAACCCCCTCCCCCCTGAAAGGTGCCAAATGTGACACCGGAGGGGGGAGGGTTCCAAAAAGCGGAGGTTCCATTTTTGTGTGACCCTCCACTTTAATACCCACTTTTACTAAATGCTGCCATCCACTCTGTATCACTATAAGAAGTTTCCCTGTGCCTGTGTTCTGTAAAAAAAAAAAAAAAAAAAAAAAAAACTGCCTGAATGTACCCATATGAGCTCCACTCCGGGCGCACAGCTGATTCCTCTCCTCTTTCTCTCTCTGGCTCACAGCTGCAGTGGGCGGGACCGAGCTGATGTCAGCTGGGGAAGAGGAGAAGAGAGGAGAGAGAGAGCCGCATGTCAGATGAGCAGCGGGACCGGAGCTCATACAGGTACAATGGGGCAGTTTTTTTTACAGAAGACAGGCACAGAAAACTTCTTATACTGGTAAAGAGCAGATGGCACCATTTAATAGCAGATTTGCGATCAGCAGGATTGGGGGGAGGAAGGCCGCAGGTATGAGCAGGGAGGGGAAGGGGAGGGGGGGAGGAGGACACAGACACAGGGAGAGCTGCAGACAGGAGAGCTGCCGCTGAAGGAATCACGCAAACAGACAACGTATCAGGGGCTCAACAGCCATGATTATTGGGGTCTGTTTGCAGAGGGGAGGGTATAGCCAGGCAGGATCAGCCTGGTATTTTAGGGTATACAGGGGAACAAATTACACAGCACAAGCGCTGTGCTATATAACATGGATTTAAGGGAACAGGATCAGGATTTTTTTTTGGGGGGGTTAACAAACACTTTAATGCATTTCCTCCGAACTCAGGACCCGCCCGCCAGCTTATGACCGGACAGTGAAAGGAGAAGCAGCAGTCTAATAAACTCATCTCTCTGCGCTCTCCTGCTCTACCCTAATTATCTTCTTTACCTTCTCCCCTTTAAAAAAAATCATTTTTTTCTAGAACCAAATGTAAACTTTTTTACATAGGCAATAACTATATATATATATATATATATATATATATATATATATTTTTTTTTTTTGCTTAGAATAAAGATCACAATTCTCACGGCGTAACATCTTTCACATTATACAAAAAAAAAAAAAATGGGCTAACTTTACTGTTTAGTTTTTTTTTTTTTTTTTAATTCATTGGAGTGCATTTTTTTCACAAAAAATTACAGTGTGAAATAAAATATTGCAACAATCGCCATTTTATTCCCTAGGGTCTCTGCTAAAAAATGTTTATTTATATATATATATATATATATATATATATATATATATATAGATATATATATATACACACCTATTAGATTGTAATCTCTTCTGAGCAGGGCCCTCTTAATCCTCTTGTATTTTATTGTATTATAACTGTACTGTCTCCCTTTTTATATTGTAAAGCGCTGCGTAAACTGTTGGCACTATATAAATCCTGTAATAAATAAATAAAAAATTAAAAATATTTATATATATATATATATATATATATATATATATATATATATATATATATATATATATATATATATATACATACACACACACACACACATACATACACATACATACATATATTCAAATCATTAGTAAGACCTCATCTGGAATATGCAGTTCAGTTTTGGGCACCAGTTCTCAAAAAGGATATCGGGGAACTGGAGAAAGTGCAGAGAAGGGCAACCAAACTGATAAGAGGCATGGAGGAGCTCAGCTATGAGGAAAGATTAGAGGAACTGAATTTATTCACTCTTGAGAAGAAGAGAATGGGAAGGGGAGATATGATCACCATGTATAAATATATAAGGGGTCCATATAGTGAACTTGGTGTTGAGTTATTCACTTTATGGTCAACAAAGAGGACAAGGGGCACTCTTTACGTCTAGAGGAAAAGAGATTTTATCTCCAAATACGGAAAGGTTTCTTCACAGTAAGAGCTGTGAAAATGTGGAATAGACTCCCTGCATAGGTGGTTCTGGCTGACTCAGTAGATTGCTTTAAGAAAGGCCTGGATACTTTCCTAAATGTACATAATATAGATGGGTACTGACATTTATAGGTAAAGTTGATCCCGGGAAAATCCAATTGCCTCTAGGGGGATCAGGAAGGGATTTTTTCCCCTGCTGTAGCAGATTGGAGCATGCTCTTCTGGGGTTTTTTTTTTGCCTTCCTCTGGATCAACTGTGGGTATAGAATGGGGTATATTGGATTGTACGATATATTTTTTTTTTATTTATTATTTTTTTTTTTTTATGGTTGAACTGGATGGACTTGTGTCTTTTTTTGGCCTATGTAACTAATTATATATATATATATATATATATATATATATATATATATATATATATATATATATACTGTATGGGGGTTCCAAGTAATTTTCAAGCAAAAAAAAAATACTGATTTTAACTTTGTAACAAACAAGTGTCAGAAAAAGGTTTAGACTTTAAGTGGTTAAACTTCCTTCATTTACACATTGTTCATCTCTTTGATCTAATTAGAAGGGAAAGTTACACTGTAATAGTTCTCTACTAGTGCTGACAATGTTGTGAAAAACTTGGCCGCCTGCCCGCTTTTCTTATTTTGACAGTTGAGTGAGCAGAGAACTCTCTACACTTGTAACATGAATGAATCTGGAAATTCTGCATAGAGATAGTGAGGGGGATTGAATCGAGATTGCGATTTTTTTAACGATTAGTCGTGCAGCACTAATTCACACCCCTTGAAATTTTCCACATTTTGTCATGTTACAGCCAAAAATGTAAATGTATTTTACTTGGGATTTTATGTGATAGACCAACACAAAGTGGCACATAATTGTGTGAAGTGGAAGGAAAATGATAAATGTTTTTACATTTTTTTTTATTGACAACACAGCGAGCATAGTTGTCAACATTTTAATATTTTTTTTAGAGGGCTGGGTGACAGCAGGGGGACTGGGTGACAGCAGGGGGACTGGGTGACAGCTGGGGGCTAGTGACAGCAGAGGCCTGGGTGACAGCAGGGGATTGGGCGACAGCAGAGGACTGGGCGACAGGAGGGGACTTTACTCTGATACCCCTAACTAAAATCTAGTGGAACCAATTGCCTTCAGAAGTCACCTACTTAGCAAATAGAGTCCACCTGTGTGTAATTTAATCCAAGTATAAATACAGCTGTTCTGTGAAGCCCTCAGAGGGTTGTTAGAGAACCTTAGTGAACAAACAGCATCATGAAGGTCAAGGAACACACCAGGCAGGTCAGAGATAAAGTTCTGGAGAAGTTTAAAGCAGGGTTAGCTTATAAAAAAAAAATATCCCAAGTTTCTCACGGAGGGGGCAGCAAATTTACACTGTTATACAAGCTGTACACTCACTACTTTACATTGTAGCAAAGTGTCATTTCTTCAGTGTTGTCACATGAAAAGAGAGAATAAAATATTTACAAAAATGTGAAGGGTGTACTCACATTTAGAAATACTGTGTGTGTGTGTGTGTGTGTGTGTGTGTGTGTGTGTGTGTGTGTGTGTGTGTGTGTGTGTGTGTGTGTGTGTGTAATATATATATATATATATATATATATATATATATATATATATATTATATATACACATATACACACATACATACAGGGGCGGACTGACCATCCGGCCACTCGGGCACTGCCCGAGGGCCCTGGGCCATTAGAGGGCCCCATCAGGGTTGCCAGCCTCAGTAAAACCAGGGACAGTATGTCAAAAATCTGTGTTTTTTTTACATCTGTCTCTGAAATGTCCCTTACCGACATCCTTTTGTTCTAAAAATACAGAGATTATAGCTGCCCCACCTCTCCAGTACCTTCTCAGCCAATAGAAACATGTCTGTGTATACTGTGTGTACATGTATGTGTATACTGTGTGTGTGTGTATACTGTGTGGCCCCATAATCTCTGATTGCCTGGGGGCCCCATAATCTCCTATTGCCCGGGGGCCCCATGAGTTGTCAGTCCGCATCTGCACACATACATACATATATATATATATATATATATATACACACACACTGTATATCTATATCCATTTATCTTATTTTATTCTTTTTTATTCTAATTAATGACAAAGTTATTTCTGGATAAATCAGTCCATAGCAAAAATGAAAAAGCTTTTCTGGCCCATAGGGGGCGCACAGAGCTGAACTGGATAAAAGTGTATTACCCCCTAACAACCAACACTGGGACACTCAGCCGTTTAGAAGCCAAATAAAATGAACGTATTATCACCGAGCGGGTCGGCATTTCCTGAGCAGTACTGGGCGCAGTACAGAAGTATCCCGGCACATACTGATACACACACAAAGGGAACCAGTTTTTCCACTGCCAATTACTCAGCAACAGCAGTGCAAACCTGGAAAGTAAAAATCGATTTCCACCATGCTTCAAGGCAAAAATGACAAATTTCCAACACATAACCTCCTCCCCCATCCCCCGGTATGATTTAATTGTGTAATGATTCATGGGTTGCCAGGCTGGGATCCGAGTATGAACCTTGTAGGCCATGAAAATATACTGCGGCGGGATGATATAGCATGATCACCGCTCATAATTCACGCACAGCGCCTCGCGTTATTGTGTATACACCATTTGCATGCATGCATAATTCCAGCAGGCTCCTGTACCCCTCCACCCGCTCTGCGGGGCGCTCAGAAAACAGCGCTATGAAGATTTATATTGCTGGATATAAAGATTATTTATCATCCCGGAACATGCTGCACCTCCAGTATTAATGGAACATATGAGGGGAAATGCAGCAAAAGCGATTCGGATTCCACACCCAATGTGATCGTATGCAGCTTCCCATAGACTTTTATGATGAACGCATTGAATCTGACCTCCGGACTTCCCTTCAGTCTTGCACAGTTGTAGCGGCTCCTCTCCTGGACTGAAATGGCTTCCTCTGATTTCACCGCACACTGTGAGCTTCTCACAATGTGCATTAGAAGCTGCAGAAAGTCACATACAGTGCATCCGGAAAGTATTCCCAGCACTTCACTTTTTCCACATTGTTGCAGCCTTATTCCAAAATCATTATTTTCCTCAAAATTCTACAAACAATACCCCATAATGACAACGTGAAAGAAGTTTGTTTGAAAAATGTGCAAATTTTATTAAAAACCCCCCAAAAAATCCCATGTATACAAGTATCACAGGCTCCTCCCATGTATACAAGTATCACAGGCTCCTCCCATGTACAGAAGTATCACAGGCTCCTCCCATGTATACAAGTATCACAGGCTCCTCCCATGTACATAAGTATCACAGGCTCCTCCCATGTACAGAAGTATCACAGGCCCCTCCCATGTACATAAGTATCACAGCCTTTGCCATGACCCCCACAATTGAGCTCAGGTGCCTCCTGTTTCCATTGACAATCCTTGAGATGTTTCTACAACTTGATTGGACTCCACCTGTGGTAAACTCAGTTGATTGGACATGATTTGGAAAGGCCACACCTGTCTATAGAAGGTCCCACAGGTAACAGTGCATGTCAGAGCACAAACCAAGCCATGAAGTCCAAGGAATTGTTTGTAGACCTCCGAGACAGGATTGTATGGAGGCACAGATCGGGGGAAGGGTACAGAAAAATGTCTGCAGCATTGAAGGTCCCAATGAGCACAGTGGCCTCCATCATCCGTAAATTGAAGACTTTTGGAACCACCAGGACTCTTCCTAGAGTGGGCCACCCAGCTAAACTAAGTGATCAGTAGAGAAGGGCCTTAGTCAGGGAGGTGACCAAGAACCCGATGGTCACTCTGACAGAGCTCCAGTGTTTCTCTGTGGAGAGAGGAGAACCTTCCAGAAGAACAACCATCTCTGCAGCCCTCCACCAATCAGGCCTGTATGGTAGATTCGCCAGACCCAAGCCACTCAAAAGTTACATGACAGCCGGCCTGGAGTTTGCCAAAAGGCGCCTGAAGGACTTTCAGACCATGAGAAACAAAATTCTCTGGTCTGATGAAACAAAAATTGAACTCTTTGGCCTGAATGGCAAACGTCATGTCTGGAGGAAACCAGGCACCGCTCATCACCTGGCCAATACCATCCCTACAGTGAAGCATGGTGGTGGTGGCAGCATAATGCTGTGGGGATGTTTTTCACCTGCAAGAACTGGGAGACTAGTCAGGATGGAGTGAAAGAAATGCAGCAATGTACAGAGACATCCTTGATGAAAACCTCCTCCAGAGCGCCCTGGATCTCAGACTGGGGCGAAGGTTCATCTTCCAACAGGACAACGACCCTAAGCACACAGCCAAGATAACAAAGGAGTGGCTGCGGGACAACTCTGTGAATGTCCTTGAGTGGCCCAGCCAGAGCCCAGACTTGAACCCGATTGAACATCTCTGGAGAGATCTGAAAATGGCTGTGCACCGACGCTCCCCATCCAACCTGATGGAGCTTGAGAGGTCCTGCAAAGAAGAATGGGAGAAACTGCCCAAAAATAGGTGTGCCAAGCTTGTAGCATCATACTCAAAGACTTGAGGCTGTAATTGGTGCCAAAGGGGCTTCACCAAAGTATTGAGAAAAGGCTGTGATACTTATGTACATGGGATTTTTTTCCCTTTTTTATTTTTATGTGGTATTGTTTGTAGAATTTTGAGGAAAATAATTAATTTAAGCAATTTTTGAATAAGGCTGTAACATAACAAAATGTGGAAAAAGTGAAAAGCTGTGAATTCTTTACAGATGCATTGTAATCAAAACAGAAATTCCCCAAAAAAATAATAATAATTAGCATGTTGAAGAGGGAGGCAGGGAAAGCAAAATATAAGCAGATAAAACTTCAACTTTAAGGGTTACAGAAGCTCTTGGCAACTATCCTGGAACCGATCTTGTGCCAAGAAACAGCCCCTCGTTAGCCTCATTATTTTTTTATTTTTTTCAAAGGGGGGAAAAAAAAAAGCAGCAATGAATGAATGAATAATTTTTTTTTCAAAGTAAGTGAAAAAATGAATATATAAATAAATACATTATTTTATTTTCCAAAAGTGAGGGAAAAAACAGCAATACATAAATAAATTATATTATTTATTTTCAAAGTTTGGTAAAAAACAGTAATGGATAAATAGATAGATACCATAAAAGAAAAATCTGAAAAAAAGCACAAAAATAGAGGAAAATATAAATTTACAAATATGAAATAAAGTTAAAAAACCCCACAAATGAAAAAAAAAAAACTTGTTAGGATTAAAAATCATAAAAAAAAACAAATCCACGAACAAATGAATGAGAAGAAAAAAAAGGAAACAAATATAAAATAAGCCCAAATATTCCAAATACCCCCACCAATGAGAAAAAAAAAATACTTTTTAAGATTAAAAAAGAAAAAAAATCCCCAAGCAAATGAATGAGAGGAAAAAAAGGGAAGGTACAAATGCAAAATAAACCCAAATATTCAAAATAACCCACCAATGAAAAAAAAAAAAAAAAAAAAAAAAAAAAGAAGATAAAAACTTCTTAGGATTTAAAAAAAAAAAAAAAATGTCCCCAGGCAAATGAATGAGAGAAAAAAAAAAAAAAAAAAAGAATGTACAAATAGTTGTTAGGGAGTGGTGCGCTTATTCAATATAATGTGCTGTTGTTAAAAAACCCAGAAATAAACTAAAGTGTAAAAAAAGTTCAAATAAAAACAAATGACATCCTCACATTCAGTTTGCAGGGTACAATGGGCCACCGGACATCAAGAAGTTCTATCCACACAAGAAGTAGTACCTTTTGGAGCGAGTTTTTCTCTATATATGGAACTATCCAATGGTGAGCGCAGGATGTGCTGGTGCTAAAAAGTTCACAATATTCATTGGAGTTTGACATTTTATTTCACTGTAAACTATACAAAGCAGCGCGCAAATGCCATCTCTATAACAAATATGAAATAAACCCAAATATTCTAAATACCCCCACCAATGAAAAAAAATAAAAAAATAAAACAATAAAAATAAATAAAAAAAAAAATAAAAAAATAAAAATAAAAAAAATTAAAAATAAATTAAAAATAAAAACAAATGAAAAAAATAAATAAATGAAAAAAATAAATAAATGAAAAATAAAAATAAAAAAACATTTCCCTAGCAAATGAATGAGAATTTCCAGTTGAACGGCGGCCAAATCTGTACTTTTGCGGCAAATTCAATTAAGCTAAAATCCCTGCACTGGCCCCTCTCCGTTACTCATGGGTAGTGTAGCAAAGGATGACATCAGAAGTCAGCTGGCAATAACCTCTTCTCCGCTGTCAAGTGGCGGCGGCGCAGAGTGTTAGTTCACGCCGTGAAAAGCGCGCTCTATTTTTATACATGTACATCTGCGATATGGAACATCCTATGATACAGCGGGGGGAGTTCGCTGCGCCTTGGCTCTGCCCTGGACCCCCGCGCCCCCGATTATTAGAGAAGATGGTAACTAGGTAACACTAACCGCGTGGCTCACACCAGCCTTCGCCGTTCTCATTATCGGTTTTTCCATTTTATCCCTGAAATGATGGAGATCAGATTCGCAGCCGGGAACTCCCGCAGGACCGGCCCCACCATTCCGACGTAATATATCCAGAACATTAGAAAGATAAACGCAGTTTTTATTGAACTCCATTTACAGAGCAGAAAATAAAAATAATGGGCCGTTCTCGGCCTCCAGATCCATTACATGTGGGCTCTCCTGTGGCAGCCGGGATAGAAAGAATCATCATCAAAAGGCCGCTGTAAAGAAGTCTCTCTACTAAGCATTAGTTACGTCTACACTGAGATCAATGGAGGTTTAGGAAAACAACAGTGATAAAAAAGGTCTTTATGAACCCAACAGTCGAACACATGTGGAAGAATTCAGAATATTATTAGCTGTGCGTGGCCACGCCCCTCTTCTTCGGGCCGGACAGGTCTGTTTTACTCCAGCATATTGAACTCACCTCGGTCAGTCACAGTGATGTAATGGTCCTGGGCGGGCAAAGACCCAGCATACTAATTTGCATACTGATAAGTCATTGGATCTTTGGGAACGAAATCCATAGTAACAAGTTGCAATCATCGATTGGAAGAGTTCTGCAACTTAAAATTGGGGAAAGGATTTTGTTGAGAATGCAGTTCGTCTGCAGTGGCGGGGCTGAGCACAATAAAGTGGTGTGAACTCAGATTAATAGGTTTAGGTACATCCAGGACACCGCTCTACCAGCCCAAGCAAAGTGCAGTGTTAGGTGGCCTGAGCCAGCCAACTGCCGCGTTTCGTCCAGCCCACTGGGGCTTAGTCATATAGGTGATGACAATGACTAAGTCCCAGTGGACCATGTTAACCGCTTCTCAACCGCCTCCTGCACATATACGTCGGCAGAATGGCACGGCTAGGCAAAAGCACGTATATATACATCCCCTTTAATTGCCTAGCCGTGGGGTCGCATGCGCGTGACCCGGTCGGGAGCTCCGTGACCACAGCCGCGGGACCAGCGGACCCAATCGCCGCTGGTGTTCCGCGATCGGGTCACAGAGCTGAAGAACGGGAGAGGTCTGTGTAAACAAAACCTCTCCCCGCGCTTCCTACACTGCCTGTCATTGATCGGCTGTTACCTGTCATCGGGAACGCCGATCAGTGACGTCAGCCACGCCCCTAATGTAAAAAAAAAAAACACACACGTCACAGACCATAACCCCTCCCCGCCCCCTAGTGGTTAACCCCTTCCCTGCTAGTGTCATTTATACAGGAATCAATGCATTTAAATAGCACTGATTGCTGTATAAATGACAATGATCCCAAAAATTGTGTCAAAAATGTCCGATGTGTCCGCCATAATGTCGCAGTCACAATAAGAAAATCGCTGATCGCCGCCATTACTAGTAAAAAAAAAAATATTAATAAAAATGCTATAAAACTATCCCCTAATTTGTAGACGCTATATCTTTTGCGCAAACCGATCATTAAATCGCTAATTGCGATTTTTTTTTTTACAAAAATATGTAGAAGAATACATATCGGCCTAAACTGAGGAAAAAATAAATGTTTTTTTATATAGTTTTTGGGGATATTTATTATAGCAAAAAGAAAAAAATATTGAATTTTTTTCAAAATTGTCGCTTTATTTTGTTTATAGCGCAAAAAATAAAAACGCAGGGGCGATCAAATACCACCAAAAGAAAGCTGTATTTGTGGGAAAAAAAGGACACCAATTTTGTTTGGGAGCCACGTCGCACGACCGCGCAATCGTCAGTTAAAGCGACGCAGTGCCGAATCGCAAAAAGGGGCCTGGTCCTTAGGCTGCCAATTGGTCCGGGGCTGAAGTGGTTAATCGCGTCGGACTGGGAGAGCGGCGTCTCGGATGCACCTATACTGACACCACTACATGAGTAACTCAGATACCAGCACCCCTCACACTTGAGGACCGGGGAGCGAGTGTCCTTAGAGCAGCGTTACAAGTTTTTTAGGTTACATTCAGATTAGTAGGTTGTTAGGTGGAGGCGGGATAACATACTTATTTACAAAATTCTATAAACAGAAACAAAGAAAAAAAAAAATTTCAAAATTTTTGGTCGTTTTTCATTTGTTTAGCTAAAAATAAAAAACCCAGTGGTGATTACCGTATTTATCGGCGTATAACACGCACATTTTTCCCCTTAAGATCAGGGGAAAATCATGGGTGCGTGTTATACGCCGATCTCCGCTAGCTGTGAGCAGAGCGAAGCGATCGCCGCCGAGCTACGCATAGCAAGTGTACTCGGCTCTTTTCGGCTCTTCTCTGCTCCGCTCACAGTCACGTGAGCGGAGCCAAGAAGAGCCGACAAGAGCCGAGTACATGTGTATCTCGGCTCCGCCCACTCCCTGCTATCTCGGTGGCGCTCACTCCGGTGTCATGTCGGCGCCAATTTTAAATGGAGAGGGCAAAGGCTGCGCTGGGACAAGGCTGCGCTGGGACAAGGCTGCGCTGGGACAAGGCTGCGCTGGGACAAGGCTGCGCTGGGACAAGGCTGCGCTGGGACAAGGCTGCGCTGGGACAAGGCTGCGCTGGGACAAGTCTGCACTGGGAGAAGTCTGCACTGGGAGAAGTCTGCACTGGGACAAGGCTGCACTGGGACAAGGCTGCACTGGGACAAGGCTGCAATGGGACAAGGCTGCACTGGGACAAGTCTGCACTGGGACAAGGCTGCACTGGGACAAGGCTGCAATGGGACAAGTCTGCGCTGGGACAAGTCTGCGCTGAGACAAGGCTGCGCTGGGACAAGGCTGCGCTGGGACAAGGCTGCGCTGGGACAAGGCTGCGCTGGGTCAAGGCTGCGCTGGCACAAGGCTGCGCTGGCACAAGGCTGCACTGGGACAAGGCTGCACTGGGTCAAGGCTGCACTGGGTCAAGGCTGCACTGGGACAAGGCTGCACTGGGACAAGGCTGCACTGGGACAAGGCTGCACTGGGACAAGGTTGCACTGGGACAAGGTTGCACTGGGACAAGGCTGCACTGGGACAAGGCTGCAATGGGACAAGGCTGCAATGGGACAAGGCTGCACTGGGACAAGGCTGCACTGGGACAAGGTTGCAATGGGACAAGGCTGCACTGGGACAAGGTTGCAATGGGACAAGGCTGCAATGGGACAAGGCTGCAATGGAACAAGGCTGCAATGGACACTTAAATGTAAGTTTTTTTTTTTTTTTTTCCCCTTAAACTTCCATCCTAAAAGTTTTTTGCCTTAAAATTCCCTCCTAAACTTGGGGTGCGTGTCATACGCCGGCGTGTGTCATACGCCGATAAATACGGTAAATACCACCCAAAAAAAGCTTCGTCTCAAACAAATGCTAAAAATGTAAGATGGGTACAGTGTTGCATGACCGCACAAAGTGTGACAGCGCTGAAAGCTGAAAATCGGCCTGGGCAGGAAGGGGATAAAAGTGCCCGGTATTGAAGTCGTTAAAAGACCGTCATCACAAGCCTTAAAACCAAAGTATCATTCTTGGTCATTTTTCTCCTCTCCAAACTTCAGAGCGTGTTTTTTCTTCATCCCTTCTTCTATAATCTGCGGGAGTGTAAGAGGACAGTGATGAATGCTCCGGAATATACGCTGCATATTGCAATCTCAGGAGGAACGCAGCGCGCGGCCCAAACACACCGCCGCAGCAGTTTTTTTATTTTATTTTCTGGAGAAAACTGAACTTATCCTTATTTCATCCCCAAATCTCCGAGAACTCTGGATGGGGTCTTGAAGCGTAGAATCAATTAAGAGGATGGCAGGGAGGGGAGTTTTTGACGAGGGAGGGAATGTAAACAGCAAAAAGACACGACCGCAATACTTTTTTTCTTTTTTCCCCGGCACATAATGGTATAAATCGAGGCAATTAGGAATAATACTCTGTGTAATGACTATTAAAAAGTAAAACGCTGCAGTGCATTCGCTTGGCAGGCTCTGCCGGTGTTTAATACGGTAAGTGCATCAATCTGAGCGGGTACGGGGACTTGGATGGGAATCCAGCTTTACCGGTTGGCTTTTAATGAAGACGGCGCCCCTGGCAAAAGCCTTTTGTTCCCCAATGCAGCTGCCTGCTACAGTGTGGCATGGTTCCCGCAGACTGGAGAGCCAGGTTTGGTGGCGCAACATTAAAATGGCACTCTTCTATAAAAAGAAAATCACTAAAATCTCATAACTTTTAATATGTTAATGTCATTTCAAAAGTAATTTTCAAACTTTTGTGCCCATTATGAGGGGTTCCCACCATCCCTGCGCTGAGTTCCCAGATCTGTACACCCGCTGTGCCCCATTATGAGGGGTTCCCACCATCCCTGTGCTGAGTTCCCAGGTCTGTACACCTGCTGTGCCCATTATGAAGGGTTCCCACCATCCCTGTGCCGAGTTCCTGGGTCTGTACACCGGCTGTGCCCATTATGAGGGGTTCCCACCATCCCTGTGCCGAGTTCTTGGGTCTGTACACCTGCTGTGCCCATTATGAGGGGTTCCCACCATCCCTGTGCCGAGTTCTTGGGTCTGTACACCTGCTGTGCCCATTATGAGGGGTTCCCACCATCCCTGTGCTGAGTTCCTGGGTCTGTACACCTGCTGTGCCCATTATGAGGGGTTCCCACTATCCCTGTGCTGAGTTCCTGGGTCTGTACACCTGCTGTGCCCATTATTAAGGGTTTCCACCATCCCTGTGCTGAGTTCTCAGGTCTGTACACATGCTGTGCCCATTATGAGGGGTTCCCACCATCCCTGTGCTGAGTTCCTGGGTCTGTTCGCCTGCTGTGCCCATTATGAGGGGTTCCCACCATCCCTGTGCTGAGTTCCTGGGTCTGTTTGCCTGCTGTGCCAATTAGGAGGGGTCCTCGCTTTTTACGCAATATATCTTATATATGTTTTAATCGCAGCAAATCAGAATGCGCGATGCTGTCCCTCCTGCTCCTTTTTGAGCGTCAATCATCGCCCCTGTGCCAATAAGAAGTAATGGCATCACACAAGCATCCCACAATTTAGAATCGCCGCAAATCTGCCCGCAATTTGGATCGCTCAGGTGTGAGCAGAGCCTATAGCTTCCATTTTTTTTTTTTTAAATAACAAACGTGTTATACTTCCCTGCTCTGTGTAATGGTTTTGCACATAGCAGTCCCGATCCGCCTCTTCTGGGGTCTCTCGCCAGTGCTCCTGGCTCCTCCCCGTCGAGCAGTGCCCCCCATAGAAGGCTACTTGCCCTGGGGGAACCACTGCGTGAGCACTCCCGAGCCTCTGCTTTATGAGCTTATAAAACACATATAGCTGCGGCTCGGCCACACCCCCTGCTCTTTCCTCATTGGCTCACTGCCTACTGTCTCAACCAATGAGGAGGGAGAGTTCGCATCCAGCCGCTGCGGTCTCAGGCAATGAGGAGGAAGAGTCCGCATCCAGCCGCTGCTGTCTCAACCAATGAGGAGGAAAAGCCCCCATCCAGCTGCAGCTGTCTCAGCCAATGAGGAGGAAGAGCCCCCATCCAGCCGCTGCTGTCTCAGCCAATGAGGAGGGAGAGTCCTCATCTAGCTGCTGCTGTCTCAGCCAATGAGGAGGGAGAGTCCGCATCCAGCCGCTGCTGTCTCAGCCAATGAGGAGGAAGAGCCCCCATCCAGCCGCTGCTGTCTCAGCCAATGAGGAGGGAGAGTCCTCATCCAGCCGCTGCTGTCTCAGCCAATGAGGAGGAAGAGCCCCCATCCAGCCGCTGCTGTCTCAGCCAATGAGGAAGGAGCGTCCGCATCCAGCCGCTGCTGTCTCAGCCAATGAGGAGGGAGAGTCCTCATCCAGCCCCTGCTGTCTCAGCCAATGAGGAGAGAGAGCCCCATCCAGCCGCTGCTGTCATAACCAATGAGGAGGGAGAGTCCCCATCCAGCCTCTGCTGTTATAATCAATGAGGAGGGAGAGTCCCCATCCAGCCTCTGCTGTCATAACCAATAAGGAGGGAGAGTCTCCATCCAGCCGCTGCTGTCTCAACCAATGAGAGCGAGTCTCCATCCAGCCGCTGCTGTCTCAATCAATGAGGAGGGAGAATCCCCATCCAGACGCTGCTGTCTCAACCAATGAGGAGGGAGAGTCCCCATCAAGCCGCTGCTGTCTCAACCAATGAGAGCGAGTCCCCATCCAGCCGCTGCTGTCTCAATCAATGAGGAGGGAGAATCCCCATCCAGCCACTGCTGTCATAACCAATAAGGAGGGAGAGTCTCCATCCAGCCGCTGCTGTCTCAACCAATGAGAGCGAGTCTCCATCCAGCCGCTGCTGTCTCAATCAATGAGGAGGGAGAGTCCCCATCCAGACGCTGCTGTCTCAACCAATGAGGAGGGAGAGTCCCCATCCAGCCGCTGCTGTCTCAACCAATGAGAGCGAGTACCCATCCAGCCGCTGCTGTCTCAATCAATGAGGAGGGAGAATCCCCATCCAGCCACTGCTGTCATAACCAATGAGGAGGGAGAGTCCCCATCCTGCCGAGGCTATTCTGAACATCGCTGGATCGGAGGGGGCTCGGGTAAGTATTGGGGGGCTACTGCACACAGAAGGGGGGGGGGGACTATAGATTATTTTTTTTTAACTGCACAGGAATAGGGCTGCCAGGAGGCATTAGTCCGTAATTTTGGCGAAGCTTTACTGTGACGCATTTATGACGGTTTCAGAGCTGTAATAGCGGCGAGGGGCTTCCTCCTCCGCCTTCTGAGGCTCCTAATGAGTAACAGTGACTAAGTGTTTGCTAGACTCTAATATCCCGTCATTTACATATGTTTTCTCGTTAATGCACTCCATCATCGGAATCAGCGTGAGTGCGTGCGGCCGTTTATTAAACTCGCCCGAGATCGCCTTTAGCCCAGAAATTGATGGCTCGCTCTCCGCCGCGCTGCGTGAATTAATATCTTCTTCCAGAGAGGTCAACAGATATTTCAAAGTAAACATAATTAAAATCGCCTTCTCCGCAATTGTAACATTGTTGTTTTTTCCTCTCTCTCTTGTTTTCTCTCTTTTTTTTTTTCTTTCCTCCAACTTTGAAAAACGGCCCCAATCGCGGCGAAAGGCATTAGCGAGCATCACGAAGCAATCTTGCGCAACAATCCTGGAAAACACAATTAGTCTTTAGGCTATAGCAAACTAAACATTATGTCTCTTTATTTTGCCGCACGCTGGTGATGAATATGTTGAATTTAGGAGCAATTAAAAATGTGAAATTGTGAGCCGCTTTAATGGAGGCCGTTCATCATCTTCCGTGCGGCTCGGAGGCCTCACCGCTCACCCGCCGCACCAGCAGGGGGGAGGCGCCCCCTGGATCCATTTTTTACCCAAAAAAAAACAAAAAGGATTTATTGACGTTCCCGTGTACAGATCGCCCCGGCGTTTCTGAAAACCACTGCGTGGCTCAAAATGTTCAATGCAAAGCCAATCAGGGAACACTTTCGCCCCAGTTCGCTGCTAATGTTCTTCATAGTCATGTGACCGGCCGAATGTCGATCTAACTTTAACCACTTCAGCCCGGAAGGATTTACCCCCCTTCCTGACCAGGCCATTTTTCTTACCATACGGCACTGCGTTGCTTTAACGGACAATCGCGCGGACGTGCGACGTACCCAAACAAAATTAATGTCCTTTTTTTCCTACAAATAGAGTGTTTTTTTGTTGTTGATATTTGATCACCTCTGCGTTTTTAATTTTTTGCGATATAAAAAAAAAAAAGCGCCAATTTTGAAAACAACAATATTGTTTACTTTTTGCTATAATAAATACTAGGGCTGTGGAAATTAAAGATTAATTCCTTGATTAATCTTAATTTTTTTTGATCGATCAAAATTCTTTTGATCGGTACTGACCTCTCCGCCGGCTTCCGGGTCTTCAGGGAGTTTCATCAGAGATCCGGTGACGTCATGGACATCGATGTCACCGGACTCCTCCCCCTTCCCCAAGTGCCTCTGTCTGCTAACGAAGGGAAGGGGGAGGAGTCTGGTGACGTCGAAGTTCTGATTGAACGTAACGCGTACGGGGAGGAGCTACACATGACATCACCCGCTGCTGCCCTACGGAACTAACACGACTGTCGGCTTTACATGCTGTGTTTTTATCATCTTTATGTGAGTAGTTTGTTTTTGAACACAAAAATGAAATCTTATACTTAAGCGGTGAGCACTTAGATCTTTTCTTTCTTCCCATGACCCGGCGTCCTTGCTGAGATCTAAGGAGACGTGAGAGAAGTTTATGGTCCGTGTTAACCCTTTTGATACCCACTTGCATGACCACCTGTTTGCACAGGGGTCCATGCCATAAGGTGAGAGTGATTAGTTAGACCGGAGGTGGAGGGATTATCACCCTACTGTGGAAAAAAAATGACTTGCGTCAGTGCTACAGATTGAATTTAAAAGGTATTTGAGAACTGTGAAGTTAAGTCATGGATTGTGGAAACTAACTAGTGTCGGGTGATTGTATATAGTGTATACCACATTTACCACTGACTAATGCAGAGTTGCAATGCAAGGAGGTCAGCTAAAAGTAGTTGGATCTGTATGTGCGTTATAATTAATCGAAATTAGTCGATTAAAAAAAAAAAAATCGATTAATCGAACACGAAAATTTTAATCAGTAACAGCCCTATAATAATAATACCCAAAAAAACAAAAACAAAATTTCTTACTCAGTTTAGGCCAATATGTATTCTACATATTTTTGGTAAAATAAGCATATATTGATTGTTTGCGCAAAAGTGATCGCGGCTACAAAATAGGGGATAGATTTATGGCATTTTTATTCTTATTTTTTTATTTACTAGTATTGGCGGTGATCTGTGGTGATTTTTAGCAGGACGGCGACATTGCAGCAGACAGATTGGACACTTGACACTTTTTTGGGACCATTGACATTTATACAGCGATCAGTGCTATAAAAATGCATTGATTACTGTATAAATGACACTGGCAGGGAAGGGGTTAACACTAGTGGTGATCAAAGGGTTAAACGTGTTCCCTGGGAGGTGTTTTTAACTGTATGGGGGCTGGACTGACTGGAGGAGGAGAGAGATCGCTGTTCCTAATCACTAAGAACAGACAATCTCATTGTACTCCCCTGACAGAACGGGGATCTGTTTGCTTACACTGGCAGATCCCAGTTCTGCCTCTGTGGCGCGATCGCGGGTGGCCGATGGACATCGAGTCCCCCGGACCCATTGATTGGCTCCCCTGATAGCTAATGGGCACATGCGCGTGCTCACAGATCGCCATGTAGGCGACTGACGTACAATGATGGCGATTCGTGCAGGAGAGCCAACCTGCCGCAGTACAACTGCGGCGGCTGGTCGGGAAGTAGTTAAAGTTCTTCTGAAAATGCTACTTTCCTGGCTTCAATGCTTTTCAGTCACAGCCCCGGAACAAGTATTAGGGAAATGTAAATCCTCCCTTCAGTCTTGCACAGTTGTTCCGGTGTTCTGTCGAGAAGTGCCCCCCTACGAATAGTGCCCGCGCATGCGCAAGACGAAGCCAACACTTGATTTGCCGATCAGCTGGAGTGACGCGACCGGGGCGCAAGCGCACATCGTAGGAGGCATCTCTCGATGGGAGATGCCATTTCATGGCCACAATTAAAACCTATACAAACAGCGGGGGGGGGGTGGGGGGGGGGATGGGATGGACCCGTAGTTCTCACATTGTGCCTCGCTGTTGAAGGGCCGCTTTACAGTGTGCTGATGGGCCGGTTATGTCTGTGCTGCAGGAGGGGTTTGCTGTGTTGAACAGACGGTTTTGTCTGTGCTGCAGGAGGGGTTTGCTGTGTTGAAGGGCCGGTTTTGTCTGTGCTGCAGGAGGGGTTTGCTGTGTTGAACGGCCGGTTCTGCCTGTGCCAAAGGGCGAGTTGCAACAGACAAAACCAGCTCTTCAACATAGCCACTAGCCGCCCTCCAGCAGCAGCATTGCACGATCTGAGAACTATGCTGTTTGTATAGGTTTAAATTGTGGCTGTGAAATGGTATCTCCCCAGCGTGAGATACCCCCTACGAAGTGCGCATGCGCCTTGGTTACGTCTGCCCAGCTTATCGGCAAATCAGCTGTTGTGCTGATCCGTACGGCGCATGCGCAGTACATCCCGGGCACTATTCGATGGGGGGCACTTCTCGACAGAACACCGGCTCCACTCCTGGACTGAAATGGCTTACTCTGATTTCACTGCACACTGTGGGCTTCTCACAACGTGCATTAGAAGCTGCAGCAAGTCGGATAGAGCCCCGCCTCATTTCCTGGCTGGAGGACATCCAGCATCTTCTAAGAAGGAAAGGATTCCCCCACTGTGGGGTTTTTAGGCAGCATGCGATAAATGGAGTCAAGGGAGATGTGTAAAATTAAAATAGTTTATTCAAAAATTATATATATATGACAGCTAAGTTAGAACATGAGCTCCAGTGTGGGACAATTAAAAACTAGGATATATACAATGCAGACTTATCAAACTATTAACCACATGTACAGTGTGAATCACGGGGTAGGGGGATAGCCCTGACGCATTTCAACCCACAAGGGGTCTTCTTCAGAGGGGCACGTCCGCTAAAAGAAACATAATATCAATATTTTTAAAGTACTGCCATTACAAAGAAAATTTATGTATAGTAAATATCAAGGAATAGCCTAAAATATAAAATGTTTTGTATAGTTACCACAGAGAGCATATATCCAAAAAATAAAAGAAAGAAAAAGTCCTCCCACGTGGAGAATCCTTGATGTAGAGGTGTCTCTCATCTCACCCGGAATATGCCAAAAGGTGTTTCCAACACAGTGCATTCTTTCTCCCTCTGACACCTCCGCCTATTTAGGAAGGAGGAGTTTGTGTGACTTCTCGTAAGACATGCTTGGCGACCTTGACCCATAGGACCTGTTGACGAGTTGGAAACACCTTTTGGCATATTCCGGGTGAGATGAGAGACACCTCTACATCAAGGATTCTCCACATGGGAGGACTTTTTCTTTCTTTTATTTTTTGGATACATGCTGTCTGTGGTAACTATACGAAACATTTTATATTTTAGGCTATTCCTTGATATTTACTATACATAAATTTTCTTTGTAATGGCAGTACTTTAAAAATATTGATATTATGTTTCTTTTAGCGGACGTGCCCCTCTGAAGAAGACCCCTTGTGGGTTGAAACGCGTCAGGGCTATCCCCCTACCCCGTGATTCACACTGTACATGTGGTTAATAGTTTGATAAGTCTGCATTGTATATATCCTAGTTTTTAATTGTCCCACACTGGAGCTCATGTTCTAACTTAGCTGTCATATATATAATTTTTGAATAAACTAATTTATTTTACACATCTCCCTTGACTCCATTTATCGCATGCTGCCTAAAAACCCCACAGTGGGGGAATCCTTTCATTCTTATATTCTATAGGGGTGAGCAGCGCTCTCCACACCTTTGGGTATGTCTCTTTTCTCTGTTGCTTATCCAGCATCTTCTAGCCTCCCCAGCCTGGCTGTCCCCTGGCCAGCACCCTTTCATTCATTGGATTTCAGTTCTTTCAAACATGGACAGCTGGGCAGCGTGGCTCTCTCTCTGCTGGCGCTGGGCAGCGTGGCTCTCTCTCTGCTGGCGCTGGGCAGCGTGGCTCTCTCTCTGCTGGCGCTGGGCTGCGTGGCTCTCTCTCTGCTGGCGCTGGGCAGCGTGGCTCTCTCTGCTGGCGCTGGGCAGCGTGGCTCTCTCTCTGCTGGCGCTGGGCAGCGTGGCTCTCTCTCTGCTGGCGCTGGGCAGCGTGGCTCTCTCTGCTGGCGCTGGGCAGCGTGGCGCTCTCTCTGCTGGCGCTGGGCAGCGTGGCGCTCTCTCTGCTGGCGCTGGGCAGCGTGGCTCTCTCTCTGCTGGCGCTGGGCAGCGTGGCTCTCTCTCTGCTGGCGCTGGGCAGCGTGGCTCTCTCTCTGCTGGCGCTGGGCAGCGTGGCTCTCTCTCTGCTGGCGCTGGGCAGCGCGTGGCTCAGCGTCTCTCACTGCTGGCTGGGCGCTGGCAGCGTGGCTCTCTCTCTGCTGGCGCTGGGCAGCGTGGCGATCTCTCTGCTGGCGCTGGGCAGCGTGGCTCTCCCTCTGCTGGCGCTGGGCAGCGTGGCGCTCTCTCTCTGCTGGCGCTGGGCAGCGTGGCTCTCTCTCTGCTGGCGCTGGGCAGCGTGGCTCTCTCTCTGCTGGCGCTGGGCAGCGTGGCGCTCTCTCTGCTGGCGCTGGGCAGCGTGGCTTCTCTCTCTGCTGGCGCTGGGCAGCGTGGCTTCTCTCTCTGCTGGCGCTGGGCAGCGTGGCTCTCCCTCTGCTGGTGCTGGGCAGCGTGGCCCTCCCTTGTGGTGCTGGGCAGCGTGGCTCTCTCTGGCTTCCGCCCAGCACACTCCTCATTCTTTGTCCTGTAGCACTCTCTCCCTCAGCTTTTTTCCAGGCTGCAGTCTCTCAATCGCTCTCTTGATCGAGCTGTAGCCTCCTCCCTGTGAACAATGGGGCCGCCAATCTTTGGGACTACATGTCCCATGATGCTTTCCTCTCCTAGTCTCCTTTGATTGGCCCTCTGTTATGGCCAATAGGGAAGAAACGGAGCGGGCAGGAAGCTGGGTGGGGAACCTGGTGAGAGCCGCCGTCTCTTCTCCCTGACAGGAGAAAGGGGGGGGGGGGGACAAGTGGGGGAAACCTCTGACAGTTCGCAGCTCGCCTTTCTCCTGTCACAGCGCCGCCGAGTTCTCTGCTGGACTGAGCAGAGGAAAGAGCCGAAGTCAAACTACACTTGACAGCACCTTGATGGTGTCACCCCACTGGCGGGTGGCACCCGGGTGTGGGCTGCCCGCACCCCGATAGCGACGCAACTGTGCTGAATTTAAGATCCGATCCCTGATTCCAGGGGGGGGGGGGGCACTTGACCCCCCCTTGCCCCTACCTGCGGACGCCCATGGATCCGTATTATATGTGGGTGTTACCTATGCAAATACATAAAGAAACAACAGAGAATAGCGACACATACAAAGAAAAAAAAAAAAAAAAGTTACTTTCAATCTTACAGGGCTACTTAACCGCTTCCCGACCGCCTAACGCAGATATACTGTGGCAGAATGTGGCAGCGGTGCGCTCGCGACCCGGTCGGGAGCTCCGTGACCCCGGCCGCGGGACCAGCGGACCCGATCGCCGCTGGTGTCCCGCGATCGGGCCATAGAGCTGAAGAATGGGGAGAGGTCTGTGTAAACAAACCTCTCCCCGCGCTTCCTACTCTGCCTGTCATTGATCGGATGTTCCCGGTCATCGGGAAAGCCGATCAATGACGGCAGACGTCAGCCCCGCCCCCTAATGTAAAAAAAACACACACGTCACAGCCCCATAACCCCTCCCCTCCCCCTAGTGGTTAACTCTTTCACTACCACTATCATTTATACAGGAATCAATGCATTAAAATAGCATTGATTGCTGTATAAATGACAATGGTCCCAAAAATGTGTCAAAAATGTCCGATGTGTCCGCCATAATGTCGCAGTCACAATAAAAAAAAATCGCTGATCGCCGCCATTACTAGTAAAAAAAAAAAATATTAATAAAAATGCTATAAAACTATCCCCTATTTTGTAAACGCTATAACTTTTGCGCAAACCAATCAATAATCGTTAATTGCGATTTTTTTTTTACCAAAAATATGTAGAAGAATACGTATCGGCCTAAACTGAGGAAAAAAAATTTTTTTTATATATTTTTTTGGGGATATTTATTATAGCAAAAAGTAAAAAATATTGCATTGTTTTCAAAATTGTCGCTCTATTTTTGTTTATAGCGCAAAAAATAAAAACCGCAGGGGCGATCAAATACCACCAAAAGAAAGCTCTATTTGTGGGGAAAAAAGGACGCCAATTTTGTTTGGGAGCCACGTCGCACGACCGCGCAATTGTCAGTTAAACCGACGCAGTGCCGAATCACAAAAAGGGGCCTGGTCCTTTGGCTGCCAATTGGTCCGGGGCTGAAGTGGTTAAAACACCTGATCTTAATAAATAAATATGGGAATTTAGTCACACCGTATGGCCATATTGTGCTTAAGCCCGCCACTGCGCCAAAGTACCCAATTTTCAGTGGGTCCTACACTATTCATAGAATGAAAGATAAATCCCACTTCTCTTAACCATGGGAGATACTTACTGCAGTCCTTACATTGGAATCTGCAGCTAGCACACTTCTCCCATGTAAGGAGTAAGTATCTCCCATGGTTAAGAGAAGTGGGATTTATCTTTCATTCTATGAATAGTGTAGGACCCACTGAAAATTGGGTACTTTGGCACAGTGGCGGGCTTAAGCGCAGTATTGCCATATGGTGTGACACATTTATTTATTAAGATCGGGTGTTTCAAAGTAGCACTGTAAGATTTGAAAGTAACTTTTTTTTTGTATGTGTGCACTAATCTGTGGCTCTACAGTGGAACCTTGGTTCGCGAGTAACGCGGTTAACAAGCGTTTCGCAATACGAGCACTGTTATTTTAAAAATCGTAAATCGGTTTGCGAGTGTTGTCTCGCAAAACGAGCACGATTCACACCAAAAGCGGTGTGTAGTACTGCGTTTGGCCTGAGGTTGGGGGGGGGGGGGGCTGGAGCCGAACATCGCCGATCAGCGCCTATCGGAAATGCACGGAAAGGCCCGACGACAGCTCTGCTCCTGGGAACTAAGTCTTTCCGAGGTCAGCCGAGGTGTCCTCGGGCCTTTTCGCCCATTTCCTAGGCACTTTGGCGCCCCGCCCCCCGACTCTGGCCACATGCGGTATTGCATGCCATTGAAGTCAATGTGGAACTAATTATTTTCATTTCTATTGACTTCAATGGGGAAACTCGCTTTGATATGCGAGTACTTTGGATTACGAGCATTCTCCTGGAACGGATTATGCTCGTAATCCGAGGTTCCACTGTATTTGTATATTGGTCTTTATAGCAGCACCACCAGCTTTAGAAATGCATGACCATTGTATAACAGATTACAAAAACAAGCAGGTTCCTCTGTGGGTCTTTTAAAGGCAGAAATTCCTTGACAAATAAATGTAATGAAAATATATTGATGTTTTATTAGAAAAGTTTAACCACTTCCCAACCGGCGGACGCCGATGTACGTCGGCAGAATGGCACGGACAGGCAAATGGACGTACAGGTACATCCCTTTAAAATTGGCACCGTGCCATCGTGCGCTGGCCGGGTCCTCCGTGACTCGATCGCCACGGGGATACCCATGATCGTCTCACGGGGAGGAAGAACGGGGAGGAAGAACGGGGAGATGCTAATGTAAACAAGCATCTCCTCGTTTTGCCTAGTGACAGTGTCACTGATATCTGCTTGGCTAGCCTGCACAGAGTCCTGACCTCAACCCGATAGAACACCTTTGGAATGAATTAGAGCGGAGACTTGAGCCAGGTCTTACCAGCCAACATCAGTGCCTGACCTCACAAATGCGCTTCTAGAAGAATGGTCAAACAATCCCATAGACACTCTCCTAAACCTTGTGGACGGCAGAAGAGTTGAAGCTGTTATAGCTGCAAAGGGTGGGCCAATTCAATATTGAACCCAGGACTAAGACTGGGGTGCCATTAAAAGGAGAAGTCCAGCCTGAGTGTTTTGTTAGTCTGGATCCACCAGCTGCCTTTATTGATTGCAGTCTCAGCAAGCTGCTGAGACGGCCGCTCCCCTCCACATCTCAGCGCTCCAGTGAGCGTGGAGAAGTAGAGAGGAGAGATGCTGACTGACAGTCAGCAGCTCGCCTCTCAGGGATCTGTGAAAACTGAGCTATCGGCGATGTTTGGTGGCTCGGTTCTCAGTGTAGAGACGGCAGGGGACAGCTGCATTCACATAGGTAAGTATGAAACTAAAATTTAAAAAACATACTTCTCTTTTAAAGTTCATGTATGTGTCAAGGCAGGCGTCCCAATACTTTTGGTAATACAGTGTATAAGAGTAATGCCGCGTACACACGATCGAACTTTCCGGCGGGATTGTCCGCTGGACAATCCGACCCTGTGTGGGGCTCCGGCGGACTTTTTATTCCCAAAAGTCCTGCGGACCTAGTTTTAAGTTTTGACTTAAAATTGTCCGCCGGACTCAGCAGTCCGGAGGACAACCCCGCCGTCTGTGTGCTAGTCCGCGGGACTTTTGAAATGAACGGACTTGCCTCGCACACGGAGGAAAGTCCGTTCATTTAGAACGTGACTCCAGGCAGACGGGACTAGCGAAGGAAGTCAATGCCGCCGCGCTAGCCCCGTCACCGGGTATGGATTTAAAGGGGAATCCCTACACCGAAAAAACGGCGTGGGGGTCCCCCCAAGTCCATATCAGACCCTTATCCGAGCACGCAGCCCAGCCGGTCAGGAAAGGGGGTGGGGACGAGCGAGCCCCCCCCCCCCCCTCCTGAGCCGTACCAGGAATCCGGGAGCCCCCTTTAATAATAATCATTCACATAGGGTGGGGGGCCGGTATCTGGGGGCCCCCTTATTAAAGGGGGCTCCCGGATT
>CM053030.1:48772099-49107099 GCA_028564925.1 Lithobates sylvaticus
GCGGCCATGTGTGCGCTTCCACGCCATATTTCCACAGCAATTCTTAAAAGGGCAGGAGGCCCCGTGTCACATTCCCAGCCGACGGGAGCTAACGGGCTGCCTGCGATGAGGCCGGGCTACCGGCACGCCGACAGTGTTCATAGAACCTAGGAGCGAATATAAAGATCGTTCGTCGATCAAAACGCTTTTGTGTGCTACGCCGTGAGCCGGGCCTTAGTATCAGGTATAGTTTTTTATTAATGTGTCACCCCCTTCCAGGTATTTATTACCTCTCAGAGATCACAGCACTCCCCTGACAATGTCTGTCTGCTGTTCTCTACAGAAGGGGGCACCATCTTTCTTCAGGCATCATCCATGAGAAGCACAGAGGCCCAGTGATACTACATAGAGAAGCACAGAGACCCAGTGATACTACATAGAGAAGCAGAGAGGCCCAGTGATACTACATAGAGAAGCAGAGAGGCCCAGTGATACTACATAGAGAAGCACAGAGACCCGGTTATACTACATAGAGAAGCAGAGAGGCCCAGTGATACTACATAGAGAAGCACAGAGACCCGGTTATACTACATAGAGAAGCACAGAGACCCGGTTATACTACATAGAGAAGCACAGAGACCCGGTTATACTACATAGAGAAGCGCAGAGACCCAGTAATACTACGTAGAGAAGCACAGAGATCATGGCTCCCAACTGTCCCTGATTTGGAGCAATGTCCCTCTGTCCCTCTTTCCTCCTCATTTTGTCCCTCATTTTGGTCTGATCTATATAGTTGTATATTAAATGCACTTTTTATATATCAAAAAGTGTTTTCCAGTGCTAAACCTTTCATCTGATTTCAAAATTTCTGCATTTGTAAATTCCAAATGCCAATATAAAAAGAATATTAGTGGTAAAAAAAAAAAAAAAAAAAGAAGGACTACTCGTGGGTTTAACCAATCTTGTTTTTTTGTACAATTCTCCTTTAAGGGGGTGTGTCAGGGGGCGTGTCCTATGCCTGCATACTTTTGCTGATAGGTGTCCCTCATTCCCATCTCAAAAAGTTGGGAGGTATGCAGAGACACAGTGAAGCTACATAGAGAAGCACAGAGACCATAGATCCCAACTGTCCCTGATTTGGAGCAATGTCCCTCTGTCCCTCATTCCTCCTCATTTGTCCCCCTCATTTTGGTCTGATCTATATAGTTATATATATATATATATATAGTTGTATATAAAATGCACTTTTTATCTATCAAAAAGCGTTTTCCAGCACTAAACCGTTCATCTGATTTCTAAATTGCTGCATTTGTAAATTCCAAAAGCCAATAAAAAGTGGTAAAAAAAGCACTTGTGAGTTTAACCAATCTTGTTTTTTTTGTACAATTCTCCTTTAAGGGGGCGTGGCAAGGGGTGTGTCCTATGCCTGCATGCTTTTTGCTGATAGGTGTCCCTCATTCCCATCTCAAAAAGTTGGGAGGTATGCAGAGACCCGGTGAAGCTACATAGAGAAGCACAGAGACCATAGATCCCAACTTTCCCTGATTTGGAACAATGTCCCTCGGTCCCTCTTTCCTCCTTATTTTGGTCTGATCCATATATCCATATGTATATAAAATGCACTTTTTATATATCAAAAAGTGTTTCCCAGAGCTAAACCTTTCATCCGATTTCTAAATTTCTGCATTTGTAAATTTCAAAAGCCAATATAAAGGAATAGTAGTGGTAAAAAAAAGATCTTGTGGATTTAACCAATCTTGTACAATTCTCCTTTAAGGGGGTGTGGCAAGAGGGTGTGTCCTATGCTTGCATACTTTTGCTGATAGATGTCCCTCATTCCCATCTCAAAAAGTTGGGAGGTATACAGAGACCCTGAGATACTACATAGAGAAGCACAGAGACCCGGTGATACTACATAGAGAAACACAGAGACCCGGTGATACTACATAGAGAAACACAGAGACCCTGAGATACTACATAGAGAAGCACAGAGACCCGGTGATACTACATAGAGAAGCACAGAGACCCGGTGATACTACATAGAGAAACACAGAGACCCTGAGATACTACATAGAGAAGCACAGAGACCCGGTGATACTACATAGAGAAGCACAGAGACCCGGTGATACTACATAGAGAAACACAGAGACCCGGTGATACTACATAGAGAAGCACAGAGACCCTGAGATACTACATAGAGAAGCACAGAGACCCGGTGATACTACATAGAGAAACACAGAGACCCTGAGATACTACATAGAGAAGCACAGAGACCCGGTGATACTACATAGAGAAGCACAGAGACCCGGTGATACTACATAGAGAAGCACAGAGACCCGGTGATATTACATAGAGAAGTGCAGAGACCCTGAGATACTACATAGAGAAGCACAGAGACCCGGTGATACTACATAGAGAAACACAGAGACCCTGAGATACTACATAGAGAAGCACAGAGACCCGGTGATACTACATAGAGAAACACAGAGACCCTGAGATACTACATAGAGAAACACAGAGACCCGGTGATGCTTTATAAAAAAGAACACAAACACACATCAAGACTTTCTGGGACTTGTGGTTCCACAGTGGCTGCAGAATGGAGACAAACTAACCAAGTCTATGCATTGCTGCCCCCCCCCCCCCCATGACTAGAAGCGGGGGCCTTCCAGGTGACAAGTAGCATTTGCCACGGCGGGTCTTTCAGCCTGGAGGCCAATTTATAATAAAGCGTAAAAAAAAAAAAAAAAAAAAAAAAGAAATTGTTTAAATCAATCACAGAAAAGACACGGAACCGCTTATCCATTTCACCGCCCGAGGAGAGCAAGAATTAGACTAATCGCTCCACCGGAATAAGAGCCGCGGCCGAGCGCGCTGTCTGTCATGCCGGGCGATTTGCATAATAGATCTGGCGCGCGGGCCAGAGTGGATGCCGCACTAACTTTGGCCAACAGCTACTTCCTCCATTAACATCCAGGAACAATGTGCGCCTGATGGAGTGTGGGCTTTGCATGCATTATTTAGGCGCTCATTACACGCACAGTGGACTGGAAAAAAAAACGGGCGCTTGGATGTACGTTTCCAGAGATAGAAAAAAAAAAAAAAAAAAAAAAAAGAAGAAGGACGGCGGCTTGGATAAAGAAGAGCGCCGGGACAGTTCATCAAAAAGTGTGTCCATCAGACGGAAAATATTCTGCAATCACACCGACTTATGGGGGAGCTTCCTGATAGGTGACTGCAATCTGCACCGGTGTGGGTGTGTGGTGCAGCCGCCTGCCCTGCTTCCTACATATCCCTAGGATTGTCTATATAATGGAGACATGTGACCAGAGGCTGCAAACCAACCTAAGAGCACTGTAAAAACCGTGCTGAGAGCCGGTTCACACAGGGGCGACACGACTTCCAGCGCGACTTTTGGAGGCAACTTGGACACGACTTGAGGAGCTACTTCAACACGACTTGGGACGACTTACAACATGACTTTAAGTCGCCCCAGGCCAGGCGACTTTGGCCGTGGCCAATCAGAGAATAATCAGCTCTGGAGGGAGAACTCCACGCCAATTTTTAACAAAAAAACGGCATGGGTTACCCCTCCAGGAGCATACCAGGCCCTTAGGTCTGGTATGGATTTTAAGGGCAACCCCCTACGCCGAAAAAACGGCGTGGGGTCCCCCCAAAATCCATACCAGACCCTTATCCGAGCACGCAACCTGGCCGGTCAGGAAAGGGGGTGGGGACGAGCGAGCGCCCCCCCCTCCTGAACCGACCAGGCCGCATGCCCTCAACATTGGGGGGTGGGTGCTTTGGGGAAGGGGGGCGCCCTGCGGCCCCCCACCCCAAAGCACTTCTTCTTCTTCTTCTTCCTCGTCGCTGTCTCTGGCCGGAATTTCATAGACACGCTGTGTTGTGACTTTTATAGGGACAAGGAGGCGGGTCACATGCTCGTGTCACATGGTGACCCCGCCCCCTATGATGTCGCAGTCCCGGAGGATGCTGGGACTGTGACATCATATGGGGGGCGGGGTGCTCTTTTCATGCTGAGCTCATCAAAATGACCACAGCTGATCACAGTTGAAAGTCAAATGGCTTTGTGTGCCATTGAGAAGGTGATTAGCTACACCTGATTAAAGTTATTTTTAGGGGGGGGGGGGGGGTGATCCTTTTTCCAACTCAGTGATTTTTTTCTGACATGTTGGTGTTATATGTTATATGTTGGATCTTAAAAGTAAATACACCTGGATAAAAACAAAAACTGTGTCCGTCTTCATTTCAGGCTGCAAAGCCATATATATTATATATATATATATATATATATATATATATATATATATATATGTATATATATATATATATATATAATATATATATATATATATATATATATATATATATATATATATATATATATATATATATACACACACACATACACACACACACACTCATGTATTTACAGTACACACTATATAAGTATTTAGATGGTTGTGTCATCTGGGAGCCGGTGTCTCTGGCTGGTAATTGGTCGGCTGTAATTGGCTCGGTGGGCACAACCCTCCCAGCCACAAAGACGGAGAATCAAACAAAAGCACGCTGTGTTCTCAGGTTCGGCTCCATGGAGGATCCGGGATCTCGCAGCCCGCAGTGAGCCCGTCCTGGCGATTTATAAATAAAAGATCCGCGCGCCTTGATTGATGCGAGCCTTTAAATAATTAAGAATGAACATGTGATCCGACCCTCACTTCTTCCCCTTCCATGCAAAGCGCGGCTAACGAGGGACGGGTCAAACGCGGCGTGGCGCGGGGCCTCAGGTGCGCTGTAGAGGGCTTTAATTGTCCGTCTGGAGAATCGCTTCAGTCCCTCGGGATTCGCTGCTCAATGCTCACCGGCTCTATCCAGGTCCCTCCTAGGATACAGGGGGAGGATTAAGCTTTCGATCCCTCTAATCCCCGCGTAATCCATAATATTGTGTGAACACAACTGCTCCTGGTTCCAAGAGCTGACGATTCGTCCCCTTTCCATGGCCACCGAGGAGCCTGGCATCCAACTCTTCCTTGGGGCGGGCCTGTAGGTAGCCGGTGCCGGTGAGCCTCTCAGCACAGCCCAAGGTTTCCAGCCAGGGGATACAAACCAGTGTAGTTCCAATGTATTCTTTATTATTTTCAAAGGAAACATTTTGCAACATTTCAAGGAACGCACCGCACCAGGCAAAGTCGCAACGCGCGCTGCGATTTTGCCGCGATTGCAGCGTGACTTACCACGCAGAAAAACCACACTGCGATTGGGGTGCCATTAAGAAGTAATGGTATCGCCAATGCGTCCCGCGTTTTGCTGCAATTTGGAATCACGCTACTTCCGCCGGTGATTCAGATCACCTAGGTGTGTCATTTAACAGTTTCTCTTTCAGAGTTCCAGACTTGCGGACCGCCCGCCGTAGAATACCAGATAGCTGCCATAACCCTGGTATTTTCTTCAACGGCGGACAAATCCTCACCCCCCCCTCCCAATACAAACCCCCCTAAATCATTTGAAAAAGTGGTTCCTGCACTACTTTTTGGGATTTCATTGCGACTTGCATAGACTTCTGTTAAAGGAAGTCGCAATGAAATCGGGGAGGAGCAAATCGCACTGATCTGCGGCTTTGAAATCGCACTAAAGTAGCGTGATTTCAGAGCTGCACTGGTGTGAACCGGGGCGTAGTGCAGGAACCTTTTCAAAGTCGCGGCAACATGAGGCTGCATAGATGGAAACGTTTGCCATTGAAATCAATGGGCTGTGACTTGTCATGCGACTTTATGTGTCCAAAGTCGCAGGACAAGTCGCACTGGTGGAAACGGAGCCTTAGGAAGTTTGATACGAGTTAACCCCCTCCCCAAGCCCTGGCATCCCCTGAAAAGGGTCTTTATGCCGGGGGTGAACAAGATCGGCTGATCACATGATCACTGTGATTGGTTATCACAGTGGTCACATGACTGTGAGGAGGTCCCGCCGACTTCCGACCATTAGCAAAGACTGAGAGCTCTCTCTTTTTTTTTTTTTAATTTTTCAAGCAAAGACTGAGAGCTCTCTTTGACAGCTTGGTTACTGTGCTGGGAGCGTGCAGAGAGTTCAGGCCGAGGGCGCCTATGTGCGGTGTGTGGGCGGTAAAGTTCACCCACTTTGCTGCTGCACATATGCGACGTGGGCTGCAAGAGGTTAAAATTATTATTATATTGCAGGATTTATCCACCAGATAGAAAATAAATGGCATAAAAATAAATGGCATAAAGTCACTCACATCCGTAATTAATAAGAAACCTATAAGGAGAATAGCAAATGACCCGATGTCAGTGCACCAGTACGCGCTGGCCCCCGTTCTCCTGTAATCTGTACTTTTCATGATCCAATAAATATCTGTTCTAACCAGCAGCCTATTACAGGAAATATAGGACCCCGGCCGCCCTCGCAGCCGCGTCAGTTCTCCACGGAGACTCAGCTCTGGCTCCCGGCTGTGGGACTAAGCGCGGGGACTCCCTGAAGAGGTTCATATAATAAACAAACAGCCAAAAAGCCAAGAAGAGTTTTAATAGGAGACTGAGGAAAGTTGCCTGGTCTGCACCCTGGGGGGAGCTCTGTTATGAACTTACGGCAGCGGCGAAACCTTCTGTCGAGTTTACAATGTTGTAAAGATATTTTATTTTTATTTTTTTTAAGCTGAACTTTTTTTTTTTATTCCTCAGCCCCAAAGAGCAAAAATGCCTTTGCAAGCCCTGATATTACCAAGTAAAAGTAGCAGCAACAGTCCCTGCGTTGTATATAGTGAGCAGAGTTGTGGGAGGGGCCCAGCCGGCTCCACCCACTACAGGCTGTCTGCAGAAAACAAAAGGAGGGGGCGAAGTCAAGACCAGTCACCCTGCACAAGGAGAACGAGAGAGAGCAAGAGAGCGCAAGATAGTGAGCAGGCTCCACCCACTACAAGCTGCCTAAAGAAAACTACAGGAGGGGGAGGAGTCAAGACCAGTCACTTTGGACAAGGCGCGAGAGAGGCCAGCAGGCTCCACCCACTACAGGCTGCCTAAGGAAAACTACAGGGGGAGGCGGAGTCAAGAGCAGTCACCTTGGACAAGGAGAGAGCATAGCTGTGGGAGGGGCCCAGCCGGCTCCACCCACTACAGGCTGTCTTCAGAAAACTAAAGGAAGGGGCGGAGTCAAGACCAGTCACCCTGCACAAGGAGAACGAGAGAGAGCAAGACAGAGCGAGATGTGGGAGGAGCCAGCCGGCTCCACCCACTACAAGTTGCCTAAAGAAAAGTACAGGAGGGAGAGGAGTCAAGACCAGTCACCCTGGACAAGGAGAGAGAGGGGGAAGAGAGAGAGAGAGAGAGAGTAGTGGGAGGGGGCAGTAGGCTCCACCCACTACAAAATACCTAAAGAAAACTACAGGAGGGGGAGGAGTCAAGACCAGCCACTGTGGACAAGGAGCGAGACAGCGAGAGCGGCCAGCAGGCTCCACCCACTACAGGCTGCCTAAATAAAACTACAGGGGGCGGAGTCAAGAGCAGTCACCTTGGACAAGGAGAGAGAGCATAGCTGTGGGAGGGGCCCAGCAGGCTCCATCCACTACAGCAGTGATATCCAAGTAGCGGACCTCCAGCTAACTACAAGTCCCATCATGCCTCTGCCTCTGGGTGTCAGGCTTGTGGCTGTCAGAGTCTTGCTATGCCTCATGGGACTTGTAGTTCTGCAACAGCTGGAGGTCCACTAATTGCATAGCCCTGCCCTACAGGCCGTCTGCAGAAAACTACAGGAGGGGGTGGAGTCAAGACTAATCACCCTGCACAAGGAGAGAAAGAGAGCAGAGTTGTGGGAGGGGACAATCTGGCTCCACCCCCACTACAGGATGCCTACAGAAAACTACAGGAGGGCAGAGTCAAGACCAGTCACCCTGGACAAAGAGAGAGCAGAGTTGTGGGAGGGGCCCTGCAGGCTCCACCTACTCCAAACTGCCTGCAGAAAACTACAGAAGGGGGCGGGGTCAAGAGCAGTCACCCTGCGCAAGGATAAAGCAGAGCTGCTGGAGGGGCCAGCAGTCTCCACCCACTACAGTCAGAAAACTACAGGAGGGGCGGAGACAAGACCAGTCCCCCTGCACAAGGAGAGAGAGCAGCAGTGAGCGGTCTTTATTACAGGAAGTCTCACACGGGATTACTGCACAGATCTGGAAGAAATACACAAAGCTCACTGAGATTCAAGAACAAGACACAGGAGTCTTGTATCTAGACAAATATTTGTTTAGTTTGGAGTTTCGTTTTAATTAAAGTGAATAAACTTTTAGCGTCAGGAACAAGTAAGAAGGAAACCCTTTGAACGGTGAGGATTGTACCAGTTTTAATTAAAAACAAAACAAACAGCATTTTCTGGCACTGATTTCATTTAGCCCGAGCCACACCAGGAACAAACAGATCTCGGTGCCAACAGGGAAAGAATATTACACAATGCCGGATATCACAACGAATCCTCCTCCCAGCTCCCAAAATTTAGCTGCTTTATTTACTGATTTAAAGGGTCACTCCACCTGAAATAACTTGTTTAGTTCTGGGAGGATTTGGGCACCCCCATTTATTTCACTCCATTCACCAGGCAAAGTGAATTCACTCCATTCACCAGGTAGAGCGAACATTTACACCAGGTTCACACCTTTGCGTGTTGGGAATGGTCGCAAAATTGCACGCTTTCCCAATACGCACTAAAATGTGCTGCCCTTTAGCAGACGTGCAACAGTGATAATTGTTAATGTCACCCCCACTTATCTGCTAATGCCAAACTGCACGGTGCCGCAGCACTCTGCCGTTCGGTGCAATGTGTTTTGGGAAAAGCGTCAGGGATTTCTTTACCACATTTCTTAGGTGTGGGGCATTGAAATGAATGGGCTGCCCTACAGGACACGTGGAAATGTGCACATTTCTTGGATGCGCAGCAAATATTTTTAACCATGCAGCACACTACAACGGCTTACATCGCTGTGTTGCAATGTGCCAAGATGCAAGGGCGCACTCCTGAAACCTGCACTCTGTATGTAGCACACTCCTGAACCCTGTACTCTGCACACGCCTGCACCCTGCACTCGGCACACGCCTGAACCCTGCACGCGGCACCCGCCTGAACCCTGCACGCGGCACCCGCCTGAACCCTGCACGCGGCACCCGCCTGAACCCTGCACGCGGCACCCGCCTGAACCCTGCACTCGGCACGCGGCACCCTGCACACGCCTGAACCCTGCATGCAGCACACGCCGGAACCCTGCATGCAGCACACGCCGGAACCCTGCATGCAGCACACACCGGAACCCTGCATGCAGCACACACCGGAACCCTGAACTCTGTACGCAGCACACTCCTGAACTCTGTACGCAGCACACTCCTGAACTCTGTACGCAGCACACTCCTGAACTCTGTACGCAGCACACTCCTGAACTCTGTACGCAGCACACTCCTGAACCCTGCACTCTGTACGCAGCACACTCCTGAACCTTGCATTTTGTATGTATAAGCAATAAGGCAACGCTGCACCAGCCTGAACCCTGCACTCGGCACCCGCCTGAACCCTGCACTCGGCACGCGGCACCAGCCTGAACCCTGCACGCGCCTGAGCCCTGCACACGCCTGAACCCTGCACACGCCTGAACCCTGCATGCAGCACACGCCGGAACCCTGCACGCAGCACACTCCTCAACTCTGTACGCAGCACACTCCTCAACTCTGTACGCAGCACACTCCTCAACTCTGTACGCAGCACACTCCTCAACTCTGTACGCAGCACACTCCTCAACTCTGTACGCAGCACACTCCTCAACCCTGCACTCTGTACGCAGCACACTCCTGAACCTTGCATTTTGTATGTAGAAGCAGTAAGGCAACGCTGCACCAGCCTGAACCCTGCACTCGCCTGAACCCTGCACTCGGCACCCGCCTGAACCCTGCATGCAGCACACGCCGGAACCCTGCACTCTGTACGCAGCACACGCCTGAACTCTGTACGCAGCCCACTCCTGAACCCTGCACTCTGTACGCAGCCCACTCCTGAACCCTGCACTCTGTACGCAGCCCACTCCTGAACCCTGCACTCTGTACGCAGCCCACTCCTGAACCCTGCACTCTGTACGCAGCCCACTCCTGAACCTTGCATTTTGTATGTAGAAGCAGTAAGGCAACGCAGCTCCAATGCACATGCATCTGAGTACACCACAATGCCCAGTAACGCACCCCATTAAGTTGTGTTTTCCAAAAAATAGTGCAAGGCCGTTCTTTAGGATTTTGAAGTGCATTGCCAACCATTCATTTAGATTCATATTAATGTTCAGAAAACCGCACATACGCTAACACAACACACTAGGATGCCAGGGTCTAAATGGGCAAGACCCACCGCTGCCACCCGGGCAGTAGCAGCAGTCGGGTAGGCTGACACACAGTAGGTGGACTGGTCAGGGACTCGGGAGACACTGTTCTGACTCCCTGCTGCATGCCGCCGGGTGCCCCCCCCCCTCCCCCAGCAATGACTTACAAGGAGTCAGCGGTGCCACCACAAATAAGTCCCCAAAGATTTTAACGACAGGTCCACTTTAAGCCTCTCAGCGCCCATGATGTATTGCCCTATAAAGTTTACGACTTACTGTATCCAATACAATCCGGCCGAGCAAGCAGCCGCCTCTTCCAGTCAATGCACTAAGGGTCTCCGCTCCATGGCGGTAGTATATTTAACAGCGTTATTAACATAATTCACTGCGCGCACCCATAAAACTGCCACCGGTCAATAACAATAGTGTAAAGTGCAAAGGATCAATGAAATTCTATTATGACAGCAAGACTGCAAGTTGGCAATCTAAAATCCTGACATGTTCAGGCAAAGCCAATTACAGGGGGGCGCCATTTTTTTTTCTTTTTCTGTTTGCGGCATCCCTTAAAATAAAAGGCGCCAAGAAAAGACACAGTTACTGCAATATAATAAACCGGACAAAAGAGGGCAGAGTTTTGTCTGGCTGGCGGTTGACCGTATTTTACTCCACTGTGTGTCGTGTTTGTGGATATCAAAAGGGAAAATACTTATTTACACAGCAGTAAATAATATCAAATCAGAATAATATATAAAATAATACAAATTAATAATAAACAATATAACAAATATAAAATAAGTAAAATAAATATAAAAAATTAAACAATACAATAAATATAAAATAAGTATAATATTAAACAATATCAAATAATGCAACATATATAAAATAAACTGAATAATAAATAATATAAAATAAATATAACAAATAATTACAGATCCACCAAAAATTTTGGTGGCCGAAACATATCGGTATTTTGCCAATAGAGAAAAAGTTGCAGATAATGGCGCTAAAAAGGCACAAGAATTTGCCGTGATTTTACTGTGCTTATGGTGTTTTTCATGGGTCATGGGACTCAAAAACCGCATCAAAAATTTAACACTGGTACGTTATTTATGCGTTCTTGAAACACATTTCAACGGCGAGGTGCGGTTTTGGTGCAATTCTTTTTAACTGACCAAAAATGCAGCAAAAAGTTAACACCACAATGAAAGCGCAATGGACCAATGTGAAGACATACATAGAATCCAAAGGGGTGCATTTTTCTTGAGCTAAAGATGCCGATAATGGCCCTTGGTAATATATAAAGATTTTTAATTTTATTTTTTAACTGTCATTTTTGTTTTTTGGTGCATCTCGATAAATGATATAAAATTAAACAAATTTATTAAATACAAAATCATAATAAATAATATCACATAAGAATATAAATAAAATATAATAATATCAAACAATAATAAATATCATTAAATAATAATAAATATGATAAAAAAAAGAAACCATATAATATAAAATAATCATAAACAATATAACAAATATAAAATAAATATAATAATAAATAATATCAAACAAGAAAAAAAAAATATATATATATAAAAATATCTGACAAGCGTGTAAGCGTGTCGGGACCCCACAGGGCAAGGACCACACTGTACCACAGATGGACACCAGTGGCAAAAAGCGCCCTGAGGTGATTCAGTTCGCATAGGTAGCGCTATACAAGTCATTCATTCATTCACAATAATAAATATTATCAAATAGATATTCTTTAAAAAAAAAAAAACATAATAAATACAATAAACATAATAATAAATATAAAATCATAAACAGTATAACAAACATAAAATAAATATAATAAAATCAAATAAGAAAAAACTAAATATAAACTATATTTATATTAATTTAAAATAAAACATGATATAAATATAAAATGAAGACGATAAAGACCAAAAAATCACTCCAGGTGAATATTTCTAGCACGTGTTTTAAATTAGTGGGAATGATTAGCCACCTGTGAACATTTGGTGAATGTCACATTCAGCCCCCTCGTTCACATCGGCGCAATTTGTCAAATAGGAGCCTACTGCCGGCAATGGGAGCGTCCCAAACAGTGTGGCGTTGCACCGATTTTCAAAAGTAGTTCCTACACTGCTTTTGGCGACTTCGAGGGGCGATTTCAATAGACATCTGTGTATGAACCCGCACAGATGTCTTTCAAGTCGCCCCTGAAGTCGGACTGAAATGCCGCTTTGAAACCGCGCGAGTTCAGATGAACTCACGCAATTTCAAAGCCGTGTTCAGTGTGAACGACACTTTACTCAATACTTTAAATATGCCGAAAGCCCAATCATTTTTAATGAACTGTCAGCATACCTAATTTCTGCCAAGAACCGCACCTTACCTTTATTCAGGAACACACCGCAGGGTAGTGTTTTGCAGCGTGGTCCAGTGCAGGTGCCTTGCCCTAGCATGACTGCAGCGCAACAATGTGAACCCGGCCCGTTGCCTCTTCACCGCTTGTGTTAACCTTCAAAATGATGACTGCGCAGCAGAGCACAAAGCAAGGTCCATGAAGACATGGATGAGCGAGTTTGGGGTGGAGGAACTTGACTTGCTGGCACAGAGTCCTGACCTCCACCCGATAGAACACCTTTGCAAGCCAGGCCTTCTCGTCCAACATCAGTGCCTGACCTCACAAATGCGCTTCTGGAAGAATGGTCAAACATTCCCATAGACACACTCCTAAACCTTGTGGACGGCCTTCCCAGAAGAGTTGAAGCTGTTATAGCTGCAAAGGGTTGGCCAACTCAATATTGAACCCTACAGACTAATGCTGCGTACACACAGTCGGAATTTCCTGACAACAAATGTTGGATGGGAGCTTGTCGGAAATTCCGACCGTGTGTAGGCTCCATCGGACATTTTCCGTCGGAATTTCCGTCACACAAAATTTGAGATCTGGGTCTCAAATTTTCCGACAACAAAATCCGTTGTCGGAAATTCCAATCGTGTGTACACAATTCCGACGCACAAAATCCCACGCATGCTCGGAATCAAGCAGGAGAGCCGCACTGGCTATTGAACTTCAATTTTCTCGGTTGTACGTCACCGCGTTCTTGACGTTTCGGAACCAGTTTGAGCCAACATCCGTCGAAAAAAATAAAACATGGATTTTGTTATCGGAATGTCCGATCGTGTGTACGCGGCATAAGACTGGGATGTCATCAAAGTTCATGTGCGTATAGAAGCAGGCGTCCCAACAGTTTTAAATATAATAAATAATTCCGCGCAAAAGTTGCGTGAAATGATTTACTCTATTTTTGTGGGAATGTGAACACTCTACATTTTGTTGCAATCCTTCCTAATTTTAATTTAATTAGTGACAGTCTAGTTACTCACAGTAGAGCGAGGATTATATACATTTACAGTCCCAATACTTTTGGTGTACGTTTGGCGCACATGTGCGGGCAAACACCGATGGCAGGCTGTACACGGCATGCGTGGCTCCCCGGGCGCGGGAAAGTGCGCAAAGATTTTGGTTAAGCTTAAAAAAAAATAAAAAAAATTGTCTATTTTAGTCCTGTGCATGTAATATTTGTAAATCTCATTGTATCATGTTTGTATTTAGATACTTTGTATATCTTTTTTATTTATATTTACTTTATGTTCTGTGTTTATTTAAATTTTTTGAATGATTTATAATAGGATTTGGTGCGGATTGACAAATACAGGAAGTTATCAGCTGACAAGAATCAAGGATTTTTTTTTTTGCACATATTAAACAGACATAAAATGCTTTCTAAAAGAAGTTCATTGTTAGGATCTGCAGACTCTTATGCCCCATACACACCGTCGGAAATCCTGACGGAAAATGTCCGATCGGACCATGTTGTCGGAAAATCTGCCCGTGTGTGGGCTCCATCAGACTTTTTCCGTTGGAATTTCCAACGGAAAAAAATTGAGATCCTGCTCTCAAATTTTCCGACAACAAAATCCGATCTGACTTTTTCGTATCGTGTGTGGAGAATTCCGACGGACAATGCGCCACGCATGCTCAGATCAAATTACGAGACCAAAGCTATTGGCTACTAGCCTCTACGTAGTTCCGTCGTACGCAACGAACGTCACCACGTTCAGAATGATCGGATTTTCCGACAAACTTGGTCCGACCGTGTGTATGCAACACCAGTGTCGGACAAAATCCGTCGGAATTTCCGACCGTGTGTATGGGGCATTATGTACACACGATCGGAAATTCGGCCAACAAAAGTCCGATGAGAGCTTTTGGTCGGAAAACGCGACCGTGTGCATGCTCCATCGGACTTTTGCTGGCCGAATTCCAGCCAGCAAAAGATTGAGAGCAGGTTCTCAATTTTTCGGTCGGAAAAAGTTCAGATCGTCTGTAGCAATTCCGACGCGCAAAATTCCTACGCATGCTCAGAAACAATTTGACGCATGCTCGGAAGCATTGAACTTCATTTTCTCGTCTCAGTGTTGTACGTCACCGCGTTCTTGGAGGTCGAAAGTTCAGCGAACTTGTGTGACCGTGTGTATGCAAGCCAAGCATGAGCGGAATTCCATCGGAAAAAACATCCAAGATTTTTCTGATGGAAAATCCGCTCGTGTGTACGCGGCATTACAGTAAATATAACCCCAAATCACTGAATTCTAACACAATACTAAAGTGACACCAACAATATCCTTTATTCTCCAAAAATAATCCATAATATTTTTATTAATAATATATTATTCATGAAAATGTTTCTTTACTGTGTTTTTCTGCCTCCTTGTAATATTCTCTGTGAGCTCCGGAACCTCTCCTTTTCCCTCCTCACTTTTTTATGGAATGGGCAGTGCATGTATTAGTTGCGCTCATGTGCACTGATCTATGTGCACTACAAATCCCACAGTCCATCCCAACAGCGGGCGAGAGGGTGGCTACATTCCTACATATTGACGGGCCCTGGAGAGACCCCTCAGACAGGAAGTCCGAGTGGCAATTAAAGGGACAATTTTGAGATAGGAATACATACTAGAATAGATTTTTCTTTTCTTAGACTAGAGTTTAGAGTTTAGTGTTACTTTATTGTCATTCAAAAAGCTGTTTTAAACCTTTATATTTGCAGTTTTCATTGAAGGAATCCCCGGTGATCCTGCCATAAAGGGCCTCGGGGTGACAACTCTCTTCACATTCTGCTACAGACAGTAGGTGTGTCACACGCACTCCTGGTGGAGAATACAAGTGTCTGTGTCCCTACATATTGACGATCCACTATTGTCACCATCATCACTTCTGTCACCATCATTGTAATAAACTTGGGTACAGACAAAAGCTTCCTCATATTACTACAAACCCCCCCCCCCCCCCCCCCAGTGTAATCAGGATAGAGATGTTATATAGATTTGTGTTCAGCAGGTTCCGGAAATCAGTGGAGAGAACTTCAGGTGTGAGTTTGATAATCTGATGTGTACTGACCCCCCCTGATGGTATACAGGTACGGACCCCCCCCCCCGATGGTATACAGGTACTGACCCCACCCCTGATGGTATACAGGTACTGCCCCCCCCTGATGGTATACAGGTACTGACCTCCCCCCCCTGATGGCATACAGGTACGGACCCCCCCCCCTGATGGTATACAGGTACGGACCCCCCCCCCGATGGTATACAGGTACTGACCCCCCCCCCCCCCCCCCCCATGGTATACAGGTACTGACCCCCCCCATTGTGTAAAGGTGCTGACTCCCCTGATGGTATACACAGATACTGACTCCCCTGAAGGTATACAGTACTGACCCCCCCCCCAGTGGATACAGATACTGACCCCCCCCCCCGATGGTATACAGGTACTAACACCCCCCCCATGGTATACAGGTTCTGACCCCCCTGATGGGTACTGACCCCCCCTGATGGTATACAGGTACTGACCCCCCCCGATGGTATACAGGTACTGACCCCCCCTGATGGTATACACAGATACTGACTCCCCTGATGGTATACAGGTACTGACCCCCACTGATGGTATACAGGTACTGACCCCCCCCCATGGTATACAGGTACTGACCCCCCCCCCATGGTAAACAGGTACTGACCCCCCCCAATGGTATACAGATACTAACCTCACTGATGGTATACAGGTACTGACCCCCCCGATGGTATACAGGTACTGACCCCCCCCCGATGGTATACAGGTACTGACCCCCCCCCCCCCGATGATATACTGGTACTGACCCCCCCAGAACCCCACCCAACACCACCCCCCTCCCCCGGTATACCCCCCCCCCCCCCACGGAACCCCCGACCACCCCCCCCCCCCCCCCCGATGGTATACAGGTACTGAACCCCCCCCCCCCTGATCATATACAGATACTGCCCCCCCTGATGGTATACAGAGACATGTGTGACATAGGTGACAGTATACATGTGTCATGGGAAAACGGGACTCTCCTTGGAATTCTATAATATTGGGTTCCAAAACTCTTTACAAGTTGAACTTCCAGGTAGAAGCACATCTGTGCTGATCAGTGCAGAGGGAGAACCCCGATCACCGATCATTGTATACAGATCTGCCAGACCTGATCTCAGGGCAATCCCTGAGGAATGACATGTGAGACAACGAGCCGAACCAGACTTCCACCTATCTACAGATATATACAGAGTGCTCAATCCCTGTATATAGGGATATCTGTATGTATGTATGTATATATATATATATATATAAATATATATATAGAGAGAGAGAGAGCCAGATCCCGGGAACACCTTCCTCACACCACACAGGAGAAACTTTATAAACTCTATGAAATCTATAAATCCCACCAGACAATCCCTGATCTGTACAATCATCTAATACACCAATCCCCGATCCGAGATCGGTGCAATCTAGTCCTAGAACAATCCGAGATCTGTGCAATCTAGTCCTAGAACAATCCGAGATCTGTGCAATCTAGTCCTAGAACAATCCGAGATCTGTGCAATCTAGTCCTAGAACAATCCGAGATCGGTGCAATCTGCTCCTAGAACAAGCCGAGATCCGTGCAATCTACTCCTAGAACAAGCCGAGATCCGTGCAATCTACTCCTAGAAGAACCCGAGATCCGTGCAATCTACTCCTAGAAGAACCCGAGATCCGTGCAATCTACTCCTAGAACCATCAGAGATCCGTGCAATCTACTCCTAGAAGAACCCGAGATCCGTGCAATCTACTCCTAGAAGAACCCGAGATCCGTGCAATCTACTCCTAGAAGAACCCGAGATCCGTGCAATCTACTCCTAGAAGAACCCGAGATCCGTGCAATCTACTCCTAGAAGAACCCGAGATCCGTGCAATCTACTCCTAGAACAATCCGATATCCGTGCAATCTACTCCTAGAACAATCCGAGATCCGTGCAATCTACTCCTAGAACAATCCGAGATCCGTGCAATCTACTCCTAGAACAATCCGAGATCCGTGCAATCTACTCCTAGAACAATCCGAGATCCGTGCAATCTACTCCTAGAACAATCCGAGATCCGTGCAATCTACTCCTAGAACAATCCGAGATCCGTGCAATCTACTCCTAGAACAATCCGAGATCCGTGCAATCTACTCCTAGAACAATCCGGGATCCGTGCAATCTAGTCGTAGAACAATCCGAGATCCGTGCAATCTACTCCTAGAACCATCAGAGATCGGTGCAATCTAGTCGTAGAACAATCCGAGATCTGTGCAATCTACTCCTAGAACCATCAGAGATCCGTGCAATCTAGTCCTAGAACCATCAGAGATCCGTGCAATCTAGTCCTAGAACAATCCGAGATCGGTGCAATCTAGTCCTAGAACAATCCGAGATCGGTGCAATCTACTCCTAGAACAATCCGAGATCCGTGCAATCTACTCCTAGAACAATCCGAGATCCGTGCAATCTACTCCTAGAACAATCCGAGATCCGTGCAATCTACTCCTAGAACAATCCGAGATCTGTGCAATCTACTCCTAGAACAATCCGAGATCGGTGCAATCTACTCCTAGAACAATCCGAGATCCGTGCAATCTACTCCTAGAACAATCCGAGATCTGTGCAATCTACTCCTAGAACAATCCGAGATCTGTGCAATCTACTCCTAGAACAATCAGAGATCTGTGCAATCTACTCCTAGAACAATCAGAGATCCGTGCAATCTACTCCTAGTACCATCAGAGATCGGTCCAATCAGATCGGACACTCCGGGAAAGTTCCCGGCTCTGTAGGACCCTCCATGTTGGGGCCCCTCTGGGCTCCGCACTCACCTGGCGCTCCTCGGGGGGGGGGGGGGGGTGTCCGGCTCTCCTCGCTGCTCCCCGCTCAGGTGATGTCACATCCCGGAGATGTCCCCGTGCGGGGAAGTTATAAGAAGTGCCGGGTGGGGGCGCTATGCCATGTCCAGGGGGGGAGGGGTGGGGGGCTCAGGGGGGTCCCTGTGCGGAGCTCACTGCCCCGATCCTGCCGGCTATACAGCTGGGCTGCGCTGCTCAGCAGCCGGGGGCGCGCCTGCCTCACCGAGAGCGCGCATCGAGCGCAGCACCGAGCCGAGCTGTCCGCTGCGCTGCCCTACAGCGCCCCCTGTGCGGTCCGAGAGCGTCACTACAAGTGCCAGGTCCGCTGCTGGCACCTGTCTGCCCTCTGCACCCCATCCCCCGATCCTATGATACCCCAAACAGGCTATTACCATCCCCCGATACTCCTTCAACCCTAAACCAGACTATTACCATCCCCCGATCCTCTGACACCCCTCCTCCACCCCTAAACCAGACTATTACCACCCCCCATCCTCTGACACCCCTCCTCCACCCCAAAACCAGACTATTACCCCCCCCCCCCCCCCCCATCATCTAACATCCCTGCTCCACCCCAAAACAAGACTAGTACCACCCCCCATCCTCCTCCACCCAAACTCAGACTATTACCACCCCCCATCCTCTGACACCCCCTCCTCCACCCCAAACTCAGACTATTACCACCCCAAATCCTCTGAAACCCCTCCTCCACCCCAAACCCAGATTATTACCATCCCCATTCTCTTATACCCCTCCTCCACTCCAAACTCAGATCATTACCATCCCCATCCTCTTACACCCCTCCTCCACCCCAAACTCAGATTATTACCATCTCTCCTGTGACACCCCTCCGCCACCCCAAACTCAGACTATTACCACCCCCCATCCTCTGACACCCCCTCCTCCACCCCAAACTCAGACTATTACCACCCCAAATCCTCTGAAACCCCTCCTCCACCCCAAACCCAGATCATTACCATCCCCATTCTCTTATACCCCTCCTCCACTCCAAACTCAGATCATTACCATCCCCATCCTCTTACACCCCTCCTCCACCCCAAACTCAGATTATTACCATCTCTCCTGTGACACCCCTCCGCCACCCCAAACTCAGACTATTACCACCCCCGATCCTCTGACACCCCCAAGACTATTCTCATCCTCCACTACACCCCCCCCCCCCCCCACCATTCTCCACCCTAAACTCTGGCTATTCCCATCCCCCACTTCACCCTAAATACAGACTAGTCCTCACTGGTCTGCCCCCCCCCCCCCAAACCTGTACCCTAGACTATTCCCAATCCCCTGGGTTCTCCACCACCCACCATTCTCAACCCTAAACACAGAATGTTCCCCATCCCCCGGGTCCTGGGGTCGGATTATCAGCAGATATGATGAAGTCATTCTGGCACCAGAAGATAAAGTTTGAATATCAATCGGTAGGCGGATGACTTCCATCATTGCACCAATGAAGTAAAGAAGGAAAAAAAGAAAGAAGGGAGGAAAGAAAGGATTGAGAGATGAAAGAAGGAAGAGAGGAAAGTAGGGAGTAATGAAGAAAATAAGGGAGGAAGCAATGAAAAGAGGGAGAATGGAAAGAAGGGAGGAAGGAAGGAAATGAGGGAGGAAAGAATGAAATGAAGGAGGAAGGAAGCAACAGAAGAAGAGAGGGGGGAAGAACTAAAGTGAGGAAAGAAGGGAGGAATTAAGGAAAGGGTGGAATGAAAAAAGATGGGAGGGAGGAAGGAAAAAAAAAAAAAAGGAGTGAGAGATGAAAGAAGGGAGGAAGGAAAGTAGGAAGGAAGGAAGAAAAGGGAGAAATCAAGGGGAGATGGAAAGAAGGGAGGAAGGAAGTAAAGAACAGAAGAAGAGAGGGAGGAAGAACTAAAGTGAGGAAAGAAGGATGGAATGAAAGAAGATGGGAGGAAGGAAGAAACAAAAAAGGGAGTGAGAGATGAAAGAAGGGAGAGAGGAAAGTAGGAAGAAAATAAGGGAGGAAGCAAGGGAGGAAGGAAGGAAATGCGGGAGGAAGGAAGGAACAGAAGAAGAGAGGGAAGAGCTAAAGTGAGGAAAGAAGGGAGGAAGGAAGGAAATGAGGGAGGAAGGAAGGAAATGCGGGAGGAAGGAAGGAAATGCGGGAGGAAGGAAAGAAGGAACAGAAGAAGAGAGGGAAGAAGAACTAAAGTGAGGAAAGAAGGGAGGAAGAAAGGAAATGAGGGAGGAAGGAAGGAACAGAAGAGAGGGAGGAAGAACTAAAGTGAGGAAAGAAGGATGGAATGAAAGAAGATGGGAGGAAGGATGGAATGAAAGAAGATGGGAGGAAGGAAGAAACAAAAAAGGGAGTGAGAGATGAAAGAAGGGAGAGAGGAAAGTAGGAAGAAAATAAGGGAGGAAGCAAGGGAAAGAGGGAGAATGGAAAAAGGGAGGAAGGGAGGAAATGCGGGAGGAAGGAAGGAAGGAACAGAAGAAGAGAGGGAAGAAGAACTAAAGTGAGGAAAGAAGGGAGGAAGAAAGGAAATGAGGGAGGAAGGAAGGAAATGCGGGAAGAAGGAAAGAAGGAACAGAAGAAGAGAGGGAAGAAGAACTAAAGAGAGGAAAGAAGGGAGGAAGGAAGGAAATGAGGGAGGAAGGAAGGAAATGCGGGAGGAAGGAAGGAAGGAACAGAAGAAGAGAGGGAAGAAGAACTAAAGTGAGGAAAGAAGGGAGGAAGGAAGGAAATGAGGGAGGAAGGAAGGAAATGCGGGAGGAAGGAAAGAAGGAACAGAAGAAGATCTAAAGTGAGGAAAGAAGAAGAGAGGGAGGAAGAACTAAAGTGAGGGAGGAAGGAAGGAAGGAACAGAAGAAGAGAGGGAGGAAGAACTAAAGTGAGGAAAGAAGGGAGGAAGGAAATGAGGGAGGAAGGAAGGAAGGAAGGAAGGAACAGAAGAAGAGAGGGAGCAAGAACTAAAGTGAGGAAGGAAGGAAAGAAGGGTGGAAGGAAGGAAAGAAGGAAAAAATAAAGGGAGGGAGAGATGAAAGAAGGGAGGAAGGAAAGTAGGAAAAAAAGAAGGCAGAAAGCAAGGGGAAATGGAAGGAAGGAAGGAAGTAACAAATGAAGAAGGAAAGAAGAACTAAAGTGAGGAAAGAAGGAAGGAAAGAAAGAAGATGGGAGGGAGGAAAGTAGGAAGGAAGGAAGGAAGAAAGAAAAGAAGGGAGGAAGGACAAAAGTGAGGAAAGAAGGTAGGAAGGAAAGAAAAGAGGAAGGAATGAAAGAAGGACAGAAGGGAAGAATGAAAGGTAAAGAAAGGTTTGGTATGGAAGTCGTCAGCAGGTGGATTTATGGGGGGGCATTGGGGGATGTAGGCATCCAACTGCACTTTTAGAGAAATGAAAGAAAGAAAGAAAGAAAGAAAAGCTAGGCTATACTGTAAATAGACAGTAGGTAATTAGATTAGATCAATAGATATTATTGTATATGTAAAAAATAGGTGCATAGATTATATCATATATAGATTATAGTTAATTTGATTAAAGATAGATACTGTAGATAGATAGAGTAACCACCTGTTGTCCTGGCACAGCGGAGGGCTGAGAAGAGGTAACACGTAGAACATTGTGACGCTGTGTACAGTATATAATACACCACCCATTAGTCTGGATTGTTTATACAGTCTGAATATGGCAATCGGCAAATTATAGTTATTATATGCAGCCACAAAGAGTAAGCACCGCATGCCTCGGTCAGACTGCCGCTTCACTGTGTGATGATTTGCAGAGTATTTGTGTGTCAGTCCGTTTATTAAAATGTATTTTGTAGAATAACAGACCCCTTTATGATATTAGAATATATGTAAAGCCATAACTGTTTTTTTTTCTGGATGAAGTAGGAAGTTAAAATAGCCCATTCAGTTTTTTTTTTTTTTTTTAATCTCTGTCCCATTGGGAAGATCCCCCACTTCCTGTCCCACTGACACAACAGGAAGTAAGAGGAAAGCTCTCCAAAGTAAAGGAAATCTCGTCCTAGGGAGCTGGCACAACAGCAAGTGGTCCCATTGGAAGAGGTCCCCTCTATTCCTGTTCTGGCTGGACGAAAACCCATCTCACCGGGTCCTCCTCATGTCACTTCTCAGCCTATCGGTACAGGACCTGTCAAACTGCTGAAAATCAGATCAGCTCCCTCCTGTTATCCAGCCTGTGTAACAGTTTCTCTAACTAGCCTTCCTGCTATCCGGCCTGCTTCCCTCCATGTAATTCCCATGTTCTGACCCAGCTTTGTTTACTGGTTATATGAGTCCATAGCCTGCCTTGACCTCTGGCTTTGCTCCTTGTCATCCAATTCTACAGCCTTCCCTGACCTCTGGCCTTGTTCCTGGTTGTACAAGTGCATAGCCTGCCTTGACCTCTGGCTTTGCTCCTTGTCATCCAAGTCTACAGCCTGCCCTTACCTCTGGCTTTGTTCCTGGTTATCCAAGTCCACTACCTGCCTTGACCCTTGGCTTTATTCCTAGTTATCTGAATCTGAAGCCTGCCTTGACCTCTGGCTTTGCTCTTGGTTTTCTGAGTCTGCTTTGACCTCTGGCTTTGTTCCTTATTATTCCAGTTCGCAGTCTGCCTTGACCTCTGGCTTTGTTCCTAGTTATCTGAGTTTGCAGCCTGCCCTGACCTCTGGCTTTCTTCCTTATTCCAGTCCCCAGCCTGCCCTGACCTCTGGCTTTGTTCCTTATTATTCCAGTCCCCAGCCTGCCCTGACCTCTTTCTTTGTTCCTTATTATTCCAGTCCGCAGCCTGCCTTGATCTCTGGCTTTGTTCCTTATTATTCCAGTCCGCAGCCTTACCTGACCTCTGGCTTTGTTCCTTATTATTCCAGTCCCCAGCCTGCCCTGACCTCTGGCTTTGTTCCTTATTATTCCAGTCTGCAGCCTGCCCTGACCTCTGGCTTTGTTCCTTATTATTTCAGTTTGCAGCCTGCCCTGACCTCTGGCTTTGTTCCTTATTATTCCAGTCCGCAGCCTGCCTTGATCTCTGGCTTTATTCCGTATTATTCCAGTCCACAGCCTGCCCTGATCTCTGGCTTTGTTCCTTATTCCAGTCCGCAGCATGCCCTGACCTCTGGCTTTGTTCTTTATTATTACAGTCCGCAGCCTGCCCTGACCTCTGGCTTTGTACCTTATTATTCCAGTCTGCAGCCTGCCCTGACCTCTGGCTTTGTTCCTTATTATTTCAGTTCTCAGCCTGCCCTGACCTCTGGCTTTGTTCCTTATTATTCCAGTCCACAGCCTGCCTTGATCTCTGGCTTCATTCCGTATTATTCCAGTCCACAGCCTGCCCTGATCTCTGGCTTTGTTCCTTATTCCAGTCCACAGCCTGCCCTGACCTCTGGTTTTGTTCCTTATTATTAGAGTCCGCAGCCTGCCCTGACCTCTGGCTTTGTTCCTTATTATTACAGTCCGCAGCCTGCCCTGACCTCTGGCTTTGTTCCTAGTTATCTGAGCTTGCAGCCTGCCCTGACCTCTGGCTTTGTTCCTTATTATTCCAGTCCCCAGCCTGCCCTGACCTCTGGCTTTGTTCCTTATTATTCCAGTCCCCAGCCTGTCCTGACCTCTGGCTTTGTTCCTTATTATTCCAGTCCGTGGCCTGCCCTGACCTCTGGCTTTGTTCCTTATTATTCCAGTCCGTGGCCTGCCCTGACCTCTGGCTTTGTTCCTAGTTATCTGAGTTTGCAGCCTGCCCTGACCTCTGGCTTTGTTCCTTATTATTCCAGTCCGTGGCCTGCCCTGACATCTGCCTTTGTTCCTTATTATTCCAGTCCTTGGCCTGCCCTGACCTCTGGTTTTGCTCCTTATTATTCCAGTCCTTGGCCTGCCCTGACCTCTGGTTTTGTTCCTTATTATTCCAGTCCGCAGCCTGCCCTGACCTCTGGCTTTGTTCCTTATTATTCCAGTCTGCGGCCTGCCCTGACCTCTGGCTTTGTTCCTTATTATTCCAGTCCATGGCCTGCCTTGACCTCTGGCTTTGTTCCTCATTATTCCAGTCCGCGGCCTGCCCTGACCTCTGGCTTTGTTCCTTATTATTCCAGTCCGCGGTCTGCCCTGACCTCTGGCTTTGTTCCTTATTATTCCAGTCCGCAGCCTGCCCTGACATCTGGCTTTGTTCCTTATTATTCCAGTTCGCAGCCTGCCCTGACCTCTGGTTTTGTTCCTTATTATTCCAGTCCCCAGACTTCTCTGACCTCTGGCTTTGTTCCTTATCATTCCAGTCTGCAGCCTGCCCTGACCTCTGGCTTTGTTCCTTATTATTCCAGTTCACAGCCTGCCCTGACCTCTGGCTTTGTTCATTATTATTCCAGTCTGCAGCCTGCCCTGACCTCTGGCTTTGTTCTTTATTATTCCAGTCTGCAGCCTGCCCTGACCTCTGGCTTTGTTCCTTATTATTCCAGTTCGCAGCCTGCCCTGACCTCTGGCTTTGTTCCTTATCATTCCAGTCCTCAGCCTGCCTTGATCTCTGGATTTGTTCCTTATTATTCCAGTCCCCAGCCTGCCCAGACCTCTGGCTTTGTTCCTTATTCCAGTCCACAGCCTGCCCTGACCTCTGGTTTTGTTCCTTATTATTAGAGTCCGCAGCCTGCCCTGACCTCTGGCTTTGTTCCTTATTATTACAGTCCGCAGCCTGCCCTGACCTCTGGCTTTGTTCCTAGTTATCTGAGTTTGCAGCCTGCCCTGACCTCTGGCTTTGTTCCTTATTATTCCAGTCCGTGGCCTGCCCTGACCTCTGGCTTTGTTCCTTATTCCAGTCCGTGGCCTGCCCTGACCTCTGGCTTTGTTCCTAGTTATCTGAGTTTGCAGCCTGCCCTGACCTCTGGCTTTGTTCCTTATTATTCCAGTCCATGGCCTGCCCTGACATCTGCCTTTGTTCCTTATTATTCCAGTCCTTGGCCTGCCCTGACCTCTGGTTTTGCTCCTTATTATTCCAGTCCTTGGCCTGCCCTGACCTCTGGCTTTGTTCTGTATTATTCCAGTCCCCAGCCTGCCCTGACCTCTGGCTTTGTTCTGTATTATTCCAGTCCCCAGCCTGCCCTGACCTCTGGCTTTGTTCCTTATTATTCCAGTCTGCGGCCTGCCCTGACCTCTGGCTTTGTTCCTTATTATTCCAGTCCATGGCCTGCCATGACCTCTGGCTTTGTTCCTTATTATTCCAGTCTGCAGCCTGCCCTGACCTCTGGCTTTGTTCCGTATTATTCCAGTCTGCAGCCTGCCCTGATCTCTGGCTTTGTTCATTATGCCAGTCCGCGGCCTGCCCTGACCTCTGGCTTTGTTCCTTATTATTCCAGTCCGCGGTCTGCCCTGACCACTGTCTTTGTTCCTTATGCCAGTCCGCGGCCTGCCCTGACCACTGGCTTTGTTCCTTATCATTCCAGTCCGCAGCATGCCCTGACATCTGGCTTTGTTCCTTATTCCAGTTCACAGCCTGCCCTGACCTCTGGTTTTGTTCCTTATTATTCCAGTCCCCAGACTTCCCTGACCTCTGGCTTTGTTCCTTATCATTCCAGTCTGCAGCCTGCCCTGACCTCTGGCTTTGTTCCTTATTATTCCAGTTCACAGCCTGCCCTGACCTCTGGCTTTGTTCATTATTATTCCAGTCTGCAGCCTGCCCTGACCTCTGGCTTTGTTCCTTATTATTCCAGTCTGCAGCCTGCCCTGACCTCTGGCTTTGTTCCTTATTATTCCAGTTCGCAGCCTGCCCTGACCTCTGGCTTTGTTCATTATTATTCCAGTCTGCAGCCTGCCCTGACCTCTTGCTTTGTTCCTTATTATTCCAGTCTGCAGCCTGCCCTGACCTCTGGCTTTGTTCCTTATTATTCCAGTCCGCAGCCTGCCCTGACCTCTGGCTTTGTTCCTTATCATTCCAGTCCGCAGCCTGCCTTGATCTCTGGCTTTGTTCCTTATTATTCCAGTCCCCAGCCTGCCCTGACCTCTGGCTTTGTTCCTTATTATTTCAGTCTGCAGCCTGCCCTGACCTCTGGCTTTGTTCCTTATTATTCCAGTTCGCAGCCTGCCCTGACCTCTGGCTTTGTTCCTTATCATTCCAGTCCGCAGCCTGCCCTGATCTCTGGCTTTGTTCCTTATTATTCCAGTCCCCAGCCTGCCCAGACCTCTGGCTTTGTTCCTTATTATTCCAGTCTGCAGCCTGCCCTGACCTCTGGCTTTGTTCCTTATTATTTCAGTTTGCAGCCTGCCCTGACCTCTGGCTTTGTTCCTTATTATTCCAGTCCGCAGCCTGCCTTGATCTCTGGCTTCATTCCTTATTATTCCAGTCCGCGGCCTGCCCTGACCTCTGGCTTTGTTCCTTATTATTCCAGTCCCCAGCCTGCCCTGACCTCTGGCTTTGTTCCTTATTATTCCAGTCCGCAGCCTGCCTTGATCTCTGGCTTTGTTCCTTATTATTCCAGTCCCCAGCCTGCCCTGACCTCTGACCTGTATCCTGTCTAACCTGTCCACAGACCGAGATCACTCAAACCTCAGGACTGTTCCCGCAGTACACCTTCTCCAGACCTACATCCTGGCTTATGGTCCGTAGTGTTGAGTAGGATGAACCCAAGAGTTCTGACCTGGGGGGGGGCTGGGGGGATTTTTTTAATTTAATTAACTAATCAGAGAAATAAAAGGGCCAACACATTTCAGGGGTTCAAACACTTCCCCTTCATCAAAGCTATAAACACAAATAAAATAATAAAAACTTTGATACATCTATAAAAGATATAAAAACAACATATCATGCAAATCTAGTAATAAAGTCATACAATAGGCCCCCAATCAAACTTTGCGTTTTTCTGGAATGCGTGACAAAAAACACACAGGAAACACGACGCGCATCACACTTGGGGTGTCATTCATTTGTAATGCGGGTTGCAGACGCATGTTTTGTCACACGTTGAAAAAATGTGCAACACTTCACACCATAAATATAGAGTCTTATATAAAATCATACATTTTATTATACATAGTATTAAAAGCAGAGAAGTTTCAAAAAAACAATTATCATGGTGCCAAATGAATCAACTGTATATCTAGAGCAGGGGTCTCAAACTGGCGGCCCTCCAGCTGTTGCGAAACTACAAGTCCCATGATGCATTGCAAGGCTGACCATTACAAGCATGACTCCCACAGACAGAGGCATGATGGGACTTATAGTTTTGCCACAGCTGGAGGGCCGCCAGTTTGAGACCCCTGATCTAGAGCAATGGTTATACTCCTGCTTGTAATATCCAATAGGTCACGGGGGTCGTCATGTGTCAACGCGTTTCGTCGTGTTGTAGGCCAACACAGCCCCAGATTGGTGTATTTAATTGGCCATTCCTAATATAGGAAATATGGTTTGGAGATTCTTTTCCAGAACGGTCTGATTTATATAGGACTCCATATTTTGGCCTATATAGGGCGATTCCTTTTAGTCTTTTATTTATCTATACAACACGGCCTATAGTGTCACATTATTAATTTATAGCTTCACATCCAAAGGGTGGGAGCTTCTTTGGCGTGTTGGTCCCATATAGGGCAGCCCATTCAAGTGAATAGCAACTAGACATATGCACTGAGGAAAGATTTGTTTGTTTTCATTTCATTCGTTTTTTTTTTTGTTTTTCGTAAAATCAAAATTCGTAAGTTTGTAAATGTGAAAATTGTGAAATTCGGAATTCTAAAATTCAAAAATTCAGAATTCGAAAATTCGGAATTCGAAAATTCAAAAATTCGAAAATTGGAAAATGCGTAAATTCAAAATAGAAAAAAAGAAAAGAAAATCTGAAAATTAGAAAGTCCAAAAATAAGAAAGAAAATCCGAAAATCAGAAAGTCCCAAAATAAGAAAGAAAATCCGAAAATTAGAAAGTCACAAAATAAGAAAAGAAATTCCGAAAATTTGAAAATGCGTAAATTCAAAATAGAAAAAAAAAAGATAATCTGAAAATCCTAAAAATCCTAAAATAAGAAAGAAAATCCTAAAATTTGAAAATAAGAAAGAAAAAAAATTTGAAAATAAGAAAGAAAATCCTAAAATTTGTAAATGCGTAGATTCAAAATAGAAAAAAAGAAAATCCGAAAATAAGAAAGAAAATCCAAAAATGTGAAAATAAGAAAGAAAATCCTAAAATTAGAAAAAAATAAGAAAGAAAATCCTAAAATTTGTAAATGAGTAAATTCAAAATAGAAAAAAAAGAAAAAAAAAGATAATCTAAAAATCCTAAAAATCCCAAAATAAGAAAGAAAATCCTAAAATTTGAAAATAAGAAAGAAAATCCTAAAATTTGTAAATGCGTAAATTCAAAATAGAAAAAAAGAAAATCCGGAAATAAGAAAGAAATCCAAAAATTTGAAAATCCCAACATAAGAAAGAAAATCTGAAAATCCGAAAATAAGAAAGAAAATCTGAAAATTTGCAAGAACGAAAATCTGAAAATTCCAAATAATAACTAATTAATAGTAACTAATTATTAAATTATATGTATTGGCATTTCCTTTCAAATTTGTCTGTGTCAGGCTAGGAGCAGATAGCAGTTCAGGTGTGCTAATTATGCAAAGAGTTCAAAGAACAAGAGCACATACCATGAGCAGGTCTAAACATAGCAGGTCAGCTGGGACTTGTAGTTCACGGCTGCAGATGAAGGTGCTACAGTAGAATCAGGTAAAGTGTAGTCTAGGCAAGCTGGGTCATACACAGGTAGATCAGAATCCGAACGGTACAGAATCAGAAGGGAGCAAGCAGGATCTAACGAGCCGGGTCATACATGAAATACACAGAGCAGATATCAGCCGGATCAAACAGTGGCACACAAAGGTAAACTCTATCACAAGCACTAATTGAATGCTGATACAGGTGATTTAAAGGTGATCTGGCCAATCACTGTTGTTTCCCAGGCAAAGGCTGTGTCAGGTGAACTGTGCTGGGTCCTAAAGGGATCCTAGTACTGACAGGCTGTTAGTGAACATAACGAATACAAATTTATCTTAAAGAGAAGTTTCCATTAAAACAAAAAAATTAAAAGTCAGCAGCTACAAATACTGCAGCTGCCGACTTTTAATAATCGGACACTTACCTGTCCCAGGGTCCAGCGATGCGGGGGAACAAAGCCTCGCTCGTCTCCCCCTCCGCTCAGCGGCGCCGGCATTGTAACTGTGGGCACCCGGCTGTGGCTTCACAGCCGGGCACCCACTGCGCATGCGTGAGCGGCGCCGCGCGCCGGGATTGGCCGCGCAGTCACCTGGGACCTGTCACGTGTCCCAGATGACTGACAGGAGGGAGAGGGGAAGTGATGTCAGGAGCCCAGGCACTGAAGGAGGCAGACTACGAGGGACCCCCTAGCAACAGCCATTTAGAGGTAAGTTAAAAAAAAAAATCCAAATGTTTTTTTTTTTATTTATTTATTTGGAATTTTAATGATTTTTTTTTTGCTGTGTAACCCCAATTTAAGTTACGAGCCGAAATAATGCATCTAAACAAATGGAACAGAACTAATCAATAATTAATAATAATAAAAACATTTTTATTACTATTGTCTCAGATTTCGAGGGACTATGCCTGATTAATAATATCAATAACATTTTTATTACTATTGTTATTTATTATTATTATTATTAATTAGTTACGTTACAATTGTTCAGATACAGCATTCATATGTTGGATAATTCCTAACTTCAGATAAATTCGTATTTGTTACGTTCACTAACAGTCAAATTATTTCAGATTTTCGAATTTTCAGATTTTCGTTTTTATTTTCGTTCTTTTGAATTTTCGTATTTTTATTCTCATTTTCGAATTTCCAGGTTTTTGGATTTTTCTTCCTATCTTGAGAATTTCGTTCTTTTGAATTTTTCGTATTTTCATTCTTATTTTCGAATTTCCGGGTTTTCGGATTTTCGTTCCTACTTTGGGAATTTCGTTCTTTTGAATTTTTCAGATTTTCATTCTTATTTTCGCATTTCCGAATTTTCGAATTTCTGGATTTTGGAATTTCCAAATTTCGGAATTTTCGGATTTCCGAAATTTCGAATTTTCGCATTTGCTAATTTTCGAATATGCGAAAAAATTCGGAAATCCAAAAATTTGGATATTTCCAAATTACCAAATTTGTCGAAATTCGGTAAAAAACTAATTTGGAACGAAACAAATTGCACATGTCTAAAGCCCCATACACACGATCGGATTTTCCGATGGATTCTGTCCTATCGGACAATGTTGTCGGAAATTCCAACCGTGTGTAGGCACCATCGGACATTTTCCATCGGATTGTCCGACGGACAATCTCCTGCTCTAAAAATTTTCCGACAACAAAGTCCGATCACACCAATTTCGATCGTGTGTAGCGAATTCCGACGGACAAAGTGCTACGCATGCTCAGATCACATTACAAGACCAAAGCTATTGGCTACTAGCCTCTACGTAGTCCCGTCGTACGCAACAAACGTCACCACGTTCAGAATGATCGGATTTTCCGACAACTTTGTCCGACCGTGTGTATGCAACACCAGTGTCGGACTAAATCCGTCGGAAAAATCCGATGGATTTTGTGGTCGGATTTTCCGACCGTGTGTACGGGGCATTATAGCGACACGCTGAAATGTGTGGGAAAAAAACGCAATTGGGGACGCACATTCCTGCTACGCGAAGCATGAATAGGGCCGTAAAAGAATCAATTTTACAGGAAAAGAAAAAAGAGAGAGTCCATAAAAAAAAACACAACGAATGTTGTAATGACACCATGTGTAGAGAAATATAATAAGCACATTGTTATAACACATAATAGGGTTAATGATAATAAAGAATCCCATGTTGATTATAAAAACAGTCATCTGCTACATTGTTGGCAAAAAGTCACAACAAAAATAAAAATAGAAAGGAAATGCTCCTAGTGCTGTCCAATATAGTATTAAAAAAAATGTGACATGGAACACAAATAATCATTAAATTTACAATTGATAAGACCCACATAAAACAGGAAATCCCCGCAGGGGAGATCCACCCTCTCTATATCAGCAGGGTCAGAAAGTGATGTTTGATCAAATGTGTTATGGTTGTCACTGGAACAGGAACAGAGGGGAAATCTTCCAATGGGGACCCCTTGTCCAATGGCTAAGGCCCCTTTCACACCTAAGCGTTTTTCAGGCGCTACAGCGCTAAAAATAGCGCCTGTAATGCGCCTGAAAAAAGCGGGTCCTTTAACTCCAGTGTCAAAGCCGGAGGGCTTTCACACTGGAGCGGTGCGCTAGCGGACGGCAAAAAAAGTCCTGCTACCGTAGCAGCATCTTTGGAGCGGTATAGGAGCGGTGTATTCACCGCTCCTATACCGCGCCTACCCATTGAAATCAATGGGACACCGCGGTAATACCGCCGGCAAATCGTCATTGCATCGGCGCTTTGCGGGGGTTTTAACCCTTTTTCGGCCGCTAGTGGCCGAATACCGCGGCTAAACGACGGTAAAGCAGCGCTAAATATATCGCTGCTTTACCGCCACCCCACCGCCCCAGTGTGAAACTGGCCTAAGGTGGGAATTTCCCATCTTCCATCATTCTTCTCCCTTCCCATTGAATCTGCAGAACAGGAAGTGAAAGTAAATCTCCCCAATGCGACACAGTATACAAAATTAACCAACAGGGGTTTTAGCCCTCGTTCACAATGAATCGTGCGATTTCAAAGCCGCATGTCAGTGCGACGTGGAAGACACCTGTGCAGCTTCATTCACAGATTTCTATGCAAGTCGCACCTGAAATCACCAAAAGTAGTGCAGGGACTACTTTTTCAAATTAATGCGGCACCGCAAAGTCGGCGTTTCTACCGTTTGGAACAGCGCCGTTGCAGGCAATAGGGTGCGACTTAAAATGCGATTTGACATGTCAAATCGCATGACAAGTCACTCCAGTGTGAACAAGGGCTTACTCCTTCTCTACTATAGCTAAAATAAAAATATGGCTATAAATACACATAGCTCCCAACTGTCCCTGATTTTCAAGGGACTGTCCCTGATTTGAAACAAAAATTGGGAAATTCGTAATTCGAAAATCCGAAACTGTGAAAATGCGTAAATTCGAAAATCTGAAAATTCGAAAATTTGAAAATAAGAAAGAAAATTCCGAAAATTAGAAAATTCGAAAAATCCAAAAATTCGAAAATGCGAAAGTAAGAAATAAAAGCCGAAGATTTGAAAGAATAAAAATATGAAAATTCCTAACAAAAAATAAAAAACGAACTAACTAATAATAACTAACTATTATATTATAGGTATTGGAATTTCCTTTCAAATTCATCTTAAGTTACAAATTATCAGGAATAACGAATGCTGCATCTAAACAAATGGAATGGAACTAATTCATAATAAATAATAATAATAAAAAAAAAATATATATATTATTATTGTCCCTGATTTTCGAGGGACTGTCCCTGCTTTGAAACAAAAATTCGAAATTTTAAAATAAGACAATTGGGAAATTCGGAATTAGAAAGTTTGAAAATTCGAAAATGCGTAAATTTTAAAATCCGAAAATTCAAAAAATCCGAAAATGAGAAAGAAAATCCGAAAATTCTAAATAATAACTAACTAATATAGTCTATAATGGTGCAGTGAACCAAAAATTCTGGATGTATAGTGATACGCCTTCCACCGACCAAGTGATTATTTCACCGCGTGCAGATCACACTCCCCTTTGGGGATGCACTCACCAGAAATCAAATGTATATCAGCATTTCAATCAAAGCTATAGGCCACTGTCAACTCCTCAGCACGTCCACCTTTTCCTCGTCTGCCAAATACCAGAGCGGATCCACTCCAACCCCGCATAAGGATATGAAGAAAAAAATGCGGATAGCGTAGTACAGTTTAAACCCAAAACGCTTTATTAGACATTAAATATTCCCCCTCATTAAAACTGCGTACCAGAGATATTTGATAAATCAGCCTTAATAATATAAAGGATGCACTCAGCTGTTTTGCCCCTCCGTCCGCCGGAACTTGGGCGCCAAAGCGGTGTATAGAATTGGTTGTTTTCTTCCACTTCCTGGTCCGCTTTGCTGCTGGAGCGCACCCTGGAGCGCATACGTCACTTCCTGCGAGGTCACGACCCTGACGCGTTTCGTCACTTCCGGACGTCGCCCTCAGACGACGTCCGGAAGTGACGAAACGCGTCAGGGTCGTGACCTCGCAGGAAGTGACGTATGCGCTCCAGGGTGCGCTCCAGCAGCAAAGCGGACCAGGAAGTGGAAGAAAACAACCAATTCTATACACCGCTTTGGCGCCCAAGTTCCGGCGGACGGAGGGGCAAAACAGCTGAGTGCATCCTTTATATTATTAAGGCTGATTTATCAAATATCTCTGGTACGCAGTTTTAATGAGGGGGAATATTTAATGTCTAATAAAGCGTTTTGGGTTTAAACTGTACTACGCTATCCGCATTTTTTTCTTCATATCCTTATGCGGGGTTGGAGTGGATCCGCTCTGGTATTTGGCAGACGAGGAAAAGGTGGACGTGCTGAGGAGTTGACAGTGGCCTATAGCTTTGATTGAAATGCTGATATACATTTGATTTCTGGTGAGTGCATCCCCAAAGGGGAGTGTGATCTGCACGCGGTGAAATAATCACTTGGTCGGTGGAAGGCGTATCACTATACATCCAGAATTTTTGGTTCACTGCACCATTATAGACTATATTCCGGGACACCATGATGTTTTATGAACTCTTTTTTTCCAAAAAGACTGTATTTTAGCGCTGCTGCAATATTTATTAGGATAAGTGCCTTTCCTTTTGCAGGATTTGGTGATTTTACCTGGACTTTTATATTGCCTTTTTACCGTATTGTATTGTATTTATAGTAGCTGCTTTAGTTATATCGGGTAGTCATTACCAGATATTTTTACGTGTTTTATCTTCCATATTTTAAGTACATTGAAATCCAGGAGCGCGGAGCGATAGTCCCAGAGGGCGGCATATTTTTTTGGCACTATCCGTATATATAATAACTAACTAATATTAACTAACTATTTAATTATTTTGGTATTTTCTTGTGATAAAAAAAATTATTTTGGTCTGATCTGTATATTTGTATATAAAATGCACTTTTTATCTATCGAAAAGTGTTTCCCAGCGCTAAACCTTTCATCTGATTTCTAAATTGCTGCATTTGTAAATTTCAGAAGACAATATGAAGGAATAATAGAGGTAAAAAAACACTTGTGGGTTGAACTAATTTTTTTTTTATAAGTCTCCTTTAACCACTTCAGCCCCGGAAGGATTTACCCCCCTTAATAACCAGGCCTTTTTTTTGCTATACGGCACCGCATTTTTACTGACAATTGCGCGGTCATACAACACTGTACTCAAACTACATTTTTTATCATTTTGTACCCACAAATAGAGCTATCTTTTGGTGGTATTTGATACCTCTGCGGATTTCATTTTTTGCCAAAAAAACTAAAAAAGCCTGACATTTTTTGAAAAAATAAACGTTTCTTTGTTTCTGTTATAAAAGTTTGTTTTCTCCTTCACTGATGGGCACTGATGAGGAAGCACTGATATGTAGAATTGATGGGCACTGATAGGTGGCACTGACGGGCACTGATGAGGAGGCACTGATATGTAGAATTGATGGGCACTGATAGGCAGCACTGATAATGTGGCACTGATGGGCACTGATGAGTTGGCACTGATAAGGTGGTACTGATGAGGAGGCACTGATATGTAGAATTGATGGGCACTGATAGACGGCACTGATAAGGTGGCACTGACGGGCACTGATGAGGAGGCACTGATATGTAGAATTGATGGGCACTGATAGACGGCACTGATAAGGTGGCACTGACGGGCACTGATGAGTTGGCACTGATAAGGTGGTACTGATGAGGAGGCACTGATATGTAGAATTGATGGGCACTGATAGACGGCACTGATAAGGTGGCACTGACGGGCACTGATGAGTTGGCACTGATAAGGTGGCACTGATGGGCACTGATGAGGAGGCACTCATATGTAGAATTGATGGGCACTGATAGGCGGCACTGATAAGGTGGCACTGACGGGCACTGATGAGTTGGCACTGATAAGGTGGCACTGACGGGCACTGATGAGGAGGCACTGATATGTAGAATTGATGGGCACTGATATGCAGCACTGATGGGCACCGATTGGTGGCACTGACCAGCGCCACTGATTGGCACTGATAGGCGGCACTGATTGGCACTGACAGGTGGCATTGATGGACACTAATAGATGGCACTGATGGGCAGCACTGATTGGGCAGGTACTGACAGGTGTTAATGCTGGGCACTGATTGGCACTGTGATGGACACTGGCACTATGGTGGGCACTGATTTGCACTGTGGTGGGCACTGATTGGCACTTTATTGGGCACTCGCAGGGGGTTATGATGGGGCACTGACTGGGCACCGATTGGCAGCTTATTGGTACATTTGATGGGGGCTGTGCTGATAATCAATGTGCTGATTATAAGCACAGACCCCCCTCTGACAGGGAGAGCCGCCGATCGGCTCTCCCTGTCAGCGCGAACCCAGGAATGCCGTTTACCAGCAATTCCTGGTTCACGCGATGATCAGCTGTGATTGGTCGCAGCTTATAACGTGATAAGAAGCCTCTGTCAGAGGCTTCTTATCACGATCGGAGATGCGGGGTGTCAGAGAGACACGCCTGCTGGACGTCATATGACGCCCAGTCAGGATAACGGAACCACTTCCTGCCCATCAATCTGTTATAGACCGGGTGGGAAGTGGTTAAATACCACAAGTGTTTTTTTTTTTAATCACTTCTATTCCTTTATATTGGCTTCTGAAATTTACAAATGCAGCAATTTAGAAATCAGATGAAAGGTTTAGTTCTGGGAAACACTTTTTGAAAGATAAAAAGTGCATTTTATATACAATTATATAGATCAGACCAAAATGAGGGACAAATGAGGGGGACAGAGGGACAGAGGGACATTGCTCCAAATCAGGGACAGTCCCTCCAAATCAGGGACAGTTGGAAGCTATGCAGTACAGTACTTCTGATGGTCAGCCTGTGACTGGACAGTGAAAGGAGAAGTAGCACAGCGATGAGCTCATTTCTCGGCCACCCTGCTCTCTCCTCCTATCAGCACGCTCTCTATCAGCACATGAACTGATCGGCTGCTGCTTCTTGCTCTCACACTCCAGCCCTGCTTTACAGGCTCTGCAAGAAGTTAATGGCAATTCAATTTAGGGACTTCATAATGTCTTAATGACTACAGAGCTGCATTGGTTTGTGTCTTTTATATCAGTTTAGCTTTAAAAAAAAAATCCTGACACTTTTCCATAGACATCTATTTCATTTATATTTAGCTGCCGTTTGATAAATCCATCCACAGCCAATTATATGACGTTCCTGGGGTTAGCGCCCCGCTTCCAGCTGACAATCCTCTCCGGACAGCGCGGCTGAGAGAGACGCCTCCGGCAAGACTCAGAATATCGCTCCCAGCTGGATTGTCGGAGCTCGAAGCCTCAACCCATTGTCTCCGATGGGATTCGTCTCCCACCATAGCAACCCTCCCCCCCCTCCCTCCCTTCATATCCCATCTGCAGGGAGAAGAGCCCACAGCAATCCGCTCTGACAGCTCCTCCAGCACCGCAAATCAACGCGCTCTATGACATCACAATGGACCGTCTTCCAGAACCAGCTCTGTGATCTACGCCTGTCATCGCCCCATCTGCAAATGAGCGCTTCTCCGGGGACGGAACGCTGAATCTTCTGGTGGTTGCTGGAGGGGATTCCGGGAACAAAGGGAAAAAAATAATAATGAGGCGTATGAGAAAGGTGGTGGTGCTAAAAATGGGGGGTCCGCGCCACGGCCGCTGACTCGCGCCGCTAATTAGGAGCCTGCCTGAGCTTCCGCGGTTGGGTAGCTCCGGACGGCTGGAATTCAGTGGGAATATGTAAGAGTCCTCTCACACTGGGGACGCGGCTGCATCAGCGCTACAGTGCCGCTCGTCTTAGTGGCGCTTTAGCGATGTTCGCTGTTTAAGCGGCGCTTTTCGATCGCTAGCAGGGCGATTTTAACCCCAAAGAAAGGGTTAAAAACTCCCGTGTTGCAGCGCTTTTCAGGCGCTTCGGAAGCGCTGCCTATTCATTCCAATGGGCGGGGCTTTTGGGAGCGCTAAATACAGCGCTCCCGACCCGCCCCAAGGATGCTGCTTGCAGGACTTTTCTGAAATGTCCCACAAGCGCACCGCCCCAGTGTGAAAAGTCACACTTGAATGAATGGGAGGCGGTTTTCATGCGCTTATCGGAGGCTATTTCCAGCGCTAAAGCGCCTGAAAACCGCCCCAGTGGGAATAGGGTCTAAAATAGAGAAAGGGTTGGAGCCTCTGTTGGGTTTTTATCGTCAACGATGTGTCTTTTGGGGAGAAATGTTATTTCCAGGGGCGGACTGACCATTCGGCCACTAGGGGACTGTCCGAGGGCCCCAGGCCACTAGGGGGCCCCATCAGGGTTGCCAGCCTCAGTAAAACCAGGGACAGTATGTAAAAATCTGTGTTTTTTTAAAATCTGTCCCTGAAATGTCACATCCTTTTGGTCTAAAAATCCAGAGATTATAGCTGCCCCACCTCTCCAGTACCTTCTCAGCCAATAGAAACATGTGTGTGTATACTGTGTGATTGTATACTGTGTGGCCCCATAATCTCTGATTGCCTGGGGGCCCCAATAATCTCCTATTGCCCGGGGGCCCCATGAGTTGTCAGTCCGCCCCTGGTTACTTCCCCTCTAATGCCGCGTACACACGAGCGGATTTTCCGCCAGAAAAATCTTGGATGTTTTTTCCGACGGAATTCCGCTCAGGCTTGGCTTGCATACACACGGTCACACAAAAGTTCACTGAACTTTCGACCGTCAAGAACGCCGTGACGTACAACACTACGACGAGCCGAGAAAATTAAGTTCAATGCTTCTGAGCAATGCGTCGAATTGTTTCCGAGCATGCAAATTTTGCGAATTTCGGAACTTTTTCCGACCGAAAAATTGAGAACCTGCTCTCAATCTTTTGCTGGCGAGAATTCGGCCAGCAAAAGTCCGATGGAGCATACACACGGTCGGAATTTCCGACCAAAATCTCTCACCGGTCTTTCGCTGGCCGAATTTCCGATCGTGTGTATGCAGGTTCACATATGTGCGTTCAAGTTTTGCACCCGCACATCACAAGTACAGCAGCCTCATTCATTTGAATGGGGTACTGTACCGGCGAGAAGCGCAGGGAAAGTAGTCCCTGAACCTTTTAAAAACGCATCGCACTGAACTGCTTAATGCAGTTTTACACAATGAATAACACGTAAATGCACGTGATCGCGCACACGGCTCTGGACCCCAACATATTAGAACCTACCCTTAAAGTTATTGTAAAAAGACATAAGCATATTGTTTTATTCTGAATTGAAATGCAGAAATTTGTTTTGTTTTCCTGAAATTCGGATGTATCCGAATTTCCGAATTACAATAGTAACGCATTTACACTAATCCGAAATAACGGAAAAAAAATTCGGACAAATTCTAATTAGAATCGATTTGAATAATTTCCGAATCAATTGCGAATAGTTTTAGAATTCGAATAGTTTTTGATTTGTTTTCCAATTTCCAAAGATAATAAAATAGAATAGAAAAAAAAAGGAATAGAATAGAAAAGAATATAACATAAAATAAAAGAATAGAATAGAATAAAATATAATATAACCACTTCAGCCCCGGACCAATCAGCGATTTTTATTGTGACTGCGACATTATGGCGGACACATCGGACATTTTTGACACATTTTTGGGGACCATTGTCATTTATACAGCAATCAGTGCTTTTTAAATGCATTGATTCCTGTATAAATGACACTGGCAGTGAAAGAGTTAACCACTAGGGGGAGGGGAGGGGTTATGGGCTCTGACGTGTGTGTGTTTTTTTACATTAGGGGGCACGGCTGACGTCTGACGTCATTGATCGGCTTTCCCGATGACCGGGAACAGCCGATCAGTGACAGGCAGTGTAGGAAGCACGGGGAGAGGTTTGTTTACACAGACCTCTCCCCGTTCTTCAGCTCTGTGACCCGATCGCGGGACACCAGCGGCGATCGGGTCCACTGGTCCTGCGGCCAGGCAAATAAAGGGCCACGTACCTGTACGTGGTTTTGCCTGGCTGTGCCATTCTGCTGACGTATATGTGCAGGAGGCGGTTGGGAAGCGGATAAAAAAAAAACCAAAATAGAATAGAATCAAAAAGAATAGGATAAAATAGAAAGAATATAACCATCTTCTGAAATTCTAATTTTAAATAGAATAAATTTGAATTCGAATACATAAGAAAAAAATTAAAGAGAAAAAAAAAAAGAAAAGAAAAGAATAGAATAGAATCAAAAAGAATAGACTAAAATAGAAAGAATATAACCATCTTCTGAAATTCTAATTTTAAAAAGAATAAATTTGAATTCGAATACATAAGAAAAAAATTGAATAGAAAAAAAAGAATAGAAAAAAAGAATAGAATAAAAAAGAATAGAATAAAATAGAATATAACCATCTTCTGAAATTCTAATTTTAAATAGAATAAATTTGAATTCGAATACATAAGAAAAAATCTGAATAGAAAAAAAAAAGAATAGAATAGAATAGAATAAAATTGAAAGAATATAACTATCTTCTGAAATTCGTATTTCAAATAGAATACATTTGAATTGGAATATAGTAGAAAAGAATATAATAGAAAAGAATACAAAATAAAATAAAAGGCCATGTCTTGGTAGGTTTGCAGTTGTGCCGTACTCTTTCCATTTTCGGATGATGGATTGAACAGAGCTCCGTGAGATGTTCAAAGCTTGGGATATTTTTTTTATAACCTAACCCTGCTTTATACTTCTCCACAACTTTATCCCTGACCTGTCTGGTGTTTTCCTTGGCCTTCATGATGCTGTTTTTTCACTAAGGTTCTCTAACAAATCTCTGAGGGCTTCACAGAACAGCTGTATTTATACTGAGATTAAATTACACACAGGTGGACTCTATTTACTAATTAGGTGACTTCTGAAGGCAATTGGTTCCACTAGATTTTAGTTAGGGGTATCAGAGTAAAGGGGTCTGAATACAAATGCACCCCCCACACTTTTCACATATTTCTTTGTAAAAAAAATTGAAAACCATTTATCATTTTCCTTCCACTTCACAATTATGTGGCACTTTGTGTTGGTCTATCACATAAAATCCCAATAAAATACATTTACGTTTTTGGTTGTAACATGACAAAATGTGGACAATGTCAAGGGGTGTGAATACTTTTTCCAGGCACAACGTATTTATTCTGAACATGGAAAGAATTCTACAGTAAATGTATTTCTCCTCTTTATTGGACGCCTCGTTTTAATGGCATTCGGTGAAGTTGATCCACATATCGGGGACAACCGCGCTAATGTCCAACATGTACTGTATTTTGCCCGGCGGGGGATGTGTACGGAGCCCTCGCAGTGCCCCTATGAGTAATTTGCGCGCCATTGGCTGATCGGTGACCGCGGCTGAACCAAATTAGTCCTGTCAATCTGTCGCGGCGTTCGGCTTCCCGGCGGCTCGCAGACGGGATCTGGAGGAGATTGCGCCATTTACTTTGTAAGTCAGCTCACTAATAGGTTCATTATTACTCCAGCCTTGTGGGGGGACGGAGACGCGGGTTTTTTCCGCTGTTCTCGCCACCGCAGCGCTAATGATGGAGAGAGCGTTTGATAAAAGTTTAGGGAAGGTGAAAGGTCCCCATTAAGCAGAATGCGGCTTCTGATATAAACAGGGAACGCCGCCACTTTGATTTGCATCTCGCCATTGTTTGAGCATCCAGTGAGGTCTAGGCTTACCGCGCCTTAATTGCACGCGGTCACGGCGACCCGGAGCCGCAGCCGCGGATGAGAGGATCAAAGGTGTGCAAGTATTAAACCCAAAATCAAACATTTATTCTATTGCAGCTTACCAATGCTGAGATGTGACGGCTGCATTTGTTTTAGGCTTCTTTTCTTTATGTTCACCTGGTTATCTAACCAGCAAGTCTGTTTTTCAAAAGCTCTCCAGCAGAATGTATCAGTTACAGAGATGAGACAAACCATTTAACACTGGGAGGGGTGCCTACAATGATCAAGGATTCAAGTAAATCCTTTATCCCAAAAGGAAAAAAAAATGTTTGCTGTAACTGCTTATGAAGGGTGAGCTGGAGTGTGGCTTCAATTTGCTAGTGTAGCTAAATCTGCTAGTACATCTAACACTCCCCTCCCCCCAGGCTGGCAATGCTGCCGTCTGCTGTGCCTCCTGTGTAGTGGCAGCTGGTGCTCCATTTTTTTTCCGTCCGCAGCTGCTGCCAACCCGCGAACCCACCCACCTCCCCCCCACCATTGCTCGATCATCCAGCACTACTTACCCCATCCAGGTCGCGGGCGGCTTCCTCCCTGCTTCTACTCCAATGCATTCACGGACGGCATGGGAAGCTTCACGGGCAGCATGGGTGGTTTCACAGGGGGTATGGGTGGCTTCACAGGCGGCATGGATGGCTTTACGGGTGGCATGGGCAGGCTTCACGGGTGCAATGGGTGGCTTCATGGGCAGATTCATGGGTGGCATAGGTGGCTTCACGGGCGGCTTCAGGGGTGACATGGGTGGCTTCACGGGCGGCATAGGTGGCTTCACGGGCGGCATAGGTGGCTTCACGGCCAGCATGGACGGCTTCATGGGCAGCTTCATAGGCAGCATGGGTGGAGTCTCTGGCAGCGTAGACGGCTTCACGGGCGGTATGGGTGGCTTCATGGGCAGCTTCATGGGTGGCATAGGTGGCTTCACGGGCAGCATGGGTGGCTTCACAGGCAGCATATGCGGCTTCACGGGTGGCTTCACGGGTGGCTTCACGGTCGGCATAGTTGGCTTCACGGGCGGCATGGGTGGCTTCAAGGGCGGCGTGGGCAGCCTTCACGGGCGGCATGGATTGCTTCATGGGCAGCTTCATGGGTAGCATAGGTGGCTTCACAGGCGGCTTCAGGGGTGGCATGGGCGGCTTCACGGGCAGCTTCTCAGGTGGCATGGGTGGCTTCATGGGCAGCTTCTCAGGTGGCATGGGTGGCTTCACGGGCAGCGTAGGCGGCTTCACGGGCAGCATGGGTGGCTTCCCGGGTAGCTTCATGGGTGGCATAGGGGGCTTCATGGGCAGCATGGGTGGCTTCACGGGCAGCATAGGCTGCCCCATGGGGGGCATGGGTGGCTTCACTGGTGGCATAGGCAGCTTCACAGGCGGCATGGGTGGCTTTACTGGTGGCAAAAGCGGCTTCACGGGCGGCATGAGGGGCTTTACGGATGGCTTCTTCCCTGCTTCTACTCCACGGCGACTTCGTGGGTGGCATGGGCGGCTTCCTCCCTGCTTCTCCTACTGGCCAATAAGGCCGCTTCTCCTCTTGGCCCATCGGATCCTAAGACCTGCTTTCTGATTGGCCGGAAGGAGAAGCAGGAAGACAATAGCGAATATTAATTTGCTATAGTCAGACAAGTAAGTGAGCTTGGGGCGCGGTGCTCTGCGCCCTAAGCCCACCCTTTTTGAAGCCAATTAGAGCCTCCAGCTCTAATCACGTGCTTAAAAAAAAAACAACCCTATTGAAATTCATGCGTCTGGTGCCCTGCATGGAGATTAGAGGGATGGCCGCCACTGCTCCTGTGCCCCTTCATCCAGAGTTGTGCCTCACTAATACAGGAGGCATGTTAATGGCCAGATCACCAGGTGAAAACAAAGGTAATAAACCTAAAAATGAAAACGAATGCAGCCACCACATCTAATGATCGGTACACTACAATACATTTTTGGTTTAAATCAGCTACATACATTCCAGGTACAACAAAATGAAAGGTGCGCAAAGTCTTATTGATGGTTCTCGTTAACCCCTTGATGTCTACACGCCTTATGTAAACGGCGGGGACTTACGGCAGGTAAAGCGTGTCTACGACTGTAAAAACAAGCCACCCCATAACTTTTAGGGTGCCATGCCCCCTCCCACCTGCATGTCTAAATGAAACCTTATGGTGCCAATTTACGGACCTCTGCTTTCAGAAAGTATGTAATTGTTTGACAGCATTGTGAGTAATTTTCTAGCAAAAAAATAAATAAATTCAGATTATAATGTGTGTGAATACTTGAAAAAATTCCCTGGTCTTCATGTGGTGGTTAAACAGCAGGCAAAGCCTGAATAGAAAAGGCTGTCCTCTGCCAGCATGCGGCAGAAAAGGTTCCTTGCTCTCTGTAATGCCCCGTACACACGGTCGGAAATTCCGACCACAAAATCCATCGGAATTTTTCCGACGGATTTTGTCCGACACTGGTGTTGCATACACACGGTCGGACAAAGTTGTCGGAAAATCCGATCATTCTGAAAGTGGTGACCTTCGTTGCGTACGACGGGACTACGTAGAGGCTAGTAGCCAATAGCTTTGGTCTTGTAATGTGATCTGAGCATGCGTGGCAATTTGTCCGTCGGAATTCGCTACACACGTTCGGGAAAAGTCCGATAGGACTTTGTTGTCGGAATCTCAAACAGGATCTCAAACTTTTTCCGTCGGAAATTCCGACGGAAAAAGTCCGTTGGAGCCCACACACGGTCGGAATTTCCGACAACATGGTCCGATAGGACATTTTCCGTCAGAAAATCTGACCGTGCGGTTTGTTTAGTTCCGAGTGGAAATTCGGATTCATTTTTCATTATTAACTCTTCTGAAATTCGGATGTATCTGAATTTCCAAATTAGAACAGTAACGAATTTAAACGAATCCGAAAATAACGAATCAAAATTTTGGATGAAATTCAAATAATTTCCTAATCGAATTCGAATAGTTTTCAAATCAAACTCGAATTTCCAAAAAGAATAAAATAGAATAGAAAAATAAAGAAATAGAATAGGAAAGAATAGAATAGAAATTAAAATAATAAAATAAAAGAGTAAAACAGAACAGAATACAATATAAAAGAATAGCAAAAACTGGAATAGAAAAAAGCGATAGAGCAGAAAAAAAAGAATAAAGTAAAACAGAACAAAATAGAATAGAAAATAAAGCAATAGAATAGAAAAGAATAGACTAGAAATTAAAATAATAAAATATAGTAAAACAGAACAGAATACAAAATAAAAGAATAGCAAAAACTGGAATAGAAAAAAAGGGATAGAGTAGAAAAAAAAGAATAGAGAAAACAGAACAAAATAGAATAGAAAATAAAGCAATAGAATAGAAAAGAATAGAATAGAAATTAAAATAATAAAATATAATAGAGTAAAACAGAACACAATCCAATATAAAAGAATAGCAAAAACTGGAATAGAAAAAAAGCGATAGAGCAGGAAAAAAAGAATAGAGTAAAACAGAACAAAATAGAATAGAAAATAAAGCAATAGAATAGAAAAGTATAGAATAGAAATTAAAATAATAAAATATAGTAAAACAGAACAGAATACAAAATAAAAGAATAGCAAAAACTGGAATAGAAAAAAAGGGTTAGAGTAGAAAAAAAAGAATAGAAAAAAGAGAAAAAAATAGAATAGAAAATAAAGCAATAGAATAGAAAAGAATAGAATAGAAATTCAAATAATAAAATATAGTAAAACAGAACAGAAACAAAATAAAAGAATAGCAAAAACTGGAATAGAAAAAAAGGGATAGAGTAGAAAAAAAAGAATAGAGAAAACAGAACAAAATAGAATAGAAAATAAAGCTATAGAATAGAATAAAAAATAGAATAAAATAGAAAGAATATAACCATCTTCTGAAATTCAAATTTTGAATAGAACAAATTTCAATTTGAATAAAATAGAAAAGAATAGAATAGAAAATAATAGAATAGACAAGAATAGAATAGAATAGACAATAAAAAAGAATAGAACACAATAGAAAGAATAGAACAATATAACCGGTTTCTGAAATTAGAATTTTGAATAGAATACATTTGAAAAGAAAATAATAGAATATACCATAAAAGAAAATAATGGGATAGAAAATAAAAGAATGGAATAGAAAAAAAAGAATAGAATGGAATAGAAAGAACAATAGAATTGAATGGAATAGAAAGAATATAACCATCTTCCAAAATTCCAATTTTGCACAGAATAAATTCAATTTAGAATGGAATTCGATTCAAATGCAATTCAAATGAATTTCGATTAGAATTCGAATGGAATTAGGAAAATTTGAATCAATTCAAATTCAAATAAACGATCCGAATTTCCAAAACACATTAAACAAATTTAAATAAACAAATTTATGTAAATAAACAAATCGAAACGAAATACGTTTTTTTTTTAGTTCTGCACATGTCTAATCTCTGTGGGTAAGCAGTGGTCTCTCTGCGGAGATCAGAGTTAGGCTACTTTCACACTGGAGCGGTGAGTGCGCTGGCGGTAAAGCGGCGCTATATTTAGCGCCGCTTTACCGGCGTTTTAGCAGCGCATTTCGGCCGCTAGCGGGGTGGTTTTACCCCCCGCGAGCCGCCGAAAAAGGGTCAATACCGCCCGCAAACCGCCGCTGCAGCGGCGTTTGCGGGCGGGTTCGGAGCGCTGCCCCATTGTTTCCAATGGGAACGGGCGCTATAGGAGCGGTATATTTACTATAGCGAGCCAAAGATGCGGCTTGCAGGACATTTTCCAGCGTCCTGCAAGCGCACCGCTTCAGTGTGAAAGCCCTCGGGCTTTCACACTGAAGACACAGCAACAGCTGTTTCGGGTCGGTTTGCAGGCGCTATTTTTAGCGCAATAGCGCCTGCAAACCGCCCCAGTGTGAAAGGGGCCTTAGTGCTCTGCCATTGTCATTTATATGTGTATGCTGGTGCGCAATTTTGAATGCGTTCCGACCCACAGAGATGAGACCCGAGCCTAAGAAGGAAGGGCATGGCTTGGCAGCTCCGTGGGAAGAGGTCCTGGATTGCAGGGTTAGGTGGACACCCCTTCCTTCTGTCTTCCCCTCGGCCGGGCCCTGGATACATTCATCCCGGACCTCCCTCCTCCGGGATGAACAGGCTGCACATTCTTATGTCTCAAGCTGTCTAAACATCTGGTAGCTGGTGAAATGGCCACTAACAGAACGTCTTTTTTACGGATGGTGATAACAGATATAGACGCCGTTTTATGTTGTATAATAGTTAAGGAGCAGATAAGCGTAATAGCACGCGTCCCCATTAACGCAGCGCTGTAAAGCAGATGTGTTCTACGTGAACAAAGGCCCGTCTCTTCCAAATGAATGCAAATCTAATGAAGGCGCCGTCCCCCCGGGAGAGGGGTGGCAGGTGCTGAAATGGAAGGAACATCCTTATTTATTTAACACGTCCCCCGCCACACCATCTCCCCATTCCGCTCAGCTTCGTCTCCGGAGGTCCCAGATGCTGAAAGCTAGAAAAAAAAAGGAAAATCAAATTACGTTTCACTTTTATTGCTGCTGATTGCTGTAATTAATTCCACGTCTGTACAGTGACAGGGCTTCATATTCCAATCCTCCGCATAGAGGGGGCTGATGTCTTGTTTGTTCTGTACATTTCATCTGTCTATCCATGTCTTATCCAATATATCCATCTGTAAATCATTATCTATCTATATCCAGCCATGGATGGGCATTTTTAACATTAACACCAATTCTTGTATTGGTCAAGTATTCATGTTTATTTCTATACAGAAAGATAGTAGAAAAGAGACTGGTACTAATTTTGGAGGGGGCAGTAATAATTCACACTTCTTAATATTTACCGGCAATCTTCCAACTAAGAACAGTCACATACTCTACTACAGATACTCCCTTTCTTCCATCTTCCCTCCCTTATTTCCTTCCTTCCTTCCATCTTTCCTCCCTTCCTTCCATCCTTTATTTATTCCAGCTTTCCTTCCTCTCTTCTTTCCTCTCTTTTTTCTTCTTTCTTTCCTCCCTTCTTCTCTCTGTTCCTTCCTTCCTTCCTTGCTTCCTTCATTGCTTCTTTCCTTCCTTCCTTCTTTCCTCCCTTATTTCCATCCTTTTTTCATTCTAGCTTTCCTTTCTCTATTCTTTACTCTTTATTGTTCCTTCTTTGCTCCCTTCCTCTCTCTCTTCCTTCCTTCCTTCCATTCTTTTTTCATTCCAGCTTTCCATTCTCTCTTCTTTACTCTCTTTTTTCTTCTTTCTTTCCTCCCTTCTTCTCTCTTTTCCTTCCTTCCTTCCTTGCTTCCTTCATTGCTTCTTTCCTTCCTTCCTTCCTTCTTTCCTCCCTTCTTTCCATCCTTTTTTCATTCTAGCTTTCCTTTCTCTATTCTTTACTTTTATTCTTCCTTCTTTCCTCCCTTCCTCTCTCCCTTCTTTCCTTCCTTCCATCCTTTTTTCATTCCAGCTTTCCATTCTCTCTTTTTTACTCTCTCTTTTTCTTCTTTCTTTCCTCCCTTCTTCTCTCTCTTCCTTCATTCCTTCCTTGCTTCCTTCATTGCTTCTTTCCTTCCTTCCTTCCTTCCTTCCTTCCTCTTTCCTCCCTTCTTTCCATCCTTTTTTCATTCTAGCTTTCCTTTCTCTATTCTTTACTCTTTTTTCTTCCTTCTTTCCTCCCTTCCTCTCTCTCTTCTTTCCTTCCTTCCATCCTTTTTTCATTCCAGCTTTCCATTCTCTCTTGTTTGCGCTCTTTTTTCTTACTTCTTTCCTCTCTCTCTTCTTTCCTTCATTCCTTCCTTCTTTCCTCCCTTCTTTCCTCCCTTTTTCCTAACTTCCTCTCTTCTGTCCTTCCTCCCTTTTGTTCTTCCTTCCTCCCTTCTTTCCTCCCTCCTTTTTTCCTTCCTTCTTTCCTACCTTCCTTCTTCCCTCCTTCCTTTCTCCTTTCTTTCCTCCCTTCTTTCCTTTCTTCCTCCTTTTGCTCTTCTCTTCTTTCCTTTCTTCCTACCTCTCTCCCTTCCTTCCGCCCTTCTTTCGGTTTTCCCTCCCTCCCTTATCCTTCTTTCCTCTCTTCTGTTCTTCCTCCCTTCTTTCCTTTCTTTCTCTCCTCACTTATTTACGTCTTCCCTCCCTCTCTTTCTTTCCTTCCTCCTTTCTTTCTTCCCTTTTTCCCTTCTTTCCTGCCTTCCTTCCTTTTTTTCTCCCTCCCATCTTTCCTTCTTTCCTCCATCCCTTCTTTTTCTTCCTTCCTCCTTTCTTTCCTTCCTTATTTTTCCTGCCAATGTGCAGTGCCTTAAAAAAGTATTCATACTCAGCATGGGCGGCTTCATGGGCAGCTTCACAGGTGCCATGGGTAGCTTCATGGGCAGCGTAGACGGCTTCACGGGCAGCATGGGTGGCTTCACAGGCAGCTTCATGGGTGGCATAGGTGGCTTCACAGATGGCTTCACGGGCAGCATGGGTGGCTTCACGGGTGGCATAGGCGGCTTCACGGGTGGCATGGGTGGCTTTACTGGCGGCATAGGCAGCTTCACAGGCGGCGTGAGGGGCTTCACGAATGGCTTCTCTCCTGCTTCTACTCCACGGCGACTTCACGGGTGGCATGGGCAGCTTCCTCCGTGCTTCTCCTACTGGCCAATAAGGTCGCTTCTCTTCTTGGCCCATTGGGTCCTAAGACCCGCTTCCTGATTGGCCGGAAGGAAAAGCCGGAAGAAAATAGAGCTTCTTTCCTTTCTTTCTCTCCATCCCTTCTTTTTCTTCCTTCCTCCCTTCTTTCCTTCCTTATTTTTCCTGCCAATGAGCAGTGCCTTGAAAAAGTATTCATACCGATTGAAATGTTCCACATTTTGTCATGTTACAACCAAAAACGTAAATGTGCATTTAATGGGATTTTATATGATAGACCAACACAAAGTGACACATAATTGTGAAGTGGAAGGAAAATGATAAATGGTTTTCAAATTTTTTTTACAAATAAATATGTGAAAAGTGTGGGGTACATTTGTATTCAGCCCCCTTTACTTTGATACACCTAACTAAAATCTAGATGAACCAATTGCCTTCAGAAGTCACCTAATTAGTAAATAAATAAATATAAAATTAATAAATCTCAGTATAAATACAGCTGAAGGTTTGTTAGAGAACCTTAGTGAACAAACAGCATCATGAAGGCCAAGGAACACACCAGACAGGTCAGTTATAAAGTTGTGGAGAACTTTAAAGCAGGGTTAGGTTATAAAGAAATCTCCCAAGCTTTGAACATCTCACAGAGCTCTGTTCAATCCATCATCCAAAATGGAAAGAGTATGGCACAACTGCAAACCTACCAAGACATGGCCGTCCACCTAAACTGACCGGCCGGGCAAGGAGAGCATTAATCAGAGAAGCAGCCAAGAGGTCCATGGGAACTCTGGAGGAGCTGCAGAGATCCACAGCTCAGGTGGGAGAATCTGTCCACAGGACAACTATGATGCGGCGTACACACGGTCGGAATTGCCGATGGAAACAGACCGGACGGAGCTTTTCATCGGATTTTCCGACCGTGTGTATGGTCAACGGTCTTTTTCTGTCGGACTTTGAATTGAGAACCTGTACGTGTGTAGGCAATTCCGACATGCAAAATTCCGACGCATGCTCGGAAACAATGTGACGCATGCTTGGACGCATTAAACTTCCCTTTTATAGTGCTGTCGAACGTGTGTTATGCTGCTGTGTTATTGACCGTCGTAATTTGGTGTGATCGTGTGTAGGCAACACAGCTTGAGCGGAATTCCGTCGGAATTCCGTTGGAAAAACCTTCAGAGTTTTTTCTGACGAGAATTCAGATCGTGTGTACGCGGCATTAGTCGTGCTCTCCACAAATCTGGCCTTTATGGAAGAGTGACAAGAAGAAAGTCATTGTTGAAAGAAAGTCATAAGAAGTCCCGTTTGCAGTTTGCGAGAAGCCATGTGGGGGACACAGCAAACATGTGGAAAAAGGAGCTCTGGTCAGATGAGACCAAAATTTTACTTTTTGGCCTAAAAGCCAAACGCTATGTGTGGCAGAAAACTAACAATGCACATCACCCCGAACACACCCACTGTGAAACATGGTGGTGGCGGCATTATGTTGTGGGGATGCTTTTCTTCAGCAGGGACAGGGAAGCTGGTCAGAGTCGATGAGAAGATGGATGGAGCCAAATACAGGGCAATCTTAGAAGAAAACATATTAGAGTCTGCAAAAGACTTGGGACTGGGGCGGAGGTTCACCTTCCAGCAGGATAACGACCCTAAACATACAGCCAGAGCTACAATGGAATGGTTTAGATCAAAGCATATTCATGTGTTAGAATGGCCCAGTCAAAGTCCAGACATAAATCCAATTGAGAATCTGTAGCAAGACTTCAAAATTGCTGATCACAGACGCTCCCCATCCAATCTGACAGAGCTTAAGCTATTTTGCAAAGAAGAATGGGCAATACTGTCCCTCTCTAGATGTGCAAAGCTGGTAGAGACATCCCCAAAAAGACTTGCAGCTGTAATTGCAGTGAAAGGGGATTTTCTACAAAGTATTGACTCCGGGGGGCGCTATACAAATGTACCCCCCACTTTTCACATATTTATTTGTAAAAAATTTGGAAAACTATTTATAATTTTCCTTCCACTTCACAATTATGTGCCACTTTGTGTTGGTCTATCACATAAAATCCCAATAGAATAAATTTACGTTTTTACGTTTTTGGTTGTAACATGACAAAATGTGGAAAATGTGGGGTATGAATACTTTTTCAAGGCACTGTATATCAGTCTTCTAATTACAATACAGGGTTAATAGTTTTCTCTTTCCTTCATTCCTTCTTCCCTTCCTTCCTTTGTTCATCTCTTCCTTTCTCTCTTCTGTCCTTCTTCCCTTCCTTCCTTTGTTCATCTCTTCCTTTCTCTCTTCTGTCCTTCTTCCCTTTTTTTCTTTTGTTCATCTCTCCCTTTCTCTCTTCTGTCCTTCTTCCCTTTCTTCCTTTGTTCATCTCTTCCTTTCTCTCTCCTGTCCTTCTTCCCTTTCTTCCTTTGTTCATCTCTTCCTTTCTCTCTTCTGTCCTTCTTCCCTTTCTTCCTTTGTTCATCTCTTCCTTTCTCTCTTCTTTCCTTCTTCCCTTCCTTCCTTTGTTCATCTCTTCCTTTCTCTCTTCTGTCCTTCTTCCCTTTCTTCCTTTGTTCATCTCTTCCTTTCTCTCTTCTGTCCTTCTTCCCTTTCTTCCTTTGTTCATCTCTTCCTTTCTCTCTTCTGTCCTTCTTCCCTTTCTTCCTTTGTTCATCTCTTCCTTTCTCTCTTCTTTCCTTCTTCCCTTCCTTCCTTTGTTCATCTCTTCCTTTCTCTCTTCTGTCCTTCTTCCCTTTCTTCCTTTGTTCATCTCTTTCCTTTCTCTCTGTCCTTCTTCCCTTTCTTCCTTTGTTCATCTCTTTTCTTTCTCTCTTCTGTCCTTCTTCCTTTTCTTCCTTTGTTCATCTCTTTCTTTCTCTCTCTCTTCTTCTTCTTTGTTTATCTCTTCCTTTCTCTTTCTGTCCTTCTTCCCTTCCTTTGTTCATCTCTTCCTTTCTCTCTTCTGTCCTTCTTCCCTTCCTTCCTTTGTTCATCTCTTCCTTTCTCTCTTCTGTCCTTCTTCCCTTCCTTTGTTCATTCTTTCATTCCTCTCTTCCTTCCCTCCTCCCTTGCTTCCTCCTTCACTTCCGTCCTTCCTTCCTCAATGACTTCCTTTGTTCTGTCCTTCCTCCCCTTCCTTCCTTTTTGATGCCTCCATCTCTACCAGTCTTTGGCTCCTGATTGCAGCACACGGTTACTATTTTTCATATCTGGTTACATTAAACATTCTTGATTAGTGCTCACAATACATCCGTGAAGAGCGCATTGGGTAATTAATTCTGCATAATAAGCGCGCGATATTCCTCTGATCCTTTGATTGGGGTCACCGGGGGCCGGTAAAACGTCTGCCCTTTCCAGCCGCCGTCCTGTGATATTTCATGAAATATAACACAAAGTGCGGCACATCACAAGCGATGCCGGGAAAGCCGATTATAATTCATAATGAATTCAAAGAGCAACAATGAGGCGGCTGTAAATCTCACATTAAAAAGTGACGCCAGCGAGCCGCTAATGGCACTGCAAGAGAAGTATGGAAAACACTTCACCTGAGCAGGAAATCAAACATGGCGGATGTAGAAAACCACAAATATTATTGTTTTATGGAAGCTGCTGCGTCAGGATAGGTGGGGGGGGGCTAATGCCGCCGATTCTCCGAGTGGAAGTCTCTGCTGTTATTTATTGCTCTTCTTTTTCCCTGATAGAGTTCTGCAACCTACAGAGTGAAGAGAAGCCCTAAATTCCATCAGCAGCGCTGCCATCCAATTCAGTCCACCATCGGTCACAATTATCCCTTCAGTCGGTTTTCCAAGATAGAACTAATGCAGCGTACACACGATCAGAAATTTGGCCAGCAAAAGACCGATGAGAGCTTTTCGTCTGAAAATGCGACCGTGTGCATGCTCCATCGGAATTTTGCTGGCCGAATTTCCGCCAGCAAAAGTTTGAGCACATGCTCGGAAACAATCTGACGCATTGAACTTCATTTTCGCGGCTCGTCGTAGTCACCGCGTTGTTGACGGTCGGAATTTGGTGCGACCGTGTGTAGGCAACACAAGCTTGAGCGGAATTCCGTCTGAATTCCGTCGGAAAAGCCATCCAAGGCTTTTCCGATGAGAATTCCGATCGTGTGTACGCGGCATCAGAGGAACGAATAAAATTCACTCTGATCAGTTCCAGAAACATTTGATATGTTTACCCGAAAAAAGCTTTTTAAAATAACTTTTAATCAAAGCTAAACTCCAGTCCAGGGCCGTCTTTAATATTGATTGGACCCTGGGCAAATATATTCTTATGCCCCCGTACACACGGTCGGAAAATCCGACCACAAAATCCATCTGATTTTTTGATTTTGTCTGACACTGGTGTTGCATACACACGGTCGGACAAAGTTGTCGGAAAATCCGATCATTCTGAACGTGGTGACGTTTGTTGCGTACGACGGGACTACGTAGAGGCTAGTAGCCAATAGCTTTGGTCTTGTAATGTGATCTGAGCATGCGTGGCACTTTGTCCGTCGGAATTCGCTACACACGATCGGAAAAAGTCCGATAGGACTTTGTTGTCGGAAAATTTGAGAGCAGGAGATAAAACTTTGTCCGTCGGAAAATCCGATGGAAAAAGTCCGATGGAGCCTACACACAGTCGACAACATTGTCCGATAGGACATTTTCCGTCGGAAAATCCGACCGTGTGTATGGGGCATTAGGCCCTCCCAAATCCACTTATCAACTATTTGGGGGCAGTGCCGGGCTCAAGAGGCAGCTGATTCAATAATGACTGGGCCCGCGGCAGCTGCCCCTTTTGCCCTGTGTTAAAGACGGTCTTGTTCCGGGCACAACATTTTCAATCACATGTACTGTATTTCTTAATAGCCACAGAGGGTACAAATTTCTCTCCCAAATGCCTTTACGAAGTGGTCATTTGGGGGTACTGTATTTGTACTGTCCTTGAAATGCTCAATAAATGAGGCGGTCAGTACATCAGGATTGATTAATTTTCAAATATATATATATATACCATAGATTGTAGATTGTAGAACTTTCACACAAACCAATTAACCACTTTCTGCTCGCGCTATAGCCGAAAGAGGACTACAGTGCGGGCTTAAATTGCCAGGCTTAAATTACATAAACGTCCTCCCGTTCTTGCGCTTCAGGGTGCGCGGAAGGCGCGCTCTGTGATCACTGAGTCCATGACACTCGACTGATCATAGATCGGGTAAAGGGCCAATCACAGCAGGCCCTTTACCACATGATCAGCTGTCAACCAATGACAGCTGATCATGGAGTTAACCAGATGCCGGTTATCGTGTTTTTTTTTCTCTTCACGCTGATAGCGTAAAGAAAAAAAAAGCCACGGCTTCTGTTAGAGGGATTAGAGGGACATCAGTCCCCTTAGTGCCCCCCATGAGCTGCTAATCACTGCCATCTATCAGCGCCCACCAGTGCCACCTATCAGTACCCACCAGTGCCACCTATCAGTTCCCACCAGTGCCACCTATCAGTGCCCATCCGTGCTGCCAATCAGTGCTGCCTACCAGTGCCACCTATTAGTGCCCACCAGTGCCATCTATCATCGCCCACCAGTGTCACCTATCAGTGCCACATATCAGTGCCCACCAGTGCCACCTATCAGTGCCCACCAGTGCCATCTATCATCGCCCACCAGTGTCACCTATCAGTGCCACATATCAGTGCCCACCAGTGCCACCTATCAGTGCCCATTTGTGCTGCCAATCAGTGCCTCATCATCAGTGCCACTTACCAGTGCCACCTATCCATGCTCATCAGTGCCACCTATCAGTGCCCATCAGTGCCACCCATCAGTGCCTCCTGATCAGTGCCATCTCATCAGTGCCGTTTCATCAGTGCCCACCAGTGCCATCTATCAGTGCCCACCAGTGCCACCTATCAGTGCCCATTAGTGCTGCCAATCAGTGCCTCATCATCAGTGCCACCTACCAGTGCCACCTATCCATGCTCATCAGTGCCACCTATCAGTGCCCATCAGTGCCACCCATCAGTGCCTCCTGATCAGTGCCGTCTCATCAGTGCCGTATCATCAGTGCCCATCAGTGAAACCTATCTGTGCCCATCAGTGCCACCTATCAGTGCCCATCAGTGCTGCCAATCAGTGCCTCATCATCAGTGCCACCCATCAGTGCCTCCTCATCAGTGCCCATCAGTGCAACCTATATGTGCATATCAGTGCCAGCTATCACTGCCGCCTCATCAGTGCTCATCAGTACACCTCAGTCAAGGAGAAAATTACCTGTTTGCAAAATGTTATAACAAAATAAAAAAGAACATTTTTATTTTCTAAAAATTCAGTCATTTTTTGTGTGTTTAGCAAAAAATTAAACACCCCAGTGGTGATTAAATATCACCAAAAGAAAGCTCTATTTGTGTAAAAAAAAATAAAAAATTACATATGGGCACAGTGTAGCATGACCGCGCAATTGTCATTCAAAGTATGATAGCGCTAAAGGCTGAAAATTGGCCTGGGCAGGAAGGGGGTATAAGTGCCCAGTAAGCAAGTGGTTAATATACACTTATTGGGATTTTTTTTTTTTTTACCAAAGACATGTAGTAGAATACCTTTTGGCCCAAATTTATAAAGAAATTAGATTTTATTGGATTTGTTTTATAACAGAATGAGAAAATAATATATATATATAGATATATATTTTTTAAATGTTCAGTCTTTTTTCATTTATATAGCAAACAATAAAAAAAAACAGTGGTGATCCAATACCAAAAGAAAGCTCTATTTGTGTGAAAAAAAATGATACAAATTTCAATTGCATACAGTGTTGCATTTTTTTGCTATTTAGCACTGCACTACTGGCAGTTGCGTGGTGCAACTGCCAGTTAACCACTTTCAGACTGGACCAATTTGCAGCCAAAGGACCAGGCCCCTTTTTGCGATTCGGCACTGCGTCGCTTTAACTGACAATTGCGCGGTCGTGCGACGTGGCTCCCAAACAAAATTGACGTCCTTTTTTTCCCACAAATAGAGCTTTCTTGTAACGCCGAGCGCTCCGGGTGCCTCCTCCATCCCGGAGCGCTCACGGCGTTCTCAGCCCTGCGGCGCCTCGGTCGGCTCCGCTGACCGCAGGCGCCGCTCGGTTCTTCCCATGCGATCCTCGTGGCGGCCTCGGTCCGCCCGGGGATCGCATTCCATTCCCCCTGCCTCTCTCCTCCTACCTTCCTGTGCGCGCACGCCCCCGCTCCTCAGGCGCGCGCGCGCGCACACCACTGTCAGTCTTAAAGGGCCAGCGCACCAGTAATTGGTGCCTGGTCCAAATTGAAAGTTACACCCAGAACACTTCTTAAACCCACTTCCCCTTCCTGTCCCTGCCGGATCTTGTGTTGCCTTTGTGCCCAGTGAAAGCGTTAGTGTGTTTTGCTCCCTCTGTGTATCCTGACCTTTGCTGTTGCCCCCGACTACGAACCTTTGCCACCTGCCTTGACCCTTTGCTACGTCTGACCCTCCTTTTGCCTAATCCTTGTGTACCGCGCTTGTCTCAGCTGTCAGTGGGGTCGAGTTGCTATTGGAGGACACGACCTGGTTGCTACCGCCGCTGCAAGTCCATCCCGCCTTGCGGCGGGCTCTGGTGAAAACCAGTAGCAACATTAGAACCGGTCCTCCAATACAACCCGTGCTATCGCCCCATTGGCATAGGGGATCCACCTCCTGTTCCCCGCTGTATCCGGAGCGTGACAGTAGATCCGGCCATGGATTCCGCTGAGGTCCCGCTGCCAAGCCTCTCGGATCTGACCACGGTGGTCGCTCAACAAGGACAGCAATTGGCGCAGTTGACTGCTATGCTACAGCAGCTTCTGCCATCTCCACCGCCACCTCCTGCATCTCCTCCTCCACGAGTTGCTGCTGCTAGGATCCGCCTGTCTCTTCCTGACAAATTCAATGGGGATCCCAAGCTGTGCCGAGGGTTCCTATCCCAGTGTTCCCTCCATCTGGAGATGTTGTCGGACCAGTTTCCCACAGAACGGTCAAAGGTGGCGTTCGTGGTTAGCCTGCTATCTGAGAAGGCCCTGGCCTGGGCTACACCGCTTTGGGACCGTGGCGATCCTGCCACGGCTTCAGTTCCAGCCTTCTTTTCGGAAGTCCGCAGTGTCTTCGAGGAACCAGCCCGGGCCTCCTCTGCCGAGACGGCTCTCCTAAACCTCGTCCAGGGGAACTCTTCCGTGGGCGACTACGCCATTCAGTTCCGCACCCTGGCATCAGAACTCTCCTGGAACAATGAGGCCCTCTGCGCAACCTTCAAAAAAGGTCTATCCAGTTATGTCAAAGATGTGCTGGCTGCACGAGAGATTCCTGCTACCCTGTCTGAACTCATTCAGCTGGCCACCCGCATAGACATGCGCTATACCGAAAGACGCCTAGAGCTACGCCAGGAAAGGGACTTTGGTCGCGTCAGGCGGTTTCCTCGCCTGGCACCTCTCTTCCAGAATCCTCTGCAACCAGTTCCTGCTCCTCCGGCTGAGGAGGCTATGCAAGTGGATCGGTCTCGCTTGACCACACAAGAGAGGACTCGCCGCCGAGACCAGAACCTATGCCTTTATTGCGCCAGTTCCGACCATTTCTTAAAGGACTGCTCTATCCGCCCTCAGCGTCAGGGAAACGCTCGCACCTAGCTAACGTAGGAGAGGCGCTGCTAGGTGTGGATCCTTCCTCTCCCCGTCTGACCATTCCTGTGCGGATTTCCCTGACCAAGAGATCCTCTTTCTCCACCGTGGCCTTTCTGGACTCTGGTTCAGCAGGAAACTTCATTGAAGCTTCACTCATCAACAAATTTAATGTTCCAGTTACTCGTCTCCTCAAGCCCTTTTTCATCACCTCTGTAAATGGTCAAAATCTGAACTGTATCGTGCGATATCGCACTGAACCTCTTCTCATGAGGATTGGAGTTCTCCATCATGAAAAGATTAGCTTCTTGGTGTTACCCGACTGTACCTCAGAGATCCTTTTGGGCCTACCCTGGCTCCAGCTACATTCTCCTACCCTCGACTGGTCCTCGGGGGACATCAAGAGTTGGGGCCCTTCCTGCCACTGGCATTGCCTCAAAGCGGTACCCATTAGACAAGTTTCCTACGCTCCTGCTCTGCCTAGTCTTCCCAAGCCTTACCAGGACTTTTCCGATGTGTTCTGCAAGAAGCAAGCGGAGGTCTTGCCACCACACAGACCCTTCGATTGCCCTATTGATCTCCTCCCTGGTACCACCCCGTCCCGTGGCAGGATCTACCCTCTCTCCATCCCTGAGACACAAGCCATGACTGACTACATCCAGGAGAACCTCAAGAGAGGCTTCATCCGCAAGTCCTCTTCCCCTGCTGGAGCGGGGTTCTTCTTTGTCGCCAAAAAGGACGGATCTCTACGTCCCTGTATTGACTACCGTAGTCTTAATAAAATCACGGTAAAAAATCGCTACCCACTGCCCCTCATCTCAGAGCTGTTTGACCGTTTACGCGGAGCACGCCTTTTCACCAAACTGGACCTCCGGGGCGCATATAATCTCATCCGTATCCGTAAGGGCGATGAATGGAAAACCGCCTTTAACACCCGTGACGGACACTTTGAATATCTGGTCATGCCCTTTGGGTTATGCAATGCCCCTGCGGTCTTTCAAGACTTTGTAAATGAGATTTTCAGAGATCTGCTGTACACCTGTGTTGTTGTCTACCTGGATGATATCCTGATTTTCTCCTCCAGCTTGGAAGAGCACCGTCTTCATGTCCGTCAAGTGCTCCAGCGGCTCCGTGATAACCGTCTTTACGCCAAACTTGAGAAATGTCTCTTTGAACGCGGCAGTCTTCCCTTCCTAGGGTACTTGGTCTCGGAACAAGGTCTCCAAATGGATCCGGAGAAACTCTCTGCCGTCCTGAACTGGCCACGTCCTACCGGGCTACGGGCCATCCAGCGTTTCCTCGGATTCGCCAACTATTACCGCCAGTTCATTTCCCACTTCTCCACCATTGTCGCGCCTATTGTGGCACTAACCAAAAAAGGTGCGAATCCGAGGTCCTGGCCTACTCAAGCTGATGAAGCCTTTAACCGCCTCAAGTCCGTCTTTGCCTCTGCGTCCGTCCTATCCAGGCCTGATCCCCTCAAACCGTTCTTCCTGGAAGTCGATGCCTCCTCGGTGGGAGCTGGAGCCGTGCTTCTCCAGAAAGACTCCAAGGGCAAGCACGTCACCTGTGGTTTTTTCTCCAAGACCTTTTCCCCTCCTGAAAAGAACTACTCCATCGGAGACCGGGAATTGCTGGCCATCAAGCTTGCACTTGAGGAGTGGAGACATCTCCTTGAGGGGTCCACTCACCTCATCACGATTTTCACTGATCACAAAAATCTGTCTTACCTCCAGTCCGCCCAGCGATTGAACCCACGTCAAGCTAGGTGGTCGTTGTTTTTTGCCCGCTTCAACTTCGAGATCCATTTCCGTCCTGCAGACAAGAATGTCAGGGCTGACGCCCTATCACGTTCCACCGATTCTTCTGAGTCTGAGTCTCCGGTACAACACATTGTACCCCCTGAGTGTCTGATCTCTTCCGCTCCTGCCGCCTTGCTGCAAGTTCCTCCTGGAAAAACCTTTGTCTCTCCACGTCTTCGTCTTCAGACCCTCAAATGGGGTCACTCCTCTCATCTCGCCGGCCATCCTGGAATCAAGAAGTCCTTCCAACTGATTTCCAGGTATTACTGGTGGCCCTCCTTAAAAAAGGATGTGACGGACTTCGTACAGGCCTGTACTATATGTGCTCGAGACAAGACCCCTCATCAGAGACCTGCTGGCCTGCTTCACCCTCTGCCTGTGCCCGAACGACCTTGGGTCCACATAGCTATGGACTTCATCACGGACCTTCCTCCTTCCCACGGCCACACTACCATATGGGTGGTCGTGGACCGTTTCTCCAAAATGGCACACTTCGTCCCGCTTCCAGGTCTCCCTTCTGCGCCTACACTTGCCAAACATTTCTTCCTCCAGATTTTTCGTCTTCATGGACTTCCATCTCACATCGTCTCGGATAGAGGCGTCCAGTTCGTATCTAAATTTTGGAGAGCTCTCTGCAGTCAACTGAAAGTCAAGCTGGATTTCTCCTCTGCCTATCACCCACAGTCCAACGGACAAGTGGAGAGAGTCAACCAAATCCTTGGGGCCTACCTGCGACACTTTGTCTCTGCTCGTCAAGACGATTGGGCTGACCTCCTGCCCTGGGCCGAATTCTCCTACAACCTGAAAGAATCGGAGTCCTCCTCTAATTCTCCCTTCTTTGTGGTTTACGGCCGTCATCCTCTTCCCCCCCTACCCATCCCCACTTCTTCCGGAGTCCCCGCTGTAGACGAAGTCACCCAAGAGTTGTCGTCTATCTGGAAAGAGACCCAAAAGTCGCTTGCCCTGGCCTCTTCTCGCATGAAGAAACATGCTGACTGTAAAAGAAGACCTCCTCCTGTCTTCTCCCCTGGTGATAGGGTGTGGCTCTCCTCCAGGTACATCAGGTTCCGCATCCCCAGTTATAAATTGGGTCCCCGCTATCTCGGTCCTTTCAAGGTCAAGGCTCGGATCAATTCCGTGTCCTACAAACTACATCTTCCCCCTTCTCTCCGCATCCCCAACTCCTTCCACGTTTCCCTCCTTAAACCCTTGGTTCTTAATCACTTTTCCCCCAAGGTCTCCGCTCCTGCTCCTGTCTCCGACTCCTCCGACATCTTCTCCGTTAAAGAGGTCCTCGCCTCTAAAACCATCCGGGGTAAGCGGTTCTTTCTTGTTGATTGGGAGAATTGTGGTCCTGAGGAGAGATCCTGGGAACCTGAGGGTAACATCATAGACAAAGATCTCATCCTCAGGTTCTTGGGCTCCAGGAGGAGGGGGAGACCCAAGAAGAGGGGGAGGCCCAAGGGGGGGGGTACTGTAACGCCGAGCGCTCCGGGTGCCTCCTCCATCCCGGAGCGCTCACGGCGTTCTCAGCCCTGCGGCGCCTCGGTCGGCTCCGCTGACCGCAGGCGCCGCTCGGTTCTTCCCATGCGATCCTCGTGGCGGCCTCGGTCCGCCCGGGGATCGCATTCCATTCCCCCTGCCTCTCTCCTCCTACCTTCCTGTGCGCGCACGCCCCCGCTCCTCAGGCGCGCGCGCGCGCGCACACCACTGTCAGTCTTAAAGGGCCAGCGCACCAGTAATTGGTGCCTGGTCCAAATTGAAAGTTACACCCAGAACACTTCTTAAACCCACTTCCCCTTCCTGTCCTGGCCGGATCTTGTGTTGCCTTTGTGCCCAGTGAAAGCGTTAGTGTGTTTTGCTCCCTCTGTGTATCCTGACCTTTGCTGTTGCCCCCGACTACGAACCTTTGCCACCTGCCTTGACCCTTTGCTACGTCTGACCCTCCTTTTGCCTAATCCTTGTGTACCGCGCTTGTCTCAGCTGTCAGTGGGGTCGAGTTGCTATTGGAGGACACGACCTGGTTGCTACCGCCGCTGCAAGTCCATCCCGCCTTGCGGCGGGCTCTGGTGAAAACCAGTAGCAACATTAGAACCGGTCCTCCAATACAACCCGTGCTATCGCCCCATTGGCATAGGGGATCCACCTCCTGTTCCCCGCTGTATCCGGAGCGTGACATTTCTTTTGGTGGAAATTGATCGCCCGTGCGGTTTTTATTTTTTGCGCTATAAACAAAAAAGAGCCCCAATTTTGAAAAAAAATACGCATTATTTTTTATTTTTTGCTATAATAAATATCCCCCAAAAATATATAAAAAAACATTTTTTTTCCTCAGTTTAGGCCGATACGTATTCTTCTACATATTTTTGGTAAAAAAAATCGCAATAATCGATTATTGATTGGTTTGCGCAGAAGTTATAGCGTTTACAAGATAGGGGATAGTTTTATAGCATTTTTATTAATAATTTTTTTTTATTAGTAATGGCGGCGATCAGCGATTTTTATTGTGACTGCGACATTATGGCAGACACATCGGACATTTTTGACACATTTTTGGGACCATTGTCATTTATACAGCAATCCATGCTATTTAAATGCATTGATTCCTGTATAAATGACACTGGCAGTGAAGGGGTTAACCACAAGGGGGCAGTGTAGGGGTTAAGTATGCCTAGGGGTGTGTTTCTTACGGTGGGGGGGCGTGGCTGTCAGCTAGTGAATGCTGATCTCTGCTCCAATCACAGGGAGCAGAGATCGGCGTCACTAGTTGCTAGGCAGAACGGGGAGATGCTGTTTATCTCGGCATCTCCCCGTTCAGCCTTCCCGTGAGACGATCGCGGGTGTCCTCGCGGCTATCGAGTCCGCGGGACCCGCGACCGGCCTCACGGGGGCCCCGCCCCGCGCGGGAGCGTGCCGCTCCCGGCGCGCTCCCGATGGCACGACAGGCATTAAGGAGGGACTTATATATACGCCCTCCTGCCTGTACGTGCCATTCTGCCGACGTATATCTGTGTGCGCCGGTCGGGAAGTGGTTAAAGTAGTGCAGTGCTAAATAGCAAAAAAATGGCCTGGTCATGAAGGGGGATAAAACCTCCCGGAGCTGAAGTGGTTAATGAAAGCTGGAGATTTAATAAGATTGAAAACAACTTTTGCAATGAGATGTTAAAGTGTATGTGAGATTTATTCTTTGGTTTTTGATTCTCTTTTCTATCACCTTTACAAAGCAGCTTAGATTTTGAAAGAACATCTATGGTCCACCTCCACAGGTGCTCTTTAATTTTTCTCCTCTAGTATGAAATCTATTTCCCGTTTCGCAAAATTGGATAAGGCCGCGGACGCCGTCCGGCTGGGCCTGTGTTCTGAAGCGAGATAATGAATATTAGGCAAATCTCGTGCCGTCTGAATCTCGGAAAAAACATCCTGATGGAGCTTCTCCGGCGGTATTAAAATGCCGACGGATTTGGTCTGCTCGGAGAGGAGGGAAAAAAAAAGAGCGCCGCGGCTCAGTGGAAGGGCTTGAAGTGGAGGCCAATTACCGATGGTGCGCTCCTTCCCCATCATCGCCCCAGCTGCTGCTAAAAGATAATAGAAAGTATAAGTGAAACCATACATCAAGGCCGCGGACGGGAATTTTCCAGCTTATGTAAACATATGTGCATAGTAATTTGCTAGGGCTCATAATGCCTTGACGTGGTTCCATAGGGACGGCCAATGAATCTAGGAGAATGAGGCCCATGATAACGCTCTTCTGGTTGCATTATACAGTAAAAATCATTAGAATTTGAAGGTGCATTCCCAAGGTGATTTGCAGGCTTCCGAATCCGTTGATGTCTACCTTAAATAAAGACATCCCTGAACTGTATACATCAGCTTTCCTCATCCTCATTACACCAGAGGAACCATAAAATAATTTTAAAGTCTTGGAGAAGCGCTGCCAAAACCTATTTATTAGGGATCAGTGAGAAGAATGCTCCTTACCTTGGGGGTCAGTGGGAAGAATGATCCTTACATTGGGGGTCAGTGGGAGGAATGCCCCTTACATTGGTGGTCAGTGGGAAGAATGTTCCTTACATTGGTGGTCAGTGGGATGAATGCCCTCCTTACATTGGGGGTCAGTGAGAAGAATGCTCCTTACATTGGGGGTCAGTAGGAAGAATGTTCCTTACATTGGGGGTCAGTAGGCAGAATGTTCCTTACATTGGGGGTCAGTGGGAAGAATGCCCCCCTTAAATTGGTGGTCAGTGGGAAGAATGTCCCTTACATTGGTGGTCAGTGGGCAGAATGCTCCTTACATTGGTGGTCATAGGGAAGAATGCTCCTTACATTGGTGATGAGTGGGAAGAAAGCTCCTTACATTGGTGGTCAGTGGGAAGAATGCCCCTTACAGTGGTGATGAGTGGGAAGAATGCTCCTTACATTGGTGAACAGTGAGAAGAATGCCCCTTACATTGGTGGTTAGTGAGAAGAATGCCCCTTACATTGGGGGTCAGTGGGAAGAATGCCCCTTACAGTGGTGATGAGTGGGAAGAATGCTCCTTACATTGGTGGTCAGTGGGAAGAATGCCCCTTACAGTGGTGATGAGTGGGAAGAATGCTCCTTACATTGGTGAACAGTGAGAAGAATGCCCCTTACATTGGTGGTTAGTGAGAAGAATGCTCCTTACATTGGTGGACAGTGGGAAGAATGCCCCTTACATTGGTGGACAGTTGGAAGAATGCCCCTTACATTGGGGGTCAGTGGGAAGAATGCCCCTTACATTGGGGGTCAGTGGGAAGAATGCCCCTTACATTGGGGGTCAGTGGGAAGAATGCCCCTTACATTGGGGGTCAGTGGGAAGAATGCCCCTTACATTGGTGGTCAGTGGGAAGAATGCCCCTTACATTGGTGGTCAGTGGAAGAATGCCCCTTACATTGGGGGTCAGTGGGAAGAATGCCCCTTACAATGGGGGACAGTGGGAAGAATGCCCCTTAAATTTGGTGGTCAGTGGGAAGAATGCCCCTTACAATGATGGACAGTGGGAAGAATGCCGCTTACGTTAGTGATGAGTGGGAATAATTCTCTTTACATTGGTGGTGTTTAGTGGGAAGAATGTCCCTTACATTGGCAGTCAGTCAAAAGAATGCTCATTACATTGGGGGCCAGTGGGAATAATTTGCCTTAAATTGGTGGTCAGCAGTTTATTTTTAAAGACTTGTAAAGTTACTGTAATGCCGCGTACACACGATCGGACTATCCGGCAGACTTGGTCCGGCGGAACTAGAGTCCGCCGGACAATCCGCCCGTGTGTGGGCTCCGGCTGACTTTTTCTTCCCAAAAGTCTGACTTAGAAAGAAGTCTTGACTCAAAATTATTCGCCAGACTCGGCAGCCGTCTGTGTGCTAGTTCGTGGGACTTTTGAAATGAACGGACTTGCCCACACACGGAGTAAAGTCTGTTCATTGTGAACGTGACTCCAGGTAGACGGGACTAGCGAAGGAAACCAATGTCGTCACCTCCATGGGCGAGATTGACACCTTGCTAGCCCTGTCACCTGGTATGGATTTAAAGGGGAAGCCCTACGCCAAAGACCATACCAAACCCTTATCCGAGCAAGCAGCTCGGCCAGTCAGGAAAGGGGGTGGGGAAGAGCGAGCGCCCCCCCCCCCCCCCTCCTGAGCCGTACCAGGCCGTGTGCCCTCAACATGGGGGAGGTGCTTTTGGAAAGGGGGGGCCACCCCAAAGCACCTTGTCCCCATGTTGATGAGGACAAGGGCCTCTTCCCGACAACCCTGGCTGTTGGTTGTCGGGGTCTGCGGGCGGGGGGCTTATCAGAATCCGGGGGCCCCCTTTAATAAGGGGGCCCCCAGATACAGGCCCCCCCACCCTATGTGAATGAGTATGGGGTACATGGTACCCCTACCCATTCACCTGAGGGAAAAAGTGTTAATAAAAAAAACACAACACAGGTTTTTTAAGTAGTTTATTAGACAGCTCTGGGGGTCTTCTTCCGACTTTGGGGGTCTTCTCCACTATCTTCTGCTCTTTTACCGCTCTTTTACTAGTGGAGGAACCCAGCTTTCGTCGCCGCCGTCCGGGGGTCTTCTTCCGACTTCGGGGGTCTTGTCCCACTCTTATTTCTTCTGCCGGGCCTCCGCTATCTTCTTGCAGCTCTTTTACTAGTGTTGTCTTCTGGTTCGCCGCTGTCGCCACAAGGGGCGGGGTCACCGGGTGATGTCACATGGTGACCCCGCCCCTTATGATGTCACAGTCCCGGGGATGCTGGGACTGTGACATTATAATGGGCGGGGTCACCATGTGACATCACCCGGTGACCCCGCCCCTTATCCCTATATAAGTTGCCGCGCAGCGCGTCCCTGGCATTACAAGCGGAGAGAGCGTTGTGTCAACATCGGAAGAAGAAGGAAAAAGAGGAAGAAGCAGAAGGCGGCGACAGCGACGAACCAGAAGACCGGGCCAACGCTAGTAAAAGAGCTGCAAGAAACTGAAAATATTTCTCTAGACCTGATCTGAATGTACCTTGTCCTTGTGCTCCTGTCATCACTATAAGAAACGCCATGTAATATGTAACTCTGTATGAATATGTGCCTTATCGTTGAACTATTGAATATAATGACACTGTATGTACCTTTATTTTTTGTTTGTTAATAAAAACGTTTCTGTTAAAAAAAAAAAAGAGCTGCAAGAAGATAGCGGAGGCCCGACAGAAGAAACGAAGAGCGGGACAAGACCCCCAAAGTCGGATGAAGACCCCCGGGCGGTGGCGACGAAAGCCGAGCTCCTCTGCTAGTAAAAGAGCAGTAAAAGAGCAGAAGATAGCGGAGGAGGCCGGCGAGAAGACCCCCGAAGTCGGAAGAAGACCCCAGAGCTGTCTAATAAACTACTTTAAAAACCTGTGTTGTTTTTTTTTTATTAACACTTTTTCCCTCAGGTGAATGGGTAGGGGTACCATGTACCCCATACTCATTCACATAGGGTGGGGGGGCCTGTATCTGGGGGCCGCCCGCAGACCCCGACAACAAACGGCCAGGGTTGTCGGGAAGGCCCTTGTCCTCATCAACATGGGGACAAGGTGCACCCATGATGAGGGCACGCGGCCTGGTACGGCTCAGGAGGGGGGGGGGGGGGGGGGCGCTCGCTCGTCCCCACCCCCTTTCCTGACCGGCCGGGCTGCGTGCTCTGATAAGGGTTTGGTATGGTCTTTGGGGGGACCCCTACGCCGAAAAAACGGCTTCCCCTTTAAATCCATACCAGGTGACAGGGCTAGCAAGGTGTCAATCTCGCCCATGGAGGCGGCGACATGAAATGAAGGACTTTACTCTGTGTGTGGGCAAGTCCGTTCATTTCAAAAGTCTGGCGGACCTCCGCCAAAAGTCCGGCGGATTGTCTGCCGGATCTAGTCTGCTGGAAGAGTCTGGTCGTGTGTGGGCAAGTCCGCTCGTTCAGAAAGTCGGACCTCCGCTGGAAAGTCTGGCGGATTGTCCGATCGTGTGTACACTTCACTTTAAGTACACAAAACCTGAATTTAGGAGAGTACCCATAAAAATGTCTAATTGAAGTACAGTCGTATGCTTAGATTAAAATCTTTTTCCATTGTGGGGCACAGGAGTTCAGATACTGTTGGGTTATACTGCCACCTACAGGATATTTGGACACGGGCATAGAGAACAATTGTAAACCAGCCCCTGTACAACCCCGCCTCTACCCAGCATGCCTCAATTTTTTGCTAGTGTCCTCAAAGGTTGGACACCTTTTCTTCAGCTCTGCCGAAAAAAATTATATTTTCTGCGAAAATTATTATTTGTTGCCCACCCAGGTGCAGAGAAAGAATGCCAAAATATTTGGATTTGTCGGCTAAGGTTCTCATTAGCAGAAAGCTGAGTGAGGTTGGCGATAAACAGGCAATGATGGAGTGCGGCGACTCTCAACATAAATCGGCTGCATGTTTTTTGATAACAGCAATCACTGCCATTTCACGACAACAAACGTTTAAAAGCGAATGTCTCCGGCGAACGCAGCCCCGTTCTGTCATGCCGGGAGTTTCCCCGGTAATAGCCTTGCAGAACTGTCTGTACTAAAGTTTGTAACAACCCTCCCCACGCCACCGTATTCCGGAAAACAGGAGCTCACTTGGCTTGTAGAATAATAATAGACCGATAACAAGATACGAGGGGAGAGAAAGCACGCCTTTCATCAGGCAGACGCACAAATACAGGCGGCGCGATTGACGGCTCGGCGGGAATGCGAACAATGACGTGATTTGGGTTTCTCGCTCCCAAACAAAATCAAATAATTGCATATTATTCAATACAATCAGCGCACGGATGACACATCTCTTATTATGATAAAAATAAGAAACTCTCCACTGTGCCGAAACACTTTGCCTAACTTAAAGTGTTATTAATGCCATTAGGAAACATTAGCGAGCGAGAAATACTCTTTGTGGTGTCAACGTCATCCCCCTCCAACCTCAATCCGCACATTAGACTCTCCTCACTCCGCCGTCCCACTCACGCTATAATCCCCGGCAGTTTAGCTCTCTAATTTCATTCAACCAACCTCGGCTTAAAGTGGAACTTTAGTCATAAAATTAAGTCCTACTAGAAGACTTCAGGCTGGCCCCTTTTGTAGGTATAGATATGACATTAAAAATAAAGCCTCGTACACACGATCGGCCTTTCCGACAACAAAACCATGGACTTTTCTCCGAAGGGCGTTGGCTCAAACTTTTCTTGCATACACACGGTCACACAAATGTTGGCCAACAATTACGAATGTAGTCATGTACTACGTGTTTTCTCAGCTCTTTAGCGCCACCCTTTGGGCTCCTTCTGCTAATTTCGTGTTAGTAGAAGTTTGGTGAGTGTTGATTTGTGCTTTTCTTTTTGCGTTTTTTATTTTGTGCTTTTCAGTTTGTTTATGACCGGCCGTTCGTCAACCAGCCATGTTGCGGAATCGGAGGAGATAGCGTGTTATTTATTATTGGCCTTGGAGTTATTGCTTTGACATTATTTATTTGGTTGAATAATGATTTGATTTGTTATATTTTCTATATTTTGGGATGCATAGAATGCACTTTTTGGTTAAGTTCTATTGGCAGATAACATGTCTAATTGTATTTGTTCTTTTTTTAATGCACAATAAAAAATTATGTAGAATAATACTTGGCTATGTGTTTTACTTCAAATGACAGTTTGGGAGTCGGCAGTTATATTTTAAAAAAATACAATGTAAAATTGACAAGGGACACCAACATAGTTGTAACTTTGATCTTAAAAACTACGGGATAATAGTGTTGTGGTAACTTGCCCAAAAGAAAAAGCATAATGATATTATTCTTGATATCACTAGAAAAAAAAGCCTTTGAAAATGTGTTTGCAATAACTCCATCAGTATCACCAGCAAAGCAGCTTCATTATTATCCCATTAACCGCTTCCCGACCGCCTCCTGCACATATACGTCAACAGAATGGCACGGCTAGGCAAAGACACGTTTATATACGTCCCCTTTAATTGCCTAGCCGTGGGGTCCTCCGTGACCACGGCCGCGGGACCAGCAGACCCGATCGCCGCTGGTGTCCCGCGATCGGGTCACAGAGCTGAAGAACGGGAGAGGTCTGTGTAAACAAACCTCTCCCTGCGCTTCCTACTCTGCCTGTCATTGATCGGCTGTTCCCTGTCATCGGAACAGCCGATCAATGACGTCAGACGTACAGCCACGCCCCTCTACTGTAAAAAAAAACACAACACGTCACACTAACTCCTCCCCGCCCCCTAGTGGTTAACTCCTTCACTGCCACTGTCATTTACATAGGAATCAGTGCATTTAAATAGCACTGATTTCTATAGAAATGTCAATGGTCCCAAAAATGGGTCAAAAATGTCCGATGTGTCCGCCATTATGTCGCAGTCACAATAAAAATCGCTGATCGCCGCCATTACAAGTAAAAAAAAAAATAATATATAAAAAAAATGCTATAAAACTATCCCCTATTTTGTAAACGCTATAACTTTTGCGCAAACAAATCAATAATCGCTAATTGCGATTTTTTTTTTACCAAAAATATGTAGAAGAATACGTATCGGCCTAAACTGAGGAAAAAAATGTTTTTTTATATATATTTTTGGGGGATATTTATTATAGCAAAAAGCAAAAAATATTGCATTTTTTTTCAAAATTGTCGCTCTATTTTTTGTTTATAGCGCAAAAAATAAAAACCGCAGGGGCGATCAAATACCACCAAAAGAAAGCTCTATTTGTGGGGAAAAAAAAGACGCCAATTTTGTTTGGGAGCCACGTTGCACGACCGCGCAATTGTCAGTTAAAGCGACGCAGTGCCGAATCGCAAAATGGTACCTGGTCCTTTGGCTGCAAATTGGTCCGGGGCTGAAGTGGTTAAAGAAGAAGAGAATTGTGCGCTGCATTTCCAGATTTCATAATTTGCCGCGTCACGAATGTTAAATCTACATTACGAGCGCTAGTTTACAAGACCGACCGCTTCAGGCTCGTCCTTGCTTCTGATAATGTGTGTTTGTACTTTGGACTTTTGTCCGACAGACTTGTGTACACACGCTCGGAAAATCCGACAACACACATTTGTCCGCGGAAAATTTGAGAACATGCCAGCCAACATTTGTTGGCGTAAAGTCCGACAACAATTGACCGATGGAGCGTACACATGGTCAGATTGTCCGCCAACAACCTGTCATCCCACATTTCCCGCCGGAAAGTCCGATCGTGTGTACGAGGCTTAAGTGTCTATAGTGTGTAAAATCCAGTAATTCACTGTCCCACCCTGCTCTGCACATGCTCAGTTGCTCTCCATTTTTAGGCACTGTTGAGTTTGTAGAGATCGATCTGCTGCATAGCTCCCAACTGTCCCTGATTTTGAGGGACTCTCCCTGATTTGGAGTCCCTCATTTGATTTTCCTCCTCATTTGTCCCTCATTTTGATCTGATCTATATAGTTGCGTATACAATGCCCTACTTATCTATCAAAAAGTGATTTAAAGTGTTAAACCAATATCTAAATTGCTGCTTTTGTAAATGACAAAAGTCAATATAAAGGAATAGTAGTGGCAAAAAAGCACTTGAAGGTTTAACCAATCATTTTTCTTTTTCCGTACAATTGTTCTTTAACCACAGGGCACTTTCACCCCCTTCCTGCCCAGGACAATTTTCAGCTTTCAGCGCTGTCACTCTTTGAATGACAATTGCGCGGTCATACAACACTGTACTCAAACTAAATTGTTATAATTTTCTTCCCACAAGTAGAGCTTTCTTTTGATGGTATTTGATCACCGCTGGGGTTTTTTTATTTTTTGCTAAACAAACTAAAATAAACCAACATTTTTGGAAAAAAATATGTTTTTCTTATTTTCTGTTATAAAATTTAGTTTTCTCTTTCACTGATGGGCACTAATGAGGTGGCACTGATGGGCACTGATGAGGAGGCACTAAATTGTAGTATTGATGGGCACTGATAGGCGGCACTGATATGCAGTACTGATGGGCACTGATAGGTGGCACTGATGGGTACTGATAGGCGGCACTGATGGGCACTGATAGGTAGCACTGATGGGCACTGATAGGTGGCACTGATAAGCACTGATGGGCACTGATAGGTGGCACTGATGGGCAATGATAGGTGGCACTGATAGGCGGAACTGATAAGCACTGATGGGCACTGATAGGCGGCACTGATGGGCACTGATAGATGGTACTGATAGGCACTGATAGGTGGCACTGATGGGCACTAATAGATGGCACTGATAGGCAGCACTGATGATGAGGAGGTACGGACAGGCATTACTGATGGGCATCTGTGAAGGGCACTGACAGGCGTTACTGATGGGCACTGATTGGCCCTTTGATGGGCACTGATTGGCCCTTTGATGGGCACTGATTGGCATTGTGGTGGGCACCTCTGATGGGGGCTGTGCTGATAATCAATGCATTGATTATCAGCGCAGACCCTCCCCACCACATCTGACAGGAGAGCCGCCGATCGGCTCTCCCTGTCAGTGCGAACCGAGAAAAGCTATTTACCGTCACTTCCTGGTTCACGCTGTGATCAGCTGTGATTGGTTTCATCGGTTCCAATTTGCTGTGAAACATCGAGAAAAATCAGACGAACGTTTGCCTGATTTTCTTATAGTGGGTACACCTCTTTAGGCTCCATTTACAGAAGTGTAGCGATTTACTGGCGTTTTTTTTTTTTTTTGCTAATAGAAAGCAGGGGGGGGGGGGGGGGTTGGAGGAAATTAGGGGTGGAGAGCTTCTGTTTGAGTAGGAAACGAGTGACAAAACGCTCGTAAAACGCTCAAGTCAGGCTTTTTTTTTTAAGTCTATGTGACAGGCGTTTTGCTTCAGGCGACAGACTGCTCATACAGTATGTGAACAGGGGCCATTACGTTTCTTTAACTAACAATTGTGCGGTGGTGCGACGCTGTACCCAAATAAAATGTATGTTCTTTTTTATTTCCTACAAATAGAGCTTTCTTTTTGTGGTATTTGATCACCTATTTTTTGTGCTATAAACAAAAAAAAAGGGCGGCAATTTTGAAAAAAAAAAAAAAACAATAAATTCTGCCATCAAACATATTCAATCCAAAAATTGAAAAAAAATCTAATTTCTTCATAAATTTAGGCCAATATGTATTATGCTACATATTTTTGGTAAAAGAAATCCCAATAAGCGTATATTGATTGGTTTGCACAAAAGTTATACGGTCTACAAACTATGGGATTTAAAAATTTTTTTTTTAATAGTAATGGTGGCAATCAGCGACTTATAGTGGGACTGCGACATTTCGATGGACATTCTGTCACTAACTGACAATTTTGATCCTTTTTGTGGACCAGTGACACTAAAACAGTGATCGGTACTAAAACATATGCACTGTTACTGTGCTAATAACACTGGCAGGCAAGGGGTTAGCACCAGGGGTGATAAAAGGGTTAACTGTGTGCCTAGCCAGTGTTTTACTGCAGCTTTTACTAGGGGAAGAGATGAAATGTGTTCCCTGCTTTGTAGGAACACAAACTCCATCCCTTCCCACTTGTCAGAACGGCGATCTGCCTTGTTTACATAGTTCTGTGCCTCTGCTTCATGACAGGTGCAGGAGTACACTGGGTACCATGCACCTGCCAATCAGCTGTCGGTGTGTATAATTACAGCGGCATGCGCACCCCCTAAACTTTTGGCTCTGTGCCCACCTCCAGCACTGCACTCACCTATACCAATCAACCAGGCAGAAGGAGGGGCTGAGGAGGGAGCATCCCTCTGGGCATTCCAAGCCTTTTGGTGCAAACAGTGCTGGACAGCTGGGCTCACCATGACACCAGGGCCGTTTTTAAGGCAGGGCAAAAGGGGCAGCTGCCCTGGACCCTGTCATTGTTGTGGGACCCAAAGCAGCTGCCTCATACTTGCCAACTATCCTGGTTTAAATTCCCTCGTCCCTTGAGGTTTTAGTCCTGTGCTGTGTCCCAATATCTCAGTGTGAAGTGCTGCTACTAATGCTGCCCAGCTCTGCCCTATTGTTGTGTACAGTTGACTCATCTGCAGACCCTGTGTTTACATGTAAATTACCGGCATTCATATGTAAATAGCGGCGGCCGGTGGCATTGATATGTATATCATGCCCTCCCCTGAGGTCATATCCACAGTAATCTCTAGAAACCAATCAACAAGCAGGAATCATGTGCTGTAACCTCTAGCAACTAATCGGTAAGCTGTAATGTGTGCTGTAACCTCTAGCAACCAGTCAGTGAGCGGTAATGATACACTGTAACCTCTGGCAACCAATCGCAATAGCCGCCTGATCTGATTCAGTAAACAGATTTTGAGTCTAGCTGCTATTTATTGTGTGTCTCAGAGCAGGTGGAGAGCAAAACTGCATGGGGGGGGGGCCCAAAGAAAGTTTTGCCCAGGGTCCAATCAATATTAAAGATGGCCCTGCATGACATCATCCACAGTGCTACTTCCCCAGGCGGGCTCTCAGTGCTGCCGAATCGGCAGCTCCCACTCCAGCTCCTACCCCGCCGCCTTCGAGTTCTGAGCATTCAAGCTGCATGGGGCGGGGTCAGAGCATCACTGGCGCTCCGGCCCCGCCCCTCCCTGCTGGCTGTGAAATAATCTGTATCGTTCTGCACAGCGCGGCGCACTGCTGCCACCCCTGTGTATCCATCACTCTCAGTGCCATCATGAGGCCCCCAATTTCAGGTCAGCGTGGGCTCAAGGACCAGCTGCTTTGGGGAAAGTGCAGGGGCCCCCCATGCAGCTGGGGCCCCTGGGCAGTGCCCAGATGTGCCCTCTCATTAAGACAGCCCTGCATCCGGCCACCTAATCTACATGCAGGGTGCCAGATGCATGGATTACAATGGGGGAGGGGGGGAGCTGGTTATTTATATATTTCCACAAGGGCCCCCTCTCTCCAGTGCCATATCTTGAATTCTTTAGCATAGCAAGAAAAAAAGCTCCGCAGCCCGTCTCGGCACTGAAGGGGTTAATGATACAGCCTGTTCTCCGGCTGTCAAGGTGTAGGACAATGGATGAAGACTCTGAGTTGAAATCACCATTATAATTACCTTCCAGATTCCGCCGCCTTTCTAGAATAACGCGGTGTAGCCGCGATATTAACACAAAATTACAGACGGATAAAAGAAAGTACAGTGAGATGAACTCGTGTTCCTCCAGCAAATTGCTGGGAGTGTCAGGGGATCAAGTCTCGAAATATCAGCCTTGTCATCGGTGGCAGACTGCGGTATAGAAAAGGCGCATTGCGTTGCGCTCAGTGGTGTACCGAGCATATCTGGCAACTGGGGCAGATCATTTTTTTTTAGCACCCCCCCAATGCATCATTATTAGTTTTTTTAAATGTATTTCATGATTTAATAAATAATTTTTAGGTGAAATGAATTGTCTGGTATGCTGGTGGAGGGAGGAGACGTGGCAGGCGAAGGTGGACGGCAGTAGGATTGCAACTTTATACAGACAGTGTGAACCAAGCCCATCGATCCGCCTAACTTGCAGGAGCTCAGAGACGCTACCTCCTCCTGCATAGTTGCCAACATTTGAAAATAGGAGGAATGACTTGAAGGTAACAAGAAGATAAACGCTCCACGGTTCTAGTTTCGGAGTAAAATGAGACCCCATTGGGGTCAATGGCAGTAATAGTAAAGCCAGCCATAGATGGAGCGATTTCCTTTCCTGCAACCATGGGTCACTGTTGATGGGGAATTCCTCCCGTGGAGCTATTGTGTTCTCCCGATTGGGGGAGGGGGAGCTCAAGGAGCCATCCCAGCCAGGAAGGAGAACACACATTTAATATTGCTAGTGGTTATAGCAGCTGGCAATAATCGCATGAAAAATCTGGTATGCTGGTTGTACTGGATACAATCAGCCTGCCTATACTTGGTTCAAATCTCAGCCGGTCTCTGCTGAACCCGACTGAGATTCGAACCATCTATGGCCGACTTAAACCTCAGGACCTGGTGTAAGTATCATCAATAGCATTGATGGTCAGTGGCTGGCTGAAACAATACCCCCTTCCCCCTTCATAAACATTGATAGTCAGTGGCTGGCTGGAAAAATTGCCTCTTCCAGCAATGGTGGTCAGTGGCTGGCTGGAACAATACCCCTTCCAGCAATGGTGGTCAGTGGCTGGACGGAACAAAGCCCATTTCAGCAACGGTGGTCAGTGGCTGGCTGGAACAATAACCCTTTCAGCAATGGTGGGCAGTGGCTGGCTGGAACGATAACCCTTTTAAGCAATGGTGGTCAGTGGCTGGCTGGAACCATACCCCTTACAGCATTGGTGGTCAGTGGCTGGCTGGAAAAAATTGCCCCTTTCAGCAATGGTGGTCAGTGACTGACTGGTACAATACCCCTTTCAGCATTGGTGGTCAGTGGCTGGCTGGAACAATAACCCTTTCCGCAATGGTGGTCAGTGGCTGACTGGTACAATACCCCTTTCAGCAATGGTGGTCAGTGGCTGGCTGGAAAAATAACCCTTTCAGCAATGGTGGTCAGTGGCTGGCTGAAATCATACCCCCCAAGCATTGATAGTCAGTGGCTTGCTGGAACAATGCTTCCCCTGCAATAGTGGTCAGTGGCTGCATGAAACAATACCCATTTCAGCAATGGTGATCAGTGTCTGGCTGGAAAAATTGCCCCTTTCAGCAATGGTGGTCAGTGGCTGGCTGAAACAATACCACTTTCAGCAATGGTGGTCAGTGGCTGGCTGGAACAATACCCCTTTCAGCAATGGTGGTCAGTGGCTGGCTGGAACAATACCCCTTTCAGCAATGGTGGTTAGGGGCTGGCTGGAACAATAACCCTTTCAGCAATGGTGGTCAGTGATTGGCTGGAACAATACCCCTTTCAGCATTGGTGGTCAGTGGCTGTCTGGTACAATATGTGCCCCCCACCATTGGTGGTCAATGGTTGTGTAGCTGAGTTGTTGTTCCTAGGAATCCACCTCTTCGCCACAGCACAACCAGTCCTGCACCGCCATCTTATTCTGACATCACCAGGATGGCCGACTGGCTCTTCTGGGTTGTGCAGCGCTCACACCACATAATTATGGGGGTGTCTGCAGAAACCACCAATCAACAAAAGGATCCAACTCCTGTACAAGTCTGTGGTGACACCAGAAGAACCTGACATTTTCCAGCACTATATTATCCTCCACATGTGTGGAGGCCAACAGAGTGGCACCTAGGCAGACAAAACGAAAAGTGGTCATACCCTTTAAATTCTTATGAAAACTATTTTAATTCGAGTTCATCCCTGTAACAATCTTCCACAGAATATATATTGTATTGCTCCATATTATTTGTATTCCTCCATTCTTTTTCTTCCTTCCACATTTTTCTCCCATTATGCCTCGCCTCTCTCAAGCTGTCAAAAACTTGATGAGAATCCGCGTCTATTAAGCCCGAAAAGGTCGTTTTTGTTGAAGGTTGCCATGGTGAACGCCATAAATTAATCATTTGCCGATGTATAATTTTTTTTATTTTTTTTTTCAGCATCCCAGAGATGGATTTATTGATATTGATTCTAGAGATGCTTTAATCAGTTTTTCTGGCTTTCAGAGGCAAATCACACACGGCGTCCTATCAGCCTAATTTTATTTGCCATTTGTATATTTTTACTGAGAGAGACTTTGCTGATTCTGGTAAAAATCGCATAAAATTGCCCTCCAGTTCTCGAATTAGAGCCGACGTACAGCTGAGCTGAAGGTGTTCACTGAACGATCGTTCCATTCCAATAAAAGAGTCATTCCTTCTCCGAGGAGGTTTTTTGTAATACTTTGTATCAATTATTTTTTATTAACCATAATAACACTTGGATATACACCGATCAGCCATAACATTACGACCACTGACGGGTAACGTGAATAATGTGGATTATCGCATTACAATGCCACCTGGAAGTGGGTGGGATTTATAGGCAGCAAGTGAAAATGTTGTCCCTAAAGTAGATAAAAGTAAAAAATGGGCAAGTATAAGAATTTGAGCGACTTTAAAAAGGACCCAATTTTAATGATTAGATGACCGGGTCAGAGCAACTCCAAAACTGCAGCTCTTGTGGGATGTTCCCGGTCTGCAGTGGTCAACACCTCCCTCCATGGCCATTATTGCTATTGCCCCTCTACCCATTGCCATTAATATGGCATTTCCCCTCCCCACAGCCAATAATATGAAGTTGCCCCTCCATTCATGACCATTAATATTGAGTTGCCCCTCCCTTCATAGCCAATAATATGGAGTTGCCCCTCTCCCACAGTCTTTAAAATGTAGTTGCCCCTTCCCCGTGGCCATTAATATCGAGTTGCCCCTTTCCCCATTGCCATTAATATGGAGTTGCTCTCCCCTATGTCCATTAATATGGAGTTGCTCTGCCCGATGGCCATTAACATGGAGTTGCCCCTTCCCCATGGCCATTAATATGGAGTTGCTCTCCCCTATGGCCATTAATATGGAGTTACTCTCCCCCATGGCCATTAATATGGAGTTGCTCTCCCCTTTGGCCATTAATATGGAGTTACTCTCCCCCATGGCCATTAATATGGAGTTGCTCTCCCCTTTGGCCATTAATATGGAGTTGCTCTCCCCTTTGGCCATTAACATGGAGTTGCCCATTTCCCCATGACCATTAATATGGAGTTTCTCTCCCCTTTGGCCATTAATATGGAGTTACTCTCCCCCATGGCCATTAATATGGAGTTACTCTCCCCCATGGCCATTAACATGGAGGTGCCCCTTTCCCCATGACCATTAATATAGAGCTGCTCTCCCCCATGGCCATTAATATGGAGTTGCTCTCCCCTTTGGCCATTAATATGGAGTTACTCTCCCCCATGGCCATTAACATGGAGTTGCCCCTTTCCCCATGGCCATTAATATGGAGTTTCTCTCCCCCATGGCCATTAATACAGAGTTGCTCCTCTCCCCATGGCCTTTAATATGCAGTTGCCCCTCCCCCACAGCCATTAATATGGAGTTGCCCCTCCCCATGGCCATTAATATGGAGTTGCCCCTCTAATAATGGCCATAAAATATGGAGTGGCCCTCTATTTGTGACCATTAATATGGAGTTGCCCCTCTCCCTCTATGGCCATTAATATGGAGTTGTCCTTCCCCCCATGGCCATTAATACATAGTTCCATGCCATTAATATGGAGTTGTCCTTCCCCCCATGGCCATTAATACATAGTTCCATGCCATTACAGTTTTTCTCTATTGTTTTGGCTCATTTCTTGAAACAGAAATTACATTCTCAAAACTCTAAGATCATTTGGCTAAACAGTCTTACAGTTCAGCACAACACTATAACTCACGTGCAAAAGCTCATATCTCTCCCAAAACTGTTCACTCATGCTTCAAAACCATATTCCTTTCCCATATAAAGAGTCAGTGCACCCAAAATGGCAAAGATTCTTCTCAATTGCTTTGGCTCATTTCTTGAAACAGACCAGACGTTCTCAACTCTCTTGGTGCTTTTGCCAAAATAACCTGGATGGTTCGGCACAACACCACGGTTCACCTTCAAAAGCTCATATCTTTCCCGAAACAGTTCATTCATGTGTCAAAAATAAATTTCTTTCTCATTCAAATAGTCAGTGCCCCAAAATGCTTCATCCCTTTGGCATTGTGTAAGCACTGCAAGTCAAAATGTTTAGATGTTTTGTCTCTATGGCAGAGGACCATTGAAATATCCCTCATGTCCACCTTTCAGTCTTAGCCCAGTCCTTCATTGACAATGGTTACTGTACAGTTTTGGTCTAGCTAACTGAATACAATTGTGTATAAAACTGAAAAAAAAGAAAAGATTTTAGGGTAAGAGTAGCCTTCAAGGTTTGACATCACACATTGCACTCATACTGCCAAGGAAAAATTTCTTTACTTCCATACATCAGAGTAAAAAGAAAATGTATACAGCATAATATACAGAAATATAAACACACAAACAAAAAACAAGGAAAATAAAATTTAGCCTACAATGCTGTAAATAAAGCTGGAGTTTCACAACTACTGTAACATCTCTTCACTGGCCACCGTCCTCACCCTCCTGCCCATCCACACGCTGCTGTCTGTCTGGCCACAGATTCTTGTCAATATCGCAGCGTATATCCTCCCTTGCGATGCAACGAGGGAAGAAACGACGTGCATGTCGCAACCATTCCCTACACTGATCTCCTGTAATATCCTCAAAGGCAGCGTCCATTGCATGGAGCAGGGACCTCTGATCTTGAGCCCGATGCTCATACACTCTCCCCCTCCAAGCGGAGAAAAACTCCTCAATAGGATTGAGGAAAGGAGAGTAAGGTGGTAGGAACACCATATCCATCCTTGGGTGAGCAGTGAACCAGGCCCTGATAAGCGGGCCACGGTGGAAATTCACATTGTCCCATACAATTATATATCGTGGTAGGTGACGCCCTATGAGACCTCTCTCATTTTCAGGGATCAAATCCAAATGAAGGCGGTCCAAGAAGATGAGGAGCTTCTGCGTATTGTATGGGCCAAGACTGGGGATGTGAGTGGCCACACCATTCTCAGAAATGGCAGCACACATAGTTATATTGCCCCCTCGCTGACCTGGGACATCCACCGTGGCCAATAAAATTACGGCCACGTCTTCGGCCCTTGGCCAGGTTGAAGCCAGCCTCATCCACATACACGAGTATGTGAGAGGTCTTGTTTCCTTCCAATGCCATTATTTTCTACAATAGAGTAAAACAAGAAAACATCAAATTAGTCATACAGAAGAGTCATACACTGCAGTTTGTAACGCCGAGTGCTCCGGGCATCCCCTCCACCCCGGAGCGCTCACGGCGGTCTCTGCCCTGCAGCGCCTCGGTCAGCTCCCCTGACCGCAGGCGCTGCTTTGTTTCCGGGATGCGATCCTCGGTCCGCCCGGGGATCGCATCCCGCTCCTCTCACCTGTCCCCTGCAGGCTGTCTTCGGCGTGCGCGCGCCCCCGCTCCCCAGGCGCACGCGCGCGACTCCGCCCCCAGTTAAAGGGCCAGTGCACTATCAATTAGTGCCTGGTCCAATTACAGTTTTCCCAATCCCATTAAAAACCCACTTCCCCTTCCTGTTCTTGCTGGATCTTGTGTTGCCTTAGTGCCCAGTGAAAGCGTTTGTGTGTTTTGCTCCTTCTGTGTATCCAGACCTTTGCTGTTGCCCCCGACTACGAACCTTTGCCACCTGCCTTGACCCTTTGCTACGTTTGACCTTGCCTCTGCCTAATCCTTGTTTACCGCGCCTGTCTCAGCTGTCAGTGGGGTCGCTATTGGAAGACACGACCTGGTTGCTACCGCCGCTACAAGTCCATCCCGCCTTGCGGCGGGCTCTGGTGAAAACCAGTAGCAACATTAGAACCAGTCCTCCAATACAACCCGTGCTATCGCCCCATTGGCATAGGGGATCCACCTCCTGTTCCCCGCCGTACCCGGTACGTGACACAGTTACAGACAGTTACATAGGAATGTTCTATGTTCTACACAAGTTCAATATACTACTGGCCAGTATTCCAGTGGTTCCAAACCTGGGGTACATGTACCCTATGCAGAGGTACTACAGGGGGTATTTGACAGAAAGGGGAGGGGAAAAATTATCAACGAGTAGACTTACTGAAATGTTATGCCCCGTATCTTATTCCGATGGAAAAAGTCCAATCGGATTATGTTGTCGGAAAATCCGATCGTGTGTAATTTTCGCCGGAAAAAATTTGAGAGCAGGATCTCTAATTTTCCGACAACAAAATCCGATCAGACTTTTTCCGACCGTGTGTAGGTAATTCCGACGGACAAAGTGCCACGCATGCTCAGATCAAATTACCAAACCAAAGCTATTGGCTACTAGCCTCTACGTAGTTTTGTTGTACGCAACGAACGTCACCACGTTCAGAATGATCGTATTTTCCAACAACTTCGTCGGACCGTGTGTATGCAACACCAGCGTCGGACAAAATCCGTCGGAAAAAATCTGATGGATTTTGTGGTCGGGATTTCCGACCGTGTGTACGGGGCATTACTCCTCCTCCTCTTCCTCGAGCAGGCAGTTGCCCTTGTTCATTTACTTGGTTAGGTGCCTCCATGTTCAGAAATTGTACTGGTCCTGCATGGTCAAGCTATATATATACATGTTTGGCAGCATTCACAATCATGGACAGCACCTGTCAGGTAACTAAACATACTGTTTGATCGGTCATCTGAGACCAACTCCAACTCCTCCTTCGTTAGTCAAGTTGTAGTTGCACCTGACTGTCAATTGCTGTGATCATTTTACAGTTTTTCTCTATTGGTTTGGCTCATTTCTTGAAACAGAAATTACATTCTCAAAACTCTAAGATCATTTGGCTAAACAGTCTTACAGTTCAGCACAACACTATAACTCACGTGCAAAAGCTCATATCTCTCCCAAAACTGATCACTCGTGCTTCAAAACCATATTCCTTTCCCATATAAAGAGTCAGTGCACCCAAAATGGCAAAGATTCTTCTCAATTGCTTTGGCTCATTTCTTGAAACAGACCAGACATTCTCAACTCTCTTGGTGCTTTTGACAAAATAACCTGGATGGTTCGGCACAACACCATGGTTCACCTTCAAAAGCTCATATCTTTCCCAAAACAGTTCATTCATGTGTCAAAAATAAATTTCTTTCTCATTCAAATAGTCAGTGCCCCCAAAATGCTTCATCCCTTTGGCATTGTGTAAGCACTGCAAGTCAAAATGTTTAGATGTTTTGTCTCTATGGCAGAAGACCATTGAAATATCCCTCATGTCCACCTTTCAGTCTTAGCCCAGTCCTTCATTGACAATGGTTACTGTACAGTTTTGGTCTAGCTAACTGAATACAATTGTGTATAAAACTGAAAAAAAAGAAAAGATTTTAGGGTAAGAGTAGCCTTCAAGATTTGACATCACACATTGCACTCATACTGCCAAGGGAAAATGACTTTACTTCCATACATCAGAGTAAAAAGAATATGTATACAGCATAATATACAGAAATATAAACACACAAACAAAAAACAAGGAAAATTAAATTTAGCCTACAATGCTGTAAATAAAGCTGGAGTTTCCCAACTACTGTAACATCTCTTCACTGGCCACCGTCCTCGCCCTCCTGCCCATCCACACGCTGCTTTCTGTCTGGCCACAGATTCTCGTCAACATCGCAGCGTATATCCTCCCTTGCGATGCAACGAGGGAAGAAACAACGTGCATGTCGCAACCATTCCCTACACTGATCTCCTGTAATATCCTCAAAGGCAGCGTCCATTGCATGGAGCAGGGACCTCTGATCTTGAGCCCGATGCTCATACACTCTCCACCTCCAAGCGGAGAAAAACTCCTCAATAGGATTGAGGAAAGGAGAGTAAGGTGGTAGGAACACCATATCCATCCTTGGGTGAGCAGTGAACCAGGCCCTGATAAGCGGGCCACGATGGAAATTCACACTGTCCCATACAATTATATATCGTGGTAGGTGACGCCCTATGAGACCTCTCTCATTTTCAGGGATCAAATCCAAATGAAGGCGGTCCAAGAAGATGAGGAGCTCCTGTGTATTGTATGGGCCAAGACTGGGGATGTGAGTGGCCACACCATTCTCAGAAATGGCAGCACACATAGTTATATTGCCCCCTCGCTGACCTGGGACATCCACCGTGGCCAATAAAATTACGGCCACGTCTTCGGCCCTTGGCCAGGTTGAAGCCAGCCTCATCCACATACACGAGTATGTGAGAGGTCTCGTTTCCTTCCAATGCCATTATTTTCTACAATAGAGTAAAACAAGAAAACATCAAATTAGTCATACAGAAGAGTCATACACTGCAGTTTGTAACGCCGAGCGCTCCGGGCATCCCCTCCACCCTGGAGCGCTCACGGCGGTCTCTGCCCTGCAGCGCCTCGGTCAGCTTCCCTGACCGCAGGCGCTGCTTTGTTTCCGGGATGCGATCCTCGGTCCGCCCGGGGATCGCATCCCGCTCCTCTCACCTGTCCCCTGCAGGCTGTCTTCGGCATGCGTGCGCCCCCGACTCCGCCTCCAGTTAAAGGGCCAGTGCACTATCAATTAGTGCCTGGTCCAATTACAGTTTTCCCAATCCCATTAAAAACCCACTTCCCCTTCCTGTTCTCGCCGGATCTTGTGTTGCCTTAGTGCCCAGTGAAAGCGTTTGTGTGTTTTGCTCCTTCTGTGTATCCAGACCTTTGCTGTTGCCCCCGACTACGAACCTTTGCCACCTGCCTTGACCCTTTGCTACGTTTGACCTTGCCTCTGCCTAATCCTTGTGTACCGCGCCTGTCTCAGCTGTCAGTGGGGTCGAGTTGCTATTGGAAGACACGACCTGGTTGCTACCGCCGCTACAAGTCCATCCCGCCTTGCGGCGGGCTCTGGTGAAAACCAGTAGCAACATTAGAACCTGTCCTCCAATACAACCCGTGCTATCGCCCCATTGGCATAGGGGATCCACCTCCTGTTCCCCGCCGTACCCGGTACGTGACACAGTTACAGACAGTTACATAGGAATGTTCTATGTTCTACACAAGTTCAATATACTACTGGCCAGTATTCCAGTGGTTCCAAACCTGGGGTACATGTACCCTATGCAGAGGTACTACAGGGGGTATTTGACAGAAAGGGGAGGGGAAAAAGTATCAACGAGTAGACTTACTGAAATGTTATGCCCCGTATCTTATTCCGATGGAAAAAGTCCAATCGGATTATGTTGTCGGAAAATCCGATCGTGTGTAATTTTCGCCGGAAAAAATTTGAGAGCAGGATCTCTAATTTTCCAACAACAAAATCCGATCAGACTTTTTCCGACCATGTAATTCCGACGGACAAAGTGCCACGCATGCTCAGATCAAATTACCAAACCAAAGCTATTGGCTACTAGCCTCTACGTAGTTTTGTTGTACGCAACGAACGTCACCACGTTCAGAATGATTGTATTTTCCAACAACTTCGTCGGACCGTGTGTATGCAACACCAGCGTCGGAAAAAATCTGATGGATTTTGTGGTCGGGATTTCCGACTGTGTGTACGGGGCATTACTCCTCCTCCTCTTCCTCGAGCAGGCAGTTGCCCTTGTTCATTTACTTGGTTAGGTGCCACCATGTTCAGAAATTGTACTGGTCCTGCATGGTCAAGCTATATATATACATGTTTGGCAGCATTCACAATCATGGACAGCACCTGTCAGGTAATTACAGTAACATACTGTTTGATCGGTCATCTGAGACCAACTCCAACTCCTCCTTCGTTAGTCAAGTTGTAGTTGCACCTGACTGTCAATTGCTGTGATCATTTTATCAAATGTTCCAAGAGATTCATATATGGTATTCATGCTATTATGTTCCTGAATAATTTTGACAATTGAACAGACTATTGTGCATGTGATGACTTAAACAATGAAATTACGCTGACATGTTTTGGAGTGAACGACCATTAGACTGAGAATTGATAATCAGTTTAGATCAACAAGATATATTTACTTGGAAATTGTGCTAAATGTAGGCTACTTGTACTTAATCATTTGAAAGATGTACTGAGACATTGAGACATGTACTGAGACATTTGCAATTTGAAGAAATGAATGAGAAATTCAATTCAGTTGTGAACAATTGCCAAGTGGTTTGGAGATTTGTCCATGTTGTTTTGAGAATGTAATTTCTGTTTCAAGAAATGAGCCAAAACAATGGAGAAAAACTGTATCAAATGTTCCAAGAGATTCATATATGGTATTCATGGTATTATGTTCCTGAATAATTTTGACAATTGAACAGACTATTGTGCATGTGATGACTTAAACAATGAAATTACCCTGATACGTTTTGGAGTGAACGACCATTAGACGGAGAATTGATAATCAGTTTAGATCAACAAGATATATTTACTTGGAAATTGTGCTAAATGTAGGCTACTTGTACTTAATCATTTGAAAGATGTACTGAGACATTGAGACATGTACTGAGACATTTGCAATTTGAAGAAATGAATGAGAAATTCAATTCAGTTGTGAACAATTGCCAAGTGGTTTGGAGATTTGTCCATGTTGTTTTGAGAATGTCATTTCTGTTTCAAGAAATGAGCCAAAACAATGGAGAAAAACTGTAATATGGAGTTGCCTCTCCCCATGTCCAGTAATATGGAGTTGCTCCTCTCCCCATGGCCTTTAATATGGAGTTGCCCCTCCACCCATGGCCATTAATACGTAGTTCCATTGCTATTAATATGCAGTGGCCCCTCCCCCGTGGCCATTAATATGGAGTTACCCCTCATACCATGGCTATTAATATGGAGTTGTCCCTCCTCTTATGGTTATTAATATGGAGCTACCCACCTCTCATGGCCATAAAAGGGGCTGTAAACCCTCATGTTTTTTCACCTCAATGCAGCCTATGGTGAAAAAACACCTGGCAGTGAATCCGCCCCCCCCCCCCCTCCAGCCCTCCCGTTTTACTTACCTGAGCCCTTCAATTTCACCCGGCGGAGACGCGATCTTCCTCTGCCCGGGGTTCTCGGCTCTTGATTGGATAGATTGATAGCAGCGCAGCCATTGGCTCCCGCTGCTGTCAATCAAAGTCAATGATGCTGGCACCGGGGGGGGGCGGGGCCGAGTCCGGCATTCGGGTCTATGGACACAAATGCTATATTTAGGAGCACGCCCGCAAGGTAACCCCCGGGGAGAGCGCTTCTCCTAGTGGGTTATCTGATGCAGGGAGGAGCCGCGAGAGCCGACGGGGGACCCCAGAAGAGGATTTTCGGAGCCACTCTGTGCAAAACGAGCTGCACAGTAGATGTAAGTATGACATGTTTGTTATTTTTTTTTAAAAACGAGCCTTTACAATCACTTTAACATGGAGTTGCCACTTCCTCCTATAACCTTTAACATGGTTATGGGGGAGGGGGGTGTGGCCTGATGTGAAGAGGGGACTCTAATGTGAGGTGGGGGTCTGGTGTGAGAGGAAGACTCTGATGTGAATGGAGGGGGGGGGCTGTAGTGTGAGGAAAAGACTCTGATGTGAAAGGGGTTATCTGATGTAAATGGGGGGACTCTGATGGGAAGTGGGGTTCTGATATGCAATGGGGGGCTCTGATGTGAGAGGGGGGCTCTTATGTGAATAAGGGGGACTCTGATGGGAACGGGGGGACCCTGATGGGAAATGGGGCACTTTGATGTGAAGAGGGGGCTCTGATGTTAAAGGGGTCTCTGATGTGAAATGGGGTTCTGATGTGTTCTGATGTGCAAGGGGGAATCTGATGTGATGGGGGAATCTGATATGCAACGGGGGGGGGGGGGACTCTAATGTAAAGGGGTCTCTGATGAAGTGGCCCTCCTAATGAAAAGGTTGGAGACCCCTGTTCTATACAATAAGCCGATATGAATATGTACAGTATATACACACACGTGAAATAAATATATAAAACGTAAATCCATTTCCTTCGCTCTCATGTTTGTTCGATGCCCCGGGTTTGCAGAATGACAAACTCTTTTTCGCTAATCTCTCATATTGACGGCTGTTTTCATCCCTTTTTATTTTAATTTTCCTGGAAACATCTGAAGTTGTAGAACAAAGGGAGCCTCAGAAGAGCGGTTTGCGCAGGGACGTTGGCGGCTGTTGTGTTTGAACAATGTTGCGCTCTCAAAGACTCCAATAATGTATTCAAACTTTGCCGTGCACTCCGATGTATACAAATCAGGTACACGAATCCTCTCGCTAAACATTTTTATGAGCGGCAGAAGATATAAATCAGCATAAACTACAAAGAAGTGAATTTGCTGTGTACACGCTGCCCCCTCCTCGTCCTCCTGCGTCAGGGCTTGTCAGACACATGCTTAGCAACAATTGCAGATAAAAGCATTTCGTTTTCAAGGATTTGTCCGCAGCAGGAGGGTGCAGTTCTCGTCTTGTTGTAGTTCTTGTTCGGAAAATGCACAAGAACATGGAGGGTGTTCTGGACCGTTAACGAGGAACCCCGACCTGTATTATAGTCTGTATACAAACTGCAATGATGAAACTTGTCAGATGGTGGAGGAGGAAGCAGTGCTGGATCTGTAATCTGTATATAAGGGGACAGTGTGTGTCTTGTCAGATAGTGGAGGAGGAAGCAGTGCTGGATCAGTAATCTGTATATAAGGTGACAGTGTGTGTCTTGTCAGATAGTGGAGGAGGAAGCGGTGCTGGATCAGTAATCTGTATATAAGGTGACAGTGTGTGTCTTATCTGATAGTGGAGGAGGAAGCAGCACTGGATCAGTAATCTGTATATAAGGTGACAGTGTGTGTCTTGTCTGATGGTGGAGGAGGAAGCAGTGCTGGATCAGTAATCTGTATATAAGGTGACAGTGTGTGTCTTGTCAGATGGTGGAGGAGGAAGCAGTGCTGGATCAGTAATCTGTATATAAGGTGACAGTGTGTGTCTTGTCAGATGGTGGAGGAGGAAGCAGTGCTGGATCAGTAATCTGTATATAAGGTGACAGTGTGTGTCTTGTCAGATATTGGAGGAGGAAGCAGTGCTGGATCAGTAATCTGTATATAAGGTGACAGTGTGTGTCTTGTCAGATATTGGAGGAGGAAGCAGTGCTGGATCAGTAATCTGTATATAAGGTGACAGTGTGTGTCTTGTCAGATATTGGAGGAGGAAGCGGTGCTGGATCAGTAATCTGTATATAAGGTGACAGTGTGTGTCTTGTCTGATAGTGGAGGAGGAAGCAGTGCTGGATCAGTAATCTGTATATAAGGTGACAGTGTGTGTCTTGTCAGATATTAGAGGAGGAAGCAGTGCTGGATCAGTAATCTGTATATAAGTTGACAGTGTGTGTCTTGTCAGATAGTGGAGGAGGAAGCAGTGCTGGATCAGTAATCTGTATATAAGGTGACAGTGTGTGTCTTGTCAGATATTGGAGGAGGAAGCAGTGCTGGATCAGTAATCTGTATATGAGGTGACAGTGTGTGTCTTGTCAGATATTGGAGGAGGAAGCAGTGCTGGATCAGTAATCTGTATATAAGGTGACAGTGTGTGTCTTGTCAGATAGTGGAGGAGGAAGCGGTGCTGGATCAGTAATCTGTATATAAGGTGACAGTGTGTGTCTTGTCAGATAGTGGAGGAGGAAGCAGCGCTGGATCAGTAATCTGTATATAAGGTGACAGTGTGTGTCTTGTCAGGTAGTGGAGGAGGAAGCGGTGCTGGATCAGTAATCTGTATATTTCCTTCCCTGCATGCCTTTTCCCCTGCTTTCTCTGTCAAAATCAACGACTGAACTATCAACCCCCCCCATGCCCAAGGTCCTAGATGTAGTCCTGGACTCTGAACTCTCCCTTTGGCCCCACGTCCAATCACTGTCCAAAGCTTGCCGCCTCAACCGCCGCAACATCTCCAAAATACAGCCCTTCCTAACCAATGACACCACAAACCTCGACTATTGCAACTCCCTCCTCATTGGCTTACCTTTGCATGGGCTATCCCCCCTTGAGTCCATCATGAATGCTGCTGCCAGACTCATCCACCTTACCAACCGCTCCATGTCTGCTACCCCTCTCTGCCAATCCTTCCACTGGCTTCCACTCACCCAACAAATTAAAATCAAGATACAGTACTAACAATAACTTACAAAGCCACCCACAACTTGGCCCCCAGCTACATCACTAACCCAGTCTCAAAATACCAACCAAATCGTTCTCTTCCTTCCAAGACCTCCTACTCTCTAGCGCCCTTGTTACCTCCTCCCATGCTCGCCTCCAGGACTTCTCCTGAGCCTCTCCCGTGCTCTGGGATGCTCTAGCCCAATCCGTCTGACTATCTCCTACTGTCAGGGCCTGGACTTAAACCTGGGACCTCTTCTGTGTCTGGCAATGACTCTTCTTACTCGCTAATCTACCTGAGATGCTGGAGAGCACCCTGCTCCATTGGACAACCCTGCCTTGTGTCTTGATTTCTGTTGAACCTTGAACTCTTTGCTCCTCCCATGAACTTCCTGATATATGCCATGTCTCTGCACTTCCTGTTGCCAGATTATTGTGGTTCATATCCTGCCTGCTGCCTCAAGCTACCTCTATTGCTACTTTGAATCGACCTTGGCTTGTGATCCCGACAAAGAAACTCTTCTCCAGCATCGACCTTGGCTTGTGACCCAGATTACGAAACTCTTCTCTTGCTTCAACCTTGGCTTGTGACCCCATCTACGAAACTCTTCTCCTGCATCGTCCTTGGCTTGTGACCCCATCTACGAAACTCTTCTCCTGCACCGACCTTGGCTTGTGACCCCATCTATGAAACCCTTCTCTTGCATCGACCTAGGCTTGTGATCCCGACTACAAAACTCTTCTCCTGCATTAACCTTGGCTTGTGACCCTGACTACGAAACTCTTCTCACACATCGACCTTGGCTTGTGACCCTGATTACGAAACTCTTCTCACGCATCGACCTTGGCTTGTGACCCTGACTACGAAACTCTTCTCACACATCGACCTTGGCTTGTGACCCCATCTACGAAACTCTTCTCCTGCATGGACCTTGGCTTGTGATCCCGACTATGAAACTCTTCTCCTGCACTGACCTTGGCTTGTGATCCCGACTACAAAACTCTTCTCCTGCATCAACCTTGGCTTGTGACCCTGACTACGAAACTCTTCTCACGCATCGACCTTGGCTTGTGAGCCTGACTACGAAACTCTTCTCACACATCGACCTTGGCTTGTGACCCCATCTACGAAACTCTTCTCCTGCATCGACCTAGGCTTGTGATTCCAACTACAAAACTCTTCTCCTGCATCAATCTTGGCTTGTGACCCTGTCTACGAAACTCTTCTCACGCATCGACCTTGGCTTGTGACCCCATCTACGAAACTCTTCTCACGCATCGACTTTGGCTTGTGACCCCATCTACGAAACTCTTCTCACGCATCGACTTTGGCTTGTGACCCCATCTACGAAACTCTTCTCACGCATCGACTTTGGCTTGTGACCCCATCTACGAAACTTTTCTCCTGCATGGACCTTGGCTTGTGAGCCTGACTACGAAACTCTTCTCACACATCGACCTTGGCTTGTGACCCTGACTACGAAACTCTTCTCACACATCGACCTTGGCTTGTGACCCCATCTACGAAACTCTTCTCCTGCATGGACCTTGGCTTGTGATCCCGACTATGAAACTCTTCTCCTTCACTGACCTTGGCTTGTGATCCCCACTACAAAACTCTTCTCCTGCATCAACCTTGGCTTGTGACCCTGACTACGAAACTCTTCTCACTTATCGACCTTGGCTTGTGAGCCTGACTACGAAACTCTTCTCACACATCGACCTTGGCTTGTGAGCCTGACTACGAAACTCTTCTCACGCATCGACCTTGGCTTGTGAGCCTGACTACGAAACTCTTCTCACACATCGACCTTGGCTTGTGACCCCATCTACGAAACTCTTCTCCTGCATCGACCTTGGCTTGTGATCCCGACTATGAAACTCTTCTCCTGCACTGACCTTGGCTTGTGATCCCGACTACAAAACTCTTCTCCTGCATCAACCTTGGCTTGTGACCCTGACTACGAAACTCTTCTCACACATCGACCTTGGCTTGTGACCCTGACTACGAAACTCTTCTCACACATCGACCTTGGCTTGTGACCCCATCTACGAAACTCTTCTCCTGCATGGACCTTGGCTTGTGATCCCGACTATGAAACTCTTCTCCTTCACTGACCTTGGCTTGTGATCCCCACTACAAAACTCTTCTCCTGCATCAACCTTGGCTTGTGACCCTGACTACGAAACTCTTCTCACTTATCGACCTTGGCTTGTGAGCCTGACTACGAAACTCTTCTCACACATCGACCTTGGCTTGTGAGCCTGACTACGAAACTCTTCTCACGCATCGACCTTGGCTTGTGAGCCTGACTACGAAACTCTTCTCACACATCGACCTTGGCTTGTGACCCCATCTACGAAACTCTTCTCCTGCATCGACCTTGGCTTGTGATCCCGACTATGAAACTCTTCTCCTGCACTGACCTTGGCTTGTGATCCCGACTACAAAACTCTTCTCCTGCATCAACCTTGGCTTGTGACCCTGACTACGAAACTCTTCTCACGCATCGACCTTGGCTTGTGAGCCTGACTACGAAACTCTTCTCACACATCGACCTTGGCTTGTGACCCCATCTACAAAACTCTTCTCCTGCATCGACCTAGGCTTGTGATTCCAACTACAAAACTCTTCTCCTGCATCAATCTTGGCTTGTGACCCCATCTACGAAACTCTTCTCCTGCATGGACCTTGGCTTGTGATCCCGACTATGAAACTCTTCTCCTGCACTGACCTTGGCTTGTGACCCCATCTACGAAACTCTTCTCTTGCATCGACCTAGGCTTGTGACCCCATCTACGAAACTCTTCTCCTGCATCGACCTAGACTTGTGATCCCGACTACAAAACTCTTCTCCTGCATCGACCTTGGCTTGTGACCCCATCTACAAAACTCTTCTCCTGCATTGACCTTGGCTTGTGACCCCATCTACGAAACTCTTCTCCTGCATTAACCTTGGCTTGTGACCCCATCTACGAAACTCTTCTCACACATCGACCTTGGCTTGTGACCCCATCTACGAAACTTTTCTCCAGCATTGACCTTGGCTTGTGACCCCATCTACGAAACTCTTCTCACGCATCGACTTTGGCTTGTGACCCCATCTACGAAACTCTTCTCACGCATCGACTTTGGCTTGTGACCCCATCTACGAAACTTTTCTCCAGCATTGACCTTGGCTTGTGACCCCATCTACGAAACTCTTCTCACGCATCGACTTTGGCTTGTGACCCCAACTACGAAACTCTTCTCCTGCACCGACCTTGGCTTTTGACCCCGACACTGATCATCGGTCTAACGGTTCAGACAGTTCAATCTCTTACAGAACTGAGAACTGTGCTTAGCCTGACATTATAGGCCATTGGTCTCAACTCACTACAGATATACTACTAACAGAATAATCTGGCCAAAAGAACATGGAGACCGCCGCAACTCCACTATCACTGAGTGAACATGCTGTTTCGCTAACTGAGGCTGTTACAAACCAAGCCCAGATGATTCAAGGCTTACGAGCACAAGTACAAGAGTTACGAAAGTAATCGAACTGCCATCACAACTTGCGCAGCAACGACAACAAACAACTACAAACAGTGATTCTAACCACCTCCCTTTGCCTGATAAATTCAATGGGAATCCAAAACATTTTAGAGCCTTCCTGAACCAATGTCGACTGCACTTTCAGCGGCAACCTTTCCGATTTGCAACCCCCACGCTCCAAGACTGGCTTTATTTTATCTTTGCTCATTGATGAGACCCTGGCATGGGCTTCTCCATACTTGGAGCAAGACCATGCTATTCTAGGAGAGTTCAAGGGTTTTGTGGCAAACATGGATGTCAATTTCGATGATCCAATTCATAGCGCAACAGCTGAAGCGGTTTTACTGAACATGCGCCAGGGGAAACGTCCTGTTGGTCAATATGCTGCCAAATTTCGTCGATGGGAAACTGATACCACTTGGAACGACAGTGCAAAGTGCTTTCATTTTAGAAAAGGACTTTCTGAGAATATAAAAGATGAGCTATCTAGAATGGATACGCCAAATGGTCTTTGCTGACTTTATCAAATAGAGTATTAAGATCGATAGACTTTTTACGAAGAGATGAATTGAGAAACAAAGATCAGCCTGGTTTAATTCCTCTTTCAATCTTTAACCAGTGGTTAAATTGTTTACTAGTTCTGAACCTGAACCTATTCAGATTGGATCTCTCAGCTTTGCTGAAAAGAAAGGCAGACATGAACTGAACCTTTGCTGCTATTGTGGTCAATCAGGTCACTTCGTCCTCAGGTGTCCAAATAAATCAATACAAACAATTGCAGTGGCCGGTCAAAGAGAATTGTCAACATCTAGGGAACAAGTTGTATCCATAACACAACCCTTTGTCTTCCATTGCACAGGGAGAAAATTAGATTGTCTGTCATCACCCACATTTTATTTTGAGCATCACTCTTAAAGAGAAACACCAGCAGGGCTGGACTGGGACACAAATATGGCCCTGGAATTCATCCAGACCGGCCTACTTTAATTTTGAGTGTCCCCATCAGCACCCCCTTACATCAGAGTGTCCCCATCAGCACCCCTTTACATCAGGGTGTCCCCATCAGCACCGCCTTACATCAGAGTGTCCCCATCAGCACCCCCTTACATTAGAGTGGGCCCATCAGCACCCTCTTACATCAGAGTGTCCCCATCAGCACCCCTTACATTAGAGTGGGCCCATCAGCACCCCCTTACATCAGAGTGTCCCCATTAGCATCCCCTTACATCAGAGTGTCCCCATCAGCACCCCTTTACATCAGAGTGTCCCCATCAGCACCCCTTTACATCAGAGTGTCCCCATCAGCATCCCCTTACATCAGAGTGTCCCCATCAGCACCCCCTTACATTAGAGTGGGCCCATCAGCACCCTCTTACATCAGAGTGTCCCCATCAGCACCCCCTTACATTAGAGTGGGCCCATCAGCACCCTCTTACATCAGAGTGTCCCCAGCAGCACCCCCTTACATTAGAGTGGGCCCATCAGCACCCCCTTACATCAGAGTATCCCCTCTCTCCTCCCCCTCCCATGTGTACTCACAGTTCTGAAGGCAGCTTCTCATTCCTCTATTCAGTCATGTGATAAGTGACAAGTGATAAGGGGAGAGAGGAAGGGAAATCTGCCTGCTGTCTATCTCCCCCTGAAGGCTGGAGGGAGCAGAAAGCCTAATCATCTCTCCAGCAATTGTAGACAGCTGCTCCTTGGTGACAGGAGTGAAATCAGGATCACTCACTGTCAGTGAGGAGCGGCTCCAGGACTGTGTCTGAAACTCCCGGTAGTCCTAATGGCCAGTACATGCCTGAACACCAGTTATTCTCTACCTCAGGAATTCTGGATTCTGGGGCTTTTGGTAACTTTATAGATTTGAAGATTTATGAAGAAAATTGTATCACCCAAATACCTAAACCATCCCCAGTACATATGGACAGCGGGTGGCTCTCTACTCACCTCCGGATTAATCACTCATGTTCCTCTGCGGTTAAGTATCGAGCCTGGACACCAAAAGTTAATATCTTTCAACCTGGTTTCTTCTCCTCAATTTCCTGTTATTTTAGGAATACCATGGCTATCAGTTCAAAAACCCAATGTTGATTGGCAGGCCAGAAACCTTGCCTTTTCTTCTGAACATTGTCAGTAACACTGTCTAAAGAAGAACATCTCACCCACTATTATGGGAGTGACATTGACTAACCTGGAAAGATTGCCCCCCCCAGTACAGTGAAACCTTGGTTCACGAACAACTCAGTTCCCAAATAGAAAATTTGCTTTAGTACACGAACTCCGCTTCAGTTCACAAACACGAGCCACGGCCATCTTCCCTGCTCTGACACGTGATTGCTACTTCCTGTAGGTGGGATCGTGGTCAGAGAGAGGCACTGAAAGTGTACTGTGAAGACACTTACAATATTGAGAAGCTTTTTGGTGTGCTTTTTCGCACATACTTTACTGTACATCCCTGTGCACACTTGCTGTAAAGCCTTTTTGTGTGCTTTTTATCACATACTGTACTGTACCGGACATCCAGTATGGCTCCGAAGAAAATTCAGAGCAAGCATGGTGGTAAGAAGAAAGTGCGGAGCAGTAATGAAGGTGACAAGAACCTGCCTTCCTCCACGCCAGAAGTCATTTCAAGAAAGGTTAGTGTTAGTGCTCTTTCTCTTCATGCTGTACTGTACTTTGTTTCATATTTTTGTGGTTCAAAAACAAACAAAAAAAAAGTTCAGAACAGATTAACCTGATTTACATTGAACCATATGGGAAAATTTGCCTCGGTTCGCAACCAGAGTCTTGGAACAAATTAAGTTTGTGAACCGAGGTATCACTGTACCAAGACTTTAACCACTTGCCGACCGGCGCACGACGATATACGTCGACAGAATGGCACGTACAGGCAGGAGGGCGTATATATAAGACCCTCCTTTAGCCTGTCCGTGCCATCGGGAGCGCACCGGGAGCGGCGCGCTCCCGCGCCAGTCGGGACCCCGTGAGTCCGATCGCGGTGCCCGCGGACTAGATCGCCGCGGGGACCCCCGCGATCGTCTCACGGGGCGGCTGAACGGGGAGATGCCGAGATAAACAGCATCTCCCCGTTCTGCCTAGCAACTAGTGACGCCGATCTCTGCTCCCTGTGATTGGAGCAGAGATCAGCATTCACTAGCTGACAGCCACGCCCCCCCCACAGTAAAAAACACACCCCTAGGCATACTTAACCCTTACACTGCCCCCTTGTGGTTAACCCCTTCACTGCCAGTGTCATTTATACAGAAATCAATGCATTTAAATAGCATTAATTGCTGTAAAAATGACAATGGTCCCAAAAATGTGTCAAAAATGTCCGATGTGTCCGCCATAATGTCGCAGTCACAAAAAAAAACGCAGATCTCCGCCATTACTAATAAAAAAAAAATTATTAATAAAAATGCTATAAAACTATCCCCTATCTTGAAAACGCTATAACTTCTGCGCAAACCGATCAATAATCGCTTATTGCAATTTTTTTTTTACCAAAAATATGTAGAAGAATACGTATCGGCCTAAACTGAGGAAAAAAAATGTTTTTTTATATATTTTTTGGGGGATATTTATTATAGCAAAAAATAAAAAAATAATGCATTTTTTTCAAAATTGTCGCTCTATTTTTGTTTATAGCGCAAAAAAGAAAAACCGCAGGGGTGATCAAATACCACCAAAAGAAAGCTCTATTTGTGGGAAAAAAAGGACGTCAATTTTGTTTGAGAGCCACGTCGCACGACCGCGCAATTGTCAGTTAAAGCGACGCAGTGCCGAATCGCAAATAGGGGCCTGGTCCTTTGGCTGCAAATTGGTCCGGGGCTGAAGTGGTTAAAGACATTTGTGATAAGAAAAATTCTGACAAATTGCCACCACACCAATTCTATGATTGCCCAATAGAGCTTGTACCAGGAGCCCTAATTCCCTTTGGTTGCCCCTACAATTTTTCTGAGCCAGAACTGAAAGAATTAAGGGACTTCCTACAAGAAAATCTGGCAAAGGGGTTTATTAATTGGTTATCTGGTTCGTTGCATCGCTGCACCCTTGCTTTGAGTGGGGGGCCCTCTGCCTCAGCCCCGGACCTTGCATTGTATCTGGCATCCTCCGTTACCCCTAATCAGTGGCTGGGCCGGCTTTCTGAGCTGGCATGTGAGTATAGGATTCCGTGCCCCTTTTCTTTTCTTTTTTTTAAATTGTAAACCCAGGTAACTTTTTAACAATACACTATTTTTCATTTACTGTAGATCTATATCTATTTGTGGCATTGTACTCCTGACGAGTGGACAAATCAATGAAACGTGCGTAGAGTTCACATCGTGCCCTCAATCTTTCGATTTCCATAAGAAACACTCATCATGTACCCATGGTTGCAAACATCGTTATGTATTTATCGCTATGAATTAAGCTTTATTTGTTATTTATCATATGTCAGCTTAGAATGGCCTTTTTGGGATCTGTTCTTATACCAATTGTTTTTTATACCTTGAGATAATGAAATGTTTCAGCTTGTAAAATAAATATTTTTACTTATGTACCCTTCAATGCGATTTACATTGTTACTTTTTCATTTGTGAAACGCCTCATTCAAAGTCTCAGGACCAATTTCTCTCTGCAAATACATGTAATTAGGGATGGATGCTTGCCACAGTGGCTATGTCAGGTCACACTCTGTTTTTATAGACTCTTCTACTGACATGGATCCAGTGAGTACTATATTACAAAAAATACACTTTTTTGGGAGTAATGTACCCTGTGAAGCTTTTTTTAAAGATTAAAAAAGCTTATGATAGGGATCCACTCTTAACCACTTAAGCCCCGGACCAATTTTCAGCCAAAGGACCAGGCCCCTTTATGCGATTCGGCACTGCGTCGTTTTAACTGACAATTGCGCGGTCGTGCGACGTGGCTCCCAAACAAAATTGGCGTCCTTTTTTCCCACAAATAGAGATTTCTTTTGGTGGTATTTGATCACCTCTGCGGTTTTTATTTTTTGCGCTATAAACAAAAATAGAGCGTAAATTTTGAAAAAAATGCAATATTTTTAACTTTTTGCTATAATAAAAAAAATATATAAAAAAACATTTTTTTCCTCAGTTTAGGCCGATACGTATTCTTCTACATATTTTTGGTAAAAAAATCACAATTAGCGATTATTGATTGGTTTGCGCAAAACTTATAGCGTTTACAAAATTGGGGATAGTTTTATAGCATTTTTATTAATATTTTTTTTTTTTTACTAGTAATGGCGGCGATCAGTGATTTTTATTGTGACTGCGACATTATGGCGGACACATCGGACATTTTTGACACATTTTTGGGACCATTGTCCTTTATACAGCAATCAGTGCTATTTAAATGCACTGATTCCAGTGTAAATGCCACTGGCAGTGAAGGAGTTAACCACTAGGGGGCGGGGAGGGGTTAAGTGTGTGTGTGTGTGTGTTTTTTTTAACTGTAGGGGGGCGTGGCTTGGCGTCTGACGTCACTGATCGGCTTTCCCGATGACAGGGAACAGACGATCAGTGTCAGTCGCAAAAGGAAGCGCGGGGAGAGGTTTGTTTACACAGACCTCTCCTCGTTTTTCAGCTCTGTGACCCGATCGCGGGACACCAGCGGCGATCGGGTCCGCTGGTCCCGTGGCCACGGTCACGGAGCTCAGGACCGGGCTGCGAGCGCACCGCCGGCAGGGCGCGCCCGACCCACGGCTGGGCTCTTAAAGAGACACGTACAGGTACGTGCTTGTGCCCAGCCGTGCCATTCTGCCGACGTATATCGGCGTGAGGCGGTACTTAAGCGTTTAAACAATCTACCTGGAAATTTGCACATGGACTTTCATGATGGCCACTGGATCTTTGAAAAAATAATGTATGTTCCTGAAGAACGACAGGTTCTTCAGCTGGTGCAGGATTCAAAATCTGCTGGTCACCCTGGAATTAGGAAAACGATAGACCTCCTTGCCCATGCCTTTTGGTGGCCTTCCTGTTGGAAAGATGTAAAGGGTTATGTTTTCTTGCATGAATCCTGTGCCGGCCATAAAGAACCATGCTCCCTCTCTGTAGGTCTGTTACAACCCCTCCCTGTGCCATCCCGACAATGGGGATCCATTTCCATGGATTTGATTGTTGACCTACCTCCTTCCAAGGGATTTACAATTGTCATGGTAGTGGTGCAAAGAGTGCTCATTTTGTGCCCATCACTAGAATTCCTATAGCTGAAGACACTGCAGAAATACTAATACGATAAATTTACAGACTGCATGATCTTCCAGATGAAATAATATCAGATCGAGGAGTCCAGTTCACATGAGGACTATGGAAGACTTTCTGTTGTACTCTGGGAATTGAAGCTAATCTACCGTATTTATCGGCGTATAACACGCACCGGCGTATAACACGCACCCCAAGTTTAGGAGGGCATTTTAAGGAAAAAAAGTTTTAGGAGGGAAGTTTAGGGGAAAAAAAACAACTTACATTTAAGCGTCATTTGCAGCTTGCCCAGCGTCATTGCAGCCTTGCCCAGCGTCATTGCAGCCTTGCCCAGCGTCATTGTAGCTTGCCCAGCGTCATTGCAGCCTTGCCCAGTGCCATTGTAGCTTGCCAGTGTAATTTTCAGTGTTTTCCGGGTTTAAATTTCCCGCCGCCGAGACGCTGTCGCGTGCGCCGCCGAAAAAACCCAGAAGCACGACCGAAAAAGACCAAAGCGCCCACAGAAAAAGCCGAGCCGACTTGGACCGCTAAGCTCGCGGTCCCGCCTCCCTGCTGTTTCCGGAGCGAGCGCAGGGAGGCGGGACTATGAGCAGAGCAGAGTCTGCTCGGCTTTTTCCGGGGGCGCTTCGTTCTTTTTCGGCCGCGCTTCGGGTTTTTTCGGCAGCGCTCGCTATTTTTCAGCGGCGCTTGCCTTTTTTGTCATTTTTTTGGGGGGATATCGGCGTATAACACGCACCCACGACTTTCCCCCGATTTTAAGGGGGAAAAAGTGCGTGTTATACACCGATAAATACGGTATCTACTGTGTTTCATCCACAAACGATCAGACCGAAAGAATTAAACAAATGTTAGAGCAATATCTTCGTTGTTTCATCTGCCATCTTCAGGATGCCTGGACCGAATATCTACTGTTAGCAGACTTTGCTTACAACTCCTGCCATATTTCCATCTCTCAAAGACCTTTTTTTGCCAGTTATGGATGTCATCCATCGTTTAATCCATGACTTCCAGTAGATTCGTCCTTAGCAACTGTAAATTCAAGACTGTCTGCTTTACAAGACAATCAGGAATTACTGAAGAAACCCTACACCAAGTTCAAGAATCCTATAAGTGAATTGCAAATTGACACAGACGAACCATTCCTCCCTATTCATTAGGTGATAAGGTCTGACTATCCACTAAACATTTACAGCTCAAACTTCCTTCTCGGAAACTTCATTGGTCTTTTCAATGTAATTGCACAAATTAACCCTGTGCTCTACAAACTTTAAGCGGACCTTCAGTCATTTTTTCAACTTTCCATCTATTAAATCTTTTGCCCTTGTTGTTGTTTTAACTTTTGATAGTAAAACGCGTTTTTTTCTGCTAGTAAATACCTTATACAACCCACTTCCTTTTTCTTGTCTGGTCATTAGCCTAGGCTTATGACATCATACGCAGCTCTCTCTCTCTCACTCTCAAGAGAGTTTTCCAGGAAGGGAAGGGGGATGAGTCATAAGAGGGCCAATGAGGGATGCAGAGCTGGAGGTGTGCCTCTGTGTGTCTGTGTAAATCCAGGAAGTGAACAGGCAGCAGCTTCAGCTGCCCACAGTTAAAATGGATGCAGCCAGACTTAGTGGAGGGAGATTTCTGCATCATACTTGGCAAGTACAGAATCACAGTATATACAGTGGTGTGAAAAAGTGTTTGCCCCCTTCCTCATTTCCTGTTCCTTTGCATATTTGTCACACTTAAGTGTTTCGGAACATCAAACCAATTTAAACAATAGTCAAGGACAACACAAGTAAACACAAAATGCAATTTGTAAATGAAGGTGTTTATTATTAAAGGTGAAAAAAAATCCAAACCATCATGGCCCTGTGTGAAAAAGTGATTGCCCCCTAAACCTAATAACTGGTTGGGCCACCCTTAGCAGCAACAACTGCAACCAAGCGTTTGCGATAACGTGCAATGAGGCTTTTACAGCGTCCTGGAGGAATTTTGGCCCACTCATCTTTGCAGAATTGTCCTAATTCAGTTACATTAGAGGGTTTTCGAGCATGAACGGCCTTTTTAAGGTCATACCACAACATCTCAATAGGATTCAGGTCAGGACTTTGGCTAGGCCACTCCAAAGTCTTCATTTTGTTTTTCTTCAGCCATTCGGTGGTGGACTTGCTGGTGTGTTTAGGATCATTGTCCTGCTGCAGAACCCAAGTTCGTTTCAGCTTGAGTACACGAACAGATGGTCGGACATTCTCCTTCAGGATCTCTTGGTAGACAGCAGAATTCATAGTTCCTTTTATCACGGCAAGTCTTCCAGGTCCTGAAGCAGCAAAACAGCCCCAGACCATCACACTACCACCACCATATTTTACTGTTGGTATAATGTTCTTTTTCTGAAATGCAGTGTTCCTTCTACGCCAGATATACTTGGACACACACCTTCCAAAGAGTTCCACTTTTGTCTCATCGGTCCACAGAATGTTGTCCCAAAAGTCTTGGGGATCATCAAGATGTGTTGTGGAGAAATTGAGACGAGCTTTGATGTTCTTTTTGCTCAGCAGTGGTTTTCTCCTTGGAACTCTGCCATGCAGGCCATTTTTGCCCAGTCTTTTCCTGATGGTGGAGGCATGAACGCTGACCTTAACTGAGGCAAGTGAGGCCTGCAGTTCCTTGGACGTTGTTGTGGGGTCTTTTGTGACCTCTTGGATGAGTCGTCGCTGCGCTCTTGGGGTAATTTTGGGCGGCCGGCCACTCCTGGGAAGGTTCACCACTGTTCCATGTCTTCGCCATTTGTGGATAATGGCTCTCACTGTGGTTCGCTGGATTCCCAAAGCTTTGGAAATGGCTTTATAACCCTTTCCAGACTGATAGATCTCAATTACTTTCTTTCTCAATTGTTCCTGAATTTCTTTGGGTCTCGGCATGATGTGTAGCTTTTAAGGATCTTCTGGTGGACCTTACTGTGTCAAGCAGCTCCTATTTAAGTGATGCCTTGATTGTGAACAGGTGTGGCAATAATCAGGCCTGGGTGTGGCTAGAGAAATTGAACTCAGGTGTGGACAACCACAGTTATAGTATGTTTTAACAAGGGGGCAATCACTTTTTCACACAGGGCCATGATGGTTTGGATTTTTTTTCACCTTTAATAATAAACACCTTCATTTACAAATTGCATTTTGTGTTTACTTGTGTTGTCCTTGACTATTGTTTAAATTGGTTTGATGTTCCGAAACACTTAAGTGTGACAAACATGCAAAGTAACAGGAAATGAGGAAGGGGGCAAACACTTTTTCACACCACTGTATATAAAATAATATGCAAAGTGGTTGGAGGGAAGTTTCAGAATGGCAAATATGTTTTTATTACAAATTATGTGAGCAGACTGCAGTTCCTCTTTAAGCTACCTCCTTCAATGAAAATCCTTCCTGTTTTTCATATGGCCCTTTTAAAGCCTGTCAGAAGTAATCCTTTTTCTGGACATACACATCCTCCACCAGACCCATTCCAAGTGCAAGGGGAGGAGGAATTCATGGTGGATAAAGTTATTGACTCCCGTATGCATTGTGGTAAACTACAATACCTGTTAAGAGATGGAAAGGCTATAGGCCACAGGAAGATTCTTGGGAGCCTGAGGAGAATGTTCATACCTCTAAATTAACAAGAAAATTCCACTAGAGATTTCCTCAAAAACCTGGCCCTAAGACGTCCAGGAGATGTCCTAGAAGGAGAGGCGTATCTGTATCTGTCCTCCCCCACATGCCTCTTCCCCTGATTTCTATGTCAAAATCAATGGCTCAATTATCAACCCGTCCCCGCACTCCAAGGTTCTAGGTGTAATCCTAGACTCTGAACTCTCCTTTAGGGCCCCACGTCCAATCACTGTCCAAAGCTTGCCGCCTTAACCTCCACAACATCTCCAAGATATGCCCCTTCCTAACCAATGACACTGCATGGCTTCTTTTTCACTCCATGGTCATCTCTCTCGCCTCGACTACTGAAACTCCCTCCTCATTGGCTTACTTTTACATAGCCTATCCCCTCTTCAGTACATCATGAATGCTGTCGCCAGACTCATCCACCTTACCAACAGCTCAGTGTCTGCTACTCCTCTCTGCCAATCCTTCCACTGACCCAACAAATTAAATTCAAGATACTAACAATAAGTTACAAAGCTATCCACAACTCTGCCCTCCAGCTAAATCACTAACCTAGTCTCAAAATACCAACCAAATCGTTCTCTTAGTTTCTCCCAAGACCTTCTGCTCTCTAGCTCCCTTGTTACCTCCTCCCATGCTGGCCTCCAGGAATTCTCTCAAGCCTTTCCCATCCTCTGGAATGCTCTAACTCAATGTGTCCAACTATCTCCTACTGTCAGGGCCTGGACTTGAACCTGGGACCTCTTCTGTGGTTGGAAATGACTCTTCTCACTGAGCTACCTGAGATGCTGGACAGCACTCTGCTTGATCCATTGGACAACCCTGCCTTGTGTCTTGATTTCTGTTGAACCTTGAGCTCTTTGTTTCTTCATGAACTTCCTGATATTAGCCATGTCTCTGCACTTCCTGTTGCCAGATTATTGTGGTTCATATCATGCCTGCTGCCTCGAGCTACCTATATTGCTACTTGGAATCGACCTTGGCTTGTGATCCTGACAAAGGAACTCTTCTCCTGCATGGACCTTGGCTTTTGAACCCGACTACGAAACTCTTCTCTCGCATCGACCTTGGCTTGTGACCCCCATCTAAAAAACTCTTCTCCTGCATCGACCTTGGCTTGTGATCCTGACTACCAAACTCTTCTCCTGCACTGACCTTGGCTTGTGACCCCGACACTGATCCTCAGTCTAATGGTTCAGAGAATTCAATCTCTTACAGAACTGAGAACTGTGCTTAGCCTGACGTTATCGGCCATTGGTCTCCATTCACTACAGGTATACTCCTAACAGAATAATCTGGCCAAAAGAAAATGGAGACCGCCGCAACTCCACGATCACTTAGTGAACATGTTGTTTCGCTAACTGAGGCTGTTACAAACCAAGCCCAGATGATTCAAGGCTTACGAGCACAAGTACAAGAGTTTTAAGGGAAAGTAATCGAACTGCCATCACAACTTGCGCAGCAACGACAACAAACAACTACAAACAGTGATTATAACCACCTCTCTTTGCCTGATAAATTCAATGTGAGTCCAAAACATTATAGAGGCTTCCTGAACCATTGTCGACTGCACTTCCAGATGAAATAATATCATCAACCTTCCTAATTTGCAACCCCACGCTTCAAGACAGGCTTTATTTTATCTCTGCTCATCGATGAGACCCTGGAATGGGCTTCTCCATACTTGGAGCAAGACCATGCTATTCTAGGAGAGTTCAAGGGATTTGTGGCAAATATGGATGTCATTTTCGATGATCCGAATCGTAGCGCAACTGCTAATGCGGTTTTACTGAACTTGCGCCAGGGGAAATGTCCTGTTGGTGAATATGCTGCCGAATTTCGTCGAAGGGCAACTGAAACCACTTGGAATGACAGTGCAAAGTGCTTTGACTTTAGAAAAGGACTTTCTGAGGATGTAAAAGATGAGCTACCCAGAATAGATATGCCAAATGGTCTTGATGACTTTATCAAATTGAGTATTAGGATCAATAGACGATTTATTAAGAGACAAATTGAGAAAAAAAGATCAGCTGGCTTTAATTTCTCTTTCAATCTTCAACCAATGGTTAAACCATTTAATAGTTCTGAACCTGAACCTATGCAGATTGGATTTCTCAGCTTTGCTGAAAAGAGATGCAGATGTGAACTCAACCTTTGTTTCTATTGTGGTCAGTCAGGTCACTTCGTTCTCAGGTGTCCAAATAAATCCAGAAAAACAATTGCAACGGGAACTGTACACATCTAGGGGACAACCCTTTGTCTTCCGTAACACAAGGAGAAAATTAGTTTGTCTGTCATCACCTCACTCTTAAAGAGAAAGACCAGTTATTCTCCACGTCAGCAATGCTGGATTCCGGGGCTGGTGGTAACTTTATGGATTTGAAGTTTGCTGAAGAAAATTGCATCACCCAAATACCTAAACCATCCCGAGTACATATGGAGACAGTGGATGACTCTCTACTCACCTCCGGATTAATCACTCATGAGACCGTTCCTCTGCGGTTAAGTATCGAGCCTGGCCACCAAGAGTTAATATATCTTTCAACCTGATTTCTTCTCCTCAATGTCATGTTATTTTAGGAATACCATGCCCATCAGTTCATAACCCCACTGTTGACTGGCACGCCAGAAACCTTGCCTTTTCCTCTGAACATTGTCAGTTACACTGTCTAAAGAAGGACATCTCACCCACTATTATCGGAGTCACATTGACTAACCTGGAAAGATTGCCCCCCCCCCCCCCCCCCAGTACCAAGAATTTAAAGACATTTGTGATAAGAGAAATGCAGATCAATTGCCACCGCACCAAGCCCATGAATGCCCATTAGAGCTCCAATTCCCTTTGGTTGCCTTTCTGAGCCAGAACTGAAAGCCTTAACTTAACATTTCTACAAGAAAATCTGGGGAAGGGGTTTATCCACCCTTCAACTTCCCCTGCTGGAGGCCCGGTATTCTTTGTTGAAAAAAAAAAGATGGGACCCAGCGCCCATGCATCGATAACAGAGAGTTAAATAAAATGACAGTTACCCACTTCAATTAATTCCAGAACTATTTAAGAAACTGAGAACAGCTAATATTTTTACCAAGCTTGATCTGCGGGGTGCATATAATCTTGTTCGCATTTTACCTGGAGATGAATGGAAGACGGCTTTTCGGACAAGATATGGGCATTATGAATCCTTAGTAATGCCCTTAGTAATGCACCAGCTACCTTCCAACATTTCATAAATGATGTTTTCAGACTTGTTAGATCAATTTGTGGTGGCTTACCTTGATCATATACCGTATTTATCGGCTTATAACACACACTTTTTTCCCCTTAAAATCAGGGGAAAATTGTGGGTGCGTGTTATATGCCGATCCCCGCCGATCTCCCGCTGATTTTTTTTTGAGCGGAGCTGATATACCGAAAGCTGCGTGTATTTTCGGCTAGTCTCGGCTCCTCTCGCAGTCCTGCCCACCTCCACTGATTGCGAGAGGAGCCGAGCGCCGACAACATAAAAAAATCCGAGTTCGGCTATTTTCGGCTCCTCTCGCAGTCCCGCCCCTGACTGCGAGCAGAGCCGAGACTAGCCGAACTCAGATTTCTCTATGTTGTCGGCGCTCGGCTCCTCTCGCAATCAGTGGAGGTGGACGGGACTGCAGGAGGAGCCGGCCCGAGACTAGCCGAAAATACACGCGGCTTTCGGTATGTTGTCACGTGGCGCTCGTCCTCTCCACTCTGCGCCAATTTTAAATCAAGGCTGCACTGGGCAAGGCTGCAAAGGCACTGGGCAAGGCTGCACTGGGCAAGGCTGCAAAGAGACTGGGCAAGGCTGCAAAGACACTGGGCAAGGCTGCACTGGGCAAGGCTGCAAAGGCACTGGGCAAGGCTGCACTGGGCAAGGCTGCACTGGGCAAGGCTGCAAAGACACTGGGCAAGGCTGCACTGGGCAAGGCTGCAAAGACACTGGGCAAGGATGCACTGGGCAAGGCTGCACTGGGCAAGGCTGCAATGATGGACAAGGCTGCAGATGGACACTGGACAAGGCTGCAATTATGGGCATTTAAATGTAAGTTTTTTTCCTTAAACTTCCCTCCTAAAAGTTTTTTTCCTTAATATTCCTTAATATTCCCTCCTAAACTTGGGGTGCGTGTTATACGCCGACGCGTGTTATACGCCGATGCGTGTTATACGCTGACGCGTGTTATACGCCGATAAATGCGGTACTTATCTTTTCTACCAACATACAGGAACATCGGGATCATGTTCGTACAGTTTTAGAACGACTACGACAAAATAAATTATTCATGTAGCAAGGTCCCAGGCCTCCTTTGATCTAATGAGAACCTCCAGGTCCAGGGATAGCTGACATCCTTCTGTATGTAGTGGGTTGTAAGGCATGGTGGGTGTATAGTTGTTAAAGTTATTGGGCGTCAGACACTTCTTGGATGCAAAAGAAAGTTTATTTCTCTTAACAAACCTTTTTTTGGGACTTACTAAAACATTTAATGTGAAAATGGCTTAATGTAGCTTAACGTGTAATAAAGTGCCTAAACCTCAATCGATTGCCCTGAAACTTTGCACAGCCTAAGATCTCAACTTCCCAAACCTATCCAAGAAGTTTCATGCGATTCGGAGTTCCACAAGGCAAATTAAGGACATTAAGCTTGTTTTTCGGGGAGCTTAATGTGGCTTAACGTACAAAAAAGACCTTAAATGTTAACCAATTTCCTCCAAACTTCACACAATAGAAGACTCTATCCATGCCAACATATTCTGAAAATTTCAGCTCATTTGGTTAATCACACCAAAAGTTATTCACGTTAAGCTATATTTTACAATACTAAAACATTTAATGTTAAAATGGCTTAATGTAGCTTAACGTGTAATAAAGTGCCTAAACCTCAATCAATTGCCCTGAAACTTTGCACAGCCTAAGATCTCAACTTCCCAAATCCATCCGAGAAGTTTCATGCGATTCGGTGTTCCACAAGGCAAACTAGGCACGTTAAGCTTGTTTTTTGGAGAGCTTAACGTACAAAAAAGACCTTAAATGTTAACCAATTTCCCCCAAACTTCACACAATAGAAGACTCTATCCATGCCAACATATTTTGAAAATTGCAGCTCATTTAGTAAATCACACCAAAAGTTATTCACATTAAGCTATATTTTACAATGCTAAAACGTTTAATGTAAAGAGCTTAACGTACCATAATGTGCCTTAACCTCAATCAATTGTCTTGAAACTTTGCACAGCTTAAGTTCTCAACTTCCCAAACCTATCCAAGAAGTTTCATGCGATTCGGAGTTCCACAAGGCAAATTAAGGACATTAAGCTTGATTTTCGGGGAGCTTAATGTGGCTTAACGTACAAAAAAGACCTTAAATGTTATCCAATTTCCACCAAACTTTACACAATAAAAGACTCTATCCATGCCAACATATTCTGAAAATTTCAGCTCATTTGGTTAATCACACTAAAAGTTATTCACGTTAAGCTATATTTTACAATACTAAAACATTTAATGTGAAAATGGCTTAATGTAGCTTAACGTGTAATAAAGTGCCTAAACCTCAATCAATTGCCTTGAAACTTTGCACAGCCTAAGATCTCAACTTCCCAAACCCATCCGAGAAGTTTCATGCGATTCGGTGTTCCACAAGGCAAACTAGGCACGTTAAGCTTGCTTTTTGGAGAGCTTAACGTACAAAAAAGACCTTAAATGTTAACCAATTTCCCCCAAACTTCACACAATAGAAGACTATATCCATGCCAACATATTCTGAAAGTTTCAGCTGATTTGGTTAATCACACCAAAAGTTATTCACATTAAGCTATATTTCACAATGCTAAAACATTTAATGTGAAAATGGCTTAATGTAGCTTAATGTAGCTTAACGTGTAATAAAGTGCCTAAACCTCAATCGATTGCCCTGAAACTTTGCACAGCCTAAGATCTCAACTTCCCAAACCTATCCAAGAAGTTTCATGCAATTCGGAGTTCCACAAGGCAAATTAAGGACATTAAGCTTGTTTTTTGGGGAGCTTAATGTGGCTTAACGTACAAAAAAGACCTTAAATGTTAACCAATTTCCCCCAAGCTTCACACAATAGAAGACTCTATCCATGCCAACATATTTTGAAAATTGCAGCTCATTTAGTAAATCACACCAAAAGTTATTCACGTTAAGCTATATTTTACAATACTAAAACATTTAATGTGAAAATGGCTTAATGTAGCTTAACGTGTAATAAAGTGCCTAAACCTCAATCAATTGCCCTGAAACTTTGCATAGCCTAAGATCTCAACTTCCCAAACCCATCCGAGAAGTTTCATGCGATTCGGTGTTCCACAAGGCAAACTAGGCACGTTAAGCTTGCTTTTTGGAGAGCTTAACGTACAAAAAAGACCTTAAATGTTAACCAATTTCCCCAAACTTCACACAATAGAAGACTATATCCATGCCAACATATTCTGAAAGTTTCAGCTGATTTGGTTAATCACACCAAAAGTTATTCACATTAAGCTATATTTCACAATGCTAAAACATTTAATGTGAAAATGGCTTAACCACTTGCCGACCGGTGCACGACGATGTACGTCAACAGAATAGCACGGACAGGCATAAGGGCGTACAGGTACGTTCCCTTTAAGATGCCGCCGTGCCATCCGGCGTGCGCTCGCGTCGGTCGGGACCCCCGTGAGGCCGGTCGCGGGTCTCGCGGACTCGATTGCCGCGGGGATACCCGAGATCGTCTCACGGGAAGGCTGAACGGGGAGATGCGGAAAAAAAACAGCATCTCCCCATTCTGCCTAGCAACTAGTGACGCTGATCTCTGCTCCCTGTGATTGGAGCAGAGATCAGCATTCACTAGCTGACAGCCACGCCCCCCCCACAGTAAGAAACACACCTCTAGGCGCACTTAACCCCTACACTGCCACCTAGTGGTTAACCCCTTCACTGCCAGTGTCATTTACACAGGAATCAATGCATTTAAATAGCATTGATTGCTGTATAAATGACAATGGTCCCAAAAATGTGTCAAAAATGTCCGATGTGTCCGCCATAATGTCGTAGTCACAATAAAAATCGCTGATCGCCACCATTACTAATAAAAAAAAATTATTAATAAAAATGCTATAAAACTATCCCCTATCTTGTAAACGCTATAACTTCTGCGCAAACCAATCAATAATCGCTTATTGCGATTTTTTTTACCAAAAATATGTAGAAGAATATGTATCGGCCTAAACTGAGGAAAAAAAATGTTTTTTCTATATTTTTGGGGGATATTTATTATAGGAAAAAATAAAAAAGAATGCGTTTTATTCGAAATTGTCGCACTTTTTTGTTTTTAGCGCAAAAAATAAAAACCGCAGGGACGATCAAATACCACCAAAAGAAAGCTCTATTTGTGGGAAAAAAAGGACGTCAATTTTGTTTGGGAGCCAAGTCGCACGACCGCGCAATTGTCAGTTAAAGCGACGCAGTGCCGAATCGCAAAAAGGGGCCTGGTTCTTTGGCTGCAAATTGGTCCGGTCTGAAAGTGGTTAATGTAGCTTAACGTGTAATAAAGTGCCTAAACCTCAATCAATTGCCCTGATACTTTGCACAGCCCAAGATCTCAACTTCCCAAACCTATTCAAGAATTCCAGTTCATTTGGTAAATCACCCCAAAAGTTATTCACCATTTTTTTACAATCCTTAACCAGTTGCAGACTTTGGGCGCATTAGACACGCCCAAAAACATGTCATTAATGTACACAGGTCATGTCTAGTACATCCAGTCCTTCTGCTCTGCTGCTGGGACCCTTCCCTGTCTCTGTACCCAACAATTCAGCAGGAACTGTCTAAAAATAGAAGCAGGCTGGCAATGTTTATCAACAACCACATCACAGAAAGTTACATTGAAACATTGTATCAATTGTAACTTTCTGTGTTTTGCATTCACAGATGAAAGAGATGAACTTAGATTTGAAGGTGAAGAGAGTTAAAGCAACCTTGACATGTAAATAAAACATTTTTTTTTTCTAATTAAATGTTCCTCTGTTGAACTCCTTATTAACCCTTTAGTTTTCTTTAATCAGCACTGATTAACTCTATATTCTCCTTCTCTATTGAATTGTAATTTTCCTGGTGATTTTTTCTTTTCTATTTTATTAACTAATAGTTAAACTTTTTTTCATTTTTTTTGTTTGCTTTGCGTATTAAAAATGTTGACACCTTTTTACATATATATACCGAAAGAAAGAAAAAAAATGCCTTTTGTTTAATTTTATTACACTTAATTGTAAAAATTATTGTTGCAGGACAATATTCACAAAAAGAAAGCCTTGTTTGTCCTTAAAAAAAAATGCATGTATTACATTGTTAACTTAAGGGGTTAGACAAGCTCAAGCTCAACTCGAGCTGTGGTGAAACTACAAATCCCATCATGCCTCTGCCTCTAGGAGACATGCCTGTGATTGTCAGGGTCTTGCAATGTCATCGCTGGATCTAGATGGGACTCAGGGTAGTGTTAGGGGGGCTGCTGCACACAGAAGGCTTTTTATCTTAATCAGAGGCGGCTCTTTAATTAGGCAAATTAGGCGATTGCCTTAGGCCTCGCCCACAGAAGGGCCTCGCCGTCGAGCGATTGCCTAATTTGCCTCAGGTGCTGTGTTGAGACTGTCTGGCGGCGGGCACTCTGCGCAGAGTGAGCTAATAGCTTAGCTGAGCCAGCGACGCGATCCGCGGCGGGGGACGAGCATAGTGGAAGTGTGGTGGGCGTGGCTAAGGCTGCCTGCGTCCAATAGCAGGCTCAACCTCTAGCCCTTCCCCTAAAGTCGGCGACAGCGGCCCCAATGCATGGCGGGAGGCAGGACTCGGGAGCAGCCCTGGAAGAAATACATGCTCGGTGAGTGGAGCTTGTTTGTGATAGAGGCGGAGGCTGGGCAGGATAGCCGTGTCTGTGTGCCCCATTGTGGAGGGGAGTCTGTGGGAGTGGGACTACAATGTCCAGCATGTGTATGTGGAGGACGAGCAACTAACTTAGTGTGAGGCTGGAGGGGGAAGCATAGCGTATCAGTCCCACTCTCAGTATAACATGTCTGGATGGCTTTGCAGTGTGAGGAGGAGCCCTGAACACCCTGATATGTACACTGTTTCCACATATCCCAATTACCACATGTTAGCCCCCTCCTCCTTCTACTCCTCCTGCCCCTCCCCCCCCCTCTGCCCCCCCCCTCTACCCCCACTCCCTCTGCCCTCTAACCCTCCTATCTCCCCCTTCCATTCCCCCATTGTTTTCTTCACCGTCTTTCTCTTCTCTCCTCACTTGCCACATCCTCTCTCTCCCTCTGTCCTCTCTACCTACATCCCTCTGTCCACTCTCTCCTCACCCCCCTCCTATTGTCCAGGCTATCCTCCCCCTATTCACTCTCTCCTCTCCCTCCCCCCTCCCCTTGCCTCTGTCCACTCTCTCCTCACCCCCCCTATCATCCAGGCTATCCTCCCCTATCCACTCTCTCATCTCCCCCTGCCTCTGCCCACTCTCTCCTCACCCCCCCTATCATCCAGGCTATCCTCCCCTATCTACTCTCTCATCTCCCCCTGCCTCTGTCCACTCTCTCCTCACCCCCCTCCTATCGTCCAGGCTATCCTCCCCTATCCACTCTATCCTCTCCCCCTCCCCTTGCCTCTGTCCACTCTCTCCTCATCCCCTCCTATCGTCCAGGCTATCCTCCCCCTATCCACTCTCTCATCTCCCCCTGCCTCTGTCCACTCTCTCCTCACCCCCTCCTATTGTCCAGGCTATCCTCCCCCCTATCCACTCTCTCATCTCCCCCTGCCTCTGTCCACTCTCTCCTCACCCCCCTCCTATCCTCCAGGCTATCCTCCCCCCTATCCACTCTCTCATCTCCCCCTGCCTCTGTCCACTCTCTCCTCACCCCCTCCTATTGTCCAGGCTATCCTCCCCCCCTATCCACTCTCTCATCTCCCCCTGCCTCTGTCCACTCTCTCCTCACCCCCCTCCTATCGTCCAGGCTATCCTCCCCCCTATCCACTCTCTCATCTCCCCCTGCCTCTGTCCACTCTCTCCTCACCCCCCTCCTATCGTCCAGGCTATCCTCCCCCCTATCCACTCTCTCATCTCCCCCTGCCTCTGTCCACTCTCTCCTCTCCCCCCCTCCCCCTGCCTCTGTCCACTCTCTACTCACCCCCCTCCTACTGTTCAGGCTATCCTACCCCTATCCACTCTCTCCTCTCCCCCTGCCTCTGTCCACTCTCTCCTCTCCCCCCCTCCCCCTGCCTCTGTCCACTCTCTACCCACCCCCTCCTACTGTCCAGGCTATCCTCCCCCTATCCACTCTCTCCTCTCCCCCTCCCCCCTGCCTCTGTCCACTCTCTCCTCACCCCCCTCCTACCCTCCAGGCTATCCCCCTATCCACTCTCTCCTCCTCCCCCTGCCTCTGTCCACTCTCTACTCACCCCCTCCTACTGTCCAGGCTATCCTCCCCCTATCCACTCTCTCCTCTCCCCCTCCCCCTGCCTCTGTCCACTCTCTACTCACCCCCTCCTACCCTCCAGGCTATTCTCCCCCCTATCCACTCTCTCCTATCCCCCTCCCCTGCCTCTGCCCACTCTCTCCTCACCCCCCTTCTACCCTCCAGGCTATCCTCCCCCTATCCACTCTCTCCTCACCCCCCTCCTACTGTCCAGGCTATCCTCCCCTATCCACTCTCTCCTCTCCCCCTCCCCCTGTCCACTCTCTACTCTCTTCTATCCAGGCTATCCTCTCCCCCCTCCCTCTCTCTATCCTTTCTCCTCTCCCCCCTCTTATATCCTCTCCCTCTGTCCACGCTAACCTCCACCTCCCCCTATCCACCCCTTCTCCCGTTCTGAGAGTTAGTTCAGCTTTTCATTTTGTGTGAAATGGTGAACTTACTCTTTAAGCCTTCCAAACTATCTCAGGACATGAAAAAAGGCCCTATATGTGCTGCATTCCTCTTACCTACCTGGTGGAAAATTCGGGAGACCTGAGTCCCCAAGAACTCTATCATATACAGATCTAGACCAGCCAGAGGAAGTGGTAAGGCTCCATTGGTTGTTATTGGCTTATAACTTTGATGGATGGCCTCCTTTACCAGTAAGGTAGAGTGCCGGCCCAAGCATTCTACAACAGTGGCTGGTCAAGATTTGCATAATGGAGCACCTAAGGTTTAGGGGTTCAGAGGTATGTGACCATACAACCGCCAACAACAGATGGGACATGGGAAAATGTGGGTGATGTCACTGCTCCAGGCTTTACCAGTGATTGTCAAGTGCTCTCTCCTCTCCCCTGCAGCCAATACTAATTGACACAGTGGATCATGTGACCAGACCAGAGCTAAAAGTCCACGGTTAGGGAGCTCTGATTACTTGCCTTGCCCCTAACACTGACAACCCATGCTATGCCACTGGAGGGGAGAGCCCAACATCGGGAAGAAGGATGGCGCTGCCACCTCGAGCTGTCAATGTAATCTCTATGTACCACTCACAAATGGCAATCTGCTGACAAGACACTCCCAGGGGAGTGCAGAGCACAGCCTACGAAACAAGGGAGGGGACCGTCAGGGTGAGCTCACCGGTGTGATATGATCCAATAACATGCTAGAATCTTTGAGGACTGGCCATGGGTGGAGTGCTATCAGTTAATTGTATACTGTACATTGCAATGTAGTATTATTTTTTTATCGGTTTAATTATTTTTCCAATTATAGGCGTGAGAGGGCCTCATGTCTAAGTTTTGCCTAAGGCCTCACAAAGCCTAGAGCCGCCTCTGATCTTAATGCATAGAATGCATTAAGATAAATAAACCTTCTGACTTTAAAATCCCTTTAAACGCTTCAGCCCCGGAAGATTTTACCCCCTTCCTGACCAGAGCACTTTTTACAATTTCGAACTGCGTCGCTTTAACTGACAATTGCGTGGTCGTGCGATGTTGTACCCAAACAAAATTTGCATCCTTTTTTTCCCACAAATAGAGCTTTCTTTTGGTGGTATTTGATCACCTTTGCGGTTTTTATTTTTTGTGCTATAAACAAAAAAATGTGCGACAATTTTGAAAAAAAAAGCAATATTTTTTACTTTTTTCTATAATAAATATCCTCCAAAAATATATAAAAAAACTATTTTTTTCCTCAGTTTAGGCCGATACGTATTCTTCTACATATTTTTGGTAAAAAAAAAATCACAATAAGTGTTTATTGATTGGTTTGCGCAAAGGTTATAGAGTCTACAAAATAGGGGATAGTTTTATGACATTTTTATTTAATATTTTTTTTTTTTACTAGTAATTGCAGCGATCAGCGATTTTTATCATGACTGCGACATTAAGGCGGACACATCAGACAATTTTGACAAATTTTTGGGATCATTAGCGATCAGTGCTATAAAATTGCATTGATTATTGTAAAAATGTCACTGGCAGGGAAGGGGTTAACCACTAGGGGGCGGGGAGGGGTTAAGTGTATCCTGGGGGCTTGTTTCTAACTATCTGAGGGCGTGGCTGTGTGTGACACCACACTGATCGCTGCTCCAGATGACAGGGAGCAGACGATCAGTGTGCTGTCATTAGGCAGAACGGGGAGATGCTGTTTACATTGGCATCTCCCAATTCTTGAGCTCCGTAACACGATCGCGGGTATCCCCGCACTGATCGAGTCCGCGGGATCCGCGGGCACTGTCACAGGGCTTGCGGCGTACGGGTGCGTTACTTTGCCCAGCCGTGCCATTCTGCCGACATATATGTGCCAACAACGGTCGGCAAGTGGTTAAGCCATTTTCACATTAAATGTTTTAGCATTGTAAAATATAGCTTAATGTGAATAACTTTTGGTGTGATTAACCAAATCAGCTGAAACTTTCACTTTTGCGTGAAGTTTGGGGGAAATTGGTTGACATTTAAGGTCTTTTTTGTACGTTAAGCCACATTAAGCTCTCCAAAAATCAAGCTTAATGTCCCTAGTTTGCCTTGTGGGACACCGAATCGCATGAAACTTCTCGGATGGGGTTTAGAAGTTGAGAACTTAGGCTGTGCAAAGTTTCAAGACAATTGATTGAGGTTAAGGCACATTATGGTACGTTAAGCTCTTTACATTAAACGTTTTAGCATTGTAAAATATAGCTTAATGTGAATAACTTTTGGTGTGATTTACTAAATGAGCTGCAATTTTCAAAATATGTTGGCATGGATAGAGTCTTCTATTGTGTGAAGTTTGGAGGAAATTGGTTAACATTTAAGGTCTTTTTTGTACGTTAAGCCACATTAAGCTCCCCAAAAATCAAGCTTAATGTTCCTCGTTTGCTTTGTGGAACACCGAATCGCATGAAACTTCTTGGATAGGTTTGGGAAGTTGCGATCTTAGGCTGTGCAAAGTTTCAGGGCAATTGATTGAGGTTTAGGCACTTTATTACACGTTAAGCTACATTAAGCTACATTAAGCCATTTTCACATTAAATGTTTTAGCATTGTAAAATATAGCTTAATGTGAATAACTTTTGGTGTGATTAACCAAATCAGCTGAAACTTTCAGAATATGTTGGCATTGATAGAGTCTTCTATTGTGTGAAGTTTGGGGGAAATTCGTTAACATTTAAGGTCTTTTTTGTACGTTAAGCTCTCCAAAAAACAAGCTTAACGTGCCTAGTTTGCCTTGTGGAACACCGAATCGCATGAAACTTCTCGGATGGGCTTGGGAAGTTGAGATCTTAGGCTGTGCAAAGTTTCAGGGCAATTGATTGAGGTTTAGGCACTTTATTACACGTTAAGCTACATTAAGCCATTTTCACATTAAATGTTTTAGTATTGTAAAATATAGCTTAACGTGAATAACTTTTGGTGTGATTAACCAAATGAGCTGACATTTTCAGAATATGTTGGCATGGATAGAGTCTTCTATTGTGTAAAGTTTGGTGAAAATTGGATAACATTTAAGGTCTTTTTTGTACGTTAAGCCACATTAAGCTCCCCAAAAATCAAGCTTAATGTCCTTAATTTGCCTTGTGGAACTCCGAACCGCATGAAACTTCTTGGATAGGTTTGGGAAGTTGAGAACTTAGGCTGTGCAAAGTTTCAGGGCAATTGATTGAGGTTTAGGCACTTTATTACACGTTAAGCTACATTAAGCCATTTTCACATTAAATGTTTTAGTATTGTAAAACATAGCTTAACGTGAATAACTTTTGGTGTGATTAACCAAATGAGCTGAAATTTTCAGAATATGTTGGCATGGATAGAGTCTTCTATTGTGTGAAGTTTGGAGGAAATTGGTTAACATTTAAGGTCTTTTTTGTACGTTAAGCCACATTAAGCTCCCCAAAAAACAAGCTTAATGTCCTTAATTTGCCTTGTGGAACTCCGAATCGCATGAAACTTCTTGGATAGGTTTGGGAAGTTGAGATCTTAGGCTGTGCAAAGTTTCAGGGCAATTGATTGAGGTTTAGGCACTTTATTACACGTTAAGCTACATTAAGCCATTTTCACATTAAATGTTTTGGTATTGTAAAATATAGCTTAACGTGAATAACTTTTGGTGTGATTAACCAAATGAGCTGAAATTTTCAGAATATGTTGGCATGGATAGAGTCTTCTATTGTGTAAAGTTTGGTGAAAATTGGATAACATTTAAGGTCTTTTTTGTACATTAAGCCACATTAAGCTCCCCAAAAATCAAGCTTAATGTCCTTAATTTGCCTTGTGGAACTCCGAACCACATGAAACTTCTTGGATAGGTTTGGGAAGTTGAGAACTTAGACTGTGCAAAGTTTCAAGACAATTTATTGAGGTTAAGGCACATTATGGTACGTTAAGCTCTTTACATTAAACGTTTTAGCATTGTAAAATATAGCTTAATAAGAATAATTTTTGGTGTGATTTACTAAATGAGCTGCAATTTTCAAAATATGTTGGCATGGATAGAGTCTTCTATTGTGTGAAGTTTGGAGGAAATTGGTTAACATTTAAGGTCTTTTTTGTACGTTAAGCCACATTAAGCTCCCCAAAAAACAAGCTTAATGTCCTTAATTTGCCTTGTGGAACTCCGAATCGCATGAAACTTCTTGGATAGGTTTGGGAAGTTGAGATCTTAGGCTGTGCAAAGTTTTAGGGCAATCGATTGAGGTTTAGGCACTTTATTACACGTTAAGCTACATTAAGCCATTTTCACATTAAATGTTTTAGCATTGTGAAATATAGCTTAATGTGAATAACTTTTGGTGTGATTTACTAAATGAGCTGCAATTTTCAAAATATGTTGGCATGGATAGAGTCTTCTATTGTGTGAAGTTTGGAGGAAATTGGTTAACATTTAAGGTCTTTTTTGTACGTTAAGCCACATTAAGCTCCCCAAAAATCAAGCTTAATGTTCCTCGTTTGCTTTGTGGAACACCGAATCGCATGAAACTTCTTGGATAGGTTTGGGAAGTTGCGATCTTAGGCTGTGCAAAGTTTCAGGGCAATCGATTGAGGTTTAGGCACTTTATTACACGTTAAGCTACATTAAGCTACATTAAGCCATTTTCACATTAAATGTTTTAGCATTGTAAAATATAGCTTAATGTGAATAACTTTTGGTGTGATTAACCAAATCAGCTGAAACTTTCAGAATATGTTGGCATTGATAGAGTCTTCTATTGTGTGAAGTTTGGGGGAAATTCGTTAACATTTAAGGTCTTTTTTGTACGTTAAGCTCTCCAAAAAACAAGCTTAACGTGCCTAGTTTGCCTTGTGGAACACCGAATCGCATGAAACTTCTCGGATGGGCTTGGGAAGTTGAGATCTTAGGCTGTGCAAAGTTTCAGGGCAATTGATTGAGGTTTAGGCACTTTATTACACGTTAAGCTACATTAAGCCATTTTCACATTAAATGTTTTAGTATTGTAAAACATAGCTTAACGTGAATAACTTTTGGTGTGATTAACCAAATGAGCTGAAATTTTCAGAATATGTTGGCATGGATAGAGTCTTCTATTGTGTGAAGTTTGGAGGAAATTGGTTAACATTTAAGGTCTTTTTTGTACGTTAAGCCACATTAAGCTCCCCAAAAAACAAGCTTAATGTCCTTAATTTGCCTTGTGGAACTCCGAATCGCATGAAACTTCTTGGATAGGTTTGGGAAGTTGAGATCTTAGGCTGTGCAAAGTTTCAGGGCAATTGATTGAGGTTTAGGCACTTTATTACACGTTAAGCTACATTAAGCCATTTTCACATTAAATGTTTTAGTATTGTAAAATATAGCTTAACGTGAATAACTTTTGGTGTGATTAACCAAATGAGCTGAAATTTTCAGAATATGTTGGCATGGATAGAGTCTTCTATTGTGTGAAGTTTGGAGGAAATTGGTTAACATTTAAGGTCTTTTTTGTACGTTAAGCCACATTAAGCTCCCCAAAAAACAAGCTTAATGTCCTTAATTTGCCTTGTGGAACTCCGAATCGCATGAAACTTCTTGGATAGGTTTGGGAAGTTGAGATCTTAGGCTGTGCAAAGTTTCAGGGCAATCGATTGAGGTTTAGGCACTTTATTACACGTTAAGCTACGTTAAGCCATTTTCACATTAAATGTTTTAGCATTGTGAAATATAGCTTAATGTGAATAACTTTTGGTGTGATTTACTAAATGAGCTGCAATTTTCAAAATATGTTGGCATGGATAGAGTCTTCTATTGTGTGAAGTTTGGAGGAAATTGGTTAACATTTAAGGTCTTTTTTGTACGTTAAGCCACATTAAGCTCCCCAAAAATCAAGCTTAATGTTCCTCGTTTGCTTTGTGGAACACCGAATCGCATGAAACTTCTTGGATAGGTTTGGGAAGTTGCGATCTTAGGCTGTGCAAAGTTTCAGGGCAATCGATTGAGGTTTAGGCACTTTATTACACGTTAAGCTACATTAAGCTACATTAAGCCATTTTCACATTAAATGTTTTAGCATTGTAAAATATAGCTTAATGTGAATAACTTTTGGTGTGATTAACCAAATCAGCTGAAACTTTCAGAATATGTTGGCATTGATAGAGTCTTCTATTGTGTGAAGTTTGGGGGAAATTCGTTAACATTTAAGGTCTTTTTTGTACGTTAAGCTCTCCAAAAAACAAGCTTAACGTGCCTAGTTTGCCTTGTGGAACACCGAATCGCATGAAACTTCTCGGATGGGCTTGGGAAGTTGAGATCTTAGGCTGTGCAAAGTTTCAGGGCAATTGATTGAGGTTTAGGCACTTTATTACACGTTAAGCTACATTAAGCCATTTTCACATTAAATGTTTTAGTATTGTAAAATATAGCTTAACGTGAATAACTTTTGGTGTGATTAACCAAATGAGCTGAAATTTTCAGAATATGTTGGCATGGATAGAGTCTTCTATTGTGTAAAGTTTGGTGAAAATTGGATAACATTTAAGGTCTTTTTTGTACGTTAAGCCACATTAAGCTCCCAAAAATCAAGCTTAATGTCCTTAATTTGCCTTGTGGAACTCCGAATCGCATGAAACTTCTTGGATAGGTTTGGGAAGTTGAGATCTTTGGCTGTGCAAAGTTTCAGGGCAATTGATTGAGGTTTAGGCACTTTATTACACGTTAAGCTACATTAAGCCATTTTCACATTAAATGTTTTAGTATTGTAAAATATAGCTTAACGTGAATAACTTTTGGTGTGATTAACCAAATGAGCTGAAATTTTCAGAATATGTTGGCATGGATAGAGTCTTCTATTGTGTGAAGTTTGGAGGAAATTGGTTAACATTTAAGGTCTTTTTTGTACGTTAAGCCACATTAAGCTCCCCAAAAAACAAGCTTAATGTCCTTAATTTGCCTTGTGGAACTCCGAATCGCATGAAACTTCTTGGATAGGTTTGGGAAGTTGAGATCTTAGGCTGTGCAAAGTTTCAGGGCAATCGATTGAGGTTTAGGCACTTTATTACACGTTAAGCTACGTTAAGCCATTTTCACATTAAATGTTTTAGCATTGTGAAATATAGCTTAATGTGAATAACTTTTGGTGTGATTTACTAAATGAGCTGCAATTTTCAAAATATGTTGGCATGGATAGAGTCTTCTATTGTGTGAAGTTTGGAGGAAATTGGTTAACATTTAAGGTCTTTTTTGTACGTTAAGCCACATTAAGCTCCCCAAAAATCAAGCTTAATGTTCCTCGTTTGCTTTGTGGAACACCGAATCGCATGAAACTTCTTGGATAGGTTTGGGAAGTTGCGATCTTAGGCTGTGCAAAGTTTCAGGGCAATCGATTGAGGTTTAGGCACTTTATTACACGTTAAGCTACATTAAGCTACATTAAGCCATTTTCACATTAAATGTTTTAGCATTGTAAAATATAGCTTAATGTGAATAACTTTTGGTGTGATTAACCAAATCAGCTGAAACTTTCAGAATATGTTGGCATTGATAGAGTCTTCTATTGTGTGAAGTTTGGGGGAAATTCGTTAACATTTAAGGTCTTTTTTGTACGTTAAGCTCTCCAAAAAGCAAGATTAACGTGCCTAGTTTGCCTTGTGGAACACCGAATCGCATGAAACTTCTCGGATGGGTTTGGGAAGTTGAGATCTTAGGCTGTGCAAAGTTTCAGGGCAATTGATTGAGGTTTAGGCACTTTATTACACGTTAAGCTACATTAAGCCATTTTCACATTAAATGTTTTAGTATTGTAAAATATAGCTTAACGTGAATAACTTTTGTTGTGATTAACCAAATGAGCTGAAATTTTCAGAATATGTTGGCATTGATAGAGTCTTCTATTGTGTAAAGTTTGGTGAAAATTGGATAACATTTAAGGTCTTTTTTGTACGTTAAGCCACATTAAGCTCCCCAAAAATCAAGCTTAATGTCCTTAATTTGCCTTGTGGATCTCCGAACCGCATGAAACTTCTTGGATAGGTTTGGGAAGTTGAGAACTTAGGCTGTGCAAAGTTACAAGACAATTGATTGAGGTTAAGGCACATTATGGTACGTTAAGCTCTTTACATTAAACGTTTTAGCATTGTAAAATATAGCTTAATGTGAATAACTTTTGGTGTGATTTACTAAATGAGCTGCAATTTTCAAAATATGTTGGCATGGATAGAGTCTTCTATTGTGTGAAGTTTGGAGGAAATTGGTTAACATTTAAGGTCTTTTTTGTACGTTAAGCCACATTAAGCTCCCCAAAAAACAAGCTTAATGTCCTTAATTTGCCTTGTGGAACTCCGAATCGCATGAAACTTCTTGGATAGGTTTGGGAAGTTGAGATCTTAGGCTGTGCAAAGTTTCAGGGCAATTGATTGAGGTTTAGGCACTTTATTACACGTTAAGCTACATTAAGCCATTTTCACATTAAATGTTTTAGTAAGTCCCCCTTTTTTTGGGGGAGAGAGGGTTGGGGCCAGGACATCCTTAGGTAGTTGCAAGATTAGTTGGCAGACTCCAAGACTTCAATAGGAGGACAGCCATGCAGGGAAAGGCATCCAACAAGATGCCACATCTGCACGTGTAGGAATACTGTCTCCTATAGCAACAGGGCAACAGTCTTTCAGATGGTGGAGGAGGAAGCAGTGCTGGATCAGTATCTGTATATAAGGTGACAGTGTGTGTCTTGTCAGATAGTGGAGGAGGAAGCAGCACTGAATCAGTAATCTGTATATAAGGTGACAGTGTGTGTCTTGTCTGATAGTGGAGGAGGAAGCAGTGCTGGATCAGTAATCTGTATATAAGGTGACAGTGTGTGTCTTGTCAGATAGTGGAGGAGGAAGCAGTGCTGGATCAGTAATCTGTATATAAGGTGACCGTGTGTGTCTTGTCAGATAGTGGAGGAGGAAGCAGTGCTGGATCAGTAATCTGTATATAAGGTGACAGTGTGTGTCTTGTCAGATAGTGGAGGAGGAAGCAGTGCTGGATCAGTAATCTGTATATAAGGTGACAGTGTGTGTCTTGTCAGATAGTGGAGGAGGAAGCAGTGCTGGATCAGTAATCTGTATATAAGGTGACAGTGTGTGTCTTGTCAGATAGTGGAGGAGGAAGCAGCACTGGATCAGTAATCTGTATATAAGGTGACAGTGTGTGTCTTGTCAGATGGTGAAGGAGGAAGCAGTGCTGGATCAGTAATCTGTATATAAGGTGACAGTGTGTGTCTTGTCTGATAGTGGAGGAGGAAGCAGCACTGAATCAGTAATCTGTATATAAGGTGACAGGGGGTGTCTTGTCAGATAGTAGAGGAGGAAGCAGTGCTGGATCAGTAATCTGTATATAAGGTGACAGGGGGTGTCTTGTCAGATAGTAGAGGAGGAAGCAGTGCTGGATCAGTAATCTGTATATAAGGTGACAGTTTGTGTCTTGTCAGATGGTGGAGGAGGAAGCAGTGCTGGATCAGTAATCTGTATATAAGGTGACAGTGTGTGTCTTGTCTGATAGTGGAGGAGGAAGCAGCACTGAATCAGTAATCTGTATATAAGGTGACAGGGGGTGTCTTGTCAGATAGTGGAGGAGGAAGCAGTGCTGGATCAGTAATCTGTATATAAGGTGACAGTGTGTGTCTTGTCAGCAGTGTTGGTCATCTTACTTTTAAAAAGTAATTTAGTTAAGTTACAAATTACTTCTCCCAAAAAGTAATTGCGTTAGTAACTCAGTTACTACATTGGAAAAGTAATTAGTTACTCAGCAAAGTAACTGACTTTTTTTTTTAATATTCTATACGTGTAACTAAGGGGCGGGTCTAGTATTACTGTAACCAAGGGGCGCATTTATTATTGTTATATATGGTGTAACCAAGGGGCTGCTCTATTATTACTCTAACCAAGGGGCAGATCTGTTATAGCGTGTAAGCAAGGGGCGGGTCTATTATTATTATATCGTGTAAGGGGCGGATGGCTACAGAAGAGGGCGAATGTTAAATTAATGGGCAGAGCTCGATATATAACAATAATAATAAATGCGCCCCTTGGTTACAGTAATACTAGACCCGCCCCTTAGTTACACGATAGACGCCCCTTGCAGAGTAGCACGAGCATCATGAGGGTGCGGCATCGCCTCGTACAATTACATGTTAACTGCGCCTGCGCTGTGTAGAGTTCACTCAGAGCTGTTTAGGTTCGGCAAATTTCGGAAGCTCTGTAGTCCTTCGTACTGCGCAAGCGCTGCGCCTGCGCAGTACAGGGGGTCCTTATCCGGCGGGGGAACTTTTTCGGCGGGACACGGGAATTACACTACTGCCATCTAGTGGCGGTAGATGTAATTGGGGTAACTAAGCCAAAGTAATGGGAACTGAGTTACCATGAGGAGAAAAGTAATCAGTTAGATTACTAGTTACCCTCTAAAGTAACTGAGTTACGTAACTCAGTTTATTTTAACTCAGTTACTTACATCACTGCTTGTCAGATGGTGGAGGAGGAAGCAGTGCTGGATCACTAATCTATATATAAGGTGACAGTGTGTGTCTTGTCAGATAGTGGAGGAGGAAGCAGTGCTGGATCACTAATCTATATATAAGGTGACAGTGTGTGTCTTGTCAGATGGTGGAGGAGGAAGCAGTGCTGGATCACTAATCTGTATATAAGGTGACAGTGTGTGTCTTGTCAGATGGTGGAGGAGGAAGCAGTACTGGATCAGTAATCTGTATATAAGGTGACAGTGTGTGTCTTGTCAGATAGTGGAGGAGGAAGCAGTGCTGGATCACTAATCTGTATATAAGGTGACAGTGTGTGTCTTGTCAGATGGTGGAGGAGGAAGCAGTGCTGGATCAGTAATCAGAGGAGACTCAGGAATTCAAACTTGCTCATTCACTTTAATGGAAACATAAGACTCCATCTTATATAATTGTGTGAAAAATAGATACATTTGTTGATGCCGGTCATGTGACTGTTGTACAATCTCTCTTCTCTGACACTTTTAAAGGGACAGGCCGTCCTTGGGCTCTGTCCTGATTTATATTCGGCATCTTCCAGCGTATAACAAACACCTGTCAATGTGTCGGGCGGCTCCAAATAAAGAGGAGATTTATAAAGAGAACCGCCCTGAGAGCGCTCGCCTGCCCAGCAATCATCTCCGCACAACCAGACACAACGCATTATAGAAATAAAGATGGCGCCACGCATGAGCGCACTTATATTACACGTGGTCAAAGGGCAAGGACGACCGGAACGCCGATTCCTGACCATGAAACACGCCGTGCTTAAAAATAAGACCTGCGAGTCCACAAATCAGCATTAACTAGTTCAGGAAAATGAGACGTCCGTTATATTGAGAGTAACACCGCGCCGCGATATACATAGAGGTCACCGCAGGATTCTGTGCAAATAAAAATTCCTCTTTTAAATACGTTTCGCTGATATTTCTAGACACCCGGGGCAATACATGCCTTCCTCCAAGATCCTGAGATCTTCCCTCCAACAGGTTCCCAGCCGGATCCTCTTACTGCGCATGCGCACTGCAGCCCCATTCATGACTACAGGTAAGCCATACTCATGGTGTCCTTCAACAGTCCTTCGGAGTACAGCTCAAAAAATAAGCGGTGCTCTACACCGTGCGCTCTGTGCTGTATTCTCTGTACTGTGCTCCCCGCATTGCGCTCTTCTGTACTTCGCTCGCTGTACTTCGCTCGCTTTACTGCACTCTCTGTACTGCGCTCTCTGCACTGTCTGTACTGCACTCTCGGTACTGCGCTCTCCGCGCTGTGCTCTCTGTACTCTCTGTACTGCGCTCAAGGTACTGCACTCTCGGTACTGCACTCTCCGCGCTGTGCTGTACTGTGTCTGTACTGTGCTCTCTGTACTGCGCACTCGGTACTGCGCTCTCGGTACTGCGCTCTTGGTACTGTGCTCTCCTGTACTTCGCTCTCTGTACTTCGCTCTCTGTACTGCGCTCACCGCACTGCACTCTCTGTACTGTGCTCTGTGCACTCTCTGTACTGTGCTCTCCATACTGTGCTCTCCGTACTGTGCTCTCCGTACTGCGCTCTCCACCCTGTGCTCTCTGTACTGCGCTCTCTGTACTGCGCTCTCTGTACTGTGCTCTCGGTACTGCGCTCTCGGTACCTCGCTCTCCGCACTGTGCTCCCTGTACTGTGTTCTCGTTACTGCGCTCTCGGTACTGCGCTTCCTGCACTGTGCTCTCTGCACTGCGCTCTCTGCACTGCGCTCTCTGCACTGCGCACTCTGCACTGTGCTCTCCGCACTGTGCTCTCTGTACTGCTCTCTCTGTACTGTGCTCTCGGTACTGTGCTTTCGGTACTTTGCTCTCGGTACTGCGCTCTCTGTACTGCTCTCTTTGTACTGCTCTCTCTGCACTGCGCTCTATGCACTGTGCTCTCTGCATTGTGCTCTCTGTACTGCTCTCTCTGCACTGCGCTCTCTGTACTGCGTTCTCCGTACTGTGCTCTCTGCACTGCGCTTACTGAACTGCGCTCTCCATATGGCGCTCTCTGTACTGCGCTCTCCATATGGCACTCTCTGCACTGCGCTCTCTGTACTGCGCTCTCCGTACTGCGCTCTCCATACTGCTCTCTCTGTACTGTGCTCTCTACACTCTCCTACTCTACTTCTCCATACTGTGCTGTCTGTACTGCGCTCTCTACACTATGGTTTCCATATTGCACTCTGTGTACTGCACTCTCCGTACTGTGCTCTCCATATTGCACTCTCCGTACTGTGCTCTCCGTACTGTGCTCTCTATATTGCACTCTGTGTACTGCGCTCTCCATATTGCACTCTCCGTACTGCGCGCTCCGTACTGTGCTCTCTATATTGCACTCTGTGTACTGCGCTCTCCGTACTGTGCTCTCTATATTGCACTCTGTGTACTGCGCTCTCCGTACTGTGCTCTCCATATTGCACTCTCCGTACTGTGCTCTCCGCACTGTGCTCTCTATATTGCACTCTGTGTACTGCGCTCTTCGTACTGTGCTCTCTATATTGCACTCTGTGTACTGCGCTCTCCGTACTGTGCTCTCCATATTGCACTCTCCGTACTGTGCTCTCCATATTGCACTCTCCGTACTGTGCTTTCTATATTGCACTCTGTGTTCTGCGCTCTCCGTACTGTGCTCTCTATATTGCACTCTGTGTACTGTGCTCTCCGTACTGTGCTCTCCATATTGCACTCTCCGTACTGTGCTGTCTATACTGGGTCCAAAGGTCAAGCACAGGTGAAGATAACACCACTACTTTGTCATTATAAGTATATATTTAAGAATAAATAATTAATAATTAAATATGATACACAGTATATATACACACATGCCGGAGGACAGGGACGACCACTCTGTGTCTGTGCTGTTGCAGTGGCTATTTAAAGCAGTACAGCAGTATATCGATCATATGACTACAGTTGTCATCTGGCGCCCCTTTATTAATCCTTATGTATAATTTGAGCATAGCTGGTCCTCATATGCCCCCTGTGGTCCCGCAGAGCCTCCCCCGCCATACACTGTGGACTGGCCTGGTGCTCTCTTTTGATGCTCCTTGGAGCTGTATGCATATTGGCGGTCTACAAATAACCCCTCGAAGAAGCCAATGTTGGCGAAACATGTTGGGATATAACACCTACTGACAACCACCTCTGTTTATATGGACATCAGTGAACAGTAAAAATTATTTTCAATATGCTCTGTTAATCATTTTATTGAACCCTTCCCCTATGTTGATGTTTTATGTAATAAAACTTGATATTTTACTATTCATGAATATTTCCTTGTTTTGAGCACCGCTGTAATCCCAATCTCCTATTTCCAATATTTATACACACACTTTTACCCATCTCTCTTTTTTTAATTATCTCTCTATGTTTAAAATGTTTATAATTAGGACCATAACTTTTCTAATGTTGTTTCCTGCGTAATGCCAATCGTCTCCTGTGTGGTAATAAAAGGCGATGAAATGGAGGAGATTCATCAGAATGATCATCAGAAGAAGAGGCGTTCCCTCCGCCGCACCTGGGGAAGAAGAATTTCATATTGTAATTAACATATTGTAATTTAAAAAAAAAATTACGAATGTACGAAGTTTTTAGTTCAATCCATTCGAAGCACGTTAAGCAGCGCCATTGTAAGAGACACGGAAAATTACGAATCGAAAAAAAAAAAGTTACGAATGTACGAATTTTTTCGTTCTTTTTTCGTTGTTCCTGTTTTCATTTTTCGGATTTTCTTCATTCGTACATTCGTTGTTTCTAATTTGTTTTTTCCGGATTTTCGTTATTTTCGGATTCGTTCGATTCGAACGATTCGTTACTCGTTAAAATTTTTAGCGAATCGTTCGTTCATTCGTACGAAAACGAACGAACGAAAATAACGAAAAAAAACGAAAAACGAAAAAAAATGAAACTAATTGCACATGTCTACTCGGGGCCACTTAGTTCTAGGAACCCCAAATTTGGTGTGCAAACCCAGTGGAACTAGCACTACAAGTTATCCAATGGGGTTCCTAGCACCAAGTGGCCCCGAGATACGGGGCCCCCAAGTCGGTTCGGAAAATGTCATTTTCTGCTGCAGAAAAGTGCTTGACATTTTCCGAACCGACTTTGGGGCCCCGTATCTCGGGGGCCACTTGATGCTAGGAACCCCATTGGATAACTTGTAGTGCTAGTTCCACTGGTTTGCACACCAAATTTGGGGCTCCTAGGCACTAAGTGGCCCCAAGATACAGAGCCCCAAAGTCAGTCAATTGTGTCCATCTACAGCAATGTAATTTTGGAAACCTTTGGGTTCAGGGACCCCAAATGCCCCCCAGTATAAGCCAAGGGGGGGCATTTTCAGCACAAAAAAAATGTGCTGAAAAACTTGGCTTATACTCGAGTATATACAGTAATTAAATCTCTTTTTTTTGCTTATGGTGCTGTTATCTACACAGACTGGAAATGGCTGCAAAGAGGCTGTGGGAGATCAGAAGCGTTAAAAAATAACGGCGAAAACAAGTATTTTTATACAACAAAAATTGGGATTGCTTGTGATACCCAGTGCTTTAGGAAAGTAAAGTGATTCAGGGAGGGCTTTACATTTGCTTTATGTGTCAACGCGCTTCACTGAGTTCCTTTAATATAAATGGAAAGGCAGAAGTCAGAAATCACAGAGAACACGGGAAAAGCTGATTCAACATTGCCCTTTCTCATTTCCTGCCCTGTGTCCACACCATCCCTCTTCATTACCCATCACCTACAAGACTGACAGAAATTGAGTCGTCTATAAATCACTGCCAATTCAATCAGCGCCGACTCCCCCCTCCCCCCACCGGCCTTGCACAGGAGCCGCGCCAGTGGTAAAGTTGCTGCATTAACCCGCGTCAGGAACACCCGGGATCAGATCCTAGCTGGGTCCATCACAAAGGATAGCGTTCCATCCATTAGAATCGACTTTGTCCCATTTGCCCATGGCGACCAATCAGATGGCAGCTGCCTACTAGGCCAATTCCGACGCTTCTCACATACATGTAAAAATCGAATTTTATTTTTGTTAGAAAATTACTTAGAACCCCCAAACATTATTTATCTATTTTTTTAAGCATAGGCCAATAGAATAAAATGCAATTTTTTATTCTCACGCGGTATTTGCGCAGCAGTTTTTGAACAAAAATACACATTATTTAGTTTTATTGCATACAAAAACAATATGATGCCCAATTTTTGAGTAAAATATATAAGATGATGTTATGCCAAGTAAATAGACACCTCACATGTCATGCTTTTAAAATTGCGTCGCCACTTATAATTTACTATAGGCGATGCTTTAACCACCTGAGATCCAGGCCAATTCTGACATTTCTCTCCTACATGTAAAATTCCAAATTTTTTTGCTAGAAAATTACATAGAACCCCCCAAACATTATATATGTTTTTTTTAGCAAAGACCCTAAAGAATACAATGGCGGTCGGTGCAACTTTTTATCTCGCACGGTATTTGCGCAGCAATTTTTCGAACACAGTTTCCTGCTTTAAAAAAAAAAAAAACAGTAAAGTTAGCCCAATTTTTTTTGCATAATGTGAAAGATGAAGATACGCCGAGTAAATAGATACCCAACATGTCACGCTTCAAAATTGCATGCGCTTGTGGAATGGCGCCAAACTTTGGTATTTAAAAATCCCCATAGTCGACGCTTTAACATTTTTTACTGGTTACATCTTTTGAGTTACAGAGGAGGTCTAGGGCTAGAATTTTTGCTCTCGCTCTAACGTTCGCGGCAATACCTCACATGTGTAGTTTGAACACCGTTTTCATTTGTGGGCGGGACTTACGTATGCGTTCGCTTCTGCGTACGAGCTCGCGGGGACAGGGCGCTTTAAATTTTATTTTTTTTATTTTTATTGTTAATTTTACTTTATTTTTTTAGTTCAACACCTTTAAAAAAAATATATATATATTTGATTACTTGTATTCCTATTACAAGGAATGTAAACATCCCTTGTAATAGGAATATGACATGATCGGACCTATTTACAGTGAGATATGGGGTCAATAAGACCCCACATCTCACCTCTAGGCTGGGAAGCCTAAAATCAAAAATCAAAAATAAAAAACGATCATGGCTTCCCAGCCGCGGTGCCGCCGTTTTTTGAATGCAGAGGCCGGGCGTGACGTCATAACATCGCGCCCGGCCTCCGAACGATCATAGAGACTCCGGCGACCATCTGGTCCGCCGGAAATCTCTATGATCATCACCTGGGGGCAGGCGGATCCTGTGTCCGACTCACCGATGGAAGCGGTGAGTCGGTAGAAGCACCGGAGGGCGTAAGAACGATCAAGCGGCGGAAACAGCCGCTATGATCGTTCTTATGGTGCAGGGAATCGCCGGCTGAAAACGGCAATATATGAATGATGTCTGTAGCTACAGGCATCATTCAGATATACCCCTGAGAGCAAAAAGACGTCATATGACGTATACTGGGTCTCAGGTGGTTAACCACTTAAGCCCCGGACCATTTGGCTGGCCAAAGACCAGAGCACTTTTTGCGATTCGGCGAACTGATTGGCAGGGAGGAGATTTAGTGTGAATATAGTGAATTTTCATTCGCTATCTCACACAACTGGGTGTGCTTCGAGCACAGATCACCCTTTTTTGAAGCCTCTTAGAGCCTCCTTTGGAATTCATAGTCCGGCGCCCTGTATGTAGATCAGGGGGCCGAATGCACGGAAGAGTGGGCAACGCCCGTGCGCCCCAATGGATGGGCCACCACTGCTTATACTCTTCTGGGAAGGCCGTCCACAAGGTTTAGGAGTGTGTCTATGGGAATGTTTGACCATTCTTCCAGAAGCACGTTTGTGAGGTCAAGCACTGATGTTGGACAAGAAGGCCTGGCTCGCAGTCTCCACTCTTAATTCATCCCACAGGTGTTCTATCGGGTTGAGGTCAGGACTTTGTGCCGACCAGTGAAGGGTCACTTGAGTAATGCGGCGTACACACGGTCGGAAATTCCGATGGAAACAGTCCGATGGGAGCTTTTCATCGGATTTTCCGACCGTGTGTATGCCCATCGGTCTTTTTCTGTCGGAATTTCCGACGGACTTTGAATTGAGAGCCTGTTCTCAATTTTTCCGACGGAAAACCTTTCTATCGGATTTTCCGATCGTGTGTATGCAATTCCGACACGCAAAATTCCGACGCATGCTCAGAAACAATTCGACGCATGCTCGGAAACAATTCGACGCATGCTCGGAAGCATTAAACTTCCCTTTTATAGTGCAGTCGAATGTGTTTTATGCCGCTGTTATTGACCGTTGGAATTTGGTGTGATCGTGTGTAGGCAACACAGCTTGAGCGGAATTCCCTCAGAATTTTTTCCGACGAGAATTCCGATCGTGTGTACGCGGCATAACAGTTTTGAGTTTGCTGGGTCTGCTGACATCACATCCAAGATGGCGGCACCCAGCAGAATTTTCTTTTGGATGTCTACACAAGGGCGGGGATTTTACAGGTAAATAACATGGATAAAATATGTTAAATGCAGATATCATTTTCTGGGAAGATTTTGGTAGAAATGAATGATCTGTGACAGGGTCACTTTAAAGAAACAAAAATCACATTATCTGCATTATTTGATGGCTTCTAATGAAATCCATTGATTGTCCATTGATTGTCCTATAGACCTTTTTATAATGAAATAATCTTTTGTAAAGTGAGTGCAGTATTTGGGACTCTCCTCCTCCTCCTCCTCCTCCTCCTCGCTCCTCTGGATGCTCGGCACCTCTGATGTCCTGTAGACGCCAATAAATTAGGAACTGAGGGATCAATTCAGCAGATTTCTTTCCTGTAATACTTATTAGCAATTTTGGCAACCGCTGTAGCTTTGCAGCTTCTGCTGACACGATTTGGTCAGTCAAAGCTTCAAATCTCCCTTTCATTTGATGCAGCAGTTAAGATGCCAGGGGGAGCACTTACTTATTACCAATTCCTTTAAATCTCCGGCCTTCCCTTCAGTCTTGCACCGTTGTACAGGATCCTCTCCTGGCCTGAAATGCCTAATGCCCCGTACACACGGTCGGACATTCCGACCACAAAATCTGTCCGATTTTTTCCGACGGATTTTGTCCGAAACTGGTGTTGCATACACACGGTCTGACAAAGTTGTCGGAAAATCCGATCGTTCGGAACGCGGTGACGTTTGTTGCGTACGACGGGACTACGTAGAGGCTAGTAGCCAATAGCTTTGGTCTCGTAATTTGATTTGCGCATGCGTGGCACTTTGTCCGTCAGAATTCTCTACAAACGATCGGAAAAAGTCCGATCGGGTTTTTTTGTCGGAAAATTTTAGATCCTGCTCTCAAATTTTTAGAATTTCCGACGGAAAAAGTCCGATAGAGCCCACACGCGATCGGATTTTCCGACAAAATAATCCGATCGGACCTTTTCCGTCGAAATTTCCGACCGTGCGTACAGGGCATTACTCTGATTTCCCTGCACACTGTGAGGTTCTCACAATGTGCATTAGAAGCTGCAGCAAGTCAGATAGAGCCCGCCTCATTTCCTGGCTGGAAGATGTCCAGCATCGTCTAGCCCTTTCCTCCCCAGCCTGTAAGTCCCTGGTCTGTTACTTTTATATTTGGAGTTTCTACATCTCTACTGTTATGCCCCGTACACACGGTCGTAAATTCGGGTCGGATTATGTTGTCGGAAAATCCGATCGTGTGTGGGCTCTAGCGGGTTTTTTCCATCGGAATTTCCGACGGAAAAAATCTGAGAGCAGGACCTAAAATTTTCCGGCAACAAAATCAGATCGGACTTTTGTATAGAATTCCGACGCACAAAGTGCAACGAATGCTCAGAATAAATTTGGGGACCAAAGCTATTGGTTACTGGCCTCTACGTAGTGCCGTCGTACATTTTATACATCACCTCGTTCGGAACGATCGGATTTTCCGACAACTTTGTGCGACCGTGTGTGTGCAACACAAGTTTCGGACAAAATCCGTCGGAAAAAAATCTGACGGATTTTGTGGTCGGAATGTGCGACCGTGTGTACGGGGCATTACTGTTATGCTTAATGTCTTTGTTGCCATGTAGAATGCCACTTTCAAATCTTTGCCAGATTTCTTTTTTGTTATATCCCTTGTCTCCCTCCTTTTCTCCTTTTTTTTTTTTATAAATTTTTTCTTAGCATGGGATACCCTCGGATCAGGAGTTATTTGTGTGCCTCGGCCCATGAGGACAGGGCCTATTTTTAGTGGTGGGGTGGATGTAGCACCCTCATAGGCTGCTAGGCAAATGTAGTTCTCTAATGCCGTGTTCACACGACTGGTTTTGCTGTCGGAATTAAGTCTGACGGAATTCAGCTCAAACTGTCTTGCGGACACACGGTCACACCAAATTCCGACGGTCAATAACGCGGCGACGTAAAACACGTACAACGGCACTATAAAAAGGAAGTTTAATGCTTCCGAGCATGCGTCAAATTGTTTACGAGCATGCGTCGGAATATTGCGCGTCGGAATATTGCACGTCGGAATTGCATACACTCGAACGGAATTTCCAAAACTTCTTCCGTCTGAAAAATTGAGAACATGCTCTCAATCTTTTGCTGGCCGAAATTACGACAGCAAAAGTCCAATGGAGCATACACACGGTCGCATTTTCCGATGAAAAGCTCTCATTGATCTTTTGCTGGCCGAAATTCCGATCGTGTGTACGCGGCATTAGACTTGTTTCCACATCCTATGCACAAAAACATGGCAGCCGATGCTTGTGTTGCGTTTGATTTTTCGTTTGATTTTTCTATAAGACTGGAACAATCTGTTTAGATAGAAACAGAAATCACGTTGTGTTTGAGTGGATGCTTCTCAAACGAATGCCTTGCTAACAAGTACACAGGCTGTCCACAAACAATGGGACAGTTTGAGCAGTCTGTTTTGTAACTATGGTAAACAACCTGACATATAAATGGTTGTCATGGATAAGCTGGACCGGACACTCCATAATGCCTTGGAACCAGGAAAAGTCTGCACCAGACAAAAGAATCCTGAAGACGCTTTAACCTGATCTCCAGCAACTGTTTTCTAGAAGCTTTGGGTCCTCATTGCCAATGGGAATTTTGAACACACCCTAAACCTGAGTTAAAGTGGGGTTCCACCCAAAAAATGGAACTTCCACTTTTTGGAATCCTCCGGAGGGGGGCTCCGGTGTCCACCCAAAAACTGGAACTTCCACTTTTTGGAATCCTCCGGAGGGGGGCTCTGGTGTCACATTTGGCACCTTTCAGGGGGGAGGAGGGAGCAGATACCTGTCTAATACAGGTATTTGCTCCCACTTCCTGGCATAGATCACTGCGGTGATCGCAGTGACCTACGCCACTTCTGGCGCCTACTCTGTCCTCCTAAAGGTCCCAGAAGACAGCAGGGACCAGTGAGGACGTGCAGCGTGACTCACGCATGCGCAGTAGGGAACCAGGAAATGAAGCAGCGCGGATTCACTTCCTGATTCCCTTACCAAGGATGGCGGCGGCAGCAGCCGGGACCCGACGGACAGATCGGCTCCGGCTGCCGACATCGCGGGCTCCCTGGACAGGTAAGTGCCAGGCACCTTGCTTGATATATCTGTCAGCTTTTTACTGTATTCCTAATATTGTTAATAGTTTTGCATGTACAGAATTTTTGTATAGTAAAAGCACATTTGTACACTGCAGAGGTCTGAGCTTCCTTGCTTATACTGCAAAGTAACCTTGCTAGATAGATGCAAGGAAAAATGAGTCAAAATGTGAAATGCTTGGCTGTAGCAGGAGGCAGTTTATTGGCGAAAGGCTGGAGAGCGGTACAATAAGTAGTTCCTGCAAACAACTGTGAAGCATGGTGGAGGTTCCTTGCAAGTATGGGGCTGCATTTCTGCAAATGAAGTTGGAGATTTGATCAGGATCAATGGTGTCCTCAATGCTGAGAAATACAGGCAGATACTTATCCATCATGTCATACCATCAGGGAGGCGTGTGATTGACCCTAAATTTATTCTGCAGCAAGACAACGACCCCCAAAAAAAAAAAAAATTTGCCCAATAAAGACAGATTTTAAACAGACATATCTCAAAGTACATGTCTGTTTGATGCAGTGGCGGCCCATCCATGGAGGGTACACGGGCACAGCCTCTCCTATCCATGTGTCCGGCACCCTGATCTACATATCAGTAGAGGTGCACCAAAATTTCTGCTGACAAAAATTATCGTCCGAAAACTGTGTTTTTTTAAAAATTCGGCCAAAAGAAAAAAACAGCCGATACCGAAAGGAGGCGGTGACCACCCCAGGTGCCGCCCAAAAGAAGAACCCACCAGCTGCCCCTGCTTTGATGAATACAGAGAATGTAGTTTGAGTTTCCCTTTAAGGCAATGGAGAAGCTGAGAAAGGCAGTAAGACTTTGTATGAAAAATGGTCGGTTTTCTCTCCCGGAGGAGCGCAGAGTCGTTGGCTTCTTGCCTGGGCTGGTTCAATCTTCAGTGTTCGCGGCTAACGCAGTTGTCATGGTGTTTGTAGTAATTGACTGGGGCTGGATGGGGCGTGGTGAAAGCAAACAATTCCCTATTAAATCACAGCCTTATACATCAAATCCACTCTCAGGGCTGTGTTATCGGCGTGAGACGTCAAACCGCCGCTTAAAGGGCTCTATGGAGTATCCGTTCCAACCTGGGATTGGGACACTGAGAAACACATTGATATAAAGCACTGCAGTCACCTGATCACCTATTATAACATGGATTAGTTTAGGGCTGATTAACCACTTGACCTCCGGAAGATTTACTTCCACTTATTTGCTATACCGCGCTGCGTTACTTTAAAAGAAAATTGCGTCATCAGGAAATGCTGTACATAAATGAAATTCATGTCCCCCCCACAAATCTTTCTTTTGGTGGTATTTGATAACCTCTGCGTTTTTTTTTTTTTTTGCGCGATAGACAAAAAAAAAAAACACAATTTAAAAAACAAAATATTTTTACGCGTCCAATAAAAAAATTGTAAAAATCACATTTCTTTATAAATTTAGGCCAATATGTATTCTGCTACATATTTTTGGTAAAAAAAATCCCAATAAGCGTACATTGATTGGTTTGCGCAAAAGTTATAGCGTCTACAAACTATGGTATATACACTATATACTGGAATTTGTATTTATTTATTTACTTTTTACTAGTAATGGTGGCGATCAACGACTTATAGCGGCACTGCAATATCGCAACCAACTATCGGACACCAACTGACACTTGTGACACTTTGTGGGAACCAGTGACAGTAATACAACGATCAGTGCTAAAAAATATGCACTGTCCCTGTACCAATGACACTGGCTGGGAAGGGGTTAAACATCTAGGGAGATGGAAGTATTAAAGCAGAGTTCCAGGCAAAAAAAGACAACTTGGTCTCAAATAATTGACCACCCCAACCCACCTCAGTTTTGGATGCTTTTTATTTTTTTGTCTTCTTGGTATCTTTTTTGCCTTTTTTTTTTCTTCGGGACTTCCGACCTATGTCACTGCGTGTGTCTCATAAGTTGACGGGACCATAAAAAAAAAAATGCACCGTGCGACTCACGTAAGCGTTGTAGGAAGGCTTCACCACCGTTTTCCCTTACTTGCAATGCCGGCGCCTGCACCCTAATCCGATAGAGGAATCACCTCGGTTTGCCGATATTGCGTGTTCCCTGGACAGGTAAGTGTCCTTATAATAAAAGTCAGCAGCTACAGTATTCGTTTTTTTTCCCCCAGGCTGGAACTCCACTTTAACTGTGTGCCTAGCCGGTGTTTACTATGTGCAGTTTTTACTAAGTGATGTAATGGTTTTCATGCCCTTTTATGTTTACATATGCAGAGCTCTGTTCTGTCTTTCTCCTCCCCGGGTGTCTCTGGATTTTGCGTACTTTTAAAGCAGTGGCGGCTGGTGCTCAATTTTCTTGGGGGGGGGGGGGCTCGCGGCCCCGTCAGCAAGCCAGCCACCCCAGCCAACTAACCTCGCTCGCTTGCCATTTCCACTCCCCCCCTTGTCGTTCGATCGCCACATTGCTAGCCCGTCGTCCGCCAGGCACCCCGCCAGCCTCGCACTTACCCCATCCAGGTTGCGGCTTTGGCGGCTTCCCCCTTATGTCTCTTCCTGAGTCCTGGCGGTCGCTTTTCCTCACGGCCAATCAGGACTTAGGACTCATGGCCAATCGGGTCTTGGGACTCCTGTCCAATCGGGTCCCAGGACCCGCTTCCTAATTGGCCGGGAGAAGAAACAGGAAGAGATTAGCAAATATTAATTTGAGAATGTCACACAACTAGGTTGGCTCTGGGTGCAGTGCTCTGCGCCCTGAGCCCACCCTTTTTGAAGCCAATTAGAGCCTCGGGCTCCGATCATGTGCTTCTAAAAAAATAAAAACCCGGTGCCCTGCATGTAGATTAGAGCCGGGCGCATGGATTAGGGGGACGGCTGCCACTGTTTTAAAGGGTGCTACAGCTGAAAAAAATGTTGAGAAAAGCTGGGTGTCCTCCAGCCAGGATATGAGGCGGGGTCTATCTGGTTTGATCTTGCGCCTGTCTGTTTCATCTTCCAAATTCTGAACGGGTTAAACCTCCCCAGCTGAGCTCTGTGAATTTAAATCAAGTCATGTTTCCAGTATGTCCTTGGCCCCGTGACCCCGTTACAGAGCCCGCATGCATTGTTGTACATCGGCGGCGGCTGACTCCTGCTTACCGCTCCCAGAGAATGAGAACAGGGCCTGTAAAATTGATGATGGTGTAGAAAATTAAATCATCTGCCGCGTCTACTAAAAAAAAAAAAATACTTAACGCCGCCGCCGTATTGTTCCGCGCCGCATTCCCGCAGATCCGAAGGCTCGAATGTTGACGTGGGGGAGGGGGAGCTATTTCTGTGCGCATTATTTAATCATGTAAAACGTGAATATTTATGGCGTGTTCCATCAGGCAGACGGCACAAATCAATTATTGCAGAAATTAACTTTTGCCACCATCTCCGGATCAGACAAGATAGATAGAAGGAAGCGTTTACCGTGTGACCGGCCCGGTCAGTGACTCCGAGGATCAATGTCACCGCAATAGAGGAAATGGCATTCTCTTCTCCTAAATGGATTTTTTTTTATTTCTATTTTAACATAACTTTTTTTTTTTTTATTGAATGCCATTTCAATACAGGGCATTTATATCCCCTTCCTACTCAGACCAATTTTTAGCTTTCAGCACTCTCACACTTTGAATGACAATTACTCAGTCATGGTACACTGTACCCAAACTTTATCATTTTTTTCTCACAAACAGAGCTTTCTTTTGGTGGTATTTAAATGTAGCACTTACCCCCGAAGGAGCTGCTGGTAATTTATTGGGCCTGTACTCTGCTATTTCCACCCCCAATGATTTGACTCAAACCACGTGATACAGCCGTGTAACAGTGTTGGTGCAAAACCAACACTGTCACCTGGGTATACACTGCTACACCTGTTTGGAGAATGAACAAACCTCACAACAGATTGTATTAAACCAAAGGATAAGTTTATTAGAACAGGTTAAAACATCAAACACAAGAGCCGTGATTGGTATACAATACTGAAGCAAATAGTTGTGAATGGCTATCACTTAAGAGCTACCTGTATTGCTCCTGCAGGCGTGTCTCCAAGTGGGACTAATGCTCATGCAACAACCTCAGCACTGGGCACCTTCCCACTTCCAACACACTGTGCAGACACTATGAGATCTGTACACAGTAATTGAACAGAATGATAAGACAGTATAATTAACTCAATATTCCCCCCTACAGTTCCTAGTAGGTAATAGCAACACTGTAAGGCTTTACAGTAAGGAATATAGTCTCTGGTCTTCTTTTCTTCAGCTAGCCAGTTATACTGCAGTACTTATAATCCGCAGGATTTTCCACCAGTAAAGCAGTGTAGGATAATAGAAAACAGTAACTCCAATTGTGTAAAGTTTTTGTGAACTCCTTCCCTAGGAATGTGCTTTCAGCAGCAGTTACTTAGTAATGAAATCAGGCTTGAGGCCTATGTAAGTGTAACTCTATTAAACTGAACTACAGGTCCCAGCAATGCTGTAAAGTTAGTCTAATGTGTGAGGTCCAGTATCCAGCCCTCTCACCAAACCAGGTCTGGATGGTCTCCGTCCTGCTACCAGTCAGCTCTGCAATGCTGCACTGCTCCACAAGGCGACCGGGACCTCCTTCTGGCTCTGTGAGATGTCTCTGGATCCTCCCCGATCCGACCACTTCACTGCTCCAGCAGGCTGCAGTGTAGACTGTCTCCGGTGGCTTTAAACGCTGCTCCGCACTGAGCAGGCCGCACTCTTCTGGATGCCCACACACAGATCCCTGTGGGCAGGTCACACGTCCCAGCAGAAAGAGAGAGAAGATGGCCGTGCTGGGCCCCCTATATCCCACCCAGCAAGCAGTTCAGCCACTCAGCGTTCATGGGTAAGTGAGTGGGCATTCTGGGTTTTGCAAGAAAACTATTAAGTCACTTCCTGTTAGGTTTTCCCTATGCTCTTGAAATGAGAAAATAAACAAAGTCCATTTCACAATTATACCACTAGATGGAGACAAATACTAATTTATAGCATTGTCCATTGTTTAACATTACATAGCATTAGAAGGCAAAAATACCAGCGCTACATACTCCCCCTGCTTTAACTCTTTGGTCCCCAAAGGTATTCAAAACCTTTGTTCTGTTAGACATTTTTGCCTCTATCCGATTTCATAATACAGACAGAGGAGCCTCCCACCAATTCTCAGGTGATGGGGAGCTGTTCTGTGCGCTCACAGCAGACACTGTAATGTCTGGTACAGATGTGTCAAGGGGTAAGATGGGGTTGTTCCTTCTTGAATTGACAGTAGAGGGACCAGGCACCTCAGAATTTCTTTTGCTGGTAACTTGGTTCACTTCAGAGCATTCGTCCAGTGTATCGTAGTTTAATCTTTTTGGTGGGCGAATGTCTCTTTTGACTCTCTGTCTCTTGGGTGTGGTCACCACCCTTGGGCAAGTATTACTCTCCTCCACTTCAGACTCCTGCATCTCAATGCCAGTGGGGGACAAGTGCTCCTCAGAGTGTCCAATCAGTGGCAAAAATTCTGGGGCTTCTGGCCTAAGAGTCCCACTATCCCCTCTTCTTGTGTGAGGCGAAACACCCGCTTCAGCTTCTGGTGTTTTAGATGGCCACAGCCAGCTTATTTCCATTTCCTCCTCCTCAGTATCTTCAGTGGCAAAGGATCCAGGCTGAGACCTAGTTGCTGGTCGACAGGGCCACCACCAGGGGGAGGAGGAGGAGGAGGATTGTGTCACCTGTAAGGGGCCAGAGCATCTGGACGGGCCCGGTCAGGTGGGAGAAAGCAGAGGCGGGTGAAGGGGAGCTCTGTGGCTGCGCTGGCTTTTGGAGTGAATGTGAGTCGGCAGCTGTATCACTGAGCTTGCATCGGGCTCTTTCCTGCCTTCTCTGGCAAATTTCTGCATGTGGGAGAAATGGGGAGGGTTTAGCTAGGGCTGAACTAACTAGCACCAAACAGGAGAGGAGGACAGAGGGGCATACCAAAATCACATTATTAAACAAACTACAGTAGGCAATAGATGTCAGCATAGTACAAAAAAAAAATGATAACCTCATGTAGTTCAATACAAAGATATAAAAATAGGGCAGAACAAATGCATAAAACAGCCAATGTGTTTTGGTGGCCAATACACCCCCTTTATTGGGCCTTAGAACCAGGAAAAGAGGTGGGCAGGAGGGACGGATGCCCTGGGCACTGTGGTATCATGTTAGGTGGGCCGGGGGGCACATGCAGATTGAGGGAAGGGGACTTGTATTGGAAGAGGGAATTTGCAGAGCAGTAAGGGGTAAGTATTGTTCTAGGAGTGGAAATTTGGGGGGGGGGGGGGGGGGGTACTAAGATTGCATATTTTGATTTGTATTGGGGGGGGGGGGGGTGAGGGGAAGGAGATTTGTTATAGGAGGGGAGATTTAGGTGGAATTTGTGCTGGGATGGGGACATTTTAAGTGGGGGGGGGGGGGGGGGTGTACTAGGAAGGGAAATTGTAGGGCTAGAGGATTTGTGCTAGGAGGGGTGATTCTTTTTTTTTTGGGGTGGTGGCATTTGAACAGGGGGGGTATTTGGGGGGTGGGGATGCAAAGGTTTGTGCTGAGAGGGGGGATTTCAGCAGGGGGACAGATTTGTAGTGGAAGGCGGGGATTTATGCAGTGCTCAGTGTTTTTGTGGAGGAATTTTCACTGACACATAATGCTCATATATCTTGGGGGTGGAGGGGCGGTTTGGCATGTTTGCCCTGGGTTCTAGGGGACCTTGTCCTGGCAATGCTTAGAATTGTGTAGCAGAGTTAAAAAAGGGATCTTCAGTCCCTTTTCATTTGGCCCACCCCCCTTTGGTGCCACCATTTTCATATTTATGGTGTGTGTGCAGATGTGCTGAACCCGGCCTTCTTTTTAGAGCCCTTTTGGCACATCTGTGCTCATCCAAATAATTTCCTGCACATGCACATTCAGTTTTAGAACTTCCATAACAGCTCGTCTTTAAACATGCACAGGAAAACCAATGCATGTGCAGAGGTGCGGGAAACCCATGCACTTGTAGAGACGTGACAAACCTATGCATGCACATAGGTGCGGGGAAACCTATGCAGGCGCAGAGGCGCGGGAAACTTATGCATGCGCAGAGGCGCAGAAAACCTATGTATGCGCAGATGTGCGGGGAAACCAATGCATGCGCAGAGGTGCGGGAAACCTATGAATGCGCAGAGGCGCGGGAAACCTACGGATGCGCAGAGGTGCAGAAAATCTATGCGTGCGCAGAGGTGCAGAAAACCTATGTATGCGCAGAGGCGCGGGAAACCTATGCATGCTTAGAGGCGCAGGAAACCTATGTATGCGCAGAGGCGCGGGGGAAACATATGCATGCACAGAGATGCAGGGAACCTATGCATGCGCAGAGGCATGGAAAACATATACATGCGCAGAGGTACTGGAAGCATATGCATGTGCAGAGACACGGAAACCTATGCATGCTTAGAGGTGCGGGAAACCTATGTATGCGCAGAGATGCGGAAAACATATGCATGCGCAGAGACATGGAAAACCTATACATGCACAGAGGTGCTGGAAACCTATGTATGAGCAGAGACGCGGGAAACCTATACATGCGCAAGGCACGGGAAACCTATGCATGCGGAGAGAGGCGGGAAACCTATGTATGCGCAGAGGTGCGGGAAACCTATGTATGCGCAGAGGTGCGGGAAACCTATGTATGCGCAGAGGTGCAGAAACATATGCATGCGCAGAGATGCGGGAAACATATGCATGCGCAGAGGCATGGGAAACCTATACATGCGCAGAGGCCCGGTAAACCTATGCACGCGCAGAGACGTGGGAAACCTATGTATGCACAGAGACGCGGGAACCTATGCATGTGCAGATGCACCACAGAGCTGACCTGAAGCCCTGCCCTATGTTTTCATTGACAGCACTAAACTGCAAACTGCTAACCTCTAAAGCCGAACACGGCGTCAGCAGTTTGGCGCGCTCAGTGCGATGGATACGGAGCTCTGATTGCTGTTGGTATTATTGCCTGCACATCGCCTGCCACTTTCAGACAGCTCCGCTAAGCACAATTTCTATCTAAAATGACCAGAGAATAAAAACGCTGAGTGCTATTAGACAAACTGCAGTGCTTTCCACCCAAGAAAAAAAGAAATGTGTTCTAACTGCCAGGTACGTGTATAGAAATTGTATTTTTCTTCCTACGTTGTCAGCATGTCATAGCAGAGCAGAGCTGGTTCAAGGAGAAGAATAAAACCATTCATCTATTATGCCATCATGGGATCTTTCCCTGGTCTGCTCCTGCATGAGCTGCACTGCCAGTATGTAGTAATGGAGGAGATGGGTGTAGCGTCCGGTTCCAGAGATCTGCTCAATTATATGGTTACTCAATGCAAGAAGGATGGGTCTGTGTTGGTGGACCCCAGATGGAAGAAAATCTGGTGCCAGAATCTAACTTTTTAGGACCAACATTCTATCCAATGGGGTATCCCAAAGGGTCCCTGGAGTAGTCTATATAGAATAGCCCTTCTTGACCTTTTTATCCCAGAGGAACCCCTAAAATAATGCTCAGGTCCCAAGGAAAAACAAAACCAATTAATTGGGAATCAATGGGGTAAATATCCCCTACACTGGTGATTAGTGGGACCTCGAAATATGCAGGAACCATCCAATAGGAAGTCAGTCAGCCACAGCTCAAGGAATCCTAACATCCTTGCCTCCAAAATGCTAGTGGTGATCCTGCCAAAGCTCTCTCCTCCACCCCCTCTTCTTCTTCTACCTCTATGGCCTCTTCTGTAGATTTGCCCTGTAGATTGAACCAATGGTGCTCCGTAGGCATTCAAGGGGCTATGCAAGCACTCAGGCAAAAAGATGCCATGCGGTGCTTGAGTTGGTCTGCTTAGGGGACAGGAGCCACACTGGGGCAGAGATTCTGTCAGCTCTGCAATGGCAGGCTCAGAGGTGGTTGACGCCATGCCAGCTTCAGCCAGGAATGGTTGTATGCTTCAATGGCACCAAACTTCTCTCTGCCCACTGACAGGGACACTTGACCCATGTCCCATGTTTGGCACACGTCCTGAATTTGGTGGTGCAGCAGTCCTTGAGCAGGTACCCAGGATTACAGGATCTCCTGAAGCAGGCCAGAAAAGTCTGTGGTAATTTGGGGCCGGTCATACAATGCCAGTGCTCAGCTGGCTGACATTCAAAGGGAATGCAACCTGCCCACCAACCACCTCATTTGTGGAACTCAACGTTGGCAATGCTGCAGCGGTTGCACATGCAGCAAAGGGCCATCAATGAGTACCTTTGTGAGTATGGCACCAGGACAGGGTCAGGGGAGCTTGGCTTCTTTTCACCACGCCAGTGGCTACTGATCAAGAATGCATGCACTGTCCTGTCACCGTTTGAGGAGGCCACAAGAATGGTGAGCAGCGACAATGCATGCATCAGTGACACTGTCCCTCTTGTCTTCCTGTTGGAGCGCACGCTTCATGGAATAATGGACAGGGCACTTGAGGCAGAACAGCGGGAGGAAGAGGAGGACTTCCTTACCTCTAAAGGCCCCCTTTATCCAGATAGTATTCCTGCGGGCCCACCAAACACACAGGAAGAAGAGGAGGAGGATTGTGTCAGCATGGGCGTGGAGGATAACACTCAGCAGCAGTCTTCAAGGGATGATTTTCAGTCCCCAGAAACCCAAGGAGTTGTACGTAGCTGAGAGGAGGTAGTTACGGATAATGTGTCCCAGAAGATTCAGAATCGAATGTCTCTGTAAACTTACGCTGTATGGCCTACCTGGTTCTGCAAAGCCTGCAAAAGGACCCTTGATATCAAGGAGAGGCATCATTACTGTCTGGCAACCCTTCTTGAGCCACGTTACAAGGGTAAAGTTGCAGAACTCATTCTGCCTTTGCAGAGGGAGCAGAGAATGAAACATCTTCAGGAGGGATAAGTCTATCATCATGAATGGTCCTACATCTTGCTTTATTGCCGCCAATGGGACTGAAGTTGCTCTGTGGTCGGATTTCCAGACCCAATTTGGACATTTTCACTTAGGGGTGTCCTCGCTTTTGTTGCCAGCGGTTTAGACATGAATGGCTGTGTGTTGAGTTATTTTGAGAGGACAGAAGATTTACACTGTTATACAAGCTGTACACTCACTACTTTACATTGTAGCAAAGTGTCATTTCTTCAGTGTTGTCACATGAAAAGATAGAATACATTTTTTACAAAAATCTGAGGGGTGTACTCACTTTTGTGAGATACCATAGACAAACAGATGATTAAATTTCTCCATGAAACACTGTTTACAGCCAGAAAGGTCATAGCCCAGAGCTGGATTCAAGTCATTACTATGCTTGCCACTTGGCTCGCTAAAATAAACAACACCTTGCCTTATAAAAAGGTTATCTATATTAATAACCACTTTAAGACCAGCCTTGTTTTGGATTTTAGGTGTTTACATGTTTAAAACAGGTTTTATTGCTAGAAAATTACTTAGAACCTCCAAACATTATACAGTGCCTTGCGAAAGTATTCGGCCCCCTTGAACTTTTCAACCTTTTGCCACATTTCAGGCTTCAAACATAAAGATATAACATTTTTATTTTTTGTGAAGAATCACCAACAAGTGGGACACAATTGTGAAGTGGAATGAAATCTATTGGATTTTTGAAACTTTTTTAACTAATAAAAAAATGAAAAGTGGGGCGTGCAAAATTATTCGGCCCCCTTGCGTTAATACTTTGTAGAGCCACCTTTAGCTGCGATTACAGCTGCAAGTTGCTTGGGGTATGTCTCTATCAGTTTTGCACATTGAGAGACTGAAATTCTTGCCCATTCTTCCTTGCAAAACAGCTCGAGCTCAGTGAGGTTGGATGGAGAGCGTTTGTGAACAGCAGTTTTCAGCTCTTTCCACAGATTCTCGATTGGATTCAGGTCTGGACTTTAACTTGGCCATTCTAACACCTGGATACGTTTATTTGTGAACCATTCCTTTGTAGATTTTGCTGTATGTTTGGGATCATTGTCTTGTTGGAAGATAAATCTCCGTCCCAGTTTCAGATCTTTTGCAGACTCCAACAGGTTTTCATCCAGAATGGTCCTGTATTTGGCTGCCTCCATCTTCCCCTCAATTTTAACCATCTTCCCTGTCCCTGCTGAAGAAAAACAGGCCCAAACCATGATGCTGCCACCACCATGTTTGACAGTGGGGATGGTGTGTTGAGGGTGATGAGCTGTGTTGCTTTTACGCCAAACATATTGTTTTGCATTGTGGGCAAAAAGTTCGATTTTGGTTTCATCGGACCAGAGCACCTTCTTCCACATGTTTGGTGTGTCTCCCAGGTGGCTTGTGGCAAACTTTAGACGAGACTTTTTATGGATATCTTTGAGAAATGGCTTTCTTCTTGCCACTCTTCCATAAAGGGCAGATTTGTGCAGTGTACGACTGATTGTTGTCCTATGGACAGACTCTCCCACCTCAGCTGTAGTTCTCTGCAGTTCATCCAGAGTGATCATGGGCCTCTTGGCTGCATCTCTGATCAGTCTTCTCCTTGTCTGAGCTGAAAGTTTAGAGGGACAGCCAGGTCTTGGTAGATTTGCAGTGGTCTGATACTCCTTCCATTTCAAAATGATCGCTTGCACAGTGCTCCTTGGGATGTTTAAAGCTTGGGAAATCTTTTTGTATCCAAATCCGGCTTTAAACTTCTCCACAACAGTATTACCGACCTACCTGGTGTGTTCCTTGGTCTTCATGATGCTCTCTGCACTTTCAACAGAACCCTGAGACTATCACAGCGCAGATAGCTTGATTACACACAGGTGGATTCTATTTATCACCATCAGTCATTTAGGACAACATTGGATCATTCAGAGATCCTCGCTGAACTTCTGGAGTCAGTTTGCTGCACTGAAAGTACAGGGGCCGAATAATTTTGCACGCACCACTTTTCAGTTTTTTATTTGCTAAAAAAGTTTAAAATATCCAATAGATTTCGTTCCACTTCACAATTGTGTTCCACTTGTTGGTGATTCTTCACAAAAAATTTAAATTTTATATCTTTATGTTTGAAGCCTGAAATGTGGCAAAAGGTTAAAAGTTCAAGGGGGCCGAATACTTTCGCAAGGCACTGTATATTGTTTTTTTCTCTAACACCCTAGATAATAAAATGGCGGTCGTTGCAATACTTTTTTTCACACCGTATTTGCGCAGCGGTCTTACAAGCACACTTTTTCTGGAAAAAATTTACTTTTTTGAATAAAAAAATAAGACAAAAGTAAAGTTAGTCCAATTTTTTTATATATCGTGAACGATAATGTTATGCCGAAGAAATTGATACCCAACATATCACGCTTCAAAATTGCGCCCGCTCGTGGAATGGTGTCAAACTTTTACCCTCAAAAATCTCCATAGGCGAGGTTTAAAAAATTCCACAGGTTGCATGTTTTGCATTACAGAGGAGGTTTAGGGCTAGAATTATTGCTCTCGCTCTACCGATTGTGGCAATACATCACATGTGTGGTTTGACCACTGTTTTCATATGCGGGCGCTACTCATGTATGCATTCGCTTCTGCACGCGAGCTCGTCGGGACAGGGCGCTTTAAAAAAATGTTTGTTTTTTTCTTATTTATTTTACTTGATTTTATTTATTTTTACACTGTTTTTAAAAAAAAAAAAAAATTAGGTCACTTTTATTCCTATTACTTCCCTTGTAAACATCCCTTGTAATAGAAAAAAAGCATGACAGGTCCTCTTAAATATGAGATCTGGGGGTCAAAAAGTCCTCCATATTTGGACTTAAATGCAAAAAAAAAAAAAATGTCATTTGAAAAAATGCTGCGAAGGCCTGTGTGCCACTTTACCGGAAAAAACAGAATTCTCCAACGGCGGCAGATTGGCTACATAAAGTGGAAGAGATAAGTAAAATGGAAGAATTAGGGTTAGAGTCAAGACAATTACAAGAAGAATACCAGACAACCTGGAAATTATGGAAACAATTTGTGATATCAGCAGAGGGCTCGACTCTCTTAGGAAATAGAAACTAATCACATATAGACATGGGGAGCACCCTGACTGCCCAGAGTCAACGATGAACTTTCCCTGTTTTTTTTTTTTTTATTACCTTTTCTCCCCTCCTTCTTTTCCCTTTTCTTAATCTCTCTCTTTTTTCCGTCCCTCCCCCTTTTTTTTTTTTTTATATTATTAGTATTATTTTGTGTGTAGTTATTGGAGCTGTTTTGAAAAAGAGAAAAGAGTGATGGGTATTATTAAATGTAGCATTTAAGTAGGGGGAAAAAACAGGAGAGTATATAAGAAGTTATATTATATTAGAACTCCCCGGAAATTCTCTGTAGAAATTTGAACAAATAGATATACAATGTGTATGTAGATGTTGGATATTAAGGTATGATTTAGAATGATATGTATATTCTGTACTGCTTTTGTTTTGTTCTTTTTTTGTGTATGCCCGTAGTAGGCGTTAATAAAGTATAAATCAAAAGAAAAAAAAATGTGCCTTTAAGAGGTATGGGCGGAAGTGACGTTTTTGACGTCGCTTCCGCCCTGCTATGGTATAGAGACGGGTCGGGGCCATCTTAGCCTCACTTGTCTCCATACCCAGCAGACGAAAGGACCCAATCGCCTCCGCCGCTACCGACGGCTCCAATAAGCGGTGGAGGGCGCAGGAGAGCGGCTGGAGGGGTGGGGGCACCTCTCCCGCCGCCGATAACGGTGATCTCGCGGAGACCACCATTATCGTAAACACGACCGGCGCCTGAAGAGATGGAAATCTCGGTTGTGGCAGCAGTTGCTGCCGTTACCGAGATATCCCTCTTCAAAAAAGGGACGTACATCGTCGTGCGCTGGTCGTAAAGTGGTTAATAGGGGATGCCCGGGCAAATACAACAAAATATGCGATAGGTGGTTACAATCACCCTCAACTTGTGTTTCATAAATTTGTAGTGTGTACTTTTTTTTTTTTATTAACACCAAGTGCTTGTTCTAGGGCCGTGGTCCTAAGGTTATAAAGATGTTGGGTTTTTTCATCATAACCAAATTATTTGAAAAACATGATCCCCCCCGGACAAAGGCATAATACATAATGCAATTTTTACTCTGCTCAAAAGCTGTGTGTAACGTATAGCTGATACTTTTTAAGGAAATGTTTGTCACCGGGTTTTTCTTTGTTTTTGTTCTCATTTTATTGTGTTTTATATTTATGTATACAATGTACTTTACAGTAAATTTGTATAATGTTGTACGACACTCATTAAAACGTTGTTTTTGATAAAAAAAAAAAATGTAAAAACTGCGATCGAATCCATCGGACTTTGGTGTGATTGTGTGTAGACAAGTCCGATTCGACGAAAGTCCATCGAAAGTCCATCGAAAAGTCAGACGGAATTCAGTCCGCCGAAAAGTCCGGTCGGTGTACACGGCATTATAAGTCCCTAGTAGTGCTGACCTACTCACGCTGACCTCTCTCTTGCTCCCGTGCATCCAGGAAGTTCTTCTCCTGTGTGTTGTGGCAGAATCCTTCCAGCACCCGAGCCCCGGCCCAATGTCACCCCCCCCCCCCCCCAGGGCCACCAACATCCTCCACAGCGCTACATCTCCATCTTCCACCCGACTTACCTGCTGGCATGACTCATGCCTATTTATGAGGTAAGCCTTGCCCCCTGCCAGTCCACTACTGGGGGTTGGCCGAGGCCTTCATAAATATTCCAGGCAGCTCCCGCTAATCTCCTGCTCACTAGCTATAGAAGTTTCTTCCACCTTCTAGACCAGGAGGGGGCACCAGAGGAGCTGTCAGGATTAGTCATCCAGCCCTGACTCACTGAACCCTGACCCAGATTCAACAGCTCCGGCTTAGCCCTGAGTTTTTCTTACACTAACACTAGCACACACTAGAGGGTGCTACATAGTAAATCAGCCACCCGCTAAAAATGCTGCTTCTCTGGCTGTGCCTGGTTTTAGTACATTTGAATCACAGACCTGGGAAGTTATTCAGTAAATGGGTCTCAGTTCATATCTCAGTGACTTAGAAAGCTTTGAAGCCAGGCAATGAACGCTCCTGACAAAAGTCATCAATGGCTCCCTACATCATTCTGTGTGACAGGTACACTTTAAATGCACATTATTATATTCCTTCTTCCAGTTTTCCAGGCTCTGCGCTCAACCTTCTCGGTTATTTCCCTGTTTCTTTTTTCTTAATCCTCCATCGGATTGAATAAATTGAGTCTATTTTCTACCTTCTAGAGCCATTCATCTCTGTCCTGGCAGCTCTCGGACCCCTTGCACCTCTGCTCAGTGGCTGGAGGAACAGTGGGGTTCCTGTTCTGTCAGACAGCAATTTACAAAAGAAAAGAGAGCGCAGACAATGGAGGGAATGATCCAAAGTCTGATTCATCTAAATCAGGTCTGAATGGGGTCAAATAACTGTGCTGTGTACGCTCCTCTCACCTGTGCTTTTTATACTGTATTTATTTTGAGACACTGTTTTGTGTGTTTTTATGTGTATATTTTCAATGCAGTTAGGCCAAAATTCCCTTTTTGGGAAATCTATGCCTGTTCAGACATGGAGGCTGGTGTCATGATGTGTAGACCCTCGGTTGTGGGTGCAAACTTCCTCCAAAGCACAACCTAGGAGTGTTATGCCGCATACACACGAGTGGACTTTTCGACGGACTAGGTCCGGCAGACCGGAATCTGTTGGATAATTCGATTGTGTGTGGGCTCCTGCAGACTTTTTTTCCCCAAAAGTCCGACGGACCTAGAAATAAAACATGTTTCAAATCTTTCCAACGGACTCGAGTCCGGTCGAAAAATCCGCTTGTCTGTGTGCTAGTCCAGCGGACGAAAACCACCGCTAGGGCAGCTATTGGCTACTGGCTATGAACTTCCTTATTCTAGTCCGGTCACGTTCAAATCCGTCTGACTTTTGTGTGCTTGTGTGTGGCAAAGTCCGTTCATTCGAAAAGTCCGTCGGAACTCCGTCGAAAGTCTGTCGGATAGTCCGCCGGACCAAGTCCGCTCGTGTGTACGCGGCATTAGGTCATAACTCCCAGAAAGCTGGCCTTGACAGACAACAGGCATGCAGGACAGATGCTGGAGGGGATCAAGTTCAGTACAGTGAGCATGTGGGCAGGTGCAGTCTGCTACCTCCACTGTAGGTGGCGCCAGACCAGAGTGGCTTCACAGCCTGTATTGGAAGACAGGGGAAACTCAGTTTCTCTGTGGTTTGCTGATTCCGGAAGACAGTGTTACAGTTGGCTGTGCTGCATCCATCTGGCCCTTGACAGCCATCTTCTTCTGATTGCTCCCGGAACTGTGTGTGAATTGTTACTGCCTGATTGGGCACAGACTTAGGGCTCTAGTCTCGCTGTAAAGACTTTTAATGAGGTCAGGTGTGAGAACCTGCTGCCACATTTTGCTGCAATACAGTAGAAGGTCTAGTAGAGTAGGAACAGGTTAGTATTTCTGGCCTCACTTTAAATACTGCTAATGAGGCCAGGTTTTGGAACCGGTAGTATTGGATGGCGATGAAGGATGAGATCCAGCGGCACTGGATTGAGGAGAAAGAACTAGTCATTGGATGATTACAGCTGTCCAGACTAAAATGAGGCCAAGTGTCCTTCTTCAATGTTATTGGGTCTTAAGCCGGACATACAGGGTTTGAATTCAGCAGGACCCGGCCGTAATTCAAACCATTACAGGGCAGGCTGAATGTACCAAGTTGATCGATTGATTGATCAACTTGGGTACAACCAGCCTGCCGGATTCGCTTCCAAACAATCACTGTCTTCTCCCGGCGGGAACAGCTTTCCCTGCCGACTCCTGTCCCCCAGCCGGGAGCAGACAATGGCTCGGCAGGAGGGATTCCACTGTCAGCGCTGATGGGGGAATTGTGCAAAATTATTTTCCTGCAACCTGTGGCTGCAGGAAAGAAATTCGCACCATCTATGGCCAGCCTTAGTTGGACACAGATCCCTTTACCAGCAATCAGTAGCCTGCCCTTGCAGGATCCCTGCTGGGTCTTCCAGGATTAATACTCATATAATACTCACCTGCCTGTTTGTTGCTGACCCAAAGCAACCCTCACTATCGTTTACCAAGACCCCTGCCTAGACCTGACTACCCTCTTACTTGCTACCTGCTAAGAACTCTGACCACATCTGACTACCCTCTCACCTGCCATGACCTCTACCTGGACCTGACTACTGTCTTGTCTGCTGCCTGACACAACCTGTGCCTCAGCCTGACTACTCTCTTGTTTACCACTTTGTGAACAGTCTCTGTAGAAAACTGTGGATGACTAGGTTTTCCAGCCCATTCCCACCATCAGGACCTTTGGTGATGACCATCTGGTACCTAGACTCTGTGTCTTGGGTGAGCCTGTGTCATCTCGTCAACAGGCTCTGTAGAAAACCACTTGGTTTCCCAGCCCATTTCTACTATCAGGAGCTTTGGTGAATACCAACTGGTATTTAGACTCTGTGTCTTGGATGAGCCTGTGTCACCTCTTCAATAGGCTCTGTAGGAAACCATGGACTACTAGTTTTTCCAGCCCATTTCCACCATCGGGAGCTTTGGTGATAGAAAACTTGTGTGTAAACTCTGTGTCTTGGATAGGCTTGCGTCACCTCGTCAATAGGCTTTGTAGAAAACCATGGACCACTAGGGTTTCCAGCCCATCTCCAACATCAGGAGCTTTGGTGAAGACCAAATATACTTAGACTCCATGTCTTGGATGAGCCTACATCACCTGATAGGAGGCACCATAACAGTGCATGTGTCCCTTTATGCCCTAGCTGACCAGCATCCAGAGAAGGTAGAAATTGGGTCACCAGTAGTCACGGTCTGCAAAGGAAGAGGAGTTACACACTGTGATGGAATAGATATGGAATTTCGCGCAAAATTTATGCGCGAAATTCCATATCTATTCTATTACTTGTGTATTTTGTGAACACATCTCATTTTGCTGCAAATCACCATATCCGCCATTAGCTTATAACCACTAACTGACCCCAATTACTCACAGTAGAGCCAGGGACTAACCCACTTACTACACACTGTGATGGCCCATGGCAATGAGCACAAGAAAGCAGAGTGCTCTGGTCAGAATGACACCATAACCAGATGTTCTCCAGTGGTTGAACTTCCAATGCTTGGTGCATGGAACAAAGACTTGTCCCCATGCATCTATTGTACATGATCATGAAACAAGACTTGTGGCATGACATGCGCAAGGGCGGAATCATCAGCTTTCTCATGGTGGATCTTCTTACCTATGTCAAACGCTTGCTCGGGTGGAGGTGAAAAAAGGTGATTCTAGTAACGGGCAAGGGGCCAATCCAAAGTTTGCAGCAGTGTCCCTTCACCACAAGGTGCCCCATTCTGAAAAATCCAGCAAAACCGACAGCAGAGGACAAGAAAGCAACGTCAGAATATAAAAACAGAACAGCGGGCTGCTTCACCGCGATTGCTTCCATGTCGACCTATTAAGGAGGCTTGACTGTCCATTATCCAAAGATGATTTCCATCTTCAGGGAGAGCCAAGCCAGAGCGGGCGCCACTATTTTTCTTCTTCATTTCCTTTGCTTATGAGAAGGCGCCGTAGGAAGCTCGCTTCCCCGTGCACAGCTATTATTAGTTATAACACGGATGGGCTTCATTAAGTTTTTGCAGTACAACAATCTTCAGATTTATCTGTCCCCACTTGGGGAACATCTGTCTGGAGAAGACAAAGTGGCTGGCACGGCAGAGGAAGAGACCGAGGGAAAGGCCAAGGAATACAGAGAGAGAGAGAGACCTGTTCAAGGCGTTAGATCACCGCGATATTGCAGAAGAAGGAATACCGCATGCAATTAGTTTGTTAATCCTTAATTTTCCTCAGGCGTGCTATTAATAAAGAGATATTATCTTGTCTCAGCATGCACATTAACATCCTCTTCTAAGTGCCCTTGTGATGATATTTAGAAGTTCCAGCATTGAGTGACAGGAGGAGATGCAAGGAGCCCACAAGGGCAAAAAGTGGTCAGGAGCAACAAAGATGCGACTTATAGAACGTGGTGGGGAGGAAATAACAGCTCCCTATTGGTCCCTATTGGAGGAAGGGCCCATGTTTTCCACCACAGTGGTCCCACTTTTAGGACTTGTATATGCGCTATATTACCAAAAGTATTGGGACGCCAGGCTTTAGATGCACATGAAGTTTAATGGTATCCCAGTCTTAGTCCGTAGGGTTCAATATTGAGTTGGCCCACCCTTTGCAGCTATAACAACTTCAACTCTTCTGGGAAGGCTGTCCACAAGGTTTAGGAGTGTGTCTATGGGAATGTTTGACCATTCTTCTAGAAGTGCATTTGTGAGGTCAGGCACTAATGTTGGATGAGAAGGCCTGGCTCACAGTCTCCATTCTAATTCATCTGAAAGGTGTCATATCAGGTCGAGGTCTTGACTCTGTGCAGGCCAGTCATTCATGTCTTTATGAACCTTGCTCTAAGACGACCACTGCCTTGCTAAAGAAGCTGAGGGTAAAGGTGATGGACTGGCCAAGCATGTCTCCAGGTAAAGGTGATGGACTGGCCAAGCATGACCTAAACCCTATTGGGCATCTGTGGGGCATCCTCAAACGGAAGGTGGAGGAGCGCATGGTCTCTAACATCCACCAGCACTATGATGTCGTCATGGAGGAGTGGAAGAGGACTCCAGAGGCAACCTGTGAAGCTCTGGTGAACTCCATGCCCAAGAGGGTTAAGGCAGTGCTGGAAAATAATGGCGGCCACACACAATATTGACACTTTGTGCCCAATTTGGGCATTTTCACTTAGGGGTGTACTCACTTTTGTTACCAGTGGTTTAGACATTAATGGCTGTGTGTTGAGTTATTTTGAGGGGACAGCAAATTTACACTGTTATACAAGCCGTACACTCACTACTTTACATTGTAGACAAGTGTAATTTCTGCTGCACAGAGAACTGCGGTCTCAGCTGTCCCATTTTCTTAATTGAAGTCGGATCCTTTTATTGTGATGTGAAGTCCTTCAATTGGGTCTTCATGTTATGTATGTGTGTATATGTACCATGTTATCACATTTATGATTTAGCTATGATTAAGCACCAGTGAGAGCGGTGTGAAACGCGTTGGAAGTCTGCATTTTATCCTGTTCTTGTATGGACTGAATCTTCAATAAAGGAATTTTCTTGGAGTGCGGCTATCCAGGATCCTAATTTGCTGTCATTTCGTCAATGTTGTCACATGAAAAGATATAATAAAATATTTACAAAAATGTGAGGGGTGTACTTACTTTTGTGAGATACTGTATACAGTATATATATACACACACATGTGTGTTTGAGCATTGGGGTAAAATGTTGCCATAGGCTGTGCACACCTATGCCCATATACAAGGAGCCTAAGGGTAAAACATAAATAATTGCACGTGAATGTGAATAATTACAGTAATTACAAATTAAAAAAAAAAAACTTTTAATATAATTTAAAAACATTAGGAGGCCTTAGAATCGATCCCTTAAAGTGGATGTAAACCCAATGTCATCCTTTCTAAACTACTGCCATAGGGGTTATCTAGAAGGATATACACGCCTCTTGCATGTATATTTACCTGTCAAATGTCTCCCCTCTGTCTGTTATGAGACCCGAAAAACTGCAGATTCTGTGGGTGGGTCTGTTGTCTGAAGCTCAGTGGGTGGAGTCGTGATGTCAGTAGACTCCCCGCCCACCTCTACACTCCCCTTGTCAATATGCATTTTCTCCTGTGTATTTCTTACACTGAACTTCTGCTATAATCTCTAACATCCAGTGAAAAGACAGGAAAGTGACCACATGACTTCAGCATGTCCAATTATGCTGAGGTGTGGAACATCCAATCCTGGCAGAGCAGCAGAAGAAAGGAGTGGGAGGGAATTAAAAAAAGAATGCATGTCTTAGGCTAGTGCACGAGATATGTAAATCACCTGTCACTCACAACAAGGGGGAGGATTTGACAAAGTTTTTCTCTGTTTGTCAAGATTTATCTCACTGAAAAATAAAAGAGGATTGCTCAGAGCTGGATTAACTCTTTGTGGCAAGACTGGGCTCAAATCATAGGAAATCTTATATTCTACATTATGACATCAAAAAAAATTCGGGTTTACATACACTTTAAAGGGGATGTCCACCCTAAAAAAAAAAAAAAAAAAATACATAAAATTGCTCCTAAAAATGGAAAAAAAAAATGGAAAAAAATATTTTTTTTTACTTACCAGAAATGGCTGTTGCTAGGCAGATCGTCCTAATCTGACACTTCCTACACTGCGGTGATCTTCATTCTTCTTCTCATCGAGTTTTCTTCTGGGGAATGGGGCACGCTGTGTTCTGGGAACTGTGTGTGTCCCAGAACACAGCCGGACATTCACAAAGTGCCGCGTGACTCGCGCATGCGCAGTAGGAAGCGGGCAGTGAAGCCGCAAGGCTCCACTGCCTGTTTCCCTTAGTTCCAATGGCAGCGCCGCCACGCCGGGAACCGATCCGATGGACGGATCGGCCTTGAGCGGCCGACATCGCGTGCACCCTGGATAGGTAAGTGTGCTTATTAAAAGTCAGCAGCTACAGTGTTTGTAGCTACTGACTTTAAAAAAATAAATAAATTCAGCTGGCCCTCCGCTTTAAGCTTGCCGCAGATCTTTCGGTGAGGTTTATCGGACATGTTGATATATGCATTGAGACACTGAGTAGTATCTCCATCAATATGTCCATAATAAAATAAATTACCATCATACAATGGCATGGATAGCCATGAAGATTGGGGTTAAAGGTTAGTTTAAGGTTTAAGAGATAGGTTGAGGTTAAAGGTCATGCTTAGGGGTTGAGCTTAAAGCTTGGAGTTCAGAGCCATCAAATGACAATTATTTTTGGAGTGTGATAAGTTTATAGCACAAGGAAAAAAGAGCAAAATTATAATTTTATCATTTAAAAGCCATCCTTGAGGTCCAGTCCAATGACTTTGCCGAGGCTGAGATGATGTCATCAGTGTGCTGCAGGCAGGAGGAAGCATTTCCCCAGTCTCCCCTCCCCCCAGTGATCAGAATGTACATTGTAACTTTGTAGCAAGTCACAAGGCGAGAGGCTGCAGCAGGGGCTGATCTGTGTCAGATTATCAGATACTTGTGAACACAGCCAAGAACTGCACAGAAACCAGAATTTACATGTATTGTGTCATCTCTGAGCCGGAATTTCAGTCCAGGAAGAAGATGGTGACCCTGGATGATGCCTGAACAAAAATGGTGCCGTCAGTCTGGAGAGAAAAGCAAATAAAGGCATTGTTAGGGGGACACAGGTCTACTTTAAAAAAAATAAAAAAAAATAAAAATATGCCTTTTATCGCAGGAGATTGACGCTTGTTCTTACAGCTGCAATTTAAGACTTTCAGTTCCACAATCGCTATATGTCTGTGTCACAATAGAGGCGTTTGATTGTGCGCGGCATTGAATGAAATACAATGAATGAAGAAAAATAATAGAAGAGACTAAATAAGAGGTTTTATGCTAATCTTCAAAACAATCCATAAAAATTATTTGTCATAATTCATAACTCCTCGGATACAGCGCCTGAATGGATATAATTAGTACCCTTCACAATCCCTTCATTATTCACAATCGTTTCAGAAGTGAAAGCCCCCATTGTTCTTCATGACTAATCTCCCTTCCAGAACGCCAAAAACACCCTTCTTATTTCCCGATTCAACTTATCATTGGCTAACATTCAGCCCAACGCCGGATAATTGATTATTCTGGGCCTGCCAGTCCTAATTAACCCCCTGAAGGCTGAGTACCCGCTGCATTTCCAGGCCGGATCAGGAGCTGACCCCACCGGGACGAGGGGCCGGGAGCTTGTACATCGCATCGGTCTCTGTCACCAGACTGGAGGGATGAATGATCGACATTCTCCAATCACCGCTACAGTACTGGAGAGATAATACTACCTGATTGTGGGGGACAGAAATCCTCCCTTCCCTCCTTCCTTCTTATCTCCCTCCTTTCATTACCCTCTCTTTACTTCCCTTCACATCCTTCCATCTTTCCTTCCCTTCTCCTCCTTCCATCTCTCCTTCCCTTCTCCTCCTTCCATCTTTCCTTCCCTTCTCCTCCTTCCATCTCTCCTTCCATTCTCCTCCTTCAATCTTTCATTCTCTTCTCCTCCTTCCATCTCTCCTTCCCTTCTCCTCCTTCCATCTTTCCTTCCCTTCTCTTCCTTCCATCTTTCCTTCCCTTCTCCTCCTTCCATCTCTCCTTCCCTTCTCCTCCTTCCATCTTTCCTTCCCTTCTCCTCATTCCATCTCTCCTTCCCTTCTCCTCCTTCCATCTTTCCTTCCCTTCTCATCCTTCCATCTCTCCTTCCCTTCTCCTCTTTCCACCTTTCCTTCCCTTCTCCTCCTTCCATCTTTCCTTCCCTTCTCCTCCTTCCGCCTCTCCTTCCCTTCTCCTCCTTCCATCTTTCCTTCCTTCTCCTCCTTCTATCTTTCCTTCCCTTCTCCTCCTTCCACCTCTCCTTCCCTTCTCCTCCTTCCATCTTTCCTTCCCTTCTCCTCCTTCCATCTTTCCTTCCCTTCTCCTCCTTCCATCTTTCCTTCCCTTCTCCTCCTCCCATCTCTCCTTCCCTTCTCCTCCTTCCATCTCTCCTTCCCTTCTCCTCCTTCCATCTTTCCTTCCCTTCACCTCCTTCCGACCCCTCCTTCCCTTCTCCTTCCCTTCTCCTCCTTCCATCTTTCCTTCCCTTCTCCTCTTTCCACCTCTCCTTCCCTTCTCCTCCTTCCATCTTTCCTTCCCTTCTCCTTCTTCCATCTCTCCTTCCCTTCTCCTCCTTCCATCTTTCCTTCCCTTCTCCTCCTTCCATCTCTCCTTCCCTTCTCCTCCTTCCATCTTTCCTTCCCTTCACCTCCCTCCGACCCCTCCTTCCCTTCTCCTTTTCCTCCTTCCATCTTTCCTTCCCTTCTCCTTCTTCCATCTTTCCTTCCCTTCTCCTTCTTCCATCTTTCCTTCCCTTCTCCTCCTTCCACTTCTCCTTCCCTTCTCCTCCTTCCATCTTTCCTTCCCTTCTCCTCCTTCCATCTTTCCTTCCCTTCTCCTCCTTCCATCTTTCCTTCCCTTCTCCTCCTCCCATCTCTCCTTCCCTTCTCCTCCTTCCATCTCTCCTTCCCTTCTCCTCCTTCCATCTTTCATTCTCTTCTCCTCCTTCCATCTCTCCTTCCCTTCTCCTCTTTCCACCTTTCCTTCCCTTCTCCTCCTTCCATCTTTCCTTCCCTTCTCCTCCTTCCGCCTCTCCTTCCCTTCTCCTCCTTCCATCTCTCCTTCCCTTCTCCTCCTTCCATCTTTCCTTCCCTTCTCCTCCTTCCACCTCTCCTTCCCTTCTCCTCCTTCCATCTCTCCTTCCCTTCTCCTCCTTCCATCTTTCCTTCCCTTCTCCTCCTTCCATCTTTCCTTCCCTTCTCCTCCTTCCATCTTTTCTTCCCTTCTCCTCCCCCCATCTCTCCTTCCCTTCTCCTCCTTCCATCTCTCCTTCCCTTCTCCTCCTTCCATCTTTCCTTCCCTTCTCCTCCTTCCACCTCTCCTTCCCTTCTCCTCCTTCCATCTTTCCTTCCCTTCTCCTCCTTCCATCTTTTCTTCCCTTCTCCTCCTCCCATCTCTCCTTCCCTTCTCCTCCTTCCATCTCTCCTTCCCTTCTCCTCCTTCCATCTTTCCTTCCCTTCACCTCCTTCCACCTCTCCTTCCCTTCTCCTCCTTCCATCTTTCCTTCTCTTCTCCTCCTTCCATCTCTCCTTCCCTTCTCCTCCTTCCATCTCTCCTTCCCTTCTCCTCCTTCCATCTTTTCTTCCCTTCTCCTCCTTCCATCTTTCCTTCTCTTCTCCTCCTTCCATCTCTCCTTCCCTTCTCCTCCTTCCATCTTTCCTTCCCTTCTCCTCCTTCCACTTCTCCTTCCCTTCTCCTCCTTCCACCTCTCCTTCCCTTCTCCTCCTTCCATCTTTCCTTCCCTTCACCTCCTTCCATCTTTCCTTCCCTTCTCCTCCTTCCATCTCTCCTTCCCTTCACCTCCTTCCATCTTTCCTTCCCTTCTCCTCCTTCCATCTCTCCTTCCCTTCTCCTCCTTCCATCTTTTCTTCCCTTCTCCTCCTTCCATCTTTCCTTCTCTTCTCCTCCTTCCATCTCTCCTTCCCTTCTCCTCCTTCCATCTTTCCTTCCCTTCTCCTCCTTCCACCTCTCCTTCCCTTCTCCTCCTTCCACCTCTCCTTCCCTTCTCCTCCTTCCATCTTTCCTTCCCTTCTCCTCATTCCATCTCTCCTTCCCTTCTCCTCCTTCCATCTCTCCTTCCTAGTCCCCCCCCCCCCCTTCTTTCCTACCCAACTTTATATTTAGGTTTTTACACCTCTTGAGTTTAAACAAATACATGAATAATGTATTAATGAATACAGAGCTGCACGAGTTTGTGAATTTATATCTGCCTGGAGTTCTGCTTTAAAATCAAATTTTGTCTTTCTTTTCTTTCTCTTTCCTTCTATTGAATCGATGATCTCCATTACCATGGATCGTACGTAGTGCAAATACATTGAAATATCTATACTTAGTTGAAATAAAAGTAATCATTGTACTAAACTGAATGTTCTGCTTTAAAATCAGCCCCCCGCCCCCTTCCTTTATTTCTCTTTCTCTCCTCTTTCTTTTTCTTTTCTTTTCTTTTCCTTTCCCATTGATTTATTCTGCTTAATAACCAATCGCTCTCTATCTTATTCTTTCTTTCTTTCTTTCTTTTTCTTTCTTTCGTTCTTTCTTTTCTTTCTTTCTCTTTTCTTTTTCTTTCTTTTGTTCTTTTTTACTTTTTTTTTCTTTCATTCCCTTTCTTTCTCTTTCTTTTTCTTCCTCTTTCTTTTGTTCTTTCGTTCTTTTTTCTTTTTCTTTCCCTTCCTTTTTTCTTTCTTTTTTTTCTTTTTTATTCTTTCGTTCTTTTTTTTCTCTCTTTTTCTTTTTCTCTTTCTTTTTTTTTTATTTTTTGTCTCTTTTTTTTCTCTTTTTTTTTTCTCTCTCTCTTTTTTTTCTCTCTCTTACAACAGATCCTTTAATCAATTATAAGTACATCAATTCAAAAGTAAATTTTCTTCTCTTCTTCCTTTCTTTATCCCTCCGATCCTTTCTGCCCTTTAGCCCTTTACTTTACTTTACCTTTACATTGCATTATATTATATTCTATCGTTCTGTCTCTCTCCCTCTTTATTTCTTTCATTCTTTTTCTTTCGTTCTTTCTTTTTTTCTTTTTCTTTCTTTCGTTCTTTCTTTTTTTCTTTTTCTTTCGCTTTCTATTTTCTCTCTCTCTTTTCTTTTTCTTTCGCTTACTATTTTCTCTCTCTCCTTTCTTTTTCTTTCTCTCTCTTTTTTTACTCTCTTTTTTTTCCCTCTCTCTCTCTTTCTCTCGCAACAGATCCTTTAATCAGTTATAAGATAAGTACATTTTCCTTCCATTCTTCCTTTCCTTATCCCTCCAATCCTTTCCTTCCTTTCTGCCCTTTAGCCCTTTACTTTACTTTACCTTTACATTGCATTATAATTATATTATATTCTCTATTTCTCTCTCTCCCTCTTTATTTCTTTCATTGTTTCATTCTTTTTCTTTCGTTCTTTCTTTTTTTTCTTTTTCCTTCGCTTTCTTTTTTTTACTCTCTCTCTCTCTCTCTCGCAACAGATCCTTCAATCAATTATAAGAAAAGTAAATTTTCCTTCCATTCTTCCTTTCTTTATCCCTCCAATACTTTCATTCCTTTTCTGGCCTTTAGTCTTTTACTTTTACTGTTACATTGCATTATATTTCTCCCTCTGTTATGACTGCAACATCTTATGCCTTTTATCTCTATGCTGTGATCATTATATATCAGCAACGCTCCATCTCTCTATCTCTACATACTGTATATACTGTATGTGAATATTATACATTATACTTATCAGTGATGTTCTCTCTCTCTCTATCTATAGATATATATATACACACACGTATGTATGTACGTACTATACATATATATATACTGTGCTGACTATAGGAAGTGAACACTGTACTCTATATTTTATGTATCAGTGACGTTCCGTCTGTCCGGAGTGACATCCGCTCCTCGGATTGGTCAGAGCAGGTCTGTTAGAAATCACAGGCTCTGTCTTGTTGATGCCTGAGGACATTTCAGAATAATGACAGTCCCTGACACCGGTACCCAGAGAGCCGGTAATCCTCCCGGAATGGAACAGAACATTCTGTCTGCAATCTGTCTCGTCTCTTCTGGATTCAGGACCGTCAGGTGGTAAATGTGTGAAAATAATGGTGTCAGACCTCCCCGCTGACCGATGTGACAATACATCAAGGACAGCAACTGCTGGGCGGCTATGGCATGCACATTTCTGTATATACTGCCTTGATAAGTGATGACTGAACTAAAATCGAAATCGCTCGATTTATATACAGCGATTTGTATTTCTGTCCATCCAGTCCTGATATTTACACAGCGCTGTCACACAGCACAGGTTGGCTCAAGACTTTACTTTTTTCTATTGCATTTAATCAGTACAGCTTGGTCACCTCCCCACCCCCAGCCTCAGGAAATGTAAGTATTGATTGAAGTACTGTGCAGGGGAATTGTGGGACCGCTAAAGACCCGAGTCATTTATGTTAGAGCAGCAGTTCAGCTCTCCAGGATGATATGTTGTTTGATAAAGCACTGTGTATCATAAACAGTTACCAGGTTGTTAAATACTGTTTTCTGACTTTTTTTCCTTAGCTACATCTCAGTAGACATGTGCAATTTGTTTCGTTTTTTTTTTTCGTTTTCCGTTAAAATTCGTTATATTCGCTAAAAATTTTAACGAATGTTCGAATCGAACGAATATGAAAAACAACGAAAATCCAAAATAACCAAATTAGAAACAACGAAACTACGAAAGAAGAAAATCCGAAAAACGAAAACAGGAACAACGAAAATCAAAATGAATGCATTCGTAACTTTTTTTTTTTTTTTGCGATTCGTAATTTTCCGTGTCTCTTACAATGGCGCTGCTTAACGTGCTTCGAATGGATTGAACGAAAAAATTCGGACATTCGTAACTTTTTTTTCGATTTGTAATTTTCCGTGTCTCTTACAATGTAATAATAGCATACACATTACATAACATTATGAATTATGCTTTGATTACGAATCTACGAAAATTAAACTAACGGAAAAACTAATCAACGAAAAAATAACTCTTACGAAAATACGAATCGTTACGAATACGAACACCGACGACTTACGAAATTACGAATCGTTACGAATCAATGGAAACGTTGCAGATCTCCTCCGGCCTTCCCGTCTACATGCCCCCCCAATGACGACTGGATGGCATTTCTCAGGGCAAGTTTCCTGATGGATTGAAACAGACATTTGTAGTCTCTATCGGAAGTCTTTGTGATAGGGTGACAACGCAGGAACACAATTTGGAGACAGAGCGTTGTCACCCTATAACAGGAAGTGCCTGAACAAGGCCCCTAATGGTAGGATCTACGGTTTTAAAAGATTGACTTTTGAAAGAACATTAATGCCCCATACACGCGATCGGATATTCCACCAGCAAAAGTCAGATGAGAGCTTTTGGTCGCAAAATGCGACCGTGTGTGGGCTCCATCTGACTTTTACTGACAGAATTTCAAAAGATTGAGAGCAGGTTCTCTATTTTTCCGACGGAAAAAGTTCCTATCGGAAATTCCGATCGTCTGTAGCAATTCCGACGCGCAAAATTCCTACGCATGCTCGGAAACAATTTGACGCATGCTCGGAAGCTTTGAGCTTAATTTTCTCGGCTCGTCGTAGTGTTGTACGTCACCGCGTTCTTGACGGTCGGAATTTGGAGTGACCGTGTGTATGCAAGACAGTTTAGGCGCCCATCAGAGCTTTTCCGATCGTCTGTAGCAATTCCTACGCATGCTCGGACAGGGCAGTTTTTTCCACTGGACATGCTGGGCAGTTGCCCGGGGGCCCCACTTGTCTGGAGGGCCCCATCCAGGGCTGATCCTCAGTGCTGCAATCTGCTGCTTAAATTGACTGACTGCACTGGTTGCTCACTTCGCCGGCTGGCATCTAGCTAGCAACCAGTGATGTCAATCAGAGGCCGCCCCAACATTCATAGTGCACCGCGGCTGCCCCAGTGGCTAGTGAACAGGCTCCGCCCACCTCTGCCAAGTTCTTCAGACAGCATGGAGAGGGAGCGGGAGCAGAAAGATGGCCCTTGATAGCTGGCGTGCTGCTGTGAGTGACACACTGTACTGCACCAGGCCGGTGGCCTCAAGTAAGTCTAACAATGTCTACTTAAGTAAGTTCAAGTTGTGCATCAAACACAGCCACTGTCTGTGCCCCTCAAAAGCGGCCACTGTGCCCATCAAAGCAGCCACTGTGCCCAGCAAACACTGCCACTGTGCCCATCAAACGCAGCCACTGTGCCCAGCAAAAGCTGCCACTGTGCCCATCAAAGCTGCCACTATGCCCATCAAAGCTGCCACTGTGCCCATCAAACGCTGCCACTGTGCCCATCAAACGCTGCCACTGTGCCCATCAAACTCGTGTTATATTGTCCAAATGTTGTGTTAATGTTTAAACACTGATTTTGTTGGAAGTACCAGCAAATACAGCCTTATAGATAATTTGCATTTTTATTCTCGTGCGTGATCTTATAGACAGGGCCCCAGTGCCCTGTATTGCCCAGGGGCCTATAACGCTCTGAAGATGGCCCTGTGCTCGGAAACAATTTGACGCATGCTCGGAAGCATTGAACTTCATTTTCTCGGCTCGTCGTAGTTCTTCACCGCGTTCTTGGCCGTCGAAAGTTCAGAGAACTTTTGTGTGACCGTGTGCATGCAAGCCAAGCTTGAGTGGAATTCCTTCGGAAAAACCATCCAAGGTTTTTTCCGACGAAAATTCCGATCGTGTGTACGGGGGATTACATATTAAAACTTCAATGAGATTTTAGCGATTGGCTTTACAAGGAGGTTGTCACCATGGCCCATCCCCCGCTTCCTATTATCTATACAGCAGTGTATGCGGCCAGCACCGCTCTTATTGGCAGGGGCAGCGTTAATGATGGTGGAGTTTTGGATAATTATTGAAAGCAGCAACCTATTAAAACAACAAATGCCGGCGTATTTCATCCTCCAGTGTTAATGGAATGACATAATCGGTAATGATATAGGACAGGAATGAGTTATCAGGTGTTTGGTAATTAGGAAGCCGTGTCACCCCATTAATTCTTACCCCGGCCCGGCAGGGTAAGGCGCCATGTTTTATGATGAATAATTAATACAGGCTGTGCGAATACTCCATCCATCTTTGTAATGATGTTTCCATCAAGTATGGGAGTAAAGGGAGAGCCGACTTATCAAGAGTTCTCTGTTCACTTCTCAGAACGAGGACTTCATGTCCTCAACTGACCCATAACAGGCAACATTCAAAGGGTAAACCCACCCCAAAGTCACAATTCAGTTACAGGTTGAGCCCAGTGGGTTCAGCACCTGACTTCTTACAGGTCTTGGATATTCCTAACAGTGAGATTTCCCTGCCATAATATCCTGGCTCTTCTCCTGTCCACCCATCTTTGTGTGTCCCAACTCCTCCTGTATATTCTCCATAATATGAAAAAAATGTAAATCCAGGAGGGATGATGGGGACCCCTCATAATGGGCACAGCAGGTGTACAGACCCGGGAACTCAGCACATAGATGGTAGGAACCCCTCATAATGGGCACAGCAGGTATACAGACCCGGGAACTAAGCACATAGATGGTGGGAACCCCTCATAATGGGCACAGAAGGTGTACAGACCCGGGAACTCAGCACAGGGTTGGTGGGAACCCCTCATAATGGGCACAGCAGGTGTACAGACCCGGAACTTAGCACAGAGTTGGTGGGAAGCCCTCATAATGGGCACAGCAGGTGTACATACCCAGGAACTCAGCACAGAGATGGTGGGAACCCTTCATAATGGGCACAGAAGGTGTGCAGGCCTGGGAACGCAGAACAGGGATGGTGGGAACCCTTCATAATGGGCACAGAAGGTGTGCAGGCCTGGGAACGCAGCACAGGGATGGTAGGAATGTCTCATAATGGGCACAGCAGGTGTACAGACCCTAGAACTTAGCACAGGGATGGTTTGAACCCCTCATAATGGGCACAGCAGGTGTACAGACCTGGAAACTCAGCACAGAGATGGTGGGAACCCCTCATAATGGGCACAGCAGGTGTACAGACCCTAGAACTTAGCACAGGGATGGTGGGAATGTCTCATAACGGGCACAGCAGGTGTACAGACCCTAGAACTTAGCACAGGGATGGTGGAAACCCCTCATAATGGGCACAGCAGGTGTACAGACCCGGGAACTCAGCACAGGGATTGTGTGAACCCTTCATAATAAGCACAGCAGGTGTACAGACCCGGAACTTAGCACAGACTTGGTGGGAACCCCTCATAATGGGCACAGCAGGTTTACAGACCTGGGAACTCAGCACAGGGATTCTGGGAACCCATCATAATGGGCACAGCAGGTGTGCAGGCCTGGGAACTCAGCACAGGGATGGTGGGAATGTCTCATAATGGGCACAACAGGTGTACAGACCCAAGAACTCAGTGCAAGGATGGTGGGTACCAATAATAATAGGCACAGTATACACTTATTGCAATTTTTTTACCAAAAATATGTAGAAGAATACATATCCGCCTAAACTGAGGAAAATATTTTTTCTTCTTTTTTTAAATTTGGGATATTTATTAATTAATTTGGGTACAGTGTTGCATGACCGCGCAATTGTCATTCAATGTTACAGTGCTGAAAGCTAAAAATTGGCCTAGGCAGGAAAAGGGTGAAAATGCCCGGTATTGAAGTGGTTAAAGGGGAACTTTTTAAGGCAATTTGTTTAGGCTAATTTAAATGAATGAAGGCAAATTTACTATTTCTGTAGCAAAATAAAATTTGTTTAAACTGGTCTTTTGCGCCTGTGTCAACGTTCACGTTAGAGGTCGAATGTTGCGTTATCTGTAGCCCTGTGTATATAACGTGCCTTTCCTGACAATGAGCCACCAAACAAAACACAGCCAGATGAAAGCCGCGCTCCCTATACAAAGAATGCGTTTTATTGAATTCTGCGTCTCGTTTCTGGTTATTTAATTAAGGAGCATTGTGGTGGGTCCGTAGAGATGTCACATGTGCCAGTTCTTCAATGATTCCTCTACTTCACAAGCACCCGGAAATCCCGGCGACGCCACATCAAAAAGCGACTATGAAAGATGTTTTTTTTTTTTTTTCAAAACTTTGAGCTTAACATTTTAAACTTGATCCTGTGACCGGCAGATAAAAATCATCGCTCCGCGTGAGATAGCCTCAAAAGGCCACAGCAAGTAAACCGCAGATGGCTTAAGAGAATTATACCGTTCTCTATGTGTCAAGCCAATAAATAATTCCTTAAATCTTAAAATAACATTGTGGATTAAAGGCGGATTGTGAGGATAGGTCTCGGGGGAAGGTATGTAGCAGGCAGAGGTCCTATGCAGATTACTAATCAATATTTGAGGTTGGCGGCGGGATTGGCAGGCAGATCGCAGGCCCAACTGCCGTTCAGGTGCAGAGTCTAGCTCTGTGACGGATCCTGCAGCGCTGCCGTACATATAATGAGGATTTGTTCAGGAGTGTATTTATCTCTAGAGTGACTTAGATTTAAGGTGATTTCTTTTATTGAATAACTTGTGTTATTAAAGATACAACGTTTCCGGGTAGCTTAGATCCCTTCTTCAGGGTTTATACATTTCCCTTTATACATTGTATCATTTATAGTCTGAAGAAGGGATCAAAGACTTCCTGAAAACTTGCACTTGCAATAACTAAAGTTAGCCAATAAATAAATCACTTAAACTAAACTTTTTAAAAAAAATTATAATTTTTTTATTAATTGCTAAAACAGTACAAGCCTCTATTACTGCTCCAGGGTGGTGATCTCCAAATAGTGGCCCATGGGCCAGGATATGACCGTTCCCTTGCCTTTATCTAGCTCTTGGGGCTAATGGTGTATTTAGGTTTTGTGTTGCCCTAGGCTTGACTAAACTCGTGCACCCCCTAATTTAAATATGACCCACCCCTTCCTGTCAAGGCCACACCCATTCATGTTTAACACACACCATGTCATCTGTAAACCACACCCCCTTCCCCTTAAAGCTCCAGCTTTTCCTCTAAAGCCCCATACACACGGTCGGATTTTCCGATGGATTCTGTCCTATCAGACAATGTTGTCGGAAATTCCGACCGTGTGTATGCACCATCGGACAGTTTCCATCGGATTGTCCGACGGACAAAGTCCTATCTCCTGCTGGATAGATTTTTTGACAACAAAGTCCGATCACACCAAATCCGATCGTGTGTAGCGAATTCCGACGGACAAAGTGCTACGCATGCTCAGATCACATTACAAGACCAAAGCTATTGGCTACTAGCCTCTACGTAGTCCCGTCGTAGGCAACAAACGTCACCACGTTCAGAATGATCGGATTTTCCGACAACTTTGTCCGACCGTGTGTATGCAACACCAACATCGGACAAAGTACGACGGACATGATCCGACGGACCTGGTCCTCGGATAATCCGAGCGTGTGTATGGGGCTTTAGAGCTCCACCTCTTCCTCTCTGTACATTAAAAGTGCATACCAAGTGCCTACTTGTATATTTTGTTGTTCTGTATACCATTTTAAATGTTGTATCTATTATTTTAAGAGATAATAATCATCAGATAAAATAGTGAAATAGCCTCATCAGTGCAGCCTCATTCGTGACCATCAGTGCAGCCTCATCAGTGCACATCAGTGCAGCCTCATCAGTGCCCATCAGCGCAGCATATCAGTGCTGCCTTATCAATGCAGCAGTGCAGCTTATTAGTGTCGCCTCTTCAGGGGCCACCAGTGAAGCCTATCAGTGCCCATCAGTGCTGCCTCATCAGTGCGGTCTCATCAGTGGCCATCAGTGCAGCCTTATCAGGGGCCACCAGTGCAACCTCATCATGGGCCACCAGTGCAGCATATCATTGCCCACCAGTGCAGCATATCAGTGCCCATCAGTGCAACATATCAATGCTGCCTTATTAGTAGAGGCTCCATCAGTGCAGCTTATCAGTGCCGCCTCATCAGTGGCCATCAGTGCAGCCTCATCAGGGGCCACCAGTGCAGCCTCATCAGGGGCCACCATTGAAGCCTATCAGTGCAGAATATCAGTGACCATCAGTGCAGCTTATCGGTGCCACCCCATCAGTGGTCATCAGTGCTGCCTCATCAATGACCATCAGTGCAGCCTGTTAGTGCCCATCAGTGCAGCATATCAGTGTAGCCCCATCAGTGCAGCTTATCAGTGCCGCCTCGTGGCTGTTAGTGCAGCCCTATCAGTGCCTAGTAGTGCAGCATATCAGAGCTGCCCTATCAGTGCATCCCCATTAGTGCCCATCAGTGCAGTTTATCAGTACCCATCACTGCTGCCTCATCAGTGGCCATCAGTACCGCCTATCAGTGCAGCCTTATGTAACTGGATTAGTAAGATTACTCCTATCTTGTAAGATATTTGGACTTGGGTTCGCTGCCACTGATTGAAATCAAAGGGTTATTTCACTTATTTGTATAATGACTAGGAAGTCCCTAGTCATTATACAAATAAGTGAAATGCTGTGGCAGCAACCACAAGTCCAAATATCTTATAAGATAGAAGTACAAGGGGACAAGGATCATGAAGGATGTTAAATAAATGAAATTAATTATACTGAAATGATGCCATACCTGGCTGGGGGCTTCCCTCCTCACTTGTCTGCGCTATTAAAACAGAGCCTGGGACGGGAGGAAGTTAGATATCATAATTTCCTCCCAAGGGAGACTGAGCAGAGACTGCGAGCCAGGCCTTCTCATCCACATCAGTGCCTGACATCATAAATGTGCTTCTGGAAGAATGGTCAAACATTCCCATAGACACACTCCTAAACCTTGTGGACGGCCTTCCCAGAAGAGTTGACGCTGTTATAGCAGCAAAGGGTGGGCCAACTCAATATTGAACCCTACGGACTAAGACTGGGATGCCATTAAAGTTCATGTGTGTATAAAGGCAGGCGTCCCAATACTTCTGGTAATATAGTGTATGTAGCTATTTAGCCTTCCATAGCATGTAGGAAGATGGGACATAATACTACATGAACTTTGTCCCCTGGGGATCAGAACATTGTAATAAAAAACGACTCTTCTATTTAAAGCCTAATGCGGCATATACACGGTCGGAATTTCCGATGGGAACAGTCCGATGGGAGCTTTTCATCGGATTTTCCGATCGTGTGTATGCCCATCGGTCTTTTTCTGTCGGAATTTCCGACGGACTTTGGATTGAGAACCTGTTCTTAATTTTTCCGATGGAAAACCTTTCTATCGGATTTTCCGATCGTGTGTATGCAATTCCGACACGCAAAATTCCGACGCATGCTCGGAAACAATTTGACGCATGCTCGGAAACAATTGGACGCATGCTCAGAAGCATTAAACTTCCCTTTTATAGTGCTGTCGAACGTGTTGTATGCCGCGGTGTTATTGACCGTCGGAATTTGGTGTGACCGCGTGTAGGCAAGACAGTTTGAGTGAAATTCCGTCGGAATTCCGGCGGTAAAAACCATCAGAGCTTTTTCCGACGAGAATTCCGACCAGGGCCGGATTCCCCACAAGGCCACCGAGGCCAGGCCTCGGGGCAGCACTGGTGCAGGGGCGGCGCCGCTTCTGCCGCAACTTCGCTGCTTTAGCTGGAAACTCCCACCCACTAGCCAGCCCGTTTTGTCAGCACCGCTGCTTATTTCACGGGGACCGATCGGGCTTGTGTATTCCCACTTCCTGGTGACTGGAACGCACCATAGGGCGGACGTGATGTCATCAGCCGGAAATGATGGGCGCGTTGCCGCCCATGTCTTGCATCATTTCCGGCTGATGACATCACATCCGCCTTATCGTGCGTTCCACCGCTACCAGGAAGTGGAAATACACAAGCCTGATCGGTCCCCGTGAAAAAAAGCAGCGGTGCCGGCGAAACGGGCTTGCTAGCGGGTGGGAGTTTGCCGCCCCCCTGAATGTGCCCCTGAATGTCCCCTGTCCACAGAGTCCCTTCTTGGTCCAGACACGACAGCCCACAGACAGTGGGCATCAGGGCTGCTGTTAGAAATGATGGGGCCCCGTACATCCAACCTGACGGGGACCCCTTTGACCCGGTGGCAGGCGACGTGGCAAGTGACACCCTGCATCCGCTGACAAGTGACGTGGCAAGTGACACCCTGCATCTGCTGACAAGTGACATGGCAAGTGACACCATGCATCCGCTGACAAGTGACGTGGCAAGTGTCACCCTGCATCTGCTGACAAGTGACGTGGCAAGTGACACCCTGCATCCGCTGACAAGTGACGTAGCAAGTGACACCCTGCATCCGCTGACAAGTGACGTGGCAAGTGACACCCTGCATCCGCTGACAAGTGACGTGGCAAGTGACACCCTGCATCCGCTGACAAGTGACATGGCAAGTGACACCCTGCATCTGCTGACAAGTGACGTGGCAAGTGGCACCCTGCATCCGCTGACAAGTGACGTGGCAAGTGACACCCTGCATCTGCTGACAAGTGACGTGGCAAGTGACACCCTGCATCTGCTGACAAGTGAGGTGGCAAGTGACACCCTGCATCCGCTGACAAGTGACATAGCAAGTGACACCCTACATCCGCTGACAAGTGACGTGGCAAGTGACACCCTACATCCGCTGACAAGTGACGTGGCAAGTGACACCCTGCATCCGCTGACAAGTGACGTGGCAAGTGACACCCTGCATCCGCTGACAAGTGACGTGGCAAGTGACACTCTGGATCCGCTGACAAGTGACGTGGCAAGTGACACTCTGGATCCGCTGACAAGTGATGTGGCAAGTGACGTGGCAAGTGACACCCTGCATCTGCTGACAAGTGACGTGGCAAGTGACAATCTGCAACATGTGGCAAGTGACAATCCGCATCTGAAGGCAGGTGACGTTGGCAAGTGACATGCTCAGGCTCCGACAGATTCTGCTTATGGTGAATTGAACTATTTTATTTTATATAACAATGTAATAATAGAAATATTGCACTTCAATCATTTTTTTTGCGATACGGCACTGCGTCGATTTAACTGACAATTGCGCAAATGTGATCTATTGTAGCAGTCATCGATAAAGGACGAGAATGGTGGGTGTGTGTGTGTGTAGGGGGGGGGGGGGGGGCGGCATTGAAGGACCCGGCCTTGGGGCGGCAAAGGGAGTAAATCCGGGCCTGATTCCGACCGTGTGTACGCGGCATTATAGTGACCTTGCACTGCCAACGCAGATGGTCCAGCCATGGCAAACAATAGCGCACAGATCCTTACCTCACCCCCATAAACAATATTTTGCTGATCTTGATTTGTGCCCCCTGTAGAATTTTATATCCGCGGTTCGATGTGCGAGTCTGGTTTTTTATCTGCGCATTGTAATCCTAATCCTGAGAGCTATAAATAAAGTGCTGCATACTACTAGAGAATCAATGCCTACGCGGCTCATAATACGTGCAACCAATCGCCCGGCATTGTAATTAGGTCCTCGGAGTGAAATATTTTTTAGGGCTGTATAGAGTGACTTCCCAGTGATTTACGTGTGAAGATGGGGATGGAGGCAACATGCTCGTCTGGGCTGCTTTAATGCTTGTAGGAAAGAGCTGCGGAATTTTGGTCTCGGGGATGTTTCAGTCAAAGAACATTAACGGCATCTGTAGAAGGTCCATCAAGATGCAGTATCACCAAGAGGCATCAGACAAAATGAAGCTTGGACAGCTAGGCGTCACATTTCATGTCGCAGAAAGCCTCAGGACCCACCTATAAATAGAAGGGAATCGCTTGGCCTTTGTGAAGTTTAAGGGACACTCTAGTCATCAGTGGCGGCTAGTGAAGTTTTAGGATGGGGGGGGGGCGCCAGACCTTCCTTTTTGACCCCTCCCACTTGGTAAAAATTAGCATGGTTTCAGCGAAATAGTGGGCGTGGCTCTAAGGTGGTGTGGTCAGCGTCTGAGACGAACGAGGGATGGAGGGAGATGGAGAGAGGGATGGAGGGAGATAGAGAGAGGGATGGAGGGACAGCAGGCCCAGATCCTACACAACTATAGAAATATGTGTATTCTAGAAAGTTTAACAATCAGCAGATAGAGATACTCCAAACACCTGGTGTTAGCACTTCAATCATCCCGGCACCATGGTTGTTATGGTGTCAGGATAATTGAAGCGCATTGTTTCTATTATTACATTGTAATATAAAATGAAGTCATGTCCCAGGAGGCTGCGGGTCCATTCAGAAAGTGCAGCGCGGCATGGTTTCCTGAATGTTTTTCCCTTGTTGTACAGTATGTCATTGTGATTTAGGAAATATATGTAATGTCAGTTTAGGGCAAATTAATTTACTATTCATAACTCTACCTATTAATTGGAAAAATGTCCCTTCCATTGGTGGTTAGTGGGAAGAATGCCCTTTACATTGGTGGTCGCTAAAAGGAACGCTCCTTACATTGGTGGCCAGAGGGAAGAATGCTCCTTACATTGGCGGCCAGAGGGAAGAATGCTCCTTACATTGGTGGTCAGTGGGAGTAATGCTCCCTACATTGGGGGTCAGTGAGAATAATGCCCCTTACATTGGTGGTCGCTAAAATGAACGCTCCTTACATTGGTGGCCAGAGGGAAGATTGTTCCCATAATTGGCAGTCAGTGGAAAGAATGCTCCTTACATTGTTGGTCAATGGGATTAACGCTACTTACATTGGTGGTCAGTAAGAAGAATGATCCTTACATTGGTGGTCAGTGGGAAGAATGCTCCTTACATTGGTGGCCAGAGGGAAGAATGCTCCTTACATTGGTGGTCATTGGGAAGAATGCTCCTTACATTGGTGGTCAGTGGGAGTAATGCTCCCTACATTGGGGGTCAGTGAGAAGAATGCCCCTTACATTGGTGGTCGCTAAAAGGAATGCTCCTTACATTGGTGGCCAGAGGGAAGAATGTTCCCGTAATTGGTAGTCAGTGGAAAGAATATCAGTTACATTGTTGGTCAATGGAATTCATGCTACTTACATTGGTAGTCAGTAAGAAGAATGCTCCTTATATTGGTGGTCAGTAGGAAAATGTCCCTTACATTGATGATCAGTGGGACGAATACTTCATACACTGGTGGTCAGTGGGAAGAATGTCCCTTACATTGGTGGTCAGTGTGTAGAATGCTCTTTACAATGGTGGTCAGTAGGAAGAAAGACCCTTACATTGATGATCAATTGGTAGAATGCTCCTTACATTGATGATCAATTGGTAGAATGCTTCTTACATTGGTGGTCAGCAGGGAGAATGGACCTTCCATTGGTGGTCAGTGGGGAGAATGCCCCTTACATTGTTGATCAATGGGAATATTGCTACTTACATTGGTGGCCAGTGGGTACAGTATTGGTCGGTGGAAAGAATGCTCACCCTACAGAGAGCTAATAAGATAATTGATGTCCATGGTTAGTTATCCGAGAGACAGAAATTGATTACTGCTCAAGGAACCATAGCAACCTTTCAAGGAACACTGGTTGAGAAAGACTGATCTAGATGATAGATGGACTTCAGATATTTGAAATTGTTTAAATATTTGTAACTTATATGACTTATTGTTTCTTCTTATTGGAACTGCCTGTGCATGCTTGAAGAAGTGGACTTTGTTCCAAGGAAGGTGTTGGGTAAAAATTAGCTATAACAGCTTCAACTCTTCTGGGAAGGCTGTGCACAAGGTTTAGGAGGGTGTCTATGGGAGTGTTTGACCATTCTTCTAGAAGCCTATTTGCAAGGTCAGGCACTGATGTTGGACGAGAAGGCCTGTGACACGTACCTTGGAGGTGAGCCTGGCATGCAGAGGGAGACCTCTTGTACAGCCCTGGTTCCCGAGTCACTGGAGTTGAGTCAGTGACCGTAGGAGCACAGTGAGGTATGAGTGCCTGCAGAGTTCTCTTGGCTGGAGATGATGGCAGCTGAACAAGAGTCAGCTTAGGTGCTGTGGATGCAGGATACAGGTGCGCTGCGGATGCAGGTCAGAAGATGCAAGAGCGCTGAGGGGTAGCGGATGCAGATGCACTAAAGATGCAAGACAGCAGGCAGGAGAAAGGTCAGACAAGCCAGGTCATACACAGCGGATCAGTCAGCAGAGACGACAGGCAAGGAATGGTCAGAGTTCAGGCCAGCTTGGTAACGGAGGCTCAGGCAGAGTAAACAGAGCAAGGTTAAGGAATCCAAGGGTCCGGACTGGAGACAGCAGCGAAGTCAGGAAACCGGGTCAGTATTATATCAGATGCAGGCTCAGGATCAGGTCACAGGGTAAAGCTGCAGATCAAACAGCAGTGAACTAGAGCAGCTGAAGCCCATTTTAAAGGCCACTGGACGCCAAGGAATAGTTACTGTGCGCGTGTGCGCGATCCCCGCGATCTGCGCACGCGCATTCACATTGGCGCACGTCTGTTCACCGCTGGATGCCTATTGCGCCTCTGTGATCCTGTGTGCCTTATGCCGCGTACACACGGTCGGAATTCTCGTCGGAAAAAGCTCTGATGGTTTTCCCGTCGGAATTCAGACGGAATTTCGCTCACACTGTCTTGCCTACACACGGTCACACCAAATTCCGACGGTCAATAACACCACGCCTTAAAAAACGTTCGACTGCACTATAAAAGGGAAGTTTAACGCTTCTGAGCATGTGTCGAATTGTTTCCGAGCATGCGTCAGAATTTTGCGTGTCGGAATTGCATACACACGATCGGAAAATCCCATAGAAAGGTTTTCCGTCGGAAAAATTAAGAACAGGTTCTCAATCCAAAGTCCGTCGGAAATTCCGACAGAAAAAGACCGATGGGCATACACACGGTCGGAAAATCTGATTAAAAGCTCCCATCGGACTGTTTCCATCGGAAATTTCGACCGTGTGTACGCCGCATTAGACTAGCTGCAGGACTATGAGCAGGGCTTTCATGACAGCCTGGCTCGCAGTCTTCGCTCTAATTCATCCCAAAGGTGTTCTTTTGGGTTGAGGTCAGTCAAGTTCCTCCACCCAAAACTCCCTCATCCATGTCTTTATGGACAGTCTTTATGCGCAGTCATATTGGAACAGGAAGGGGCCGTCCCTAAACTGTTCCCACAAAGTTGGGATCATGAAATTGTCCAAAATGTCTTGGTATGCTGACGCCTTAAGAGTTCCCTTTACTGGAACTAAGGGGCCAACCCCAACCCCTGAAATGCAACCCCCACACCATAATCCCCCTCCACCAAATGATTTGGATCAGTGCACAAAGCAAGGTCTATAAAGACATGAATGAGCGAGTTTGGGGTGGAGGAACTTACTGGCCTGCACAGGATGAATTAGAGCGGAGACTGGGAGTCAGTCCTTCTCGTCTGACATCAGTGCCTGACCTCGCCTGCTTCTGGAAGAATGGTCAAACATTCCCATAGACAACACTCCTAAACCTTGTGGACAGCCTTCCCAGAAGAGTTGAAGCTGTTATAGCTGCAAAGGGTGGGCCAACTCCATATGGAACCCTACGGACTATTGCCCCGTACACACGGTCGGAAAATCCGACCACAAAATCCATCGGATTTTGTCCGACACTGGTGTTGCATACACACGGCCTAAGACGGGACTACGTAGAGGCTAGTAGCCAATAGCTTTGGTCTTGTAATGTGATCTGAGCATGCGTGGCACTTTGTCCGTCGGACTATGCTACACACGATCGGAATTGGTGTGATCGGAAAATTTGAGAGCAGGAGATAAAACTTTGTCCGTCGGACAATCCGATGGAAAATGTCCGATGGTGCCTACACACGGTCGGAATTTCCGACAACATTGTCCGATAGGACAGAATCCATCGGAAAATCCGACCGTGTGTATGGGGCTTAAGACTGGGATGCCATTAAACTTCATGTGCGTGTAAAGGCAGGTGTCCCAATACTTTTGGTAAAACAGTGTATCACAAATATCCCTTTTACATTCTTTTCATTAACTAGTATTTTAGTTTTTCTGTAACGGGGAGGTTGGTGTTCCTCCCCGTACAGGTGGCTGAAGAAACGTCAGGGTAAGATAGATGAAACCCATGGCTTTCCTCTGGCCTGACCTTATTTGTCATATCAATGGGACTATTCAGAGAGTCTCATTACCGTTCCCGTGCAGGGTAGTGAATAGCCGGATGGATTCCGCTCTGTGACTGCGGCTAAATTATCACCTATCATTTTCCGAACGCGGCGGATCGTCCTGGTATTCGGTGGAGACGATAAAGGAAGAGAATTGTTACAATGTCCCAGGGATGGTGGGAGAGTCTTCTAATGTTTCTTCACGAGAGAGGACACATGACCCTTCATTCACAGGAGCCATTATTAATGAGATCTTCACTGTACTGTATAGAAAGTTGTCTCATGTTTCTCCAGGAACATCAGTCACTAAACCATTTGTCTTGTTTCTCTCAAAAGCTGTATCTGTCTGCACTGCTAAAGTGGACCGAGTATGATATGTTAAGTGCAGCATGTGCAGTAATGTCAGTGTAATGCCTTGTACACACGAGCGGACTTTCCTGCGGGAATGTCCGCCGGACTGAAGTCCGCCGGACAATCCGCCCGTGTGTGGGCGCCGGCAGACTTTTTGGCACCAAAAGTCCGGCGGACTAAGTCTGAAGTTTTGTTTTCAAATTGTCCGCTGAACTTGGCAGTCCGGCAGACAATCCCGCGGTTAGTAGGCTAGTCCGCCGGACTTTGGAAATGAACGGACTTGCCGATCATCGGAAAGTCCGTTCATTTAGAACGTGACTTCAGGTAGATGGGGCTAGGGAAGGCAGTGAATGCCGCCGCGCTAGCCCCGTCACCTGGCATGGATTTAAAGGGAATCCCCATGCCGAAAAAACGGCGTGCCCCCCCAAATCCATCTCAGCCCTTATCCGAGCACGCAGCCTGGCCGGCCAGGAAAGGGGTGGGGACGAGCAAGCGCCTGAGCCGTACCAGGCCGCGTGCCCTCAACATGGGGGTGCCCTGGAGAAAGGGGGGCCGTGCGGCCCCCCCACCCCAAAGCACCTTGTCCCCATGTTGATGAGGACAAGGACCTCTTCCCGACAACCCTGGCCGCTGGTTGTCAGGGTCTGCGGGCAGGTGGCTTATCGGAATCCGGGAGCCCCTAATAAGGGGGCCCCCAGATCCCGGCCCCCCATGTGAATGAGTATGGGGTACGATGTACCCCTACCCATTCACCTAAGGTGTAAAGTGTAAATAAAAAAAAAAACACAATTTTTAAAAAAATATTTTATTGCACTGCTTTATTACCTCTCACTTACCTCTCACTTCTTCCGTCTTGGGGGGTCTTCTCGCCGACTCCTCCGCTATTTTACCTAGCTCTTTTACCGAGCAGAGGAGCCCAGCTACCTTCTTCGTCGTCGCCGCCGTCGTCTGGGGGTCTTCCGGGGGTCTTCCGGGGTCCCTTCTGTTCTTGCCGCTGTCGACGCTTTCTGCGCCGCCTTCTTCTTCCTCTTCTTCTTCCGATGTTGACTCGTCGCTGTCTCTGGCCGGAATGGCAGAGCCGCGCTGTGTTGGGACTTATATAGGGACAAGGGGGCAGGGTCACATGCTCATGTCACATGGTGACCCCGCCCCTCATGATGTCACAGTCCCGGAGGATGCTGGGACTGTGACATCAGGGGGGCGGGGTCACCATGTGTCATGAGCATGTGACCCTGCCCCCTTGTCCCTATATAAGTCACAACATAGTGTGGCTCTGCCATTCCGGCCAGAGACAGCGACGAGTCAACATCGGAAGAAGAAGAAGAAGAAGAAGAGGAAGAAGAAGAAGAATGCGGCGGCGCAGAAAGCGACAACAGCGGCAAGAACAGAAGAGACCCCGGAAGACCCCCGGAAGACCCCCGAAGGCGGATCGAGACCCCCCAGACGACGTCGGCGACGACGAAGAAGAAAGCCGGTCTCCTCTGCTCGGTAAAAGAGCTAGGTAAAATAGCGGAGGAGTCTGGCGAGAAGACCCCCCAAGACGGAAGAAGACCCCCGGAGCAGTGCAATAAAATATTTTTTTTAAATTGTGTGTTTTTTTTATTTACACTTTACACCTTAGGTGAGTACCCCATACTCATTCACATAGGGTGGGGGTCGGGATCTGGGGGCCCCCTTATTAAAGGGGCTCCCGGATTCCGATAAGCGCCCGCAGACCCCGACAACCAACGGCCAGGGTTGTCAGGAAGAGGCCCTTGTCCTCAACATGGGGACAAGGTGCTTTGGGGTGGGGGGCCGAACGGCCCCCCTTTCCCCAGGGCACCCCCCGAGTTGAGGGCACGCGGCCTGGTACGGCTCAAGAGGGGGGGCGCTTGCTCGTCCCCACCCCTTTCCTGGCCGGGGGGGCTGCGTGCTCGGATAAGGGTCTGAGATGGATTTGGGGGGGACCCCACGCTGTTTTTCGGCGTGGGGATTCCCTTTAAAACCATGCCAGGTGACGGGGCTAGTGCGGCGGCATTCACTGCCTTCGCTAGCCCCGTCTACCTGAAGTCACGTTCTAAATGAACGGACTTTGCTCCGTGTGTGGGCAAGTCCATTCATTTTCAAAAGTCCCGGACTTTTTCCCGCGGATTGTCCGCCGGAGAAGTCCGGGCGTGTGTGGGCAAGTCACACGCTCGGAAAGTCCGGCGAAGCCCCGCTGGAAGGTCCGGCGGAATGTCTGCCGGACTAGGTCCGGCGGAGATTCCCGCGGGAAAGTCCGATCGTGTGTACGAGGCATAAGACTTCTAGGGATTATTACATCTCACAGAAATCACAGTACTCCCTCTGACAATGCCTTCATCTGCTTTTCTCTCCAGAAGGATGGCGCCATCTTTGTTCAGGCATCATTCAGGGTCACCATTTACTTCCTGGATTGAGATACCGGTATAGAGATGCAGTTCCACTTGGTGAAAATGGGCATGGTTTCTGCGAAATAGTGTCTCGAAGGTGGTGTGGTTGGCGTCTGAGATGAACAAGGGATGGAGGGGGAGGGAGAGAGGGATGGAGGGACAGCAGGCCCAGATCCTACACAACTATAGAAATATGTGTATTCTAGAAAGTTTAACAATCAGCAGATAAAGATATTCCAAACACCTGGTGTTAGCGCTTCAATTATCCCGGCACCATGGTTGTTATGGTGTCAGGATGATTGAAGCGCATTATTTATATTATTACATTGTAATATAAAATGAAATCATTCAACTCACCCTAATGCAGAATCAGCGGGAGCCCTGAACGTGTCATTAGCCACGTCGCCTGTCACCAGATGCCATAAGGTGCCCTCAGCGGAGTCCCTCCTTACATGCAGCCTGTGTCCCACCAAATGAAGCCTGTGTCTCACCAAATGCAGCCTGAGTCCCACCAAATGCAGCCTGTGTCTCACCAAATGCAGCCTGTGTCCCTCCAAATGCAGCCTGTGTCTCACCAAATGCAGCCTGTGTCTCACCAAATGCAGCAGCCTGTGTCTCACCAAATGCAGCCTGTGTCTCACCAAATGCAGCCTGTGTCCCACCAAATGTAGCCTGTGTCTCACCAAATGCAGCCTGTGTCTCACCAAATGCAGCCTGTGTCTCAAATGCAGCCTGTGTCTCACCAAATGCAGCCTGTGTCCCACCAAATGCAGCCTGTGTCCCACCAAATGCAGCCTGTGTGTCACCAAATGCAGCCTGTGTCCCCAATGCAGCCTGTGTCTCACCAAATGCAGCCTGTGTCTCACCAAATGCAGCCTGTGTCCCACCAAATGCAGCCTGTGTCTCACCAAATGCAGCCTGTGTCTCACCAAATGCAGCCTGTGTCTCACCAAATGCAGCCTGTGTCTCACCAAATGCAGCCTGTGTCTCACCAAATGCAGCCTGTGTCCCACCAAATGCAGCCTGTGTGTCCCACCAAATGCAGCCTGTGTCCCACCAAATGCAGCCTGTGTCCACCAAATGCAGCCTCACCAAATGCAGCCTGTGTCCCACCAAATGCAGCCTGTGTGTCCCACCAAATGCAGCCTGTGTCCCACCAAATGCAGCCTGTGTCTCACCAAATGCAGCCTGTGTCCCCACCAAATGCAGCCTGTGTCACCAAATGCAGCCTGTGTCCCCACCAAATGCAGCCTGCAGCCTGTGTCCCACCAAATGCAGCCTGTGTCTCACCAAATGCAGCCTGTGTCCCCACCAAATGCAGCCTGTGTCTCACCAAATGCAGCCTGTGTCCCACCAAATGCAGCCTGTGTCCCACCAAATGCAGCCTGTGTCCCACCAAATGCAGCCCCACCAAATGCAGCCTGTCCCACCAAATGCAGCCTGTGTCCCACCAAATGCAGCCTGTGTCCCACCAAATGCAGCCTGTGTCTCACCAAATGCAGCCTGTGTCCCACCAAATGCAGCCTGTGTCACCACCAAATGCAGCCTGTGTCCCCCCAAATGCAGCCAGCCTGTGTCACATCAAACCCCCCTCCCCCCCCGTTCTCCGTGGGAGCACAGCGGTACTTACCTTGCTGTGTTGTCCTCTCCTGCGGTGTCCCCTTCCACTGGCAGCAGCTTCCCAGCATAGCTAGAGAACTGACCACAGTGTGCTATCCTGCCTAGTGCGGTCAGTTTTTAATAGAAAAGCAAGGGAACTAGCTGGAAAAAACAGGGATTTTACTTAAAAGGAAGAAAAACAAAGAGAACAGGGGACTTTCTCATACAAGTACATGGTACAGCAGCCACATACTGTACCAGGAATATCCTGACACGCCCTTGCTGCACAGCCATTCACTGGGAAGCTCAGTGTGCTGCTGCTTCTCCTTCCCGAGCTCATATGCAGCTGAGAACAGAGGGAATGTGATCACTTATAAAAAAGGGGAAAAATGTATTTATAATGTTTTATATCTATACAAAAAATGTTTTTCCTTTCATTTCTATTTTTAACCAAATGGGTTGCTTTACAAGGCGATCGTTCACAATCACTTTAATGCACCGGAGAAATCTAAACGGGCCCCCCTGGTGTCTATTGTGCTGCAATCCCTCCAGTCTCTCAAGTGTCTTCTCTTCTGTCCTTCACTTGCACTAGTGATTAGGAATTCACAGACATCTCCTGTCCCCTCATCCTCCACACGTGTCCGGCGCTCCCCCCACCAAATAAAAGACGCGGGAGTGAAAATATTTATCTGCGTTACAAGTGACAACAGCGAAAGGACGTTCTCCGCTCCCCCTGAAGACATGTTTGCGCAGGGAGCCACGTTCGATTTGCTGATAAATATGTAAACAGGTTATTTGCACAGTGGCTGTCTTTATTACATTGTAGAATAATGGGAAGAAAACCTTTTTTTAGGAGTTTATTTGGAACGCCGCATATTTTTTTTTTTGGAAAATAGGAATAAATCTCAGCGTGCCGCACCTTGAAACACAGGACAGGCGCTGCGTGATCTACTTCACGCCGAGCCTCCGAAACGAAAGATTTTTTATTTATTAGGCGAGGAGCGGCAAAGATGGAGGAAATTGATGAAACACTCACAGCGGCCGCCCTTTGAGGTTATATACTGTTCTGGAAGAGTGCGTTCATCCTCCAGCGACTTTAATTACTTTGTTTGTGGACGGTTATCCTGCAACTTTTACTAATTATGTACTTTGCTTTTTCAGGTCTTCCTATGTGTTCTGTCTTTTATTTTTCTTGCAGTGGGACATTCCTTTGAAGGTGGGAATAAATTCAGAAGCCAAAAAAAGAATAATCTTTGCCACTGTTTCAGCTCTGATCATTATACGGTCAGCCAAGCTCCTTAAACTACCTGAACAAAGTTTACCAGTTCCTTCCACCTGCCCCTTTGGTCGGGCTAAGACTTGTAAGGGGGTGTTAGTTCCCTTTTAGGCCCAGGCCCTCTGTTTTTTATGCCTGGGACTTGTTATGGGAATAACAGTGGGAATAACAGAAGGTACAAGTGGGAATAGCAGCAAGTCCCATGGAAATAGCAGAAGGTTCTCAATGTGGGAGAGCCTGGGGGTTGTAGAGTTTGGACATCCTTGTGGTGAAGGGTGACGAGTCTTCCCTGAGTGGGCCCACTCCCATTACTTGGGCACCAGGACTTACTGAGTCATGGAAAGTTGAATCCCATGGAGGTCTCCAATGTGGGAGGGCCTGGGGGTTGTAGAGTTTGGACATCCTTGTGGTGAAGGGTGAGTCTTCCCTGAGTGGGCCCACTCCCATTACTTTGTCACCAGGACTTACTGAGTCATGGAAAGTTGAATCCCATGGAGTTTTCCAGTTGTAGAGTTTGGATGTCCTTGAAGTGAAGGGTGGCCCACTGCCGTTACTTGGGCACCAGAACTTAATGAGTCATAAACAGTTGAAGCCCATGGAAGGAAAGTTTGCAAAAGAGAGAGGTAGGACAATAAGTGGGACAATGCCCAAGGAATAGCAGAAGGTACAAGTGGGATTAGCAGAAAGTCCCATGGGGAATAGCAGAAGGTTCTTGTCGTGGGAGGAACTGAGACATTTGTTATACAAGTGAGAATAGCAGAAGGTCCCCGGTGTTGGAGGGACTAGGGGTTGTAGACTTTTGACATCCTTGTGGTGAAAGGTTCCCACTTCCATTACTTGGGCACCAGGACCTACTGAGTCATGGAAGGTTGAATCCCATGGAGGTCCCCAGTCATAGCAAAAGGTCCCAAATGTGGGAGGAACTGGAGGTTGTAGAGTTTGGATGTCCTTGTAGCGAAGGGTGGCCCACTTCATTACTTGGGCACCAGAACTTATAAACAGTTGAAGCCCATGGAAGGAAAATTTGCAAAAGAGAGAAGTATGACAATAAGTGGGACACTTGCCTTGGGAATAGCAGAAGGTACAAGTGGAATCAGCAAGAAGTCCCATGGGAATAGCAGAAGGTTCTCCCATTACTTGGGTACCAGGTTTTACTGAGTCATGGAGAGTTGAATCCCATGTAGGTTCCCAGGAATGGCATAAGGTCCCCAGTATGGGAGGGACTGGGGGTAGTAGAGAGACACTGCTTTAGGTAACAGCAGAAGGTACACGTGGGAATAGCAGGAAGTCCCCTGGAATAGCAGAAGGCCCCCAATGTGAGAGGGCCTGGAGGTAGAGTTTGGACATCTTTGTGGTGAAGGGTGGTTCTTACCTCAGTGGACCCACTTCCATTACTTGAGCGCCAGGACTTATTAAGTCACATATATTTAAAGTCCCCCTTTTTGGTGGGTGTTTGCACAGTATTTACAAATTGAGGGGATGGTACCCCTGAGGAAATGTAACAAAATTTTTTTGTGGATTCTACTTCTGAGATATTTGCTATACAAGTGAGAGTAGCAGATGGTCCCCAGAAATAGCAGAAGGATCCCGATGTGGAAGGAACTGGTGGTTGTAGAGTTTGGACAGCCTTGTGGTAAAGAAAGGTTCCCTAAGTGTGCCCACTCCTGAACACGTTGAATCCTATGGGGGTCAAATTTATAAAAGAGAGAAGTGGGACAATGCAGTTGGAATAGCAGAAGGTCCCCAAAGTGAGAGGGACTGGGGGTTGTTGAATTTGGACGTCCTTGTGGTGAAGGATGGCTTTCCCCTGAGCGAGTCCACTCCTGTTACTTGGGTCCGAGTCACGTACATTTAAAGTTCCATTTTCTTGGTGGGTGTTTTCATGGTATTTATAAAGTGATGGGATGGAACCTTTGAGGAAATCTAACAAAGTTATTTGCAGGTTGTACTTCTCAGACATTTGTTACACTTTACCTTGCCAATAGCTGCATACCTATTTTAGTCTTACCATGAGTAAATCGTTAATTTTTTTGATCGATCAAAATTCTTTTGATTGGTACTCACCTCTCCGCCGGCTTCCGGGTCTTCAGGGAGTTCCGTCGGAGATCCGGTGACGTCACGGACATGGACGTCACCGGACTCCTCCCCCCTTCCCCAAGTGCCTCCGTCTGCTAACGAAGGGAAGGGGGAGGAGTCCGGTGACGTCACGGACATCAACGTCACCGGACTCCTCCCCCTTCCCCAAGTGCCTCCGTCTGCTAACGAAGGGAAGGGGGAGGAGTCCGGTGACGTAGAAGTTCTGATTGAACGTAGCGCGTACGGGGGAGGAGCTACGCATGACGTCACCCGCTGCTGCCCTACAGAACTAACACGATTGTCGGCTTTACATGCTGTGTTTTTATCATCTTTATGTGAGTAGTTTGTGTTTGAACACAAAAATTAAATCTTATACTTAAGCGGTGAGCACTTAGATCTTTTCTTTCTACCCATGACCTGCGTCCTTGCTGAGATCTAAGGAGACGTGAGAGAAGTTTATGGTTCGTGTTAACCCTTTTGACACCCGCTTGCATGACCACCTGTTTGCACAGGGGTCCATGCCATAAGGTGAGAGTGATTAGTTAGACCGGAGGTGGAGGGATTGTCACACTACTGTGAAAAAAAAAATGACTTACGTCAGTGCTACAGTTTGAATTTAAAACGTATTTGTGTGAACTGTGAAGTTAAGTCATGGATTCTGGAAACTAACTAGTGTCGGGTGATTGTATATAGTGTATACCACATTTACCACTGACTAATGCAGAGTTGCAATGCAAGGAGATCAGCTAAAAGTAGTTGGATCTTTATGTGCGTTAAAATTAATTGAAATTAGTTGATTAATCGATAAAAAAAAATCGATTAATCAAACACGAAAATTTTAATCAGTAACAGCCCTAAAAAAAAAAATTTAACCAAACCAATGCAATCAAAACTTTAGGATTCATATAGCAAACTGTTGTGGGTCCTGTAGACTATATTATGGGACGAGGTTTGCTGCGGTGGACCCCTCTAGAGACATATAGAAAAAAAGTAATTTGCTAGGAAAAGTTTTTAGATTAATAAACCAGCTGCCCGGCCGCGGGAAGAAAGGTTAATAGAGTTTCAGAATTCTAAATATGTTTGTGTTAAACCCAAGGCTATACTCCTACCCTGGCACAGAGAGGGCCAGAAACACTAAGCTGTTTTTATGTTTCCACTAATTTGCTTTCATGTTTTTGTCTTTATGTACTGAATAAATATCTGAATTTTTTATATTTTCATATTGTAAAAAGTTGATTTTTTATTTTTTTTATATAAAGAGTGGGGGGTGGCAAGGATTTAAGGCACATACTCTTTCCTTAAGGCGTAACACCATTTTTTTTTTGGAGGATAAAACAATCTCCCCGATAGGTCAACTAAATAAATGAAATATGTTTCAGCAGACTTGTTTGCTTTTCTAATGTAGATGCTGAGACTTCCCACTTCAGTGCACCTGTTAAAAGTGAATGTGAAACCGTGGGTAAAATAAAAAATGGGCTAATGGGCAATTACATTATATAATGATGGCACGGCCCATGGCCTCATAGATGCCCCCAGTCATTGACCTTTTTTTTAGTATTGTTCATTTAAGGACAATTACATTGTGATAAGAATGTGTAACCATAGGCATGTAGCAGCAAAATTATTACATTTTAGGCTAACTTGGTGAGTGAGGAAGGGTAGGTACCTATACCCCCCTGATAGGAGTTTGCCTGGCTGGAGACAGGACCCAAAAGTGTGGGAGGCAGGGTGGTCACATTTGTCCTGATAGGAGTTTGCATGAGAAGGCAGGGGACCCACAAAGTTTGGGAGGGAGGGTTGAGACCTGTGCCCTGATAGGAGTTTTCATGATAAGGCAAGGGACCCACAACGTTTGTATGGCTGAAGATGGGACCCAAAAGTGTGGGAGGAAGGGTTTAGACCTGCGCCCTGATAAGAGTTTGCATGGGAAGGCAAGGGACCCACAAAGCTTGGGAGAGAGGGTGGGTACCTGTACCCTGATAGGAGTTTACATGGCTAGACAAGAGACCCACAACGTTTGAGAGAGAGGGTGGGGGCCTGTGCCCTGATAGGAGTTTGCATGGTAAGGCAAGGGACCCACAAGGTTTTGGAGGGAGGGTTGGGACCTGTGCCCTGATAAGAGTTTCCATGGCTAGACAAGGGACCCACAAAGTTTGAGAGAGATGATGGGACCTGAGCCCTGATAGGAGTTTGCATGTCTGGAGATGGGACCCAAAAGTGTGGGAGGAAGGGTGGTCACATTTACCCTGATAGGAGTTTGCATGAGAAGGCAAGGGACCCACAAAGTGTGGGAGGGAGGGTGGTGACCTGAGCTCTGATAGAAGTTTGCATGGGTGGAGATTGGACCCAAAAGTGTGGGAGGAAGGGTTGGGACCTGTGCCCTGATAAGAGTTTGCATAGGAAGGCAAGGGACCCTCAAAGCTTGAGAGAGAGGATGGGGACCTGTGCCCTGATTGGAGTTTACATGGTAAGGCAAGGGACCCACAACGTTTTGGAGGGAGGGTTGGGACCTGTGCCCTGATAGGAATTTGCATGGTAAGGCAAGGAACCCACAAAGTTTGGGAGGAAGTGTTGGGACCTGTGCCCTGATAGGAGTTTACATGGCTAGACAAGGGACCCACAAAGTTTGAGAGAGAGGATGGGGACCTGTGCCCTGATAGGAATTTGTATGGTAAGGCAAGGGACCCACAAAGTTTGGGAGGGAGGGTTGGGACCTGTGCCCTGATAGGAATTTGTATGGTAAGGCAAGGGACCCACAAAGTTTGGGAGGGAGGGTTGGGACCTGTGCCCTGATAGGAGTTTGCATGGGAAAGCATAGAACCCATTAACTTTGGGAGGGAGGGTGGTGACCTGAGCCCTGATAGGAGTTTGTATACATAGACAAGGGACCCACAATTTGTGAAAGGGATGGTGGTAACTAGGGATACACCGATACCATATTTTGAACAGCGAGTACGAGTACCAATAATTTTAGTACTCACCGATACCAATTACCGATACCTACCAACTGTTCTGTTTACACTTCAGCTGTAAGCAATGGTACAAAGCACTAAAAAGTTATTTAAAAATTAAGTAAATTTATACATTTTAAATTTCGCGCTTTTTTCAATGTGAAACATTTAAAATGTGTAAAACAAATGTAACGGACAAAGCAAGCTAATTTTTTCTTTTTAATATTAATAGGTTATAACATAGAAGTGAACAAAAAAAATCTACTAGACTAGAGCACTTTTTGCGATTCGGCACTGCTTCGCTTTAACTGCCAATTGCGCGGTCGTGCGACGTTGCATCCAAACAAAATTGACGTCCTTTATTTCCCACAAATAGAGCTTTCTTTTGGTGGTATTTGATCACCTCTGCGGTTTTAATTTTTGGCGCTTTAAACAAAAATAGCGACAATTTTGAAAAAAAGCAATATCTTTTACTTTTTGCTATAATAAATATCCCCCAAAAATATATATAAAAATTTTTTTTTCCTCAGTTTAGGCCAATATGTATTCTTCTACATATTTTTGGTAAAAACAAATCGCAATAAGCGTATATTGATTGGTTTGCGCCAAAGTTATACAAAATAGGGGACAGTTTTATGGCATTTTTATTATAAAATTTTTTTTTATTAGTAATGGTGGCGATCTGCAATTTTTATCGTGATTGCAACATTATGGCGGACACATCGGACAATTTTGACACTATTTTGCGACCATTTTCATTTATACAGCGATCAGTGCTATAAAAACGCACTGATTACTGTGTAAATGACACTGGCAGGGAAGGGGTTAAACACTAGGGGGAGATCAAGGGGTTAAGTGTGTCCTAGGGAGTGATTCTAATTGTGGGGGGGTGGGCTACTACTCACATGACAGCGATCACTGCTCACTGTCATGTCACTAGGCAGAACGGGGAAATGCCTTGTTTACATAGGCATCTCCCTGTTCTTCCGCTCCGTGACACGATCGCCAGGACTACGGCGGACATCGAGTCGGCGGGTCATGGTCATGGAGCACGCAGCTGACGCGCGCGCCCACAGTGCCGCATCTTAAAGGAGACTAACCAGTACCCAGCCGTGCCATTGTGCCGGCGTATATCGTCGTGAGCTGGTCGGCAAGGGGTTAAACTGACTTCATCTGCAGATCAAAGTTCATCCCTTTGAGCTGTAGATGAATAAACAGACAGATAAAATGTTTCTTTTTATCGTTCTGTTTCAACGACTGAGCAATGTTGTTGATAAACAGGCTGCTTTATTTTGACAGCTGCAATTTTGTTTGCACTTCAGCTTTCAACAGGGGAACCCCACTGACAGCTTAAAGAGTCATCAGTTGTTAAGGATGTGGTGGCCCACTCTTTAACAACCACTAAATTGCCGGCTTTTTTTTTTTTTTACATTTCAGCTGTCAGTGGGGAAATCCCGCTGACGGCTGAAAGAACCGAGCCTGAAAGTATCAGAGCATTTGAAAACAATAGTCCTGCAAATGCTCAGTATCGACACCGATACACAATGACCTACCAAACTGCAAGCCAGGTATGTATCTACAGTGAACTGTTATGTAACCTGCAGTACATGCATCTTTCTAGCTCATAATGGGGAATAAATGCCATGTGGATGTGAAAATTCACAGGCAATTTGTAGCTGATAAGAGCTCTTCTTCCATAGATCTCCGGGAATAAACACAGCAGCTTTCTGTACCGAATAATCCGCGTTCACAGACTGTCTGATATGAGGGCCGCAGATGTCTTAATATTTGGGCCAAATTACCCCCAGACAAAAATCTGCTTTTCAGCTTCATGTTTTCAAGACCAGATCTGATCTGAAATCTGCATGAAAATATCTGGAGGGAAATATGATGACATTTCAAGATACATAGATAGATACATAGATAGATACATAGATAGATACATAGATAGTAAGATAATAGATAGATAATTATGGAGTAGATAGATGGATTGATTGATATATTGGATAGATTGATTGATATATGGATAGATAGATACATACATACATACATACATACATAAATAGTAAGATAATAGATAGATAAATATGAAGTAGATAGATGGTGTCAGGTACCTGGTGGTGCGAGCCCGATATTGCAGAGAGAGACCTCCCTTGCGTCTCCCACGCCTGGTTCCCTGGTGTGGGGACAGGAGACCCAGGAGTGAGGAGGAGCACGGGTGCCTGGCAGGATCTACAGACCGGTGGAGTGACCAAGTCAACTCAGCGGACAGGGTGGAGGCCTGGATAGCAGAGAAGACTGGATACAGACGAATGAGCTGGTCCACAGGTAAACAGGCTGGATCTGGATGAACAGCTTAGCAGACTGGACAGCAGAGCAGGATGGGTCTGGATGGACAGCTTAGCAGACTGGACAGCAGAGCAGGATGGGTCTGGATGGACAGCTTAGCAGACTGGACAGCAGAGCAGGCCGGAACTGAACAGGTAAGCAGGTTCAACAGGTCCACAGGATAGCAGAGCTTGGCTGGATCTGGACAAGCAGCTTAGCAGACTGGACAGCAGAGCAGGATGGGTCTGGATGGACAGCTTAGCAGACTGGTCAGCAGAGCAGGCCGGAACTGAACGGGTAAGCTGGTTCAACAGGCGAACAGGAAGCAGGACTTTGGCACAGGCTGGATCAGTGCAGGTGATCAGACTTGGAGCAGGAAACAGAACCTCTGAACGGACTGGAGCAGTACAGGTGATCAGGTTCATTACAGGGATCAGACTGCAGACCGGACAGGAACAATGCAGGTAATCAGAGTTCATCAAAGGAAGTCAGATCAGGAATCAAACTGGTATTAAGGTACAAGGGATGAGGCAGAAGGATGGTCACAACAAGCCAGGGTCGGGTACAGGCAGACAGCTGGGTAGTCACTGGTAAGCCGGGTCAATAGGACAGATTAATCAGGATCAGATTACACACACCACAACGCTGTAGAGCAGACAGCAAAGACCGTCTGCTCAGGTCAAGTTTAAATAGGCTGGCTGGCGCTAACTAGAGCGCCCGCCCGTCTCCCTGTGCATGGCCGCACACGTGCACGCGCCCGGGCGCGCATGCGCATGCGCAGTGGAATCTGAGGGCCGGGACGGCCCGGGTTTAAGTTTCTGGCAGGATCTTCATGACAGATGGATAGATGGATTGATTTATATATGGGATAGATTGATTGATATATGGGATAGATAGATAGATAGATTGATATATTGGATAGATTGATTGATATATGAGATAGATAGATAGATAGATAGATAGATAGATAGATAGATAGATAGATAGATAGATAGATAGATAGATAGATAGATAGATTGATATATGGGATAGATTGATTGATATATGGGATAGATAGATAGATAAATAGATACATACATACATAGTAAGATAATAGATAGATAAATATGAAGTAGATAGATGGATTGATTTATATATGGGATAGATTGATAGATATATGAGATAGATAGATAGATTGATAGATATATGGGATAGATAGATAGATATATGGGATAGATTGATTGATATATGAGATAGATAGATAGATAGATAGATATAGATAGATAGATAGATAGATAGATAGATAGATAGATAGATACATAGATAGATATATTGATATATGGGATAGATTGATTGATATATGGGATAGATAGATAGATAGATAGATAGATAGATAGATAGATACATACATACATAGTAAGATAATAGCTAGATAAATATTAAGTAGATAGATGGATAGATGGATTGATTTATATATGGGGTAGATTGATTGATATATGGGATAGATAGATAGATTGATAGATAGATAGATTGATAGATAGATAGATAGATAGATAGATAGATAGATAGATAGATAGATAGATAGATTGATATATGGGATAGATTGATTGATATATGAGATAGATAGATAGATAGATAGATAGATAGATAGATAGATAGATAGATAGATAGATAGATAGATTGATATATTGGATAGATTGATTGATATATGGGATTGATAGATCACGAAATGCATTGAGGCTGTGTGCTCGCCTATACTGATGTCATTTCCGGAAAGTTTTTTTTGTGGTGGAACGCACGCCGAGACGTGGAGGATGAGTGTTTTTGTCCCTGCGATAAGCTGTACATGTTGGTTTTAGCATATTAGCGCCTCTTAATGTAAGTGTGCATTTTACTATTTTCGGCACTTGTTCATATAAAAGTATATTGCGGGATGTCATTCACTCGGATTTTACTGAGCTTTACTGCCATTCCAGCTCAAAGGACACACCAAGGGAATGGTGTCTAAATGAAAGATCATTTCTCTCTGATGTATTACACCTACAAAAGCATTTGAGCATACGCCACCTCTTTTATTTAGTTATCTGGTGGTGAGTCTGTTTTTTTCCTACACGATCGATGGTGGAGCGCGGGTAACTAAGAGCACATGTCACTACATAGACTTTTTCTTTGGTGTTTGGGTTTTTTTAATGGAGGATTTTCGAATAATTTGCCAACTAGTATTGCTTTGTGGTGATATGGCAATATTAAAAGCTGAGTCCCAAACCACCCTGGGTGCTGTCTCTTTAAATATTGCAGCAGCGCTAAGGCCCCTTTCACACCGGGGCGTTTTTCATGCGGTACAGCGCTAAAAATAGCGTCTGTTCACCGCATGAAAAAATCCGGCCCCTTTAACTCCAGTGTGAAAGCCGGCGGGCTTTCACACTGGAGCGGTGCGCTAGCAGGATGACAAAAAAAGTCCTGCTAGCAGCATCTTTGGAGCGGGATAGGAGCGGTGTGTTCACCGCTCCTATACCGCTCCTTCCCATTGATTAGAATGGGACACAGCGGTGAAACCGCGGCAATACCGCCGCAAAGCGCTGCTACGGCGGCGCTCTGCGGGGGGTGTTTAACCCTTTTTCGGCCGCTCGCGGGGGGTAAAACCGCGCCGCGAGCGGCCAAAAACCGCGGTTAAAACGACAGTAAAGCAGCGCTAAATATAGCGCTGCTTTACCGTCACCGCGGCTCCCCGCCCCAGTGTGAAAGGGGCCTAAGAGACTTTAGTAAAAAAGTTCATCAAAACAAAACGAAACCCTGAATACAGTCTGAAATGGTGCAGTTAAACAGTTCTTTCTGTGACACAGTGATGAAGCTTCCACCCGGTAATTATTCTTATCACCACGTGCTGGTCAAACTCCCCTTTGGGGATGCACTCACCAGAGCAAAGATAAAAATGGGCACTTCAATCAGAAAATCACTGCTAACAGCCATCTCCTTAGTACGTCCACATCTCCTCCGTCTGCATACACCAGAGCAGATCCTCTCCAAAATACCCAGCATAAAGGAAACAAATATTGCGGATAGCGTAGTACAGTTTGGATATAAGGTATATAAGATAGCTAGATAGATAGATAGATATATAGATAGATATTTGAGATAGGTATATAAGATAGATAGATAGATAGATATTTGAGATAGGTATATAAGGTATATAAGATAGATAGATAGATAGATAGATAGATAGATAGATATTTGAGATAGGTATATAAGATAGATAGATAGATAGATAGATATTTGAGATAGGTATATAAGGTATATAAGGTATATAAGGTATATAAGATAGATAGATAGATATATAGATAGATAGATAGATAGATAGATAGATAGATAGATAGATAGATATTTGAGATAGGTATATAAGGTATATAAGATAGCTAGATAGATAGATAGATAGATAGAGAGATAGATAGATAGAGAGATAGATAGATAGATAGATAGATAGATAGATAGATAGATAGATAGATAGATAGATAGATAGATAGATTGATAGATATTTAGAGATATATATAGATAGATAGATAGATAGATAGATAGATAGATAGATAGATAGATAGATAGATAGATAGATAGATAGATATTTGAGATAGGTATATAAGGTATATAAGATAGATAGATAGATAGATAGATAGATATTTGAGATAGGTATATAAGATAGATAGATACATAGATAGATATTTGAGACAGGTATATAAGGTATATAAGATAGATAGATATATAGATATTTGGGATAGGTATATAAGATAAATAGATACATAGATAGATAGATAGATATTTGAGATAGGTATATAAGATAGATAGATATATAGATAGATAGATATTTGAGATAGGTATATAAGATAGATAGATAGATAAATATTTGAGATAGGTATATAAGATAGATAGATAGATATTTGAGATAGGTATATAAGGTATATTAGATAGATAGATAGATAGATGAAATACAGAGCTTGGAGAAAAATTGATTGCTGTGCCCCGGGGTGGCAATCAAACCCCCCGAGTAGACAAGTGCCACATCCTATTAGTAATGAATTGAAGGATAGAGGAAAATGTACTTTAACGGCACGTATAAAATTAAATAACACATTTGAATGGTTCACATGCATTAGCTACATATACAGTACACACACATTTAATATACAGCCCCACAGGAAGTATACAAGTGGCGTCCATTTCTTGGGTCGATCGATGGGTCCCTTTTTCGGCGTTCACTATTAAATGTGTACTGTATATGTAGCTAATGCATGTGAACCATTAAAATTTGTTATTTCGTTTTATACGCGCAGTTAAAGTCCATTTTTCTCTATCCTTCAATGGAATACAGAGCTTGCCATTGCTTATCTACTTCTGAAAATACCGGCTGCCTGGCTGTCTCTGGGATGAACGCTGTCCCAACACACAGATGATGAGAGTCGGGCTCGTTCACACTATGCCCAGTGACCGTCATTTTTCTGCACTGGATGAGCGCAGAGTACAACGTACACAATGGTTCTCTATGGGCCTCCTTCACACTGCAACACACATTACTGCGTATAAATAGAATGCACATTACTGCACCTGTACTGTCAGTGGGGTCTATATGCAGTATGGAGTGGAAGGACCCCCAGAGTCGGGAGAGCTCCTGACCTGCATCCTCATCCAGTGATTGAAGATGTTGGATCAACATGACACTGAGCTTGTCAGTATTTTTAGAATCTGAGATGAATAACACCCCCCCCCCCCCCCCCCCCCCCCGCAATCCCTGCAAACAGGTTCCTTAACTTTTTGGTGTATTTCTATAGTGTCTTTCCATCCTTGTCATATCTGGGTCACCAGATGTAGAACTCTGACAGGTCCTCAGAATCAGATCGGTGTTTCATCTGAAGAATAACATCAAGATCAGAAAAGAAGGGGTGGGGGAGAAAGAAGGAGAAGAGGAGAGAGAAAGAAGGAGAAGAGAGAGAGAGAAAGAAGGAGAAGAGGAGAAAGCAAGAGAGACAAGAAGTGAGAGAAGAGGAGAGAGCAAGAGAGAAGAGAGAGAGAGAGAATAGGAGAGAGCAAGAGAGACAAGAAGAGAGAAGAGGAGAGAGAGCAAGAGAGACAAGAGGAGAGAGAAAGAAGGAGAGAGAGGAGAGAAAGAAAAAGAGAGAAGAGGAGAAAGCAGGAGAGACAAGAAGTGAGAGAAGAGGAGAGTAATAGAAGAGGAGAGAGCAAGAGAGACGAGAAGAGAGAGAAGAGGAGAGAACAAGAAGAGAGAAGATGAGAGTGAGAGAAGAGGAGAGAACAAGAAAGAGGAGAGAGAGATAAAAGGAGAGAGTGAGAGAGGGAGAGAGAGAAAGGAGGAAGAGAGAGAAAAGGAGAGAGTGAGAGAGAGAGAGACCAAGGGAGAGAAGAGGAGAGAGAGAGAGAGAGAGAGACCAAGGGAGAGAAGAGGAGAGAGAGAGAGAGGGAGAATGGGAGAGAGAGCAAGAGAGGGAGAAGAGGAGAAAGAGGAAGAAAGAGAGAGCACAAGAGAGAAGAGGAGAGTGAGAGAAGAGGAGAGTGAGAGAAGAAGATATGGAGAGAAGAGTGAGAGGGAAAGAAGAGGTGAGTGAGAGAAGAGGAGAGAAACAGAGAAGAGGAGAGAGAGAGAGAGAGAGAGGGAGGAAGAGGAGAGAGAGGGGGGAAGAAGATGAGAGCGAAGGTGAGAAGAGGAGAGAGGGGGAAAGAAGAGGAGAGAGAAGGATAGAAGAGGAGAGAGGGGGAAAGAAGACGAGAGCGAAGGAGCGAAGAGGAGAGAGGGGGAAAGAAGAGGAGAGAGAAGGATAGAAGAGGAGAGAGGGGGAAACAAGAGGAGAGACAAGGAGAGAGAGAGACAAGGAGAGAAGAGGAGAGAGGGGGAAAGAAGATGAGAGAGGGGGAAAGATTAGGAGAGAAGGGGAAAGAAGAGGAGAGCGAAGGAGAGAAGAAGAGAGAGGGGGAAAGAAGAGGAGAGAGAAGGATAGAAGAGGAGAGAGGGGGAAAGAAGAGTAGAGACAAGGAGAGAAGAGGAGAGAGGGGGAAAGAAGAGGAGAGAGTGGGAAGAGGAGAGAGAGAGAGAGAGAGGGAGAGAAGAGGAGAGAGGAAAAGATAGAGACAATAAGAGAGGAGAAAAGATAGAGAGAGGGTGAGAGAGAGGAGGAGAAAGAGGAAAGGAGAGACAAGGAGAGGAGGAGAGACAGAGAGAGGAGTGGGGGGAGAGAGGAAGAGAGAGAGAGAGTGTGTGTTAGAGACAGTGATGGAGGGGAAGTCGGAGGCTGTGATAACCTGAAAGTGACAGCAACAGTGTCAGGAAAATATCATAAAATGCGGATTACACTGAAGGGACTTCAACATTTCAGTTGTTATTTCAAATGCCTGGAAGGCATCAAACTAAAAAAAGAGCTCCGACTCCAACTCTGGTTAACAATGAGCGCGGAATCTCAATCTTGATACAAATGATCTGCGTTAAAGCTTTGTGTTTTGTGGGACTAGGTTACACTCAGTCAGCCTGCTGCAGGCAGGAGGAAGCATTTCCACAGTCTCTCCTCCCCCAGTGATCAGAAAGTGAGGCCTGGAGCAATAGGAATGCAATGGAAATAGTGAAGGGCCAGCATGACAGAGTGAGAAGGAGAGGCAATGAATGGGTTGAGGAAGTTAAAATTGTAGAAGCAGGAAGGAGAGAGGATTGGCTGAGAAAAGCAGGAAAAGGAGGGGTCTGGTTGTTTACTTAAGGCATTAGTGCATCACTGTAGGGAGCCAGCGGACTCCACCCCCTCTGACGCTGCGGCGAGTGGGGGGATCCCTGCGAGGGAGATCATCCACGGCTGCCGGATCGTCACTAGCTGGCGGCTCCAACACCAGGCCAGTTCCCCCTGTAGGAGGCGGAAGGGGTAGAAGCTACAAGAGAGCGCCGGTGGTTTCGGGGCCAACGGAAGGGTGGAACAACTCAGAAGCTGTGCGGGGGGTGGATCCGGAGCTGTGAGGAGGGTCCAAGACTTACACGGGTCCTCGGCATCCAGGCCATCCATGCCTGGGTTGCTAAGAGCAGAAGAGCAGCAGCTTCTAGGAGAGCGGTCCAAGGGTGTCATGCTCTGAAGAGGAAGAGTCGCTGAACCAGCCGGCACTGGTGGATTCGGGAGCGGCGGCTGTTGAGGTCTCCCCTGGTCAGCCCGGTAAGTCTGCTTCTTTATTTACTACCTCTTCCAATGCTGCAATGGGTGGGTTGTTGGCTGTGAGGGATGGGGGGAATTCGATGGGGGGAAGAGTCTATGGTGGAACTGCTTGGCCAAGTTATGACGAGCTTTGGGAGCGTCGGGCCGTCCGCTAGGACCACAAGGACATTAGCCTCTGGATGCGACTCATGTCCTCGGCATGGTCCCCGAATCAGTTTTTTCCAGTGGGGGTCAGTGGTGCAGCATCCACTGGACAACTGACCAATAAAAAATGGGGCATATGCTGGCAATACAATGAGGGATCATGTAAGTTTGGGGGGATCATGCCGTTTTAAACATGAGTGCTTGGGTTGTGGAGGTTCTCATCCTGTGTCCCGCTGCTTTAAAAAATGCAAGGGCCGTGCCGAAGATTTTGTAAGCAAGGGGAATGACTGCGGTGAGCGGGGAAAGGATGCACCCTTTTCTAAGTAGATATCCTGACCAGGATGCTGCACACCTGTTGAGGGAGAGATTCTTGGAAGGTTTTCGCATCTCATGCTCCTTGACGGCCGTGCCGCCTATGGTGCAAATTTTGCACTCTGCGTTGCAGCATCCGGGGGTGGTATCTGAAAAATTGGCTAAGGAGGTGGCCCTGGGTTGCATGGGTGGGCCTTTTGCAGTGAAACTGCTGCCAGACCTAGTGGTCTCGCCACTTGGGGTGGTGCCTAAGAAGGAACCAAACAAGTTCCGGCTGATCCATTACCTATCCTTCCCGAAGGGAGGTTCTGTTAACGATGCAAGTTGCATATGCGCAAGGATGCTAGGTGGCCTGTGTCCTTTGCGATCTTGCAGGCCATTTTTGTGCAATTGGGCACCAGATACTTCCAGATATGAGGTACCCTTGTTTAAAGCGGCATTTTCCTTGGCGTTTTTTGGGGCTTTCCGGATCAACAAGCTGGTCAGTCCTTCTAGGAAGGTTCCGGGGGGAATCTTGGAGAGGGATCTGATTCGGGAGAAGGACATGGTGCAGGTTTTGCTATGCAGGTCAAAGACGGACCGGACGGGCAAGGGCGCATGGGTACAGCTGTTTCAACTGCCGGGTTCCACAGTGTGTCTGGTGGGCGTTGTGTGGGAATCTTTGGATGTGCGCCCGGGCGTGGCAGGGCCCTTTCTGTTACACGGGGATGGGTCACTGTTGTTCAAGTTTCAGTTCATTGCCATATTCAGTAAGAGTCTTCGGGTTTGGAAGAAGAACAGTATGCCTCGCACTCCTTCCGTATCGGGGTGGCCACTCAGTGCGGGCTGGATGAGGTGTCTGTAAGGAGGATTGGTAGGTGGGACTCAAGGAGATTTCGTACCTACATTCGCCCGCATTTGATTAGCCGATCATGGGGGAAGGGGGGGGGGTACCCGATAGAGGAAGGGTGATGGTGGTTCTTGCTTGTGGGTGAGTATTCATGGTGTTTTGGTGTTATCCTGTGGTTCTGGTTCTTTTCTTTCAGATGGAGTGCAGACACGCCTCATCTGGATTTTGGGCCACTCATATATGTATTTTGGGGGGTCAGTCGAGTTGATGTTAGGCCGGATGGCAGACAGCTAGGTATTTCCAGGAGGGAGGCATGTATTCGCTGTCTAGGCATACCAGGGATGATGTGGAACAGGGTGATACCGGCGGTACATCGTTTTGCACGCCTTGACAGGTCACCCGACATTATAGTGCTCCATGTTGGAGGGAATGATCTGGGGATTCGTTCCAGTAGGGAGCTTATTATGGACATCAAGTTAGATTTCCTGCAGGTCCGTACGGCCTTCCCCGATATGCTGGTCTTGTGGTCCGACATGGTGGCTCGGAGGACCTGGCACATGGCGAGGTCGGTTACAAGACTTAGCAAGTGAGGAACTGATGTCCACGGATCTCTATAGACAACTCAGGAGCGTAGACTTAGCAAGACTCTAATTAAAGTCAATAAAGTGGTGGGCAGATTTTTTATGAGAAATGGGGGCATAGTCATTCGCCATAGGGAATTAGAATCTGATACCAGGATGGACCTAAGGGGGGATGGAGTCCATCTATCGTTGGTGGGGATAGATTTGTGGTCCCTTGGATTCAACGTGCCTTGAGGGTGTGGAGGGTGTCACCCTTACGGGCGGTAGCGGTAGATTGGTCTGTGACGGTGTAAGAAATTACTTACGAGATGGAAGTGTGGGGGACTCATCGGTGGTATGTGCCCCTCTGGTGGATTCCAGTTAACATGGTTTAGCTGGAATAGGGTAATGGTTGCACTGCGGGTAGTGGGGTTGTCTCTGAGCTGGTGTTCACGGCTAGAGGTCTTATGGTAAAGGCCCTGCTGTGTAGCAGTGGAACATGTTTTGGAATGTTGGGGTTGCCGTCATAGACCAACAGGCCTGAGGACTGTTTATTTTGGTTTCAGATGTTGATGTAAAGAATGTTATTTGAATAAGTGTTTTGGATAATAAAAAGGCTGCTTGTACTCCATTTCACGTCTGGTCTCGTTAATCTAGGTAATGAGAAGGGGTGGGGGTGAGTACCTTTGGTCGGGCAGATAAAAAGAAAATTGGGGACATCTGATCTACACTGGTCATGTACATTGTAAAAACACAATCAAGAACTGCACAGACTTTACCTGATTGTGTCCTCTCTGAGCCGGCATCTCAGTCTAGGAAGTAGATGGTGACAAAGATGGCATTTACACTGTAAGCACCACTCACTCTTTTATTGAGGACTGCTCCAATGAAGGGGACTTTGCGTGTCAAGTGACCAGTCTGAAGACTTCAGGAAACATTTAATAAAAATAAACAAAATACGCAAGCGTGGGTGAGAGGGGGGGTCAACGGAAAATGGCCTTTAGGAGCTAAATAGGCTAATCCCAAGAATTCAGCAGGAACCAGCTGGAGACATTACTTGGGCTTCTCGGTCATGTGAACACTGTGATTGGCTGGCAGTGCTCACGGGATTGGGAGCTCACACTCTAAACAGTGACTGGAAGCTGTCAGCGACAGTTTAGTCACAGTCACAAGTGAGCATGTATGGCAGCTCATGTTAAAGCCCACCTCCGTGCTGCTGCATATATGCATACAGCTGGCAGGGAGGGGTTAAACCCAATGACTACTTAGTGCTATATGTAAAGGATGGGAGGGGGGGTGGGGGGATTGAGTAATTTTGCATCTTTTGTGCTCATCCAGATTGTTCTGTTGTTCTGGAGCTTACTTCTTTGCAGCATTGTGACATTCCGTCCTCCAAACAGAAAACAGTGCGGAATTCCACGAAGATGTAAGCCACCGGAATGCAAGTTATAGCAATGGATAACGTGAAATAGCTGCCAATGCAGACGAGTATAAAAGCCTTTGTGAGGAGGATCCAGTGCCGCGGCGCGGCCAGGAACTACGAAGACTGTATAAAATTCTATAGGTGTCCTATTGCGGCGGGACAAAGAGCCCCCATCCGCTTTATTAAACGGCACAAATGGTGGAATGAGAGGATTTGTCCAACAATGATACTGAGGAGGAACATTATGCATGCTTCGTAAATGGACCAGATTCTCAGCAATGCCATTCTCCTCCAGATCTTCTATGGAAGGAGATTCGACATTCTTTGAGGGATTTTCAGTATTCAGCACAAAAATTTCAGCAGAGATTTTTTTATTTTTTTGCCTAAATAGCTTTTAATATGATATCAGTGCTTGTTGTAATAATGTGATAGGACTAGTAAGAGTATGGCTCAGGATGATATAATGGTTGGGGTAAAGTTGGGTTGGGTTAAAGGGTTCAGTGTTAGGGGTAAGGTTGAGTTGGATTAAAGGGTTCCATGTTAGGGGTAAGGTTAGGTTGGATTAAAGGGTTCAGTGTTAGGGGTAAGGTTAGAATGGGTTAAAGGGTTTAGTGTTAGGGGTAAGGTTGAGTTGGATTAAAGGGTTCAATGTTATGGGTAAGGTTAGGTTGGGTTAAAGGGTTCAGTGTTAAGGGTAAGGTTGGGTTAAATGGTTCAGCGTTAGGGGTAAGGTTAGTTTGAGTTAAAGCGTTCAGTGCTAGGGAAAAGGTTAGGTTGGGTAAAGGGTTCAGTGTTAGGGATAAGCCTGGGTTTGGTTAAAGGGTTTAGTGTTAGGGGTAAGGTTGGGTTGGGTTAAAGGGTTTAGTGTTAGGGGTAAGGTTTGGTTGGGTTAAAGGGTTTAGTTTTAGGGGTAGAGATGGGGAGGCCTGGAAAAAAAACTGAAATATTAGGAAAAACAAGCAAGCAAATCCTGGAACACAATTCAAGTAACACTGTACTTTTCTATGCAGTTCCTAACCAAGAAAAATATTTCTGCCTTTAGGGGCACTAGAGGGGAACAGGTCCAGTTTAGTTTGCTTGTGGGTTCCATCTTGTACCTCCTACAATTGGGTGATTGTTGAGATACTGTAAATGATTTTCTGTCCTCTCAGGTCGTAATTGACAGGTAGGAGGGTAAATTTGTCTGACAAACTGGTTTATCTTTATAACCTTTAAATGAATCCTATTATTGTTCTCCACCATCACAGCATACCTCCCAATTTTGAACTTCAGAATGAGGGACAAACGAGGGAGGATGTGAGCTGCAGCGTGCATAGTGTACCGCTACAAAAATGTGGGTGTGGCCAAAGTATGGACAGTGGGAGGGGCTTACGGGGTGTGGTTAAAAAAAACAGGCTTCTTTGTATCTTTAAAATATGCTTTGAATGTTTTGTCTGAGCCTACCTCAACTACTTCAATACTGGGCACTTTCACCCCCTTCCTGCCCAGACCAATCTTCAGCTTTCAGCGCTGTCGCACTACACTGTACCCGTATGAAATCTCTATAATTTTTTCCCACAAACTGAGCTTTCTTTTGGTGGTATTTAATCACCTCTGCTTTTTTTTTTATTTGCTAAACAAATAAAAAAAGACTGAAAATTTTGAGAAAAAAAGTTTTTTTTCTTGCTTCCGTTTTTAGAAAATGTTGTAAATAAGTACGTTTTCTCCTTCACTGACCAGCACTGACGAGGTGGCACTGAGGAGGTGGCACTGATTTTGAGGCACTGATATGCAGCACTGATGGGCACTGATATGCAGCACTGATGGGCACTGATAGGTGGCACTGCTATGCAGCACTGATGGGAACCGATAGGCAGCACTGATGGGCACTCATAGGTGGCACTGATAGGCTGCACTGATGGGCATTGATAAGCGGCACTGATAAGGAGGCACTGACAGGCATTACTGATGAGCACTGTTTGGCAACCTTGATGGGCACTGGTTGGCATCCCTGGTGGGCATAGGTTGGCATCCCTGGTGGGCACAGGTTGGCATCCTTGATGGGTCTGCACTGATATCAATGTGCTGATTATCAGTGCAGGGGAACATTCAAGACGCTCTTGCAAGAGTAATATAAGCTTTTGGATCAGCATTGTCAGTAACTGAAAATGGATATTGGCAGGAAGCTTTTCCATTATTCTGAGGGGGGTTTACCTGTTCTCATGAATAGTTGAAATGTTCCTATGCTATACAGTCCTTGTTATTCCATTCGTAATAAAAATAACATTTTAAAAAGCAAGTTTATTTACTGAATAAGCTATACTTTGATTTCAAGCAAAATACTTTTATATACACCACATCTCACATCCCCAGTGTAACAAAATGACTTTCAATTTACAAAACTACTACTACTACTACTACTACTATTACTACTACTACTACTACTTCTACTACCACACTGATCTTTTCTTCATTTTGTTCTAAAAATTTCCATTTTTAGTAATGGCCATTTTTTTGGGGCTAATAGGCTAGGGGTTGCCAAACAATGGTATTGGGACTGACATGAATCTATTGCAGGATGACGTCACGGGTGATTGATATACATTGTAGGACATTTTTGTTTTTTATTACAAGATTTGCCGAGATGTGTTTTTTATTTACACTTTACATTTTTGTCAAGTGCACTCATTCACATGGGGGGGGGGTGGGAGGGCAGTATCTGGGGCCCCACGCACCAATAGATCCCCACAACCACCGGACTAGGAGATAGTGGAGAGGATGCCATTTTCCTCACCAACCTGGGGACAAGATGCTTTGGTAAGGTGGTCCCCCCATGTGGCCCACCAGGCTGCATGCTTAGAGAAGGGTCGGGATTTTTGGAGAATGACACTCTTTCCTTCCTTGATTTTTGTGTTGGGTCCCATTTAAAATCTATCCTGGTATAGAATTTGGGGGAACTTCACACTGTTTTATTTTTGTTTGTTATTTTTCCTACCAGACTTAAAGAGCTTGGTATGAATTGAGTAATTTTTATTTTTTATTTTTTTTATATTATCCAGTCAAGCCTTGTAAGTGAATAGGGCCTGTGACATCACTGGTTGTTAAGGACTCAGTGGGAAGTTGCTATGTACAGTATAATGGTGGTAGTAATACCGCTATTATGCATGATGTTTGACTCCCGCTGAATGGGTAATGTTCCTCCAAATGCCCAAACAGTCGAGCTTTGAACTTGAACAAAGGATAGATCGCCCTGGGACTTTAAAATGAGGTGGGAGAAATAGGCGCACGTTCACAAAAAGATGTAAAAATTAAAATTTATTAGATACATAATGCTGTATAACCAGTTGGGAACAACAATAATTGTGCGTTACCCGGCATAGTGGCCAAGTTAACAACAGTTGTAAAAACAAATATCAATTCGCTACATTCCATTTGCATCCATAGAATAATAAAATTCACCATGAATAGCTGAATCAGTTGATATATATACATGTCATTAAAAAGTTTGTGCATACATAATTGAGGCAATATATAAACCAAAATACACGTAACAGAAAAGAAGCAATATAAGCATACATGGAGCATTGGTGATGCCCCAACAGGAAATATCCAGCAGTATGAATATAGAGAGCATTGATGGATCCCTACGCGTTTCGCGAGTCTTTGCTTGCTCTTCAGGGGCAGATGCAATTTTTATTCTATCTGGAACAGAAAATATAATAAAATAAGAAGGTATATATTAAAAATGATGTAGTGAGGACAGGGGGAGGGTAATAATTGGCAGGAGAGGTCAACAAAAAGGAGACCTCATACTCACCAAACAACTGGGCTGGGTCACTGACCGTAAATGTCATGATGGCGGCAACAAATGTCCAGCTCGGGAGCTGAGGAGACGCGGCGAATAGATACCGCAGCGTGGAACACCCGATGAAGGCACTGACTGGAGGAGGAATTCGGTCAAAGGTCTATGGTGTACCCAAAATGTATCTAAAAAAAAGGGGAGATACGTATAGGAAGGCATAGGGCTCAAAAGGGAGGAGATTAGGAACACCTAGCAAACTATAAACATCCCCCCCCGGATAGTCGGCGGCACCTTTCTCCACCTCCCCCCGCTCCCCACTACTCCCCCCCCCCCCCGCACAGGCAGTGTCGGTCATCCAGCTCCGCTTACCCCATCTAGGTTGCGGAGGCAGCACTGATAGGTGACACTAATGAGGAGCCACTGATGGGCACTGACTGGCAACACTGGTGGGCACTGATTGGCAGCACTGGTGGGCACTGTTGAGACTACACTGATAATCAGTGTCCTGATTATCAGTGCTGAAGTCACTTTATCGGCTCCCTTATTCTTTCCTCATGTTGTCAGCGTGAGGAAAGTAAAGCCAATAACCGGCTTGTGTTTATTTCCGTGACCAGCTGTCATTGGACACAGCTGATCACGTGGTCAGGGGCGGACTGACAACTCATGGGGCCCCCGGGCAATAGGAGGTTATGGGGCCCCCAGGCAATCTGAGATTATGGGGCCACACAGTATACACTCACACAGTATACACATACATGTACACACAGTATACACATACATGTTTCTATTGGCTGAGAAGGTACTGGAGAGGTGGGGCAGCTATAATCTCTGAATTTTTAGACCAAAAGGATGTCGGTAAGGGACATTTCAGAAACAGATGTAAAAAAAACACAGATTTTTACATACTCTCCCTGGTTTTACTGAGGCTGGCAACCCTGGTGGGGCCCCCTAGTGGCCCGGGGCCCTCGGGAAGTGCCCGAGTAGCCGAATGGTCAGTCCGCCCCTGCACGTGGTAAAGGGCCACTGTGATTGGCCCTTTACCCCCATCTGTGATCAGCTGAGTCTGAAGCGCCTGCGCCCCCTGCAGCGCGCGGGCAGCACAATCAAGGGAGGACGCCTATTACGTCATTCAGCTTATAGCGCGGGCCGGAAGGGGTTAAAGTGTGCTGCATTAAAGTAGCTCATTCAAATAATACACCACTAAAAATGGACATGCACTATTTGTGGCTACACAGCACCCCACAACCATGGTAGTGCATTACCGTGTGCTGTGGTGCACTGCAATGTATGTGTGTTGGAGGTGCATTGCCCTTGGGGTCCAATTCAAAGTGAGCACCATGACATTATCGCAACGCACCCCAGCAAGAAAAAGTGTCATCCCAGCCTAAATTTAATACTTGAATTAGCAATGGTGAAGGAAGCGATTTGATTGGCTGCTACAGACAATATACATTGTTTTGATACTTTATAGACAAAACACTGTATTGTATATTTTCCCTTTAGAAGACAAAGCAAGAGAGGCAGCGGTTGGCGAGAGCTTGTAAATATGCGCAAATAAAAGGGCTATAATACTTAAGTGTGAGGACTACGTTAGAACCGGCTTTTATCATCTAAATGTCTATTAATAAAATAAAAGATACCTGTAATCTCTGCATAGACGGAAAACAAAGCCGCCCCCGGAGCCCAGACTTCAAAGCCATAATAAATGTCATCGGAGACATAAAACCCGCGCTTTTGTTCTGAGAAGGATCACGGCGGACCTTGATGTGCCCATATACTGTATTAAACAAAGGAGACCCCGCATGTCTGCAATACACAAAGATTAACGGCCTAAAGAGCATGGAAAAAAAAGGATCTAAACCTATGTCAAGGTCATTTCCAATGATTTTACAAATCTGTAGCTGTCAATATAATAATCCTGCCAAAAGGATCATTATTTAGGAACTTCCTGTTATAGGGTGACAACCAGGGGCGGACTGACAACTCATGGGGCCCCCGGGCAATAGGAGATTATGGGGCCACACAGTATACAATCACACGGTATACACATACATGTACACACAGTATACACACACACAGTATACAATCACACAGTATACACATACATGTATACACAGTATACACAGACATGTACACACAGTATACACAGACATGTTTCTATTGGCTTAGAAGGTACTGGAGAGGTGGGGCAGCTACAATCTCTGGATTTTTAGACCAAAAGGATGTCGGTAAGGGACATTTCAGAGACAGATGTAAAAAAAACGCAGATTTTTACATACTGTCCCTGGTTTTACTGAGGCTGGCAACCCTGATGGGGCCCCCTAGTGGCCCGGGGGCCCTCGGGGAGTGCCCGAGTGGCCGAATGGTCAGTCCGCCCCTGGTGATAACGCTCTGTCCCTGTCTCCCAATTATGCTTCTGCATTGTTACCCTTTTACATACAATAGAGCTTCCAATGGAATCAGGGCCGGGGGAAGGGGCGGGCAGGAGGGGCGGCTGCCCTGGACACTGTGGTATCATGTGAGGTGGGGGTGGGGTGCAACCCTGATGGGGCCCCCTAGTGGCCCGGGGGCCCTCGGGGAGTGCCCGAATGGCCGAATGGTTAGTCCGCCCCTGGAGACAACGCTCTGTCCCTGTCTCCCAATTGTGCTTCTGCATTGTTACCCTATTACATACAGGAGAGCTTCCAATGGAATCAGGGCCGGGGGAAGGGGCGGGCAGGAGGGGCGGCTGCCCTGGGCACTGTGGTATCATGTGAGGTGGGGGTGGGGTGCAACCCTGATGGGGCCCCCTAGTGGCCCGGGGGCCCTCGGGAAGTGCCAGAGTGGCCGAATGGTCAGTCCGCCCCTGGTGACAACGCTCTGTCCCTGTCTCCCAATTGTGCTTCTGCATTGTTACCCTATTACATACAGGAGAGCTTCCAATGGAATCAGGGCCGGGGGAAGGGGCGGGCAGGAGGGACGGCTGCCCTGGGCACTGTGGTATCATGTGAGGTGGGGGTGGGGCGCTGCAAGGAGATTGGGGGGGGGGGATTTGTGTAGAGAGGGGGAATGTTGGGGGGTGGCAGGGGGCATGCACTTTACTGGGCGAATTGCTTTGCATTTTTTTTTTTTTTTTTAAATAAATAACCTCCTAAATTAAAATAGTCATTCCTGCTTAGGGCAGGGGGGCTACACACCTATATTCTTATGGGAAGGCTTCTGTTGAAATGAATGGTCGAACCACATGATCTCTTTCATTTAAAACTCCAAAAATACAACGGCACAGCGTCAGATACTATATATCTGGGGTTTGCAACTGTTGCAACATCTTCATTGTTATCCCAAATGTTCCTTCGCCGTCCTATCTGACATGATAATGTGCCATCTGCCTTGGACGACCATAGCCAATTTTAATTCCCGAACTCGGCGTCTCCGGCTGGTGGGCGGTTGAGGTTGTTTTCTCAAATCCTCTTAAGGTTTTGATATCTCTATCCGAGTCCCCCAAACGTTCGCTGCCGTCACGCCACAATGCGAGCGTCCATCATTTTTTTTCGCTCCTGAATTTCATGGTGAGAGAGTGTGGGCGGATATTACAGAATTTCACTTCTTTCGTTTTATGTATGACGGGCATTTTCCACCCGCTCTCCTTTGAAGTTCTCAGAGCCTGGGAAATTAGAAACGCAATAAGATTATATGTATTTTTTTTTTTCCACCCCAAGAGCGGGCAGTCTTTAATGCTATTGACAGGGAAAAGTTTGGTTCGTGGAATGACCTTCATTCCATTCTCCTGTCTCTCCGCTCCCGTGAGGTAATTTGACAGTCATTAGGAAATATGAAGATATTGTGAAATAACGCTCCATTATAGAACATTGTGCAGACAGCGGCGTCAAGACGAGTGTCGCTTAAGAGGAAATGGAGGAGTCATTATTTTTGTTAAGACGACATAATAGCTTCTTATGTTCTTGTCAGAGCTGTAAAATTTTATGTCAAACAATCCTCCAATATAACATTAGATGTCAGGTATTACAAAGAAGCAAAGCTAAATACGACTTATTTCATATCCTCCCATGTGAAGATTTCCTTCAAAAACGTTCCTGTCTCAGATTTGAAAGGTCGGCCCCTCATAATGGGCACAGCAGGTGTACAGACCCAGGAACTCAGCACAGGGATGGTGGGAACCCCTCATAATGGGCACAGCGGGTGTACAGATCCGGGAACTCAGCATAGGGATGGTGGGAACCCCTCATAATGGGCACAGCAGGGTGTACAGACCCGGGAACTCAGCACAGGGATGGTGGGAACTCCTCATAATGGGCACAGCAGGGTGTACAGACCTGGGAACTCAGCATATGGATGGTGGGAACCCCTCATAATAGGCACAGCAGGTGTACAGATCCAGGAACTCAGCACAGGGATGGTGGGAACCCCTCATAATGGGCACAGCAGGTGTACAGACCCAGGAACTCAGCACAGGGATGGTGGGAACCCCTCATAATGGGCACAGCAGGTGTACAGACCCAGGAACTCAGCACAGGGATGGTGGGAACCCCTAATAATGGGCACAGCTGGTGTACAGATCCGGGAACTCAGCATATGGATGGTGGGAACCCCTCATAATGGGCACAGCAGGTGTACAGACCTGGGAACTCAGCACAGGGATGGTGGGAACCCCTCATAATGGGCACAGCAGGTGTACAGATCCAGGAACTCAGCACAGGGATGGTGGGAACCCCTCATAATGGGCACAGCGGGTGTACAAACTTGGGAACACAGCACAAGGATGGTAGGAATCCCTCATAATGGGCACAGCGGGTGTACAGACTTAGGAACTCAGCTCAAGGATGGTAGGAAGCCCTCATAATGGGCACAGCAGGTGTACAGACCCAGTAACTCAGCACAGGGTTTGGTGGGAACCCCTTATAATGGGAGCAGCAGGTGTGCAGACCAAGAACTGCAGCACATGGATGGTGGGAACTCCTCATGAGGGGCACAGCAGGTGTAAAGACCCAGAAACCCAGTACAGAGATGGTGGGAGCCCCTCATAATGCAGCAGGTGTGCAGACCCAGGAACTTATCATAGGGATGGTGGAAACCCCTCATGAGAGCCACAGCTGGAATACAGACCGAAGAACTCAGCTTATGGATGGTGGAAGCCCCTTAATTTGGACACAGCAAGTGTACAGACCCATTAAATCAGCACAGGGGTGTTGGAAAACCCTCATAATGGGTACAGCTGGTGTACAGATTTGGGAACTCAAACCTAACCACAGCAAAAATGGTCATTGGTCAGCGTCACTCAGCCAGCTTCCTCTGAATCCAGGTGATCCCGGACCCGGACGTGCCCCCAACTTGTGACAGTGAAAGGAGAAGCCGCGCAAAAATTATCTAATTTCTTTGTTACTTTGCGTTCTCCTCCAACCAGCATGTTTCTTGTCAGCACAAGAACTCATTGGCTACTTGTGCTGCTCCCTATACCATTCTGAGCCCTGCTACTGTAAATGCACTGCAAGAGGCTTATACTAGGTCAAATTCAGGTACCTACACTGCTTATATTAAAAAATATATTTATTGATTTATTAATGGTTACAGAGCTGCATCAATTTGAGTTTTTTTTTTTATCTGCCTGGAGTTCAGGTTTAAAACTTCTGTCAGGTTTTCATTTCTGTCTGTAACCAACCCCCTCACCTGCACAAACCCACAAATAAAAAAATCAATATGATTAAAATTAAAATGAATTAACTTTAATCATTTTTTTTTAGCCAAGTATTGAATGTTCACATTGTATTATTTAGTATTGGTATGTATTTTATTTTTGAGTGGTTTATACCATTTAACCCCGATGGGAATAACCTGGTCTCTGAAATGTGTTGGCTTGTTGTTCCTTGGAATAAATCTCTTTGAACTCTAATGCCCCGTACACACGGTCGGATATTCCGATGGAAAAAGTCAGATCAGATTATGTTGTCGGAAAATCCGATCATGTGTGGGCTCTAGCGGGCTTTTTCCGTCGGAATTTCCGACGGAAAAAATTTGAGAGCAGGATCTAAAATTTTCTGACAACAAAATCCGATCTGACTTTTTCCGATCGTGTGTAGAGAATTCCGACGCACAAAGTGCCACGCATGCTCAGAAGAATTTTGGAGACGAAAGCTATTGGCTACTGGCCTCTACGTAGTCCCGCCGTACGTCTTGTACGTCACCTCGTTCGGAGCGATCAAATTTTCCGACAACTTTGTCCGACCGTGTGTGTGCAACACAAGTTTCGGACAAAATCCGGCGGAATGTTCGACCGTGTACAAGGCATAACTCTCATGGTGTAATGTTTTTTCTCACCTTCTACTCCCTGAATTCCATCTAAGATGCCCAGGCTTGCTTTCCTGAGTAAAAAGTAATTTTTAAAATCCGCATAATTTTTGAATTTTTATTTTTTGCTGTATGTGTACCATTGGGAAGATTTTCCTCCACTTCTTGTCGCAAGGCACAACAGGAACCACCAGGAACCTTTCCCTGCCACTAGTTCTGTCCCTACCAGGAGGGGTAACTACTCTACCAACTTGCGAATGCGCGCCAAACTTGGGAGCCAGAACAAACATTATTACAGCGCACACATGCAAAACTGACATTTACCTCCAGCAAGGCTATTTAAAAAGCACCTAGACAGACATTTTCAAAAAACATTATCAAAAAATATGGGGATTTGGTCCCATCATATTGCTATATGGTGCTCAAGCCCACTTACTGCGACAAAGTACCCCATGATTAGTGGGTCCTACACTATCCATAGACCGGGAGATCCTGCTTCTCTGAACCAAGGGAGATATACTCCTCTATATGGGAGAACATGAGGTCTCCACCCATGATACAGGTGGGAACTTGGGAGCCAGGGCCTTAAATAGACTCTGCTTGACCCAAGATGGCTTCCAAAGTCACATGGGGCGGCAGCATCTAATTGGATGCTTCCCAGATGACCCAGGAAACCATAGAGGAACTATGTTCCTTTTGACTTCCTCTCCAACTGCAGTGCCACTGTGGAAGAGTGACACCTGCAGTGGAGAAAGCAGATTGCACCTGCCTACAAGCCTGTGTGTTGAAGCGCCCCCTGGGGGATGTGGTGTGTAAATGACAGGCTGGGGAATGGACAGAATGACCTGAATGTCATGCTCTACCCAAAGAGGACTGCCAGCGGTAGACCAAGGAAGAAATTGGGGACAGTGCTGTAGCAAGTAGAGGATAGATAGAAATTGAGCATTTTTTTAACACAAGAAGGGTGGGAAAAAAAAAAGAATTAAATGGAGTTGGACACTTTAAGCGCCACCTAGCCAGAATCATTGCATTCCTTCACTATGAGCAATCCCAGATCCAACCTCTCCTATCCAATGTCTTGTAGATGCCACAAAATGTCCCAGCAACAGAACTTTCTATAAGAGGATATCCTGACATGGATAAATTGCGCCCAGTGAGGTATTCCACGCGGTTTAGCCGCATTGCTTGCCGGGATTATCCTGTTTACAATGTTTCCTCTCTGCACAGACTTATCAGTAAAGCTTCTCCAGAAAAATGCAAGAAATAAATCTCGACTCATTAGCGTGGAGTTGGAATGTGTACTTAAAGTGTAGTCGTCCATAGGAAATGAAGCTCAATTTGCATGTAGTGCAGTTCCTGTAGTGTTGGTAAGCTTGTTATCAGCCCGGCATAATTACCACTCTGCTACTTACTGGAGCTCTGCAATCCTTCTGACTTTCCATTACCACGTTGTGCGTCTCGCTTCATTAAGACAACGATGCCACTTATGTGCCAATCTGACTCGCTTTCAGGTTTCCAGGCCGCTCAGATTACTCTGTGACTACTAAGACTTGGTTTACATTTGTGCGATGCGGGAAGGCGTGCAAAAATCAAACACAACTAACAAAAAATGTGCATCGCTTTGCAGGTGCGCGGTACTGCTATTAATTCTTAAATTTGCCTCACACCTACAGGTGCGACCGAGCACGCGGGCGCTTCCAACACGCTCCCAGTACTGGGACAGGGTCGTCCAGCTCCCAGGGCAAGGATCCAGAATTGCGCCCCCCGCCCCCCCCCCCCCACTGATAATACATGCTGTAGAATGGGTGTAGCACCATCCATCCATTCTTTGCCCTCATGCTTCACTGCGCCTAGGGCAGTTTTTTCCCTCCTGCCCACCCCTTGTCCCAGTCCTGCATGCAGGGCCGTCTTTAAGGCAGGTCAAAAGGGGCAGCTGCCCTGGGCCCTGTCGTTGTTGTGGGGCCCAAAGCAGCTGCCTCATACTTGCCAACTATCCCAGTTTAAATTCCCTTGTCTCTTGAAGTTTTAGTCCCGTGCTGTGTCCTAATATCTCAGTTTGAAGTGCTGCTACTAATGCTGCCCAGCTCTATCCTGTGTTTACATGTAAATAACCAGCAGTCATATGTAAATAACGGCAGCATTCATTTGTAAATAGCTGCCACCGGCGGCATAGATATGTAAATAAAGGTGGCATTCATATGTATATCATGCCCCCTGCAGTGAGGAGATGATTTGCTGTAACCTCTAGCAACCAGTAACCTCTAGCATGCGCGCCGTAGACAACGGTGCGTTTACAGGGTTAATCCCCATTCATAACTACGGCTCACCGCAGTTGAAGTGTCCTGCGCGCATGCGCGGAGTGACGTCTTCACTGCTCTGGCCAATCACAGCGCCGCAGCGGCGCTGTGATTGGCCGGAGCGGCGATACCCGGAAGGGTATCTGTGAAGAGATGGCTGCGGCTGGAGGGGGAGAAGAGGACGGCGTCGGGGGCCCCGATCTAAGGTAAGTGATGCATAATGAGCTAGTATGCTAGTCATACTAGCTCATTATGACTTTGTCTTGCAGGTAGTTTTGAAAAAAAACAGACCAAAAACACGTATACAACCACTTTAAAAAACACGAAGGTTTACAACCCCTTTAAGTAATACATCTTGGTCACCAACCTGCTCCATTCTGATCAGTGAATAAAAGAGCAGCAGCATGCTGATGAGTTCATCTCTCTGCTCTTTCCTCCAGTCTGGCAGTGGCACTGGCAGCACTGTGCAATGTGCTGAGCTTTGATTGGCGCAGAGTGCTGCTGCCCCTCCCACTCCAGTCTGTGTGCTGTACAGAAGGGAGATATGAAGAGGGATTCAGGTACTTATTCTAGCTTTATGTAAAATAAAAATCTACATACCTAGCTGGATTCTATGTGATTTTTTTTGCCCAGACTTCAGCTTTAAACACCAATCATGTGACTGTATCTCTGCGATCTCTGACTGATGGTTCCTTGATGCAACTCAACATTTAAATATCAAATGTCACATTGTATCTAGGAATTATCTGGAGGTGATCATGTGATTATGGTCATGCCATTCCGAGGATTTCCAGCCGTATTTGCTTAATAATATATTCATCTCTATGTGGAGACGCTCTATGTACCGAGGTGGAGGGGATTTTACACCCATAATGTCTTTTCATTGCTATTGCAGAGTCTTGGGAATGAATGTAAAGAATCAGAAATCCTAGGAGCCCCTCCTCGTATCGAAGGATCGCAGAGACGGACGGGCTACAGTTATGGCATTAATCTTCTCTCATCGTCTTTAAAGTGGTGGGACACCCTGAAAAGAAAAACTTTAAAAAAATGTTAATAAAAATTTAAAATGAAATGGCTGTTGCTAGGCAGATCGTCCTAATCTGCCTCTTCCAGCGCCGCGGTGATCTTCTCTCCTTCCGTCTTCTAGTGAATGGGGCGCGGTGTGTTAGGGGAACTGTGTCCCTCAACACATCGCGTTCCCCATTCACAAATTACACTCGCGCATGCGCAGTAGGAAACGGGAAGCCGTTTCCCTTACTGAGGATGGCGGCGCTGGATCCGGATCGCCGAGGGACATCTCGGCCTCCACGACGGACATCGCGGGCGCCCTGGAAGGGTAAGTGTACTTATTAAAAGTCAGCAGCGACTTTTTTTTTAGCTGCTGACTTTTACATTTTTTTTTTAAGGTGAAACACCGCTTTAACGTATTCAATACCGGGCACTTTTACCCCCTTCCTGCCCAGGCCAATTTTCAGTGCTGTCGCATTTTGAATGACAATTGCGTGGTCGTGCAACACTGTACCCATATCTCATTTTTATCATTTTTTTCCCCACACAGATAGAGCTTTCTTTTGGTGGTATTTTTTTTTTTTGATAAATAAATACAAAAAGACCAAACATTTTGAAAAAAAAAAAAAAAGAAAATGCAACTTTCTTTGTTTATGTTATAACATTTTGCAAATAAATAATTGTTTTTCTTAAAGCGGTGTTTCAGATGTAAAAAAAATGTTTTTAACCGCTTCCCGACCGCCGCCTGTAGATATACGTCGGCAAAATGGCACGGCTAGGCAAAAGCACGTATATATACGTGCCCTTTAATTGCCTAGCCTTGGGGTCGCGAGCGCGCCGCCCGGTCGGGAGCTCCGTGACCGCGGCCGCGGGACCAGCGGACCCGATCGCCGCTGGTGTCCCGCGATCGGGTCACAGAGCTGAAGAACGGGAAGAGGTCTGTGTAAACAAACCTCTCCCCACGCTTCCTACACTGCCTGTCACTGATCGGCTGTTCCCTGTCATCGGGAAAGCCGATCAGTGATGTCAGACGTACAGCCACGCCCCCTACTGTAAAAAAAAATACAGCACGTCACACTTAGCCCCTCCCCGCCCCCTAGTGGTTAACTCCTTCACTGCCAGTGTCTTTTACATAGGAATCAATGCATTTAAATAGCACTGATTTCTATATAAATGAGAATGGTCCCAAAAATGTGTCAGAAATGTCCGATGTGTCCGCCATAATGTCGCAGTCACAATAAAAATCGCTGATCGCCGCCATTACGAGTAAAAAAAAAAATATTACTAAAAATGCTATTTTGTAAACGCTATAACTTTTGCGCAAACAAATCAACAATCGCTAATTGCGCTTTTTTTTTTTACCAAAAATATGTAGAAGAATACGTATCGGCCTAAAACTGAGGAAAAAAAAAAGTTTTTTTATATATTTTTTGGGGATATTTATTATAGCAAAAAGTAAAAACCCCCCTTCTTCGTTTTCTAAAAAATATTGCATTTTTTTCAAAATTGTCGCTCTATTTTTGTTGATAGCGCAAAAAATTAAAACCGCAGGGGCGATCAAATACCACCAAAAGAAAGCTCTATTTGTGGGAAAAAAAGGACGCCAATTTTGTTTGGGAGACACGTAGCACGACCGCGCAATTGTCAGTTAAAGCAACGCAGTGTCGAATCGCAAAAAGGGGCCTGGTCCTTTGGCTGCAAATTGGTCCGGGGCTGAAGTGGTTAAAAGTGAGCAGCTAAAAAAAAAAAGTAGCTGCTGACTTTTAATAAGTACACTTACCTTTCCAGGGCGCCCGAGATGTCAGCCGCCGAGGCCGACATGTCCCTCGGCTCTCGGGTCCCAGCGCCGTCATCCTCAGTAAGGGAAACAGGCAGTGGAGCCTTGCGGCTTCACTGCCCGTTTCCTACTGCGCATGCTCGAGTCACACAGCGCTTTGTGAATGGGACGCGCTGTGTTAGGGAACACACAGTTCCCAGAACACAGCGCGCCCCATTACCCAGAAGACAACGCGGAGGAGAGAAGACCGAAAAAGACCGAAGATCACCGTGGAGTAGGAAGGAGGCAGATTAGGAAGACTGCCTAGCATAAGGGATTTCTGGTAAGGTAAAAAAAGATTATTTTTTTTCAAATGTTTTATTTTTCATTTTTTTAAGAATATTAATGCTCTTTTTTTTTTTTAGGGTGGCCCTCCACTTTAAATTTAGGCCAAAATGTATTCTGCTACATTTCTTTGGTGGAAACAACCCAAATCAGTGTATATTATTTAGTCTGTAGGAGAGTCCACAAACAATGGTATATATATTTGAAAATCAATCAACCCTATCTCATTTCTTGAGGCCTGGAAATGTCAGGACAGTACAAATATCCCCCAAATGACCTCTTTTTGGAAAGTAGACAGTCCAAGGTATTGAGTAAGAGGCATAGTGAGTTTTTTTAAGTAGTATTTTTTTTGAAAAAAATAAAATAAAAAATATATATATATATATATTTTTTTTTACATACTGTCACCAGTGCAGTACAGCATCATCATATAACTGATATGGCGGTGACAGCATGTAAAAAAATGTAATCATTTTTTTTCATCTTTTTTTCTTTTTTATTACTTTTTTTTTTTTTTTTTTAACACACTGTAACCAGAGCAATACAGTCTTACCATAATAACACTGAACTATTCTGGGGAAGCGATCATGATTTTGTATTTTTGTTTATTTATTTATTTTATTTTTTTATTTTTTTTACACACTATTATTGCTTATAACTGTGCAATTCATTGCTATTAACAAATATTTTTACTGAATGAAACTGATTCACCCAGTGTCTTTTGTTGTGATTACCTGTGATTGGCCAAAACTAACCACATAGAACAGATGAGCAGTGATTGGCCCTGTCTGTACCATGTGATCACGGTGACCAATTACAACAAGCAACACAATTGTATACAATGCGAAAGGAAGCCATCCATTGTTTACAATTGGAATATGATCTGCTGTGATTGGTCACCGCGATCACATGGTACTGGCAGCGGGCTGGTATATCCATCAGTCATTGAAAGATCAAGCCGCTTCACGGCCCTGCAGCCTGGGAGGACGCCATATTACGTCCACCCAGAACAACGAAAGGCCGTCACTTTGCTATAGGCTGAGCGGGAACTGATTATACTTTACCTGAACTTTACTTACACTATATTGTGTATCAAATCTGCAGTTTTAGATAAGCATCATTTGTAACATTGACTGTGGTGATGCATAATAGTGTTCTAAGGAAGGATCCGGAACTGCTCATATTTCATAGTATTGTTTATACATCATTTTGTTACTTTGTAGCACAGCGGTAAATAAACTCATGTTGGATTGTAGCCTTTCTTCATCTCCATGGAAACAAGATAGGTGAGTCCTTCATCCACGCTCTATAGGTGGCTGGTTCCCATGACGATGCAAACATCTAAAGAGATATCAGTACACGTGTTCATGGTAACTCTATGGGTTCTTAGAGGAGCACTCCGGCAAAAATTGAATATAAAGCCTTGAAATGAGGCTGCGGACTACTTACCGAGGTTTTCCAGTTTTCACATAAGGATTGCCAAGGACACCTCATCTCTTAACCTGCTCCTGCTGACATAACATATTAATGCAGCTGCAAGGTGGATGGGCCATCTGCACATACTGTATATGTGTCCCAAGGGGGTCCACTGTTCTGTGGTGAGAACGTGCACACTGTTCTACATCCAAAAGGTCCAGGTGGAAAAAGAGCCCATCCTGGCCCTATGCAGCTCCTGGGAAGAGAAGAGCAAACAGGTGCACTCCACCACAGCCCGAATGCAGAATCCGTAAACACGGTTTCAACCCAGCTCCATCCAGGAAACGACCCCAACACATTTTGGGCGTTGTGAAACGCGTTGGGTTGTGGCCTGGGTGGATGCCATGACAATGTGATGGGGGACCTCTGATCTAATAGGGGACTATGATGTGAACAGGGTTCTGATGTGATGGGAGGACCTCTGACATGATGGGGTCCTCTCGTGTGATGGGAGGGCCTCTGACATGATGGTGTCCTCTCGTGTGATGAGAGGGCCTCTGATGTGATGGGGGAGGTTCTGATGTGATGGGAAGACCTCTGACATGATGGGGTCCTCTTGTGTGATGAGAGGGCCTCTGATGTGATGGGTGAACCTTTAATTTAATTAGGCGCTCTGATGTAAAGGAAGGCTCTGATGATGGGAGGAACCTCAAATGTAAACGGGGGGCTCTGATATGATGGAGAACCTCTGATGTGACTGGGGGATCTGATGTGATGAGGGACCTTTGATCTAATGGGAGGATCGTGATGCGATGGGGAGACCTCTTACACAATAGGGTACCTCTCGTGTGATGGGAGGACCTCTGACATGATGGGGTCCTCTCGTGTGATGGGAGGGCCTCTGACATGATGGGGTCCTCTCGTGTGATGAGAGGGCCTCTGATGTGATGGGGGGAGGTTCTGATGTGATGGGAAGACCTCTGACATGATGGGGTCCTCTTGTGTGATGAGAGGGCCTCTGATGTGATGGGGGGAGGTTCTGATGCGATATGAGGACCTCTGACATGATGGGGTCCTCTCGTGTGATGAGAGGGCCTCTGATGTGATGGGGGGAGGTTCTGATGTGATATGAGGACCTCTGACATGATGGGGTCCTCTTGTGTGATGAGAGGGCCTCTGATGTGATGGGTGAACCTTTAATTTAATTAGGCGCTCTGATGTAAAGGAAGTCTCTGATGATGGGAGGAACCTCAAATGTAAACGGGGGGCTCTGATGTGATGGGGATCTCTGACATGATGGAGGACCTCTGATGTGATGGGGCCTCTGATGTGACTGGGGGATCTGATGTGATGAGGGACCTTTGATCTAATGGGAGGATCGTGATGCAATGGGGAGACCTCTTACACAATTTTGGGTACCTCTCATGTGATGGAGGGCCTCTAATGTGAAGAGGTGTTTGAGATGTGATGGGGGACCTCTGATCCAATGGGGGGGACTATGATGCGGAGGTGGGGGGGGGGGCTCTGATGTGATGCGGGGACTCTTATGTGAAGTTCATTTCATCAAGGCAGTTGTGTGCATCGTCCCAGGCTCAGGTTTCCCATTGATAAGTAATCATAGGCGTGCGCACAGGGTGTACCGGAGGTGCCTAGGCACACCCTAATCACCCTGTGCAATGCAGATTCCCCCCTGCTGAACCCCTGTGGCAGCTGAGGCTACAGAGAAATGGACTGGGGAATTTCTGTTCTCAGTTCCTTTCTCTGCTATTACACCAAAGCCCCTCAATGGGGCTCCTAACAAATTGTAAAAAAATTCAAATAATTATAACAAATAATATTATACAAAAATAATAATAAAAAAATAATAATATTGCAAAAAAAATAAATAAATAAAATAATAAAAAAAAAAAAAATACTGACACCAATCTCATCCCTACTGACACCATCCACTGCTCTACTGTGCATGTGTGTTTGAACTTTGGGGTGCACACCCTAATGCAATAGTCTGTGCACAACTATGTAAGTAATATTTATGTTTTTAACATTATAGACTGGGGGGTCTCCAGATTTTGCATACTTTCTAAGTGCCGGTGTTCTGTCAGCAATAGTCCGGCTATCATAAAGTGTCCGCTGTGTACTGCGCATGCGCAGCGCATGCGCAGTACGGAGCAGAAGGATTTTTGGAAAATCTCCGAAGATGAACGGCGCCTGCGCCGTGAGTCGAGGTGTAAGCCCCACCATCCAAGTGGACATAGGGCTACACAAACTTAGAGGGCCCCTCACGGGCTCGCTTCGCTCGCCACGCTTCGGGCATGGCCTCGCTGCGCTCGGCTCTTTTTTATTCTAATGCCCCATACACACGGTCGGATTTTCCGACGGAAAATGTCCTATCGGACCATGTTGTCGGAAATTCCGACCGTGTGTAGGCTCCATCGGACTTTTTCCGTCGGATTTTCCGAAGGACAAAGTTTTAACTCCTACTCTCAAATTTTCCGACAACAAAGTTCTATCGGACTTTTTCCGATCGTGTGTAGCGAATTCCGACGGACAAAGTGCCACGCATGCTCAGATCACATTACAAGACCAAAGCTATTGGCTACTAGCCTCTACGTAGTTCCGTCGTACGCAACAAACGTCACCACGTTCAGAATGATCGGATTTTCCGACAACTTTGTCCGACCGTGTGTATGCAACACCAGTGTCGGACAAAATCTGTCGGAAAAAATCTGATGGATTTTCCGACCGTGTGTATGGGGCATAACTCTATGTCCACTTGGATGGTGGGGCCTGAACCTGGACTCACGGCGCAGGCGCCATTCATCTTCGGCTATTTTCGGAATCTGGTTGTCCTGTGTACTGCGCATGTGCAGTACACAGCGGACACTTTCTGATGGGGGACAGAATATGACATGACACCGGTTCACACTGGGGCGGCTTCAAAGTGGCCCGACTCTGAGCTGGCCCGCACAGCGTGACCTCAGCGCAGCTTTCAAACGACTTCTTTAATAGAAGTCAATGCAAGCCGCTCCGCAGTCGCCCCCAAGTAGTACGGGAACCTTTTTCTAAGTTGGAGTGACTTGAGTCGCTCCTATTACAACGGTTCCATTGCACTGCATGGAGCGCAACTTGTCAGGTGGCTCAGTCACCTTAAATGTCGCCCCAGTGTGAACCGCACTAGGTGTCCCACAACTACAAAAAGGTTAAGAAGTGCTGACCTAATAATAATGAATGAATATTTAAGAATAAAACATAATTTTGAGCTTTTTGACCTTAGGTGTGGCGCTCTTCGTACATCTCATAAAAAAGGATTCTGAACAAGTGATTATAAATATAGACTTATGCCGCGTACACACGGTCGGAATTCTCGTCGGAAAAAGCTCTGATGGTTTTCCCGTCAGAATTCCGACGGAATTTCACTCAAACTGTCTTGCCTACACACGGTCACACCAAATTCCGACGGTCAGTAACACAGCGGCATAAAACACGTTCGACAGCACTATAAAAGGGAAGTTTAATGCTTCAGAGCATGCGTCGAATTGTTTCCGAGCATGCGTCGGAATTTTGCGTGTCGGAATTGCATACACACGATCGGAAAATCTTAAAGAAAGGTTTTCCGTCGGAAAAATTGAAAACAGGTTCTCAATCCAAAGTCCGTCGGAAATTCCGACAGAAAAAGACCGATGGGCATACACACGGTCGGAAAATCCGATGAAAAGCTCCCATCGGACTGTTTCCATCGGAAATTCCGACCGTGTGTACGCCGCATTAGAAGCGGAGTTCCCCTTTAGCGATGCGAGGCCCAGGCGGTGTTCTTTGTCAGACAAGTTCTGCGGAGTTCTTTCACTGCGGAGTGAACTCTGACAATCGTTAGGTCAAGACATCAGTTCCGTCATCGCCACCGAGCCATTTTAATTAGCGAGAAAATGAGAAATGCTAATCGGGGAAGGCGCTCTGCTTGGCGTTAGAGGCTTAATGAAGGCAGATCCGCGGAGTTTATCAACCCGTTAATAAGAGCGGATTACTGACCGGTGGCTGGAATGTGTCTGCCAATGTTTGTCGGCTCCCCTGGCTGCTCCAGACGCACTTTAGGTGATGGCGGGACAATAAGAAGACAATTAGCATCTCCCCAGAGCAAATGTGACACAGGCCGCACGTTCTTGCCTTATTTCGCATGAAGGATCTTTGAGCAAAAGTGATGCGGGCGGCGGGGGGCTGTGAACGTGTGTGTATGGTTGGCGCTGCCCTGGCTTTGCCCTGCTCAGAGAAAACATTACAGAAACATGAAACAGATGTTATAGACAATAGAGGAAAATGTTGCTATTTAAAGGACCAGAAAGGGAAACAAACGTTAAAACGTATCTCTTTGCAGAAATATTTTCTCATGGCAAGCCCATACATGCTTAGTAATATGTCAGTGTAACCCAAGGGTGCTCAACCTGTGGCCCTCCAGCTGTTGTGGAGCTACAAGTCCCATCATGCCTCTGCCTTTGGGAGTCATGCTTGTAACCATAGCTCCCAACTGTCCCTGATTTCGAGGGACTGTCCCTGATTTGAAGCAATGTCCCTCTGTCCCTCTTTCCCCCTCATTTGTCCCTCATTTTGGTCTGATCCATATAGTTATAAAATGTATATAAAATGCACTTCTTATCTTTCAAAAAGTGTTTCCCAGAGCTAAACCTTTCATCCAATTTCTAAATTGATGCATTTGTAAATTTTAAAAGCCAATATAAAGGAATAGTAGTGATAAAAAAAAGCCCTTGTGGATTTAATCAACCTTTTTTTTTGGTTGATTCTTCTTTAACCGCTTCCCGACCGCCTCATGTAGATATACGTCTACAGAATGGCACGGGCAGGCAAAAGCACGTACCTGTACGTCCCCTTTAATTGCCTGCCCGTGGGTCGCACGTGACCCCGGCCGCGGGACCAGCGGACCCGATCGCCGCTGGTGTCCCGCGATCGGGTTACGGAGCTGAAGAACGGGGAGAGGTATGTGTAAACAAACCTCTCCCCGCGCTTCCTACTCTGCCTGTCATTGATTGGCTGTTCCCGGTAATCGGGAAAGCCGATCAATGACGTCAGACGTCAGCCCCCCCCCCCTAATGTAAAAAAACACACGTCACAGCCCATAACCCCTCCCCTCCCCCTAGTGGTTAACTCTTTCACTACAACTGTCATTTATACAGGAATTAATGCATTTAAATAGCACTGATTGCTGTATAAATGACAATGGTCCCAAAAATGTGTCAAAAATGTCCGATGTGCCCTCCATAATGTCGCAGTCACAAAAAAAAATCGCTGATCGCCGCCATTACTAGTAAAAAAAACAATATTAATAAAAATGCTATAAAACTATCCCCTATTTTGTAAACGATATAACTTTTGCTCAAACCAATCAATAATCGCTAATTGCGATTTTTTTTACCAAAAATATGTAGAAGAATACGTATCGGCCTAAACTGAGGAAAAAAAATGTTTTTTTATATATTTTTGGGGGATATTTCTTATAGCAAAAAGTAAAAAATATTGCATTTTTTTCAAAATTGTCGCTCTATTTTTGTTTATAGCGCAAAAAAAAAAAATCGCAGGGGCGATCAAATACCACCAAAGGAAAGCTCTATTTGTGGGGAAAAAAAGGACGCCAATTTTGTTTTGGAGCCACGTCGCACGACCGCGCAATTGTCAGTTAAATCGACGCAGTGCCGAATCGCAAAAAGGGGCCTGGTCCTTTGGCTGCCAATTGGTCCGGGGCTGAAGTGGTTAACCACTACAATACTGGGCACTTTCGCCCCCTTCCTTTCAAGACCAATTTTTAGCTTTCAGCGCTCTCGCACTTTCAATGACAATTACGCGGTCATGCAATGCTGTACCCAAATGAAATTTTTATCATTTTGTTTGCACAAATAGAGCTTTAGTTTGGTGGTATTTATTCACGACTCCGTTTTTTATTTTTTGCGATATAAGCAAAAAAAATAGCGGAAATTTTGAAAAAAAAACAATATTTTCTCCTTTCTTTTTTAAAAGAAATCCAATAAAATCAAATTTTGTCATAAATTTAAGCCAAAATGTATTCTGCTACATGTTTTTAGTAAAAAAAATTTCGTTAATTGTATAATAATTGGTTCGCGTGATCACGGACATATGTACGCAAATGATCATGTACAGATGTGTGCAGGTGATCACGGACATATGTGTGCAGATAATCATTGGCACATGTGATTTTACTGGGACATATGTGGGGGACATGTGTTTTTATTATTTGGGCACATGTGTTTTTATTTGGGGACATGTGTTTTTATTATTTGGGGACATGTGTGTTTACACTAGACTGGTGATCAGTGAGTAAAAAGCTGTAAAAAAACAACTCATACTCACTGATCACCATCCGGCTGCAGCGATCCGCTCTCCTCTCCTCAGCAATGACTTCCGTGTGAGGAGAGGAGAGCCGATCGCCTAGCAACCGGCTGTTTGCTTACATCACATGACGGCTGTGATTGGACACGGCCGTCATGTGATCAGGAGGGCCAATCACAGAGCCCTCCTGTCGATCCGAGATGCGCCGTGTCCGGGTGACACGGCAGCATCGGGATCGCGCCGCTGCGCAGGCACGTGCGCGCGCGATCCCCCTACTTCTGAAGCACTTTCACTCCAAAGATGCTGCTAGCAGGACTTTTTTGACCGTCCTGCTAGCGCACCGCTCCAGTGTGAAAGCAGAGTGAAAGGGGCCGGATTTTTTCAGGCGCTATTTTTAGCGATGTACCGCCTGAAAACCGCCCCAGTGTGAAAGGGGCCTAAAGTTCTAAAAATAGCGCCTGCAAAGCGCCTTCAAACAGCTGCGGGCTTTCACACTGGAGTGCTTGCAGGATGCTGAAAAATATCCTGCAAGCCGCATCTTTGGAGCGCTGTAGGAGCTGTGTATTTACCACTCCTAAAGCGCCCCTTCCCACTGAAAACAATGTGGCAGCGCTCCAAACCCCCCTGCAAAGCGCCGCTGCAGTGGCACTTTGCGGGCGGTTTTAACCCTTTTTCAGTCATTAGCGGGGGTAAAACTGCTACCGCTAGTGTTCGAAAAGCGCCGCTATAACGACGGTAAAGTGCCGCTAAATATAGCGCCGCTTTACCGCCAGCACGCCCAGCGCCTCAGTGTGAAAGTAGCCTAATGGAACATGCCATGGGTAAAACCATATTTCAGGGTTTACAAAATTTTATTTACTAATAAATAAAAAATGATATAAAAATGACATTAATAATAGCATTTAAATGCAGGTAGAATAATATATATACATATATATATATATATATATATATATATATATATATATATATATATATATATATATATATATATATATATATATATATATATATATATTATATCTCATAGCATATAGCATATATATATGTGTGTGTGTTTATTTCAATGTGTATGTGTATATCTATCTATCTATTTATATATATATATATTTATATATATAGATAGATAGATATAGATATATATAGATATAGAAATATCTATATCTATATATATATATATATATATATATATATATATATATATATATATATATATATATATATATATATATACACATCCTGCTTTCTCCAGAATACTGAGGCAGCTTCCCGCTTCTCTCTCTGATTCTCCACCACTGAGATGGTGAATCAGAAAGTGAGAATTCTGTCACAGATCGCCAGTGAGGTGCTGAGATCGCACCTTCATACACTGGCCGTTTCTGTGACAGTCAGTTACAGATTCTCACTGTGCTGAGGTAATCAGTGGAGAACATGTTCTCATCTGATTACCTCAGTTTCATACACAGGTAAAGACCTGAGATCAGCTGTGAGACTCGGGATCGCAGCTGATCTCAGTTTCATAAAAGGACACCTGAATGTATAGAGGATATAACCACACTGTGTATATGGCCGGGAGTAGAGGTTTGCCTTCTAGGTCTCGTTGATGTCCTAGTCCCAAAAAAAGTGACACGTACTCTATTGACTTTATTATGCTAGGAAATTAATAATGCTCTTCTGGAAAAAGCCTACACCCCGACTGTTCCAGCATGGAAGGCACTCATTAATAAAATCATCCCTCTATTTAAAGCCACGTATACTAGTAGAGGAATTCCTCATCAGTTTGATAAAGTGTGGGGTAGATGGATGAATAGTGCATCTACGGTGTCTGAATAAATGGATGTATTCTATTACTTGTGGGAAATTCATTTTATGTCTGGTATGAAGATGGGTGGGTATTGATGATCATTAATGTTGTGGGGAGTGAGATGTAGACTTAGGAATTACATCTGTGGGTCTGATGTTAGTATTTGATGGCAGGTGGTATATCATAGATGTGTGGAGCAAGAATAATGGCATTATGTGAAACTGCATTCAAATATGAATGATATTTGTTGTTACTATGCTCATGTTTCAATCCTAAGGCTCCATGCACACAGGACGCTCAAAAAGGTCATTCTGGACTTTGGATTGCCGTCAGGAAAACGCATTTCTCTGCCTCTATTCAAAATCAATGGTTCTCCATGGGAGCCCATTGATTTGAATAGAAGTCGCACCAGAAGTTGGATCATGATGATCCGACTTGCGGTGCGACTTGTGTGCTAAGGGTGTTGATGGGGAACCCCCCGCCAAAATGAAAAAAAAATTGACAAAGGGCTTCCCCCCTCAAGATACCAGACCCTTTAGTCTGGTATGGATTTTAAAGGGAACCCCCCACGCCCCAAAAAATGGCGTGGGGTCCCCTCAAAATCCATACCAAACCCTTATCCGAGCACACAGCATAGCAGGTCAGGATAAGTGGGGGGACAAGCAAGCGCCCCCCCTCTTCCTGGACCATACCAGGCCACGTGCCCTCAACATGGGGGGGTGGGTGCTTTGGGGCAGGGGGGCCCTGGGGGCCCCCACCCCAAAGTACCTTGTCCCCATGTTGATGAGGACAAGGGCCTCTTCCCGACAACCCTGGCCAGTGGTTGTCGGGGTCTGCGAGCGAGGGCTTATCGGAATCTGGAAGCACCCTTTAAAAAGGGGGCCCCCACCCTATGTGAATGAGTACGGGGTACATTGTACCCCTACCCATTCACCTAAAAAAAAAGTGCCAAAAATAAACACACTACACAGGTTTTTAAATTATTTTATTAAAGCAGCTCCGGCTCTTCTACCTCTTCTGGCGACGTGTTCTCTCCTCTCCGGTTCTTCTCCCCTCTGCGCTGTCCTCTCTCATCGATATCTTCTGCTCTTTTGCTGGGTCTTTTCCCTCTGTTCTTCTTCCGATGTTGACTCAACGCGATATCCCGGTTTCACCCGAGGCACAATGGGACGATGACATCATAAGGATGTGGGGGCTTCGGATGACGTCAGCAGGTGGCCCTGCTCCATGCCAATATAAGTCATTGCACACGGCGGACCCAGCATTAAACTGGGAGATCGTGTTGAGGTCAACATCGGAAGAAGAACAGAGGGAGAAGACCCAGCAAAAGAGCAGAAGATAGCGGAGAGAGAACAGCGCAGAGAGGAGAAGACCCAGCGAGGGGAGAAGACCCAGCAAAAGAGCAGAAGATAGCTGAGAGAGAGGACAGCGCAGAGGGGAGAAGAACCGGAGAGGGGAGAACACATCGCCAGAAGAGGGAGAATAGTTGGAGCTGCTTTAATAAAATAATTTTAAAACCTGTGTAGTGTGTTTATTTTTGACACGTTTTTTTAGGTGAATGGGTAGGGGTACAATGTACCCCATACTCATTCACATAGGGTGAGGGGCGGGAATTGGGGGTCCCCCTTTTAAAGGGGGCTTCCAGATTCCGATAAGCCCCCGCCCGCAGACCCCGAAAAACCACCAGCAAGGGTTGTTGGGAAGAGGCCCTTGTCCTCATCAACATGGGGACAAGGTGCTTTGGGGTGCCCCCCCCCCCCCCCCCCCCCCCCCCCCCGCCCCAAAGCACCCACCCCCCCATATTGAGGGCATGTGGCCTGGTGGCTCACTCATCCCCCCACTTATCCTGACCTGCCGGGCTGCATGCTCGGATAACAGTTTGGTATGGATTTTGGGGGGGACCCCACGCCAGTTTTTTGGGGCGTGGGGGTTCCCCTTAAAATCCATACCAGACCGAAGGGATTGGTATCGTTGAGGGGGGAACCCTACGCCAATTTTTTTTTAATTTTGGCGGGGGGTTCCACTTCAATATCCTCAGCACACAAGTCGAACCGCAAGTCGGATAATCATGATCCGACTTCTGGTGCGACTTCTATTCAAATCAATGGGCTCCATTGATTTTGAATAGAGGCAGAGAAACACCGGACAAGGCTTAACGCTCTGTTTTTTAGCGTTAACCATCGTTTAACAGCTTTTACCAGCATCTGGCATTTTAAGGGCTGCTCTTGCACGCCATTTACGGCGTTCAGACAACAGCCCATAAACTCCACTGCCGATAAAAGCTAAAAAAACGTCCACGTGTGCATGAACACATAGGACAGGGATATGCAATTAGCGGACCTCCAGCTGTTGCAGAACTACAATTCCCATGAGGCATAGCAAGACTCTGACAGCCACAAGCATGACACTAGACATGTGCAATTCGTTTCATTTTTTTTTTTTTCGTTTTTTCGTTTTTTTTTTTTTTTTCTTTCGTTCATTCGTTATCGTATGAGTGAACGAACGATTCGGTAAAAATTTTAGCGAATAATGAATCATTCGAATCGAACGAATCCGAAAACAAAGAAAATCCGAAAAAAAACTAATTAGAAACAACGAATCTACGAAAGAAGAAAATCCGAAAAACGAAAACGGGAACAGCGAAAATCAAAATGAATGAAAAAATTCGTACATTCGTAACTTTTTTTTTTTGTTGAATTGTTAATTTTTTGTGTCCCTTACAATTGCGCTGCTTAACATGCCTCGAATGGATTGAACGAAAAAATTCGTACATTCGTAACTTTTTTTTTTTTTCGATTCGTAATTTTCCGTGTCTCTTACAATGGCGCTGCTTAACGTGCTTCAAATGGATTGAACGAAAAAATTCGTACATTCGTAACTTTTTTTTTTTCGATTTGTAATTTTCTGTGTCTCTTACAATGGCGCTGCTTAACGTGCTTCGAATGGATTGAACGAAAAAATTCGTACATTCGTAACTTATTTTTTTTTTTCGATTCGTAATTTTCCGTGTCTCTTACAATGGCGCTGCTTAACGTGCTTCAAATGGATTGAACGAAAAAATTCGTACATTCGTAACTTTTTTTTTTTTCGATTCGTCATTTTCCGTGTCTCTTACAATGGCGCTGCTTAACGTGCTTCGAATGGATTGAACGAAAAAAAAATGTCTCTTAAAATGTAATAATAGCATACACATTACATAAAATTATGAATTATGCTCCGATTACGAATGTACGAACGTTACGAATGTTACAAATGTACGAATAAATACGAATGCGTCCGAATTTCGAATAAACGAAAATGAAACTAACGGAAAAATAAATCAACGAAAAAATAACTCTAACAAAAATACGAATCGTTACGAATACGAACACCGACAGCTTCCGAATTTACGAATCGTTACAAATACAAACACCAACGACATACGAATTTACGAATCGCTACGAATCAATGGAAACGAAAAAAAACGAAGCGAAAATAAACAAAATTTTTTGTTGTGCTCATGTCTACATGACACCCAGAGGCAGAAGCATGATGGGACCTGTAGTTTTGCAACAGCTGGAGGTCCGCTAATTGCATATCCCTGACATAGGATAACATAGAGTGGTGTTTATGGGCTGTTAAAAAAAAAACGCCCAAACGCCAAAAAACTGCAGTCTTTGAGCTCCAGTGTGCATGGAGCCTCAGAGTTATACTGAGGGCCCAATGCTGAGACGTGTTTTGATTTTTGTTGGGGAGTGAGGTCTGGTGTCAGACTACCTCCCAATTTTTATATGTGTTTGTTTGTTGTATGTCATTTGAAAAAAAAAAATAGTACAGTAAGGCCCCTTTCACACTGGGGCGGGGAGCCGCGGTGACGGTAAAGCAGCGCTATATTTAGCGCTGCTTTACCGTCGTTTTAACCGCAGTTTTCGGCCGCTCGCGGTGCGGTTTTACCCCCCACGAGCAGCCGAAAAAGGGTTAAGGACCCCCCGCAGAGCGCCGCCGTAGCACGCTTAGGTGTGAAAGGGGCCTAAGGATACAATATCCAATAGTCTTTACAAATATTTTGTAAATACAGAAAGAAAAAAAAAAAAATAGTCAAATACAAATTTTCAACATTTGCAAGTATAATAAAAAACAGCAATATGTATTAGATTATTATTTAATTAGATTAAGTTTTCAAAATCTATTAAAGAAAAGTACCCTTAAATGTAAATGTAATTATTATGGCTGAAAGATGTTCATTAATCATAATCCGGGACAATTTAGCCTTTAGGATGTCAAAGGGTAGGGTTGTTGTTTTCCAAGCTCTGGCTATAGTCATTTTTTGCTGCTACAAATATAAAATGTATCAATCTTCTTAAGTGTGTTTAGGGATCTTCTCCATTTGGCTACAAAGTAGTGCTTGTTTCGGGGATTTGTTTAAATCAAAATTAGGGAGGGATACCATCCGGGTACTTATTATCTCTCACAGAGATCACACTACTCCTCCTGACAATACCTTCATCTGCTTTTCTCTCAAGAAGGACAGCATTATCTTTGTTCAAGCATCATGCAGGGCAGTAATGGCTGGTGCTCAATTTTTTTTGGGGGGGCAAACAAATCTGCCCCCCCCCCCCGTCGCTCGCTCACCCATCCGCCAGCCTTGCAATTACCCCATCCAGGTCATGGCTTCGATGGCTTCCCCCCTGCATCTCCTCCTGAGTCCTGGTGTTCGCTTCTCCTTCCGGCCAATCGGGTCTTAGAACCCGCTTCCTGATTGGCCAGGAGAAGAAGCAGGGAGACACTAGCAAATATTAATTTGCTAGTGTCACACAAGTGGGTAGGCTCACTGCGCCCCGAGCACACCCTTTTTGAAGCCAAATAGAGCCTCAGGCTTTAATCATGTGCTTTAAAAAAAAAAACATTGAAATGCTTGCTTCCAGTGTACTATCATTTGCCGTCCCCCATCACAAAGTGTCCGCTGTGTACTGCGCATGTGCAGTACACAGGACACCCAGATTCCGAAAATTGCCGAAGATGAACGGCGCCTGCGCCGTGAGTCCACTTTCAAGCCCCACCATCCAAGTGGACATAGAGTTAGAATATAAAAGAGCCGAGCGAAGCGAGGCCCTGCCCAAAGCGTGGCGAGCGAAGCGAGGCCGTGCCTGAAGCGCGGCAAGCGAAGCGAGCCCGCGAGGGGCCCTCTAAGTTTGTGTACCTCTATGTCCGCTTGGATGGTGGGGCTTGCACATCGACTCACGGCGCAGGCGCCGTTCCTCTTCCGAGAATTTCAAAAAAATTTTATGCTCCGTACTGCGCATGCGCTGCGCATGCACAGTACACTTCGGACACCTGGTGATAGCCGGACTGTTCGTGACAGAACACCGGCACCCTGCATGGGGATTAAGGGCCGGCACATAAACTAGGGGGCAGCACCCTTATAAACTGAGGGACACTTTCTGTGATAGACCCAACCAGGACAGGGGCTTTTGGAGGGGACTGCATGCTAGCCTCGTGCCTACTGACTATAGGCCCTGGCTTTTAAGGGAACACTACTCTTTGGGAGGTGTGTGCCTGGGGGGGACCCTTGGAGTGGTCTTGCTTAGGATTTAAGTCCATGTTTCCCCAAAACACACAGACTCTGGGAACTGGAGGAGCCATTTACATATTTGGGGGTCTCTATGCCCAAACCAGCAATGATTGCTTCAGACTGTGGGACTCAGAACAGATGTTAATATAATCAGCTCAAGCAACCTGGTGCTGGGGGTCTCCTTCTATAGTATGTTCATTAAGTGTGTCTCTCCCATTGTGTGCATTTCCATTGTTAATCGAGTTGATTGAGTCACCTATTGTTTCTGTCTGTTGGCTTATTTGGCTAACTCTTGGAGGATCCTACATGATGGGGTTAGACTTGTGTCAACTCTACTTCATTATTTAATAAATGTGTGATGGTTTGTGTAAATATTTGGCTGTATTGTTCATGTGGTGACTGACCTACTTTTGAAGTGTATAAAAACCTGTATTATCTGTTCAACAAATAATAAACATTCATTACTTTGGTTCTATCCCCACATCTTGTCTGTGTACGATGCTTGGGGTACCAGGGAATGTTTTGGAGGGCAGGAGGCACTGTTTGGCGAAAGGAAGCACCCAAGGGGGGTGTCAAAGTAGTTCCGTCACACCTTCCAGTTCCTGGAGTGAGTTGTCGGCACACACGTCTTATGCCCCGTACACAGGGTCGGAATTTCCGACGGAAAATGTCCTATCGGACCATGTTGTCGGAAAATCCGACCGTGTGTGGGTGCCATCTGACTTTTTCCGTCGGAACGCCATGCCACGCATGCTGAGATCACATTACAAGACCAAAGCTATTGGCTACTAGCCTCTACGTAGTTCCGTCGTACGCAACGAACGTCACCACGTTCAGAATGATCGGATTTTCCGACAACTTTGTCCGACCGTGTGTATGCAACACCAGTGTCGGATTTTGTGGTCGGAATTTCCGACCGTGTGTATGGGGCATTACACAGATCAGCCCCTGCAGCAGCCTCCCAACCTTGCTACAGAGTTACAATGTTGCAGTCTGATCACTAGGGTAGGAGAAACTGATGCTTTTTTTTGCCTGCAGCAGACTGATGACATAATCTCAGCCTAGGCAAAGTCACTGATTGGAGATCAAGGATGTTTTTTTTTTTAAGATAAAAGGTAGAGCTTTTCAGAAATAGGATGCTTTAGATTTATATTGTGATACATCAGGAATTTATTCTGATAGAATGAAATGTCTTTTCTGAGTTCCCGAAAACGGATACCAGTTTTATATACAATTGATTTACCTTTTCTTAAAACTGCAGAGCACCACAAAGGGAGTCCAGGACAGAAGATTTGCATCTACCAGGCACCACAATGATCCAAGGTCTGCAGCAGTAGAAGAGAGACTTTGGGGTAGACTAAGGGCTCTTTCACATGGACGTGTCAGCGGGGGACCGCTCCGTCGATCCCCGCTGAGCAGGCAGATGACAGGTCTGTCTCTACACACTGTGCAGGGACGGACCTGTCAGAGTGCCGCTCTCCTCTATGGTGGATCGGATGAAGACGGACCGTAGAGTCCATCGTCACCCGATCCGATCCGCAGATGGATGGAAAAGTAGGTTTTTCCTCCGGCACACTTTTTCGGATCGGAGCGGGTCGGATGTCAGCGGACATGTCACCACTGATATCCGACGCTCCATAGAGGTCTATGGAGTGTCCGTTCAGGTCCGCCTAAAAAACTGACAGGCGACCTGAACGGATCGTCCGTGTGAAAGAGTCATTACTAAAACTGTAGAGTGCAAAATCTAGAGCAACTGTGCAAAGAAACCAATCAGCTTCCAGTTTTTTTAGTCAAAGCTTAATTAAACAATCTGAAGTTAGAAGCTGATTGGTTACTATGCACAGATGCACCTGATTCTGAGTTCTCCAGGTTTAGGCCCCTTTCACACTGGGGCGGTGCGGGCGCCGGCGGTAAAATGCTGCTTTACCGTCGTTTTAGCGGTGCTATTCGGCCGATAGTGGGCGGTTTTTACACCCCCCGCTAGCGGCTGAAAAAGGGGTTAAATCTGCCCGCAAAACGCCGCCGGAGCGGTGTTTTGCTGGCGGTATTGCAGCGCTGCCTCATTGATTTCAATGGGGAGCAGCGGTGGAGGAGAGGTGACTTCACCACTCCAAAGAAGCTGCTGGCAGGACTTTTTGTGACGCCCTGCCAGCGCACCGTCTCAGTGTGAAAGCACTCGGGCTTTCACACTGGAGGGCATGGAGCAGCTTTTTTCAGGCGCTATACAGGCGCTATTTTTAGTGCTGTAGCGCTTGAAAAACGCTGGCAGTGTGAAAGGGGTCTTAGTAAATACCCCTCGTTATGTCCATGAGTGCCGCATATCAGTGCAGCCTCATCAGTGCCTCCAACAAAAAGGGTGAAAATTGAATAAAGACACAACACGAGTTTTTGAAATTCCTTTATTAAAAAAAATAAAAAACAATGTCTCTCGACGTAGATCCATCATCAATCACTTGAAAAAGTCACGTGACCTGTGATGCAACGCGCCGAGAGGAGGAGCTTAGGTGACGCCGTGTGATACACGAGCTCAGCAAAGGAGGAGAAGGGCTGACAGCCCAGGAGCGAAAGCCTGACCATTGACACTTTTTATCTGCACTATATCCACCTGGTACACGTGAGTGCATACAACTTGAGGCATCTCATGGGGAGTCTATAGTTAGCAATATTGCGCAATGGTTTTTGTTTGTTTTTTTCTCTTTTTCATGTTAAAACCGGCTTGAGCATCAGGAAGATTTCAAAGAATCACCTATAATTGTACCGGCAACATTAAGGCCCCTTTCACACTGGGGCGGTGAGCCGCGGTGACGGTAAAGCAGCGCTATATTTAGCGCTGCTTTACCGTCGTTTTCACCGCGGTTTTCGGCCGCTCGCGGTGCGGTTTTACCCCCCGCGAGCGGCCGAAAAAGGGTTAAACACCCCCAGCAGAGCGCCGCCGTAGCCGCGGTATTGCCGCGGTAACCGCGGTATTGCCGCGGTAACCGCGGTATTGCCGCGGTTTTACCGCGGTCTCCCATTGTAATCAATGGGAAGGAGCGGTATAGGAGCGGTGAACACACCGCTCCTATACCGCTCCAAAGATGCTGCTAGCAGGACTTTTTTTGTCATCCTGCTAGCGCACCGCTCCAGTGTGAAAGCCCGCCGGCTTTCACACTGGAGTTAAAGGGGCCGGATTTTTTCATGCGGTGAACAGGCGCTATTTTTAGCGCTGCACCGCATGAAAAACGCCCCGGTGTGAAAGGGGCCTAAGGGAAGTTTTTGTTTCTTTTTTCCTATATATTTATAAATACCAATACCGAAGTGGCAACATTTTATATTTATATTTTCCAAAATAGCAGTCTTTTTTGCTTTTTGTTTCTCTAAACAGTGGGAGTTTAAACCAGCTGTCTTAATTGCTATATCAGTAATGCACCACTGCACTTTTAAAACACCAATCGCCTGGTGTATATGTTTATCTGGTTATCGTAGCAAATATATTGCATACAATAGGATTGTATGGTGTATGGCACCAACCTTGCAATTAGAGTAATCGCCTGGTGTATCTGTATATTGTTGCAATTAGATAGTATTCAACACTAATTGTCTGGTGTATGGTACCAATCTTGTAATCAGAGCACCTGTTGCTACGCCAGAGTTCCTTCAATCTTTCTAACACAGCACACAATTCCCAATCATCTTGATTGCTATCACTGAATCGTCATTCAACTTTTTTTCATTTCACCAACACAACAAATACTTTCACCTATTAAATAAGATTTTAGATGCACGTTTGGCATTTCTTTTATAATAAGGATCACATACTCACATATTCATTTATATACAAGGATTGTATATTTTATTTCACACACCTCCAGCACTATATATACGGAGTGTATATATATTTTATTTTTTTCACTTGTGCACTATTGACCACAATTGACATTGTGGCAATAATTATTTTTAAAGATCTATGCTCACATAATTAAGGTTGAATTGCGCACCATTTATACGCTATTTGTATATCTTTCACCATCATCAATCACACCGCCCCCCGCCACCGCCAAATCCAAATAAAAAGAAAAGCTTTGACTGTGCGGAATGCTCCTGCTATCTGCCTGCTCCGCTGTCTGACAGTTCCTAAATAGCTAAGGGGGCGACGTCACCTGGTGGCACCACCCCCCTGTGACGTCATCGACTGGTGCATACTGGGGCGCAGCGCAAAACTCACCAGAAAAACGCATCAACCGCAGCCAAATAGATATAAACCGAGGGTAATGCCGCGTACACACGATCGGAATTCTCGTCGGAAAAAACTCGACGGAATTCCGCTCAAGCTGTGTTGCCTACACACGATCACACCAAATTCCGATGGTCAATAGCACAGCTGCATAAAACACGTTCGACAGCACTATAAAAGGGAAGTTTAATGCTTCCGAGCATGTTTCGGAATTTTGCGTGTCGGAATTGCATACACACGATCGGAAAATCCGATAGAAAGGTTTTCCATTGGAAAAATTGAGAACAGGTTCTCAATTCAAAGTCCGTCGGAAATTCCGACAGAAAAAGACCGCTGGGCATACACACGGTCGGAAAATCCGATGAAATCTCCCATCGGACTGTTTCCATCGGAAATTCCGACCGTGTGTACGCCGCATTAGAGTTTGGTTTTGGGTGAACTTCTAGTTTAAGGCAACACATTTCAACACATGAAAAGCAATAGCGCGTATGGGCCCCTCTATCGCCAGCGTGGTTACATACACATACAAGTGTGAACGAGCTCTCTGCCGTTTCGCTCGTTGTTTACTGATGGCGCCAGGTAAGTCAGGACAAGGTTGCCTGGTTAAGCCCCCCGTTTCATGTTTGCAGACAGGTGGCTATAAATTCACGTCCCAGACAAGTGAATTAGATTTGCGTAAGACGATATACATGACGCGGTGGTAGAAGGTCGTTCTCCTATTTTTACTCATTTAGACAGATTAGCATCAGAACAATGTGACACAGACAACGAGGGCTAATGGGAAAAGGTGTTTTTTTTTTTTCCTGCTCGCGACGCCAATTTACGCGGTAATTAAAGTGACTTTTATTTCGGCCTTGCATCGTACTTGATATTTATCACCAATGTCTCTTTTCTTTTACAGGGGCGACGTCAGCCGCGCATCGATCGGCCCGAGCTTTGACGGCTTTAACTGGCGGCCTCCTCTGACTCTCGGGAACTTGCCGAACAATGATTTTGTTTGGCGATTCGTGATGAAATATGTCCTTGTTATAAGAAGCTCGATGATAACAAGGTTAATATTGTTTCAGGTGACAGCGATGAAAAAGTGACCTTTGTAACGACTGCCCTCAGTGCCTGGATTTTATATCACATTCTGCGGGGGGAAAGTGATGTCATCGCGTCTAATCATCCTCCGAAAATATCCTTGTCCTAACGGAACACCATTATCCAGAACAAATCTTTATAATTATGTATTTTATACATCCATAGCATAAAGTTACATTGTTACAGAGTTATCAACACTGAAAAAAGATCAATGTCCATTAACCACTTGCCTAATGGCCACTGTCATCCCCTTTTGAGACAGATAGAGCTTTCTTTTGGTGGTATTTAATCACTGCTTTATTTTTTGCTAAACAAAGGAAAAAAAGACCGAAAATTTTGAATAAAAAAAAAAGTGTTTCTTACTTTCTGTTATCAAATTTTGTAAGTAACTTTTCTCCTTCACTGATGGGCACTGATAGGCTGCACTGATAGGCTACATTAATGGGCACTGATGAGGTGGCACTGATGGGCACTGATGAGGCAGCTCTGATGGGCACAGATGAGGAGGTACTGATGAGGCTGCACTGATAGGTGGCACTGATAGGCGGCACTGATGAGGCTGCACTCATGGGCACAGACGAGGAGGCACTGATGAGGCTGCACTGATGGGCACTGATAGGCTGCACTGATGGGCACTGATAGGCTGCACTGATGGGCACGGATGAGGCTGCACTGATGAGCACTGACAGGCTGCACTGATGGGCACTGACAGGCTGCACTGATAGGTACGGATGAGGCTGCACTGATAGGCTGCACTGATAGGTTGCACTGATGATGGGCACTGATGGGCACTAATGAGGCAGCACTGATAGTCACAGATGCGGAGGCACTGATGAGGCTGCACTGATGGGCTATGATAGGCGCCAATAATAGACAGCACTGATAGGCATCAATGATGGTCACGACAGGTAGATGGGCGTGGACAAGGAGGCACTGAAAAGGGCTGCACTGATATGCTGCACTGATAGGTGCCACTGATGGGCACTGATAGGCAGCAATAATAGGTGGCACTGATTGCAATCACTGATGGGAACTGATTGGCAGCACTGATGGGCACTGTTGGGGCTGCACTGGTTATCAGGACACTAATGATCAGTGTCTTGATTATCAATGTAGATGTCCCCTGTGTGGATTGCGGCATACTGGCTCTCCTCATGCGCTGTCAGCATGAGGAAAAGACTGCCAATAATCAGCAAATCCTGTTTACACTGATCAGCTGTGATTGGCTCTTTACCCTTTTATTGCCGAGGGGGAGCGCAGGAAGCGCGATCTCTGGAGGATGTCAATAGACTCCCTCCCAGAAATGTGCAACCGTGCTGTAGCCGTTATTTGGCTATAGAACGGTCGTGAAGAGGTTAAAGTGGTGGTAAACCCTCACATATAACCAGTGAAGTGACTGGTCTCAGGTGATCCACAAAGATTAAAAGAGTTTTGTTTTATTTTTTTATTTTAGTTTCATACTTACCTAGGTGGATGCAGCATCTGTCCCCCGGCGTCTCTTCACTGAGAATCGAGCCACCGAAAATCGCCGATGGCTCTGTTCTCACAGCTCCCCGAGTGGAGAGGTGCTGCCTGTCAATCAGCAGCTCTCCTGCTCTGCTCCTCCACGCTCATTGGAGCGCTGAGCTGTGGAGGGGCGGGCAGTGGCCATCTCAGCGGCTCCCTAAAACTGCCATCAGTCCAGGCAGCTGGCGGTTCCAGACTTGGGAAGTCAGGATGACGCGATTGAACTGATTCCTGTGACATCAGCAGAGAACGGACTTCAGACCGCTCTCCGCTGAAAACGGGTCACAGGAGCAAAACAAATTGCAATCCTGTGACCCTTATGAGAAGCCCAACCAAACAAGCTCAGGCTGGACTTCCCCTTTAAACAAATCCTCCTACATGCATTGTACCTGTTTATCTGCAGCTGTCTTTCCCTCACCATTTTTCTGTTAGTGTCAGGAAAACTTGTATTAAGCAGCAAACAGAAATGACAGTCAGTGCTCTGGATTGAGAAATGTTTCATGTCTGAGGTTAAAAACCACTTAAAGGGCTCATTTAAAAAAACAACAGCGCTGCTGTCAGGATAAAGCAGCATTAAAAATGCACTTTTAGCCACATTTTTGAATAGCGTTTTTCTGCATTTTTAAATATTAGCAAATTTAAGCACTTTTACAGTAAAAACACAGCTAAAAGCTTGTTACAGCCTCAAGCCACGTTTAGCCGCGTTTTTTGGCGTTTTGCGTTTTTACAGCCAAACAGCCTCTGCTCCTTAACGCACAGACAGTCATGTTTTGCTACTGTCCCTGATGGAAATTTTTTTTTTTTACTAGTGATCAGCAACTTATAGAGGGACTGCGATATTGCGGTGTACATTCGGACACTAACTGACACTTTTTGGGGACCAGTGATTTTTTTGGGGGGATTAATACAGTGATCAGTGCTAAAAAATATGCACTGTTACTGTACTAACGACACTGCATGGGAAGGGGTTAAACACCAGGGGTGAGCAAAGGCTTAACTGTTTGCCTAGTTGGTGTTTTACTATACTGTGGGAGGTGCTTTTATTAGGGGAAGGCGTGGATCCTGTTTCCCTGCCTTCCTTACTGACAGAATGGCAATCTGCCTTGTTTGCTTAGGCAGACTGATGTTATGCCTGTGTACTGAGCGATCAGCGGTTGCCGGCGGACATCGAGACCGCGGGACCCGCTGAATGGCTCCGGCCAGCGGTGCGGACTCGTGCCCCCGCTACCCAGAAGTGCATGACCATGTATATATACGTGATCCTGTGCATTGCGGCCGCCATGTAGCAGTAAAACTGCTATAGGGCAGTGTGGGCTCAAAGGGCAGCTGCCTTGGGCCCCACAACAATGACTGGGCCCAAGGCAGCTGCCCCTTTTGCCCTGTGTTAAAGACGGCCCTGCACGTGGTAACAAAGTACCATGTGTTTTTATGAGGCACGATTTAACCACATGCTGACCGGGCCATAGCCGAAAGATGGCTGCAGCGCGGTCGGCTTATTCTGGGTGGACGTCCGTGGGACGTCCTCCCAGAATCTTGCTCCCGCACGCCCCCCTGGGGCGCACACTCGGGAACATCCATGATCGCCGGGTCCTCCAGACCCGGCGCATCACGGATCACGGTAAACGGTCGCTGATAGCGGCCGTTTATCACGTGATCGCTCCGTCAAATGACGGATCGATCACATGTAAACAAATCAGCATAATGTCATGACGCCGGTTCCTCCCTCCCCTTTCTGTACTGATTGGTAAAGTGAGAGGGGAGAAGCGGAGAGGGGGAGAGATGGTAGCAGCGTTGTGGGCTGGATGTGTAGTGCCCACAGCGCTGCTCAGTGACAGTGCAACACTGTGCAATACTCTGCCAACACTGCAATACTCTGCCAACACTGTGCAATACTCTGCCAACACTGCAATACTCTGCCAATACTAGGCAATACTCTGCCAATACTGTGCAACACTGCAATACTCGCCAATACTCTGCAACACTGCAATACTCGCCAATACTCGCCAATACTCTGCCAATACTCTGCCAATACTCTGCAATAAATTTTAATAGAAACAAAGATTTTTTTTTTTTACCAAATTTACAGTCTTTTTTGATTTATAGCGCAAAAAATAAAAAACCCAGCGGTGATTAAATACCACCAAAAGAAAGCTCTATTTGTGTGAAAAAAAGGACAAAAAAATAATTTGGATACAGTGTTGCATGACTGAATAATTGTCATGTGAGAGCACCGAAAGCTGAAAATTGGTCTGATTAGGAAGGGGGTTTAAGTGCCCGGTGGTCAAGTGGTTAAAGAAAAGGTCATGTGCTGCTTTTTTTGCGATTTTTGTAGGGCAGCCCATTGAAACGAATGCAAACTTGCCCAAATACACCCACCCACCCTCGCACCTGCATAGGTTTGAATGGAGCTTTATAAATTCATCTGTTGTCTTATTTATTTATTTTTAGACTTGTGTGTAACTTGGATTTGCTTTGTTATAAATAATTGTATCAATGTTTGGTAACGCAGAATTCAAAAATTAACCAGTTGCCGACCGCCCTATCAGGGCCAACTTTAACACAAAAGGGGCAGCTGCCCTGGGCCCAGTCATTGTTGTGGGGCCCAAAGCAGCTGCCCTTTGGGCACACACTGTCCAAAAATAATTGACAAGTGAATTTGGGAGGGCCCAAGAAAAATGTTTGCCCAGGGTCCAATCAATAATAAAGATGGCCCTGACCACGTGCTTTGGCGCTTGAGAAAATGTATACATAAGGAAGGTATGTTGGTGTGCCAATAAGAATTAATTTCTGTTTTCATCAGCTCCATCTAGTGGTCAAAACGTGGTATTTTTTCTCATTTAGGTGTTGCAGAAAACGATACCACATTTAGGGCACTAGATGGAGCCGATAATTACAGGAATGAATCTATTACAGAAAATACGGGAAAATTCTTTAAGAATTAATGGCACCCCCATGCACATGCAAAACACGTGCATTTTTTTGGGATCGCACTCACGAGTTGGCCTTGCTGCGTCTCCTGTTCTAGCAACGCTCCTCTCGATGTTTGCAGGAGAAAACGAAAATAACCCTTTAGCAGAATTTCTTTATCTTCCACACTGATTAGTTTTCAAACTCGATTAAATCAATGTTAATACCGAGCAGATTAACGCAGAGTTAGCTACAGATGCCAGACCCCGCCATTATATTTTCATTTATTTCCAGACTGCCATCTTGCCTGCTCGTTTGGGCGCTCGTTCCGCCAACCCCCTGCGCTTGTTTGGTAAGATATGAGACACTAATCACAGCGATTCCCCCCCTCCCCCCCATCGAATGTGCAGATAGTTATTTGGAAAGCAGATGTTCCATTTAGGAAAATCGAGTTTCATTCATTAGAAGTCTGACAATAATAAGACAGAGCGGAGAGAGAGCGCCGAGCGGCCAAATATTTTTTTTTTTTTTTTTTTTTTATCAAAAATGTTCACCAGCAGATTTTTCAAAGGCAAAAGAGGAGTTTTGAAACTCAAAGAATTTCCACCAATTTTTTTTTCCCCTCCATCTAGCTTTGACCAGTGGTGACACCATGAAGTGGAACTCCGCCCACATTAAGCGGAACTTTACGCTACTGTACACATATATCATTCTACCTCCTTCCCCCTCCTCTTATAATTGAATATAATTATCAGGGCATTTTTTCAGCGGGAACGATTGGGAACGCCGTTCCGGCACCTCCAGCACTGAATGTATGTAATGGCAAGGGGTGCTGGGGTGGGCGGGAGGGTCTATTGTTGCTAGAGTGGATCTATTTTCGAGTGGCGGTCTATTGTTGCTGGTGGGTCAATTATTGCTGGAAGAGATCTACTATTGGTGGAGGGGGTCTATTGTTGCTGGCTGCTGGATAGTCTATTGATACTGGCTGCTGGGAGATCTGTTGTTGCTGCTGGGTGGTATTTTGTTGTGGGGGTCCATTTTTGCTAGGGGGGTCTATTGTTTCTGAGTGAATCTATTGTTACAGTGGGGGTCTATTGCTGCTGGCTGTGGGTAATCTACTTACTACATTTCTTGCTATCATTAACAAATTCCATACAAATTACTTAGCACCACAAAGTTATACTTGGCATTGTACTCTCTAAAAGGGGCAGTACTGAGAGGTGGGTAGGGGATGAAACCAAGCAACGGTGCTCAGAGGTGGGTAGGGGACAGAAATAAGAAGTGACTCAGAAGGGTGCAGTTCCTGCACCTATTCTCTGAGAAAAAAAGCCCTGATAATTATTATAATTTTTTTTTTGGGAGGGGGGAGTGTTATTTGTGCTGGTACCACCTCCTCCCCCCCATGCAGGTCCAGAGTGTGCCCTGCAGCACATCTGGGCACATGCATTTTCCCCGCACACAGTCTAATGCCCCATACACACGGTCGGAAATTCTGACCACAAAATCCGATCATCCTGAAAGTGGTGACGTTGGTTGCGTACGACGGGACTACGTAGAGGCTAGTAGCCAATAGCTTTGGTCTTGTAATGTGATCTGAGCATGCGTGGCACTTTATCAGTCGGAATTCGCTACACACGATCGGAAAAAGTCCGATAGGATTTTGTTGTCGGAAAATTTGAGAGCAGGAACTCAAAAAAGTCCGATGAAGCCCACACACGGTCGGAATTTCCGACAACATGGTCCGATAGGACATTTTCCGTTGGAAAATCCGACCGTGTGTACGGGGCATAAGACAACCTATTATGGAAATCCCAGACTGTTACCATCTTTGCACATGCATGGCAAACCTTGTGCATGTTCACAATGGTGTCGAAGGGCTCGACCAGGACCTAAAAGCTGTACAGAGCTCTTCGCTACATCTGCTCAAGTGCCATATTGGTGGCGCCAGAAGGGAGGGAGGGACGGATCCAGTACAGAATTGACTGTAGTTCCTCTTTAAGGCTTTGCGTTGCTCTCTGAAGAGTGACCCACCTCCGGTTCGCTCTTCAGAGAACACTTGACAGGTAGCGAGGAGGCCATAACCATGTGCATTACAATGCGGCTCCATTAACTTGAACGGATTGCGTTTGGGGGGTGGTGCCAATGCGCCCAAGCTTTATTGCAGCACAATAAACGGTAATGCATCATCATGTGCTGTAGTGCATTCCCTTTTAAAAAAGAATGGGCTTCCCTAGCATATTAGGCATTTATGAAGTGACGTCAATCATGTCAAAAACTGTTTTTGACAATGCACGGCAAAAGTGTGAACCCAGCCTAACAAAAACAAAGAAAGACTTCTCCCTCTCCCCTGGGGCCTTTGTTTCTCTGCTTTTTACAAATAAATGTTCTAACTCATTAGGGTCCATTTATAAAACATTTGTAGGACGAACGTCACACACTTTTGTGTGGGCTGAACAAATTTTCCCAATATTTTCTATGCTAGATTAATTCCTATTATCACCAGCGCCATCTAGTGGCCAAAATGCGGTATATTTTCTCATTGAAAACTAGAGCTGATGATAATAGGAATTAACCAGTGTTGGTCATCTTACTTTAAAAAAGTAATTAGTTAAGTTACAAATTACTTCTCCTAAAAAGTAATTGCGTTAGTAACTCAGTTACTACATTGGAAAAGTAATTAGTTACGCAGCAAAGTAACTGTGACTTTTTTTTTTTAATATTCTATACGTGTAACTAAGGGGCGGTCTAGTATTACTGTAACCAAGGGGCGCATTTATTAATATTGTTATATATCGTGTAACCAAGGGGCTGCTCTATTATTACTCTAACCAAGGGGCAGATCTGTTATAGCGTGTAAGCAAGGGGCGGGTCTATTATTATTATATCGTGTAAGGGGCGGATGGCTACAGAAGAGGGTGAATGTTAAATTAATGGGCAGAGCTCGATATATAACAATAATAATACATGCGCCCCTTGGTTACAGTAATACTAGATCCGCCCCTTAGTTACACGATAGATGCCCCTTGCAGAGTAGCACGAGCATCAGGAGCGTGCGGCATCGCCTCGTACAATTACATGTTAACTGCGCCTACGCGGTGTAGAGTTCACTCAGAGCTGTTTAGGTTCGGCAATTTTCGGAAGCTCCGTAGTCCTTCGTACTGCGCAAGCACATGGGGGTCCTTATCCGGCGGGGGAACTTTTTCGTCAGGACACCGGAATTACACTACTGCCATCTAGTGGCGGTAGATGTAATTGCGGTAACTCCGCCAAAGTAATGGGAACTGAGTTACCATGAGGGGAAAAGTAATCAGTTAGATTACTCATTACCCTCTAAAGTAACTGCGTTAGGTAACTCAGTTTATTTTAACTCAGTTACATCACTGCCCACAGGTCATCACTGGAATTAACCACTTTAAGACCAGCCTCGTTTTGTATTTTAGGTGTTTACAGATTTTATTGCTAGAAAATTACTTAGAACCCCCAAACATTATATATTGTTTTTTTCTCTAACACCCTAAAGAATAAAATGGCAGTCCTTGCAATACTTTTTTTTCACACCGTATTTGCGCAGCGGTCTTACAAGCGCAACTTTTTTTAGGAAAAAAATCTCTTTTTGGAATAAAAAAATAAGACAACAGTAAAGTTAGTCCAATTTTTTTATATATCGTGAAAGATAATGTTACGCCGAGTAAACTGATACCCAACATGTCACACTTCAAAATTGCCCCCGCTCGTGGAATGGCGTCAAACTTTTACCCTCAAAAATCTCCATAGGCGACGTTTAAAAAAATTCTACAGGTTGCAAGTTTTGCGTTACAGAGAAGGTCTAGGGCTAGAATTATTGCTCTCGCTCTACCGATCGCAGCGATACATCACATGTGTGGTTTGACCACCGTTTTCATATGCGGACGCTACTCACGTATGCGTTCGCTTCTGCACGCAAGCTCGTCGGGACGGGGCGCTTAAAATTTTTACATTTTTTTTCTTATTTATTTTACTTGATTTTATTTATTTGTATACTGTTTTTTTTTTTTTTTTTTAATTGGGTCACTTTTATTCCTATTACAAGGAATGTAAACATCCCTTGTAATAGAAAAAAAAGCACGACAGGTCCTCTTAAATATGAGATCTGGGGGTCAAAAAGTCCTCAGATCTCATTAAAAAAAAAAATTGTCATTTGAAAAAATGACATTGAAAAAATGTTCCTTTAAGAGGTATGGGCGGAAGTGACGTTTTGACGTCGCTTCCGCCCTGCTATGGTATAGAGACGGGTGGGGGCCAGACATGTGCAATTAGTTTCGTTTTTTTTCGTTATATTTGTTCATTCGTTATCGTACGAATGAACGATTCGCTAAAAATTTTAACGAATCGTTCGAATCGATCTAATCCGAAAACAACGAAAATCCGAAAAACGAAAACAGGAACAACGAAAATCAAAATGAACGAAAATGAACGTACATTCGTAACTTTTTTTTTTTGTTGAATTGGTAATTTTCCATGTCCCTTACAATGGCGCTGCTTAACGTGCCTCGAATGGATTGAACAAAAAATTCGTACATTCGTAACTTTTTTTTTTTTTTTTCGATTCGTAATTTTCCGTGTCTCTTAAAATGTAATAATAGCATACACATTACATAACATTATGAATTATGCTCCGATTACGAATCTATGAATGTTACGAATGTTACGAAAGTACGAAAAAATACGAAAAACGAATCAACGAAAAAATAACTCTTACGAAAATACGAATTGTTACGAATACGAACACCGACGACTTACGAATTTACGAATCGTTACGAATCAACGGAAGCGAAAAAAACGAAACGAAAATAAACAAATTTTTCTGTTGTGCACATGTCTAGTGGGGGCCATCTTAGCCTCACTCGTCTCCATACCCAGCAGAGGAAAGGACCCGATCGCCTCCGCTGCTACCGACGGCTCCGGTAAGCGGCGGAGGGCGCGGGAGAGCAGCCCCTTCCCCCCCTGCCGATAAAGGTGATGTTGCGGTGAATCCGCCACGGAGACCACCATTATCGTAAAAACGCGACCGGTGCCTGAAGAGATGGATATCTCAGTTGTGGCAGCAGCTGCTGCCGTTACCGAGATATCCCTCTTCAAAAAAGGGACGTACATCTTCGTGCGCTGGTCGTAAAGTTAATTTATCACTGAAAGTACGGGGGGAAGTTTTTCCAGCCTGCATGATTGTGTGTGACATTCGTCCAACAAATGTTTTATAAATAGATCCCCGAGGTGTATTTATAAAAAAAGAAATCGCATAGCCTTTTGTCCAGCAAAACTGCTGGCACGTTGGTTCTCTAGAACGGGACAACACCAAATGTTCTCAGGCTAATTCCTCTACAGACCAACAGCTAATAATAGTTAAATGAGCGTGTTTGGAGGAAGAAAAATGCTGACTATGACCCTAAGAACACCTTCCCTACAGTTAAGCACCGAGGTGGAAACATTATACTTTGGGGATGTTTTCCTTCTAAAAGGTACAGGCCGACTTTGCCCCATTGAGGGGCCAATGCACGGGGGCCAATGTATTGTAAAATCTTGGATGAGAACCTCCTTCCCTCAGCCAGAACACTGAAGATGGGTCGTGGATGGATCCTTCAGCATGACAATGACCCAAAACATACCACCAAGGCAAAGCAACAAAGCAGTGGCTCAAGAAGAAGTAAATGAAGGTCATGGAGTGGCCTAGCCAGTCTCCAGTTCTTAAAGCGGAGTTCCACCCGCACCAAAAATATTAACCACTTGCCTACTGTGCACTTAAACACCCTTCCTGCCCAGACCAATTTTCAGCTTTCAGCGCTCTCGCACTTTCAGTGACAATTGCGCGGTCATGCAATGTTGTAACCAAATGAATTTTTTATCATTTTGTTTGCACAAATAGAGCTTTAGTTTGGTGGTATTTATTCGCGACTCCGTTTTTAATTTTTTGCGATATAAGTGAAAACATAGCGGAAATTTTGAAAAAAAACAATATTTTCTCCTTTCTTTTTTAAAAGAAATCCAATAAAATCAAATTTTGTCATAAATTTAAGCCAAAATGTATTCTGCTACATGTTTTTAGTAAAAAAAATTCTGTTAAGTATATAATAATTGGTTTGCGTGATCACGGACATATGTACGCAAATGATCATGTACAGATGTGTGCAGGTGATCACGGACATATGTGTGCAAATAATCATTGGCACATGTTATTTTACTGGGACATATGTGGGGGACATGTGTGTTTATTATTTGGGGACATGTGTTTTTATTATTTGGGGACATGTGTTTTTATTATTTGGGGACATGTGTTTTTATTATTTGGGGACATGTGTGTTTTGGGGACATGTGTGTTTTACTGTGGGGTCACAACTGGTGATCAGTGAGTAAAAAAAAAAGCTAATACTCACTGATCACCAGCCGGCTGCAGCGATCCGCTCTCCTCTCCTCACCGACGACTTCCGTGTGAGGAAAGGAGGGCCGATTGCCTAGCAACCGGCTGTTTGTTTACATTACATGACAGCTGTGATTCGACACAGCTGTCATGTGATCAGGAGGGCCAATCACGAGCCCTCCTGCCGATCCGAGATGCGCCGTGTCCGGGTGACACGGCCGCATCGGGATCGCGCCGCTGCGCGGGCATGCGCGCGCGCGATCCCTCTACTTCTGAAGGACGTTCCGGAACGTCCATTCAGAAGTAGACGGCTCCCACCCGGCCGTATATGTACATTGGCCGGGTGGGAAGTGGTTAAAAGTCAGCAGCTACAAATACTGCAGCTGCTGACTTTTAATAAATGGACACTTACCTGTCCCAGGGTCCAGCGATGTCGGCAGAAGATGACGAGCGACCGCTCGCCTCTCGGCTGCCCCGCCGCCATCCTCTGTCAGGGAACCAGGAAGCTTCACTGCCCGGTTCCCTACTGCGCATGCGCGAGTCGCGCTGTGCGTCTTTATTGGTCCCCGTTGTGTCCTGGGAACTGTGTGTTTCCCAAGACATAACAGGAACCCTCAGATATGGACGGGCATCCTCGGATATTGGCAGGGCAGATACCTGTATTATAAAGCTATCTGCCCCCCCCCTCCCCCCTGAAAGGTGCCAATTGTGGCACCGGAGGGGGGGAGGAATCCGATAAGCGGAAGTTCCACTTTAGGGTGGAACTCCGCTTTAAAGGGACACTAAAAGTTCCCTATTTTTTCTTTTAAAATAACAAACATGTCATACTTACCTCCTCTGTGCAGTTGGTTTTGCACAAAGTGGCCCCCCGATCCTCCTCTTCTGGGGTCCCTCCGCGGCGCTACTCCCCGCGTCGAGCGACCTGTCGGAGAAGCGCTCTCCTTCGGGGCACCCGTGCGGGCGCTACCGCGTTGTGCTGCTGCGTCCATAGACACACATACCTCCCAACTTTTTGAGATGGGAATGAGGGACACCTATCAGCAAAAGTATGCAGGCATAGGACATGCCCCCCTGCCACGCCCCCTTAAAGGAGAATTATACAAAAAAAAAAAAGAAGATTAGTTAAACCCACAAGTGCTTTTTTACCACTACTATTCCTTTATATTGGCTTTTGGAATTTACAAATGCAGCGATTTAGAATTCAGATGAAAGGTTTAGTGCTGGGAAACACTTTTTGATAGATGAAAAGTGCATTTTATATACAGTTATATAGATCAGAGCAAAATGAGGGACAAATGAGGAGGAATGAGGGACAGAGGGACATTGCTCGAAATCAGGGACAGTCCCTCCAAATCAGGGACAGTTGGGAGGTATGTACACAGCAGGACTCAGCAACGCCCCCCCCCTCCCCTCCGGCGCCCGTGTCATTGGATTTGATTGACAGCAGCGGAAGCCAATGGCTTCACTGCTATCAATCTATCCAATCGAGAGCCAAGACACACCAGGCCAGAGAGGTTGTGCGATTCTCCGGCATGGGAACAAACGGGCTCTGGTGAGTAAAACTTGCACTACAATAGGTTTTTCACCTCAATGCATGGAATGCATTGAGGCGAAAAACCGGGAGGGTTTCTTCGAGTTACCAAGCGACAGCCAAGAAACCTTAAGGAGTTAGAGAAGATCTATAAAGAAGAGTGGACCAAAATCCCTCCTGAGATGTGTGAAAACCTGGTCACCAACTACAAGAAACGTCTGACCTCTGTGATTGCCAACAAGGGTTTCTCCACCAAGTACTACCCTGTTTCCCCGAAAATAAGACCTAGCGCGATTGTCGGTGATGGCTGCAATATAAGCCCTTCCCCCTAAATAAGCCCTACCCTGTTTCCCCGAAAATAAGCCCTACCCTGAAAATAAGACCTACAAGGACTATTTGGGCTTATTTAGGGGGTAGGGCTTATATTGCAGCCATCACCGACAATCACGCTAGGTCTTATTTTCGGGGGAAACAGGGTAAGTCATGTTTTGCTTGGGGATCAAATACTTATTTTACTCACTGAACTGCTACTCAATTTATAACATTTGTATCATGTGTTATTTCTGGGATTTTTGGTTGATATTCTGTCTCTATCATTTAAAATACACCTATGATAACAACTATAGACCCTTCATTTTCAAGTGAGCAAACTTACAAAATCTGCAGGGGAAAAAAAAAAATTTCCCCACTGTGTGTATATATATATATATATATATATATATATATATATATATATATATATATATATATATATATATACAGTAAAACCTTGGTTTGGTTTGAGAGAAACTTGGTTTGAGAGCGTTTGGCAAGACAAGCTAATTTTTTTTATAAACTTTAACTTGATATAATACTGCACCTTTATCTGGTTGTATTCCTTTGCCTCTGCAATGTATATATTTTATAGATTTTAACATTATCTTCTGCCTTTTCCATTGATCTGAGCTCCTTCAGCCATACTTAATAACCCAGCGCAACCGCAATCGGAAACAAAATCTGTATTCTAAGTCTTTAAATATTGCGAGATAAAAAGGCCGGTCTATACATTATTCCATTTCTTCTTCGAACTACAAAGACTCCCAACGATCCTCAATGTGGAACCAGCAGGTCGTTGTAAAAGTTGCCATTAGTATAATTCACCGAAACATCACATAAAATAGTTTTAATAGCACATCCTCTCCAGCGCCGTTAGACTGGACGGCCCCCGGGTTATCGATTGGCTGAGAATCCCTCTTGCCTAATTTTTGCTGTAGCCATTAGTAAATATTGATGGCTGGATGGAAGAAGGGGGGTGTAGATAGAACGTCTTCATTAAGACACGTACCGATGTCCATCCTTCAAAGGTAAGTTTTATTATGGCTATCGGACTTCCATATCCTACAAGGAAATTCCGCACTCAACTGCTTGCATTGATAGATACTGTAGATCAGGTCAAGAGAATGTTAGATATAGATTATTTTTGTAAATTACTTTTTATTATTTTTTTATTATTATTATTGTTGTTGTTATTATTATTAAAAGTATTATCTGTAGTAGTAGTATTATTGATATTATTGTTGTTGTTATTATTATTAATATCTGCTGTAGTAGTATTAGTGATATTATTATTATTATTATTATTATTATTATTAATAATTGTAGTAGTAGTATTATTAGTGTTAGTAGTAGTATTATTATTATTGATATTATTATTTTTATTATATATAGTAGTAGTATTATTGATATTATTATTATTATAATAATTATTATTATTACTAGTATTATTATTATTATTAGTAGTAGTAGTAGTAGTAGTAGTAGTAGTAGTGTTATTATAATATATAGTATATATAGTAATATTATTATTATTATTATTATTATTATTATTATTGGTGTTGTTATTATTATTAAAAGTATTATTACATTATCTGTAGTAGTAGTAGTATTATTGATATTATTAATGTTGTTGTTGTTATTATTATTAATATCTGTTGTAGTAGTATTAGTGATATTATTATTATTATTATTATTAATATAATAGTAGTAGTAGTAGTATTAGTGTTAGTAGTAGTATTATTATTATTGATATTATTATTTTTATTATATATAGTAGTAGTATTATTGATATTATTATTATTATTATTATTATTTGTTATTATTATTATTATTATTTCTTAGTGGTAGTAGTGTTATTGTAATATATAGTATATATAGTAATATTATTATTATTTTATTATTATTATTATTATTATTATAATTATTATTATTGGTGTTGTTATTATTATTAAAAGTATTATTACATTATCTGTAGTAGTAGTAGTAGTATTGTTATTATTATTGTTGTTGTCGTTATTATTATTAATATCTGTTGTAGTAGTATTAGTGATATTATTATTATTATTATTATTATGATTAGTAGTAGTATTATTAGTGTTAGTAGTAGTATTATTGATATTATTATTTTTATTATTTGTAGTAGTAGTATTATTGATATTATTATTATAATATAATAATTATTATTATTACTAGTATTATTATTATTAGTAGAAGTAGTAGTAGTAGTAGTAGTGTTATTATTGATAGTAGTAATATTATTATTATTATTATTATTATTATTATTATTATTGGTGTTGTTATTATTATTAATATTATTATTAATAGTATTATTACATTATCTGTAGTAGTAGTATTATTGATATTATTGTTGTTGTTGTTGTTATTATTATTATTAATAATATCTGTAGTAGTAGTATTCTGAAGAAATAGCTGTTTGTTTGTCTGTGTCCATGTACAAAGTGAATTTGTATGGGAGTGCTTTTGTAGGTATAAATCAGCTGCTGCACCTGCAGGGCTCTATTGAGGAAAGTTTCAGGGTCCCTTTAGATGTGATTTCCCTTTGGGAGTATCTCACCAAAAAAATGACATTTTTGATGCAGGGGATGCCCAAAATCTGATTTGTATCTTAGTGCAGACTTCTGGGAAAATCAGTGAGCCAATCACACAAGCAGGAAATGACTTTTCCACCTCTAGGTAGTCATATTGCATTTTACAGAAAATGATAGCGCTGAAGATTGAAAACGATAGGCATTATTTTTAAATAACATTCGATTAAAAAGTGACTTGTGTAGCAATTGCATATGATATATTAATTTTTTTATTTTTTCTCATAAATGTGGTGTTACCCTTTAAATTTAATTTATTTAAATGTAATTTAATGTAATTTAAATAAAATGTACTGTAATTTAAATAAAATGTACTGTAATTTAAATAAAATTTACTGTAATTTAAATTAAATTTATTGTAATTTAAATTAAATTTAATGTAATTTAAATTAAATTTATTGTAATTTAAATTTAAAATAATTAATTTTCAGAATGATATAATACATCAGTTTATAAACTTGTTGTGTATGTTGCAAAAATGTTCACGCTTTTTTTTTTCCCCCTCACATTTAATATAGCTATTGTCGAATTACCAATTTATTCTTTTTTTTTTTCCTTTTTTAAATCCAACTTTATTGGATTGCAACGCAGGCGCCCACTGCTCCGCGGCTCCCCCTGGGATTTCCCTGCCGCTCTCCCCATCTTAAATTGATAGCGAATAAATTCATGGCAGATTAATTTTAATGTCGTTTCGGACAAAATCTCCATCAGGCAGCCGGGTCATAAATGACAAGGCAGCCATTTGGGGCGAAAAAAAAAATGAGGAAGGAAAATGTCAATTGGCATATTTTTATGGATAATAGGAGCCGAGGTGAAGGCGCGGGCTCCACTGAACCTGAAGTCATTATATTACAGACGCTCACTAATATGGATTCTGCTAGGGAGAGCCAATCAGGAGACGCCGTTGGTCTGACATGGGGTTAACCAAGAATAGCTGGATGAGATTATCTGTTATTTTATGCTTCGGGAAGCCGGCGCAGACTTTGGCAAGGCGTCAGTCCATTGAGTGCCCATTGTATGTGATTATTTATTAAACGGTCAGTAAAAAAGGTGAGAGATGGATGATTTCAAATGACAAAAATAAATTCATAAAATAGAAACAGCAAGCATCCTCAGAACTAGGACATAGAATGTAATGGAAATACCATCTTTGGCCACTAGGTGGTGCAGAGGGTCATATAAAATTCCTAAGATACTTAACGCCATCTATTGGCCAAATGCAGTATTTTACATTTTGAGTCATTGTTAGGTCAATGTCATTGTCCTAATATTGCCACATTTGAAAAGGCACTTTACCAGGTGTGAGACTTTCATGTATATTTGTAAAAGCATCTGTTATTTTTTTGCTTCGGGTAGCCGGTGCAGACTCGGTCTTTTATAAGGGAGTGCCCGTTGTGTGTGATAATTTATTAAACTGGGAGTAAAAAAGGTGAGAGATGGACAATTTCAAATGACAAAAATAAATGTATAAAATGAAAACACCTTGCATTCTCAGAATTGGAAATAGAATGGAGCGGAAATACCCCATTTGGCCACTAGGCGGTGCTGAGGGTCATAGAAAATCCCTCATATACTTAGCGCCATCTATTGGCCAGATGCAGTATTTTACATTTTAAATCACTGTTAGGTCAATGCCATTGACCTAATATGGCAACATTTGAAAAGGCACTTTACGAGGTGAGACTTTAATGTATATTTGTAAAAACTAGGGCTGTTACTGATTAAAATTTTTGTGTTCATTTAATCGATTTTTTTTTAATCGATTAATCGACTCATTTTGATTAATTATAAGGCACATACAGATCCAACTACTTTTAGCTGATCTCCTTGCATTGCAACTCTGCATTAGTCAGTGGTAAATGTGGTGTACCCTATATACCATCACCCAACACTAGTTAGTTTCCACAATCCATGACTTAACTTCACAGTTCACACAAATACGTTTTAAATTCAAACTGTAGCACTGACGTAAGTCATTTTTTTTCCACAGTAGCGTGACAATCCCTCCACCTCCGGTCTAACTAATCACTCTACCCTCATGGCATGGACCCCTGTGCAAACAGGTGGTCATGCAAGCGGGTATCAAAAGGGTTAACACGGACCATAAACTTCTCTCACGTCTCCTTAGATCTCAGCAAGGACGCCAGGTCATGGGTAGAAAGCAAAGATCTAAGTGCTCACCGCTTAAGTATAAGATTTCATTTTTGTGTTCAAACACAAACTACTCACATAAAGATGATAAAAACACAGCATGTAAAGTCGACAATTGTGTTAGTCCTGTAGGGCAGCTGCGGGTGGCGTCCTGCGTAGCTCCTCCCCTGTGCACATTACATTCAATCAGAACTTCAACGTCTCCGGACTCCTCCCCCTTCTCTTCGTTAGCAGACAGAGGCACTTGGAGAAGGGGGGAGGAGTCCGGTGACGTTGATGTCCGTGACGTCACCGGATCTCCGACGAAACTCCCTGAAGACCCGGAAGCTGGCAGAGAGGTGAGTACTGATGAAAAGAATTTTGATCGATTAAAAAAAAATTTGATCGATCAAAAAAATTTACGATTAATCGCGGAATTAATCTTTCATTTGCACAGCCCTAGTAAAAACATCTGTTATTTTTTACATGTATACTTATCTGTCAAATATCTCCCCTCTGTCTGCTATGAGACCCGAAAAACTGCAGATTTTGTGGGTGGGTCTGTTTTCCAGGGCTCAGTGGGTGGAGTCATGATGTCAGTAGTCCCCCCGCCCACCTCTACACTCCCCTTATCAACATGCATTTTCTCCTGTGTATTTCTTACACTGAACTTCTGCCATGATCACTAACATCCAGTCAAAACCCAGAAAAGTCCCACTATGACTTCAGCATGCCAAATCATGCTGAGGTGTGGAACAGCCAATCCTTGCAGAACTGATGAAGAAAGGAGTGGGGGGTGGGAATTAAAAAATAATGCATGTCTTAGGCTAGTGCCTGAAGGCTTCACTGCCGGTTTCCCTTACTGAAGATGCGGGCACCTGCACCCAAAGCCAATTGAAGACTGGCTCAGATGCCTCAGATGCTCAGATGCCGACATCGCTGGATTCCTGGACAGGTAAGTGTTCTTGTATTACAAGTCAGCAGCTACAGTATTTGTAGCTGCTGACTTTTGATTTTTTTTTGGGGGGGGGGGGACTGGAGCCCCCCCCCCCCCCCCCAGTCAACATCACAAGGCTGCAGGGCCACAGGTACCAAACTGTTGTAAAATATCCTGACACTATGAAGTGTATTCAGTAAAAACTTGCTGTTATTAGGCTATTTTCTTTGCTGCCAGGCGGATTTCACGCATTTACTTATACCTGCTGTTCACTCCGGGTGCCAGAACATTAGGCACTCATACATGTGAGTTGACTACCTTTATATTTTTTGGAATAAAAAGCTTGTTATCAATGGTACTGCGCAATGAGGCTTTTTCTATTATGTCTATTTAACCGCTTCCCGACCGCCTCATGTAGATATACGTCTACAGAATGGCACGGGCAGGCAAAAGCACGTACGGGTACGTCCCCTTTAATTTGCCTGCCCGGGGGGCGCGCTCGCGACCCGGTCGGGAGCTCCGTGACCACGGCCGCGGGACCAGCGGACCGGATCGCCGCTGGTATCCCGCGATCGGGTTACGGAGCTGAAGAACGGGGAGAGGTTTGTGTAAACAAACCTCTCCCCGCGCTTCCTACACTGCCTGTCATTGATCGTCTGTTCCCTGTCATCGGGAAAGCCGATCAATGACGTCAGACGTACAGCCACGCCCCCCTACTGTAAAAAAAACACAGCACGTCACACTGACTCCTCCCCGCCCCCTAGTGGTTAACCCCTTCACTACAACTGTCATTTACATAGGAATCAGTGCTATTTAAATAGCACTGATTTCTGTATAAATGACAAATGTCCCAATAATGTGTCAAAAATGTCCGATGTGTCCGCCATAATGTCGCAGTCACAATAAAAAAATCGCTGATCGCCGCCATTACTAGTAAAAAAAAAAAAAATATTAATAAAAATGCTATAAAACTATCCCCTATTTTGTAAACGCTATAACTTTTGCGCAAACTAATCAATAATCGCTAATTGCGATTTTTTTTACCAAAAATATGTAGAAGAATACGTATCGGCCTAAACTGAGGAAAAAAAATGTTTTTTTATATATTTTTTGGGGATAGTTATTATAGCAAAAAGTAAAAAATATTGCATTTTTTTCATATTTTTGTTTATAGCGCAAAAAATAAAAACCGCAGGGGCGATCAAATACCACCAAAAGAAAGCTCTATTTGTGGGAAAAAAAGGACGCCAATTTTGTTTGGGAGCCACGTCGCACGACCGCGCAATTGTCAGTTAAAGCGACGCAGTGCCGAATCGCAAAAAGGAGCCTGGTCCTTTAGCTGCAAATTGGTCCGGGGCTGAAGTGGTTATATGAGGAACATTCACCGCTGCCATTCATCGGTCCAGAGGATACCCATAGGGGTCACCCCACACGCGCATTTGACCTAACTAGCGATAGTTGGTCCACTCCCAGGGGTGAGTGCACATCTATTAGGGGGGGCACCCTATTTAAAGCACTTAAGAAGCGCGGAATCATCCATCTATTATTATCTATGTCACAGCACTGGATATTGTTTCACTAGCACGAGCACCTTTTTTTCACTGGGGACTGTTTGATTAATTTTATTTGTTACCAGTGTATTATTTATTACCTGTATGTCATTTTTTTTAGCATTGCGTGCGGTATACTTTTTATTATTTTCTTTGCTGGACACGTGTTTTTCATTGATTTAAAATGGAAATACCACATTTTAGCCACTGGGTGGTGCTGAGGATCAGTAGAAAATTCTTATGATACTTAGTGCCATCTACTGGCCAAATGCAGGATTTTCTGTTTTAAATCGTATTAGGTCAAAGTCATTGTACAAGTATATATTGGAGATCTCTCTTTTTTTTTTTTTTATGACAATGCAGGAGATTAGAGAAGGACCACACTTTGTGCTTTACGCAATGTGAAGCTTTCATGTATATCCGTGTACAAGTATGCACTGGAGACCTCTGCTTTTATTACTGTCAGATTTGACTGACGCCTGCTTTGCTGGCGAGCTGGGATGAGTGATGGGGAATTGTATATTGTGCGACTCAGTAATAAGATGGATGCAAAGTAATCACGCCAGCTCGGTCTGAAAAGCGATTTGATGGCTTCCAAAGGTATACATAAGTGAATTAAAGAGCGTTCATACATATGTGTCGGGATTTCCTTATCCTGCTTACATATTCACGACAAGATAAAATTACTGTCAGCTTCCCGCCGCATCATCGCGCTCCCACATTTTTTTTCAGCCGTTACAAACATCGTCCAGAGACAAATGTTGTTCTAACCGGCGTAATTGTAGCTGGAGAACCTGAATAAATTTCCTTCTCCCCCACGGCGTTCGCCGGCGCTCTCCATCTCGCCTGTTTAAGCAGCGTGCTAAATATCTAAACATTGTAGATTCCAATATCCTGGTGACATTTCACAAGACGAATCATTCACTCCGCTCCGTACATAGCGCCCTCCCTTTTCTTTTTTTTCTTTTTTTTTGGCGAGCTGTAGCGGGGTGTCTATGAATTTCGTGTTCTTAAAATAGTGGCGAGGCATAAATAACGCGCTCTTCAATCACTCCAATATTAACAACGCGTCTGGAGCAGAAGGACTCAGAACATCATTTAAAAGTTAAGTTTCACAAATAAAGGCGCTCAGATTGAGACGGGAAGGAGCTTAAAACCTGATTAGGGAGCAATAATTCCTTCGGTGGAAAAATCGGCGCTTTTGAAATGGAAAATTGAGGGGAGATTGCGCGTGCCTTTGCTGTTTAATTTTGAAGATGGCTGTTCGGTTTTTCTTTTTTTTTTTCCTTTTTTTTTAAGAGAACGGATAAAAGGTGTTGTTTTTATATTTTTATGTCATTGTCTTGGAATGATGCCCAGAACAGTGGAGCACGGCTCTGTAGATGAGCATTTGTTATATTCACGAAGATTAGTCAATTCCTTTGCCTATTTATTAGATCAGTATCTTTCTTAGGACAACTGTCATTTTCTTGGAGACCTCAGGAATGAATAAGTCAACTTTGGCGTTAATTCAAGATCGCGTACACACGATCGGAATTCCGGCCAGAAAAAGACAGATGAGAGCTTTTCATCGGAAAATGCGACCGTGTGTAGGCTCCATCGGAATTTTGCTGGCCAAATTTCCGACAGCAAAGAATTGAGAGCATGTTCTCAATTTTTCCGACGGAAAAGGTTTTTATCGGAAATTCCGATCGTCTGTAGCAATTCTGACGCGCAAAATTCCTACGCATGCTCGGAAACAATTCGACGCATGCTCAGAAGCATTGAACTCGGCTCGTTGTAGTGTTGTACGTCACAGCCTTCTTGACGGTCGGAATTTGGTGTGACCGTGTGCAGGCAAGACAGTTTGAGCGGAATTCCGTCGGGAAAACCGTCAGAGCTTTTTCCGAAGAGAATTACGATCGTGTGTACGCGGCATTAGGGATGTGGTTGGGGCTAAGTTAGGGTTATAGGTTATAGGTCAGGGGATTAAAGCTAACATTTAGGTATAGTTTTTATTGCATAGTTACAGATCATTATCTTTCATGGGACAACTGTCATTTTTTGGAGACCTCAGCTATAGATAAGGACATTTTGGAATTTAATCCGTGTTAGGGATGAGGTTGAGGTTAGGCTAGGGTTGGTAGTAGAGTCGAGAGTAAGGGGATTAAAGCTGAAGTTTAAGTATGGTTTTTATTGCATAGTTATAGGATCAGTATCAGATCAGATAAGATCAGTATATTTTTCGGTACAACTGCCATTTTCTCTAAGTCCACAGCAAATGATAAGGCAACTTTGGAGTTAATTCAGTGTTAGGGATGTGGTTGGGGTTAGTGGTAAACTTATGGGTCAGAGGATTAAAGCTGAAATTGACATATAGTTTTTATTGTATAGCTACAGATCAGTATCTTTCTTAGGACAACTGTCATTTTCTGGGAGACCTCAGCAACAGATAAGGGAATAAAGGAGTTAATTCCGTTTTAGAGATGAGGTTGGGGTTAGGTTAGGGCTGGTAGTGTTAGTAGTAGGGTTGAGGGTCAGGGGATTAAAGTTGAATTTTAGGTGTGGTTTTTATTGCATTGTTACAGATAAGTATCTTTTTTGGTACAACTGCCATTTTCTTGGCAATGGATAAGGCAATTTCCTTATCCATTGCCAAGAAAATGGCAGTTGTACCAAAAAAGATACTGATCTGTAACTATGCAATAAAAAACACATCTAAAATTCAACTTTAATCCCCTGACCCTCAACCCTACTACTAACACTACCAGCCCTGACCTAACCCCAACCTCATCTAATTAATTAGGTGTTAGTGATGAGGTTGGGGTTAAGTTAATTCAGTATTAGGAATGAGTTTGGGATTAGGTTAGGGTTAGCAGTAGAGTCAAGGGTCAGGCGATAAAAGCTGAAATCTTTCTTGAAACAATGGTCATTTTCTTATTAACCTCCGTAATGGATAAGGCCATTTTGGAGTTAATTGTTAGGGATGAGGTTGGGATTAGTAGTGTTAGTAGTAGGCTGAAGTTTAGGTATGGTCATGTTTGCATTGTTACAGATCGTTATCTTTCTTGGAACTTCTGTCACTTTCTTGGAGAGTATTAGGGATGAGGTTGGGGTTAGGTTAAGGTTAGTAGTATTAGTAGTAGGGTCAAGGGTTAAGAGATTAGAGTCCATAGAAGCCGAATGCAGGACTCGGCCCCACTAGCGTCATTGGATTTGATTGACAGCAGTGGGAGCCAATGGCTGCGCTGCTATCAATCTATCCAATCAAGAGCCGGGAACCCTGGGCAGAGAAGCAGCGCGTCCCGGCAGGGTCAAGTTTGGGGGTTCAGGTAAGTAAAACGGGGTTGGCTGGGGGGCAGGTCACTGACAGGTGTTTTTTCACCTTAATGCATAGGATGCATTAAGGTGAAAAAACACAAAGGTTTACAACCCCTTCAAAGTTAGTAGTATTAGTAGTAGGGTCAAGAAATAAGAAATTAAAGCTGCAGTTTAGCTCTGACGACGGAGTAGTGGTCTCTGCCAAGGTCAGGCGTACCCGACCCCATTCTTCTGCTGTTGTTGAGGTGCAAGAACTGCAGGGCTCTCGTATGGAGCAGAGAGCCAGTACTTGTGCCGCTCATCCTTCTGGTGAACTGGCAAACACCAGCTGCTTAGTACATCCTGGTCGTACAAGGCAGGGCACGCAGTAACACTTGGTGACGTGGCGAGTCCCAAAAGTGCGGTTCAAGCTGGTGAGGTGGCTGCACAAATAGTGTCCCACAGCCACCAAGAAGAAGACAAACACAGACCCGTCAAGCTCATAGTGCCCTTCCTGCTGCATTTGCCTATCCGCAGCACCCGTACTTCCCCCATTCACTGGCCAACCCGGAGTTCAGGTGGAAACAGTTGATTTTACGTCACTTGATTTTTATTCGCTGTTTTTCACGGAAGATCTCTATAGATCTATTGTGGACCAAAGCAATTTGTATGCTGGTCAATTCATCGCTGCTAATCAAAGTGGTTAAGCTGATCTAACTTGGACCAATGTAAGTATGTAACATACCTGGGTGATCCCTGTGTAAACTGCAAATCATTGTAGCAGTCACAGCTACCACAGTGATATCAGTGGGCTTCCAGGTCCAGTGCCGAGTTCCTGCAATTCTGTTTAGTAACCACAGAGGAGGCACTCATTCGGCACACCCGCCATTTAGAGAAAACCTTGTATTTTTTTCTGTCATTACAAGCTGTGGTGAGGCAGGTGGTATGAGGAAGAATCTCTCCAACCGTTATATATATCTGGCTACCAGGGGCCTTGTGGGCATTTTGTGTCATTAGAGACTGCAATGTGTTTGCTTAAAAGGTGTGCACAGTTTGTGATCTGTAATATTTTATTGTGTTATTAAGCTTGAGAAGGAAAACTTAGAGCTACAGAATCTTAAATAAATGTGTCGCATATTTACAGTACATCACTCATGGCTCATTTTGTTTTTTTTACCCATGCCACAGAAATCAGAATCTGCATCTTATATAAAATAATAATATCTGTCAGCAAAGTTCACCTTCATGGGTATTCCTCAGTGCGCTGGCGGTTATCTTTATCCCGCTGGATGAGTAGTGCCTCCATCTGTTCCCGTACTATGACCGTCCTCATCAAGGAACATCTGTAGATTTGGCAACATTGTAGAAGAAAATCAACACCAGCCACTGTCCTTCCCTTCTGAAGAATTAAAACACACCATCTTCCTAACAAATGTAATATAAATAGAAAATAGCAACTATTGTAAAAGTTATCTTTTTGGTTCTTGATTCTTCATCTGGCTTTAGAAGTATCTACCGCATCCAGTTTTAAAAAAAAAAAACAAAAAAAATAAAAAACAGACTCAACTCATTCCTATCCCAACCTCAACACCAGATCCAACTCAGTCTTCACCCAACCCCATCACCAGACCCAGCCTAGTTTTCACCCAACCTCAACACCCAACATACATATAATGTCAATGATTTCACAAGCATCCCGGCTCTCTTGTGTATGTACAGCTGTGGGGTTAGGAATGCCCCAGCTGCAGCGGATTGGGCTGGCACTGAAAACTTTTTTCCTGGTTCAGACTGAGACCCTATGGGAGACCCGGGAGATCAACACTCCCAGGAGTATCAGCGGATTTCATATAAATATTTATTAGAACTGGGCACCACAAATTAAATAGAGAACAAAAAAAAAACCCAGCTAAATATTCCCCCAACCCCTACATCAGACCCAACTCAGTCTTCACCCAACTCCAACACCAGACCCAGCTCAATCCTCACCCAACCTCAACACCAGACCCATCTCGGTCTTCACCCAACCCCAACATAAGACCCAGCTCATTCTTCTCCCAACACCAACATCAGACCCAGCTCAGTCTTCACCCAACACCAGACCCAGCTCAGTCTTCTCCCAACACCAACATCAGACCCAGCTCAGTCTTCTCCCAACACCAGACCAAACTCAGTCTTCACCCAACCCCAAAAACAGACCCAGCTAAGTCTTCACCCAACACCAGACCCAGCCCAGTTTTCACCCAACCTCAACACCAGACCCAGCTCAGTCTTCACCCAACCCCAACATCAGACCCAGCTCAGTCTTCTCCCTACAACTACATTAGACTCAGCTTAGTCTTCTCCCAACACCAGACCAAACTCAGTCTTCACCCAACCCCAACATCAGACTCATCTCAATCTTCACCCAACACCAGACCCAACTCAGTCTTCACTCAACACTAATATCAGACCCAGCTCTGTCTTCACCCAACTCCAACATCAGATCCAGCTCAGTCTTCACCTAACTCCAACGCCAGACCCAGCTTAGTCTTCACCTAACCTCAACAATAAACCCAGCTGAGTCTTTACCCAACCTCAACACCAGACCCATCTCAGTCTTCCCTCAACCCCAACATCAGACCCAGCTCAGTCTTCTCCCAACCCCAACATCAGACCCAGCTCAGTCTTCTCCCAACACCAACATCAGACCCAGCTCAGTCTTCACTCAACATCAGTATCAGACCCATCTCAGCCCTTACCCAACCCCGACCTCAGACCCAGCTCAGTCTTCACCCATTCCCAATGCCAGACCCAGCTCAGTCTTCACCTGACCTCAACACCACACCCAGCTCAGTCTTCACCTAACCTTAACACCACACCCAGCTCAGGCTTCACCCAACCCCAACATTAGACCCAGCTCAGTATTCACCCAACACCAGACCCAACTATGTCTTCACCCAACCCCACACACAGACCCTACTCAGTCTTCATTAAACCCCACACTGGACCCAACTCAGTCTTCACCCAACCCCAACACCAGACCAAACTCAGTCTTCACTCAACCCCAACACGAGCCCCAACTCAGTCTTCACCCAACCCAAACACTAGACCCAACTCAGTCTTCACCCAACCTCAACACCCAAAATACATATAAAGTCAATGATTTCACAAGCATCCCGACTCTTCTCTATGTGCAGCTGTGGGGTGGGGAATGCCCTGGCAGATTGGGCTGGCACTGACAACTTTCTTCCTGGTTCAGACCCAACCCCTATAGGGGATCCAGGAGATCAACACTCCCAGAAGTATCAGTTTATCAGTGGACTTCAAATAGTATTTATTAGGATTGGGCACCAGGAAAGGTGAGTATGTACGCTCTTCTATTACAGGTATAGCTTAGTTGAACCTTTTCCTGCCCAGCCCCGGCATCATTTTAACTGGGTCTTTGCGCCCATGGAGCAGGAAGGATTGCTCATCCCTACTTGCAGCTGACCCTTATGGTCCTTTATATTCAATCTGTACAGATCAGTTTAGTAAAACCTACACCTGAGTCCATTTAAACTTCTGATTTGACGTTTCAGCCCTGATCAGAGGGGGTGGTTTGGTGAAACTGTTGGATTGTCTATGCAATTTGGACTCTCTTATCACTTGGTCTGGTTCTCCATTCATTTGTTTATCATTTTTTGCTGTAGGGAAGTTTAATGAGATGGTTTGGTGACCTCTACACAGATCTGAAGTGTAGTCATTGTGAAAAGTATGGGGTGTTTAGATTTTCAACACCGATAACCCCGACTGTGGAAAGAATTTTTTATTTTTTTTGTTTAGTTGTTTTGCCTTTTTTTGGTAACTAGATACTTATTCCTGTCTAACACAGAATAATTATTATTTTTGGCCCCTGATCTCTAGGTTACACTGAAAGGGAACTAATACCTCCCGCGTGTCAGACTCTAATTAGGGAGCTGCCAAGATTTCATGTCTTGTTATGGCAACGCTCACCAGGGAACGTCTCTATGCTCTGTATTAGGCTCTACAATGTGTTGAATGATGTATAGAGTGCATTAAAATGTTTGATTTGATGGAGAAAAAAAATATGTCTGGGCTCTCTCTGTGGCTTGCAATTTCTCAGATCGGCCCCGTTTGTGGCAGCAATTGGTTTGGTAAAGCTCCAGGTAAAAAAAATAAAAGCCTATTAAAAGATAAAATAACAAAAACAGCTTTTGCTGCAATATTTACCTTCAATCCGGAGATTTCGACTGCAGTACTTTTTTCTGCCCCTAGATGTCCTCATCATTCAACCCACTTCCTCTGAGTCCAGGTCCTCTCGGAGTGCCCCTAGCCTGTGACCGGGCAGTAAAAGGAAAAGCAGCACAGTGATAAACTCATCTCTGTCACCAGGGCCATCTTTAATATCGATTGGACCCTGGGCAAACATTTTCTTGGGCCCTCCCGAATACACTTGTCAACTATTTGCGGACAGTGTGGGCTCAAGGGGCAGCTGCTTTGGGCCCCACAACAGTGACTGGGCCCGGGGCAGTTGCCCCTTTTGCCCTGTGTGAAAGACAGGCCTGTCTGTCACTCTGCTTTCTCCTCCTATCAATATGCTTCTTGTCAGCATAAGAACTCTTCGTCTCACACTGCAGCCTTGCTCTACATAAACCACTAGAGGCTGAAACCAGGTCACATTCAGGTACTTACACCATAGCTCCCAACTGTCCCTGATTTTGAGGGACTGTCCCTGATTTGGAGCAATGTCCCTCAGTCCCTCATTCTAGCTCATTTGTCCCTCATTTTGGTCTGATCCATATAGATGTATATAAAATGCACTTTTTATCTATCAAAAGGTGTTTTCCAGCGTTAAACCTTTCATCTGATTTCTAAATTGCTGCATTTGTAAATTCCAAAAGCCAATATGAAGGAATAGTAGTGGTTAAAAAAAAGCACTTGTGGGTTTAACCAATCTTGTTTTTTTGCACAATTCTTCTTTAAGGGCGCGTGGCAAGGGGTGTGTCCTATGCCTGCATACTTTTGCTGATAGGTGTCCCTCATTCCCATCTAAAAAAGTTGGGAGGTATGCTTACACTGCTTGCAATTAAAACATTTTTTTTTATGATGTATTAATTATGACAGAGCAGCATTCATGTGTATGCTCTTAGAAAAACATGCCTCCAGTTAAGGTTTGTAGATCAAGGTTTTTTTTTATTGGCCAATAGACTTCTAGCCCGACTCACTGTTTTACATTGCATCAGTTTTGAACATGCATCAGTGCAGCGAATGCATAGTACAGCTTATAGTCACATCAGGAGCAACAAATTGGCTGTAACATCTGTACTAGGTATGAGCCGAACACCCCCGGGTTTGGTTCGCACCGGAACCCGCGAACGGACCTAAAGTCTGTGCGAGCATTAGAACCCTATTAGTTACAATGGAATGCGAACGTTCAAAATCAAAAGTGCTAATTTTAAAGGCTAATATGCATGTTATTGTCATAAAAAGTGTTTGGGGACCGGGGTCCTGCCCCAGGGGACATGTATCAATGCAAAGATTTTTTTTTTTTAAAACGGCCGTTTTTTCAGGAGCAGTGATTTTAATAATGCTTAAAGTGAAACAATAAAAGTGTAATATTCCTTTAAATTTCGTACCTGGGGGGTGTCTATAGTATGCCTGTGAAGGGGCGCATGTTTCCTGTGCTTAGAACTGTCCCTGCAAAAAGTGTCATTTTTGAAGGAAAAAAAGCTATTTAAAATCACTCGCGGCTAATGTATTGATGGCTCCCGTAAAACAGAGAACAGTCATTCGTTGAAAGCCATTCATAAAAAAACAAGTCATTGATAAAAAAAAAAAAAAAAATGCGTGGGGGTCCGCTGAAATTCAATAACCAGGCCCTTCAGGTCTGCTATGGATATTAAGGGGGACCCCAGCCAAAAAATAAATAAAAATGGCGTGGGGTCCCCCTCAAAATCCATACCAGACCCTTGAGGTCTGGGATGGATTTTAAGGGGAACCCCTGCCAAAAAAAAAAAATGGCGTGGGGGCCCCCTCAAAATCCATACCAGACCCTAATCCGAGCACGCAACCTGGCAGGCCGCAGGAAAAGAGGGGGGGACAAGAGCGCCCCCCCTCCCTCCTGAACCGTACCAGGCCACATGCCACTCAACATTGGGAGGGTGCTTTGGGGGTCTGAGACCCCCCAAAGCACCTTGTCCCCATGTTGATGAGGACAAGGGCCTCGTCCCCACAACCCTGGCCATTGGTTGTGGGGGTCTGCGGGCGGGGGGCTTATCGGAATCTGGAAGCCCCCTTTAACAAGGGGACCCCCAGATCCCACCCCCCCCCCCCCTGTGTGAAATGGTAAGGGGTACAAAAGTACCCCTACCATTTCACCAAAAAAGTGTAAAAAATTGTAAAAAAGACAGGAGACGGTCTTTGACAATTCCTTTATTAAAATCTTCTTTCTTCTGGTCTTCTTCCTTCTTCCTTTCTTCATTCTTCGGTTTCTTCATCTTCTCCTTCCGGCATCTTCTTCCATCTTCTTCTTCCATCATATTCTTCCTCCGATCTTCTTCTTGCTCTGGTCTTCTCGTCCGGCATCTTCTTCCACGGCGTATGGGTCTCTTCTTGGGCCGCTCCGTGCAATGGGAGGCTCCCACTGTGTGAGGCTTCGCTGCTTCTGACAGGTCTTTTATAACGGAGGGCGGGGCCATCTGGTGACCCCGCCCCCCTCTGACCTCATGGGGAAAGCCATAGGGAATTCCCCATGACGTCCCCGTGCGTCAGAGGGGGGCGGGGCTACCAGGTGGCCCCGTCCTCTGTTATAAAAGACCTGTCAGACGCAGCGAAGCCTTACACAGCGGGAGCCTCCCATTGCACGGAGCGGCCCAGAAGAGATGCCAACGCCATGGAAGAAGATGCCGGACGAGAAGACCAAGCAAGAAGAAGCGGATCGGTGGAAGAAGATGATGGAAGAAGAAGATGGAAGAAGATGCCGGAAGGAGAAGATGAAGAAACCGAAGGATGAAGAAAGGAAGAAGGAAGACCAGAAGAAAGGAGATTTTAATAAAGGAATTGTCAAAGACCGTCTCCTGTAATTTTTACCATTTTTAACACTTTTTTGGTGAAATGGTAGGGGTACCATTTCACACAGGGGGGGGGCGAGATCTGGGGGTCAAGGGGGGCTTCAAGGGGGCTTCCAGATTCCGATAAGCCCCCCCGCCTGCAGACCCCCACAGCCAATGGCCAGGGTTGTGGGGACGAGGCCCTTGTCCTCATCAACATGGTGACAATGTTGAGGGCATGTGGCCTGGTATGGTTCAGGAGGGAGGGGGGGGGCGCTCTCGCCCCCCCTCTTTTCCTGCGGCCTGCCAGGTTGCGTGCTCAGATAAGGGTTTGGTATGGATTTTGAGGGGGACCCTACGCCATTCTTTTATTTTTTTTGGCCGGGGTTCCCCTTAAAATCCATCCCAGACCTCAAGGGTCTGGTATGGATTTTGAGGGGGACCCCACGCCATTTTTTTTTTTGGCTGGGGTCCCCCTTAATATCCATAGCAGACCTGAAGGGCCTGGTTATTGAATTTGGGGGGACCCCCACGCTTTTTTTGTTTATTTTTTTTATTTTCTATCAATTACTTTTTTTTATGAATGGCTTTCAATGAATGACTGTTCTCTGTGTTACGGGAGCCGTCAATTCATTAGCCGCGAGTGATTTTAAATAGCTTTTTTTCCTGCAAAAATGACACTTTTTGCAGGGACAGTTCTAAGCACAGGAAACATGCGCCCCTTCACAGGCATACTATAGACACCCCCCAGATGTGATACTGCAATGCTGTACTAACAGCACGCACGCACTAATCCCCAGAATCATAGCACATAATGTCAGCAGTCAGCAGCACATAACACTGACACGCTGACACTGACAACACAATATGCGAGGCCGCCGGCGCGGCGGCCTTTTATACTGTGGGGCGTGTACTAAACCCCCTGAGCTATAATTGGCCACCTCAGATTTAAAGCGACTGCACTTCCAAGTGCACCTTTAGTGCAAAGTGGATTTGCCTTTCGTAAATAACCTCCAATGCTTAGAGACTGTCATTCAGTAACATTTTTTTGCTTATAGCAGTAAAATTCACTGCTATAAGCAATCATAGTATGTAAAAATAAATAAAAAATCCTGATCAACTCCTCAGAGTGGTATAGTGTTACTATGATACTAGAATAACACTGTATTGCTCTGGTCACAGTATGTAAAAAAATTCAAAAGAAATAAAAAAAAAAAAAAAAAAAAAAGGAAAGATATTTTAAAAAAATAATTATCACTTTTTTTTTTTCTACATACTATCACCAGTCAGTATCCCTGGTCACCGCCACACCAGGTATATAATAACACTGTACTGCACTGGTGACAGTATGTAAAAAAAATAAAAAAATAAAAATAAAATGTGAAAAAAACTATTTTTTTCATCATTTTCCAAAAAATAGGGACCAAAAAAATGGCACCTTCAAAAAATGTGCCATGCCTCTTACTAAATACCTCAGACTGTCTACTTTCTTTTTTTGATTATTTGGGGGGTATTTTTACTGTCCTGGCGTTTTCGGGTCTTAAGAAATGAGGGTACATCAGGATTAATCGGATTTTCGGAAATGCTGTATACACCATAGTAACTTTTTTACAGACTAAATAATAGATCCCTATGGAATGCCTTACCCCAATCCCCTATGGAATGCCTTACCCCCAATCCCCTATGGAATGCCTTACCCCAATCCCCTATGGAATGCCCTGCCCCAATCCCCTATAGAATGCCTTACCCCAATCCCCTATGCCTTACCCCAATCCCCTATGGAATGCCTTACCCCAATCCCCTATGGAATGCCTTACCCCAATCTGTCCGCCTATCTCCTGCTTTATTAGCTTTTAGACGATCCCTGAAAACCCTTCTCTTCAGAGAAGCCTATCCGGCCCCCACCTAACAACTGTATTTTCATTTTCTCCATCAGCTCATCCCCCACAGTATTACCTTTTGTTCCAATTGACCCTCCCTTCTAGATTGTAAGCTCCAACGAGCAGAGCCCTCTGATCCCTCCTGTATTGATTTGTATTGTAATTGTACTGTCTGCACTCATGTTTTATCCTGCGCAAACTGTTGGCGCTATATAAATCCTGTATAATTATAATAATAATAATAATATACACTGATGACCCAGGCGAATTGGTGGACGTATATATCTGCTCTCTGTACAAAAGTGATGATTTAATGACCATCTTCGAGGTCCCTAACAATCTGATCCCGGATTATCAGCTATTTATTGGGGAAGACATTGCACCTCCTGTTGGAGGTTTTCCAGGTCAAACCTGTTTGCCAAGAATGTCCTCTTGGTAAATCAGACCCAGAACGATTAGTGCATAGGACATATTACATTACTACCTCCTAGCCATTTTGATCGGCAGATTCCTTCCTACTTTTGTCAGATTCAAGTCCCAACAAGCACACTTTTGATGTCCACTTTTGACTATCCCATCTGTATCATGGGGTAACACATCGCTTTTAGATGATCGAGCCATTATATATTTTGGCGTTTTATGATATAGAAATCTTGTCTTTAAGATGTCATGAAGGCTGTTACTTGGTTCTGAAGAAGCCATAGGCGAAACGCGTCAACCAGTATCGATCAGTATATATGACACATTACTAAGATTTGTCGCATGTGTATGCAAATTTAAACTTGATGTTTATTCATCTTTTTTTTTAATGTTATGTATATTATGTTTTGTGTTTAATAAATATATATTTAGAATTAAATTAATAGTATTTAGGTCACATTGTGTTCAGGTACCGAGATAATCCATCAGGTTGGTTTCCCTTCCTGCCCTCTTTTTTCTACATAGACTGATTTGGGTTATTTTCACCTAAGAAATGTAGCAGAATATATGTTGGCCTAATGTTATGAAGAAAAGTATATTTTTGCAAAATAAACAAAGAAAAACTTATTTTATTTTTTTTGCCAAATTTTTTACCTTTTTTAATTTATTTAGCAAAAAAAAAACCCAGTTGTGATAAAATACCACCGAAAGAAAGCTTTGTGTGAAAAAATGATAAAAATTTAGTTTGGCTACTGCATTGCATGACTGAGCAATTGTCATTCAAAGTGCGACAGCACTGAAAGCTGAAAATTGTCCTGGGCAGGAAGGGGATAAAGGTGCCCGGTATCGAAGTGGTTAAACATGTATGCAAAAAACACAAAAATGCCTCTGGCATAAAAAGGGTTAAATAAAAAAAATTAAATTAAAAAAAAGTTGATAAAAGCATCTTGATAAATACGGAGGAAATATATATATTTTTTAGATTTTCAGTTCAATGTGGAAAAAAATGGAGTTTGAATTTAATGGATTGCTGGAGTCATGCTTGCAGCATATGAAAGGCGTAGACGGTCTCTAATGACCCGAGAAGGAATTCTGTTGTGGATAGCTTGCGAACGCCGCCCGTTCCAGCGAAGATAATTCTATGCTTATTTCATGAAACATATCCGAGGAAAGCACATCTCCACCAGAAATTGCTTTATTCATTAAGCAGAAATATCCTGAGATGGAAATCGGAGCACTCGGGGTCTCTGGACCAGAAAGTTGATTTTTTTTTTTTTTTTTTTTAAAGGGCTGCAATTAAGTCTATGAGAAGCTGTGGAATATGCAAATCACAGAGCGCGGCGCTCCTCACCTTAGTAATTACGTTTAAATTACACTGTTCTAGCGGGAGGATATTGCCCTGGCTTCAGTGAAAATTGAAAGCAAAACTCAAGGCATTAGCAGTCTCCATTCCATCATATGATGCTGATATCCCAACGTGTTTCAGTCACTGGGGGCTTGAAGAGTTGAAAATTAAAAATTACAGGAAGGGGAACTTAGGTTAAACCATCTGGCCCACTCTAATGCCCCATACACATGGTCGGATTTTCCGACGGAAAATGTTCTATCGGACCATGCTGTCGGAAATTCCGATCGTGTGTGGGCTCCATCGGACTTTTAGCGTCGGAATTTCCGACGGAAAAAGTTTGAGATCCTGCTCTCAAATTTTCCGACAACAAAGTCCTATCAGACTTTTTCCGATCGTGTGTAGCGAATTCCGACGGACAAAGTTCCACGCATGCTCAGATCACATTACAAGACCAAAGCTATTGGCTACTAGCCTCTACGTAGTCCCGTCGTATGCAACGAACGTCACCACGTTCAGAATGATCGGATTTTCCGACAACTTTGTCCGACCGTGTGTATGCAACACCAGTGTCGCACAAAATCCGTCGGAAAAAATCCGACGGATTTTGTGGTCGGAAAATCCAACCATGTGTACGGGGCATTAAATGATATTCAGCCCCCAGCTAGTGGCATACAGGGCCGAGGCAAGAGGTGGGCAGGAGGGGCAGCTGCCCTGGGCACAATGGTTTATTGCAGGGATTGGGGCACCCAGACCCTAACCCTAATGATGCTTGTGCACTCTGCAGTGTAGTTGAGCATCATGGGAATTGTAGTTCCAAAACATCTGGGGTGCCAAGGTTCACCATCACTGCCCTAAGGGAAGGGGGGTGCAGTTTGGCATCTTTGCCCTAGGGCACTGGATGACCTTGTCTCGGCACTGGTGGTATATACTTAATGTGGCAGCTCTACTAATTTGAAATACATTTTTCCAAGGCGCAGTGGTGGAACTTCAAGTGTGGGCGGGCTGAACTTGATAACCATCAGTTTAAGGTCTGCAAAGGCTGCCTGTGGTCTAGATGGGGACCCTGATGTAAGGGAGGACTCTGATGGGGACCATGATGCATAGGGAGCTTTGATGGGGACCCTGATGTAAGGGGGAATGCTGATACAGATAATTATATAAAGGAGGACTCTGATAGGGTCACTAATGTAAGGGTGGACTCTGCTAGGGACCGTGATGTAAAGGGGGCTCTTATGTAAGGGAGGATTCTGATAGAGACCCTAATGTAAGGGGGACCCTGATGTAAAGGAGGACATTGATTTAAGGGGAGACTGTTAAAGGGACCCTGATTTAAGGGGGACTCTGATGTAAAGGGGGACTCTGATGGGGACTTTAATGTATGGGGGCTCTGTTGGGGACCCTGCTGTAAGGGGGACTCTGATGAGCACACTGATGTAAGGGAGGAATCTAATGGGGAATTTGATGTAAGTGTATATATAAGCGAATGCCACCTGTTCCGGAGATGGAGATTGAAACATTCGAGGTCTCTGGACCAGAAAGGTAATTTTATGGGGCTACAAAGTGGGTTAGGTGATGGGGTGTCTTTAAGAAAGATTACAGGATAAAACAACTTCCTGTTCTGGATTACATGGATATGGATTGTTTAGGATTTTTATATTTATTTTTCTAACAGCGTTCATCACACTTCTATTTTTAGATCTGCCTCTTCGTGGCTTCTGTCAATCCCTTGCAAAGCTTCAGATATGAGAGAGATTTACACCAGGAGGATCTGCAGGACGAGAAATGTGTTTCCCGATCACAGGATGCATCGTCCACGTATTGTGTTACTACTCAACGACAACAACACCACTAACACCAACAAAACCAACAAAAACAGAACTAACACCAACAAGAACACCACAAACAACAAGAACACCAACAAAAACTCAAACAAGAACACCAACAACAACAACACCAACAACAACAACACAAACAAGAACACCACCAACAACAAGAACACCAACAAGAACACAAACAAGAACACCAACAACAACACAAACAAGAACACCAACATCACAAAAAAGAACACCAACAAGAACACCAACAACTCCACAAACAAGAACACCACCAACAACAACACAAACAAGAACACCAACAACATCACAAACAAAAACACCACCAACAAGAACACCATCAACAACATAAACAACAACACGAACACCTATGTCAACAAAAACAACACAAATCAGAACACCAACATTAACAAGAAAAACACCAACAACAATACAAACAAGAATGCCAACAACAACACAAACAACACCAAGAACACAGATAAGAACATCAACACCAGCAAGAACAACAAGAAAACACCAACAACAACATAAACAAGCACACCAATAAGAACACCAACAACAAAAAGAACACCAATAAGAACACTGACAAGAACACCAACAAGAACACCAACAATGGTTGAACACCACCAACAACACTAACAAGAACACCACCAACAAGAACACCAACAATGGTTGAACGCCAACACCAATAAGAACACCACCACCAACAAGCAACACCAATAGGAAAACCGAAAAGAATGCCAACACCAACAATGGTTCAACACCACCAACAACAACACAACCAAGAACAACAACAAGAATAGTAATAAGAACACCAACAATGGTTCAACACCACCAACAGCAACAAAAACAACAACACCAACAACAACATAAAAAAGAATACCAAAAAGGGCCACAACGGTTGAACATCATCAAAACAAGAACAATGTGCCTCCTCCCATAACATTTGCTAAAGTACAATAAATCTGTCCATAGATTAGATGTAGTCACACTGTAGAGCAGAGCTATCCCCACAGATAAGTCTGTACTAGACATTCGTTTTCGTCCAAATTTCCGGGATTTTCATGTTCGTTTTAACAAAACGATAATGAACGTGCAGAATCCGATAGGTCCGAAATAAAAAAATGCTTTATTTTTGTATCGTTGCGACAACTGTTCGATATAGATAGATAGAAGATTTGACATGACAATAGCGATCTGTGTCTATCGAACTTGCGGTCGAATGTGCCTAGCCTAACTCTATTAGTCCATGATTATTCCACATAGAGAGAAAAGATTCAACATAATAGAGACGTGAAGATTTGACGAAGTAGCTAAAAACATACGATCGCCGCCAGCGAACATTTATGGTCAAATGCTCCGCCCATAGGCTATAGAAGAACGTTGTTTGACTAGTAATAATAATTAATAATTATAATTAATACTAGTCAAACATTAGAATTTTACTATAGCTTGTGGGTGGAGCATTCGACCGGAAATGAACGATCGCGGCGTCGTGCAGTTTAGCTGCTTCGTCGAATCTTCTTAGACCATCCGACAGACACCATAAGCCTTCAATTGACAGATTCGACCTTAATTAATTCGGATTTTTGTACAAATGCATTTTTTAACAAATCAAAATAAATAAAAACTAATTTCGGGAGTAACTAAATAAATGCATTTTTCGGACGAGACCGAAAAATGTGCACATGTCTAGTCCATACAGTCCGGATATAAAGAAAAGCAAAGAATGAATCCAGAATGTAATTCTTTAGTGTAGAACAAATCTGATACATTACAGAACAAAGGATGGAACCACATACACAACCCCTCATCAGACCAACACGTTACATCATAACCAAGTGCGTCTGATTATCTATCTAATTTATCTATTCTCTCTGCAGAATACTACAAATAGAGCCCCACTGACAGTACAGGTGCAGTAATGTGCATTTTTATGTGCATTCTATTTATACGCAGTAATGTGTGTTGCAGTGTGAAGGAGGCCCATAGAGAACCATTGTGTACGTTGTACTCTGCGCTCATCCAGTGCAGAAATATTCCGGTCACTTTCCCAACACCCAATCATCTGTGTGTTGGGAAAGCGTTCATCCCAGAGACAGCCAGGCAGCCGGTATTTTCAGAAGAAGGTCAGCAATGACAGGCTCTGTATTTCATCTATTGACCCATATCTATCTATCTATCTATCTATCTATCTATCTATCTATCTATCTATCTATCTATCTATCTGCCTGTCTGTCTTTCTTGATCTACTTACTAATCTATCTATCTATCTATCTATCTACATTCACACCTCCCAAGATGGGAACCAAGGGAGTGCACCTATTAGCAGAAGTATGTAGGCATAAGACACACACCCCTGCCACGCCCCCTTAAAGGAGAATTATACATAAAAATAAAAGATTAGTTAACCTCAAAGTTCTTCTTTTACCACTATACTGGCTTTAGAGAGTTACAAAATGCAGCAACTTAGAAATTGTATGAAATGTTTAGCACTGGGAAGCACTTTTTGATAGATATTCCATACAGGGACAGTTGGGATCTATCTCTATCCATATCTATCTATCTATCTATCTCTGATCTATCTATCTGTCTATCTATCTTTCTCATATCTATCTATCTATGTATCTCTCTCATATCTATCTATCTGTGTATCTTTCTCAGATCTATCTATCTAAATTTCTCTGATCTATCTGTCTATCCATTGGTCTATCTATCTATCTTTCTCAGATTTATCTATCTATCTTTCTCCAATCTATCTATCCGTCTATCTTTCTCAGATCTATCTATTTATATCTATCTATCTTTCTCTGATCTATCTATTTGTCTAGCTATCTTTCTCCGATCTATCTAAGATCTATTTATTTATCTATCTATCTTTCTCATATCTATCTATCTTTCTCCGATTTGTCCATGTATCTTTCTCAGATCTATCTGTCTATCTAAATTTCTCTGATCTATCCAGCTATCTCTCTATTTATCTATTGGTTTATCTATCTATCTTTCTCAGATTTATCTATCTATCTATATTTCTCAGATCTATCTATCTGTCTATCTATTGGTTTATCTAGCTATCTTTCTCAGATTTATCTATCTTTCTCCGATCTATCTAAGATCTATTCATTTATCTATCTATCTTTCTCATATCTGTCTATCTATCTTTCTCGGATCTATCTAAGATCTATTTATTTATCTATCTTTCTCATATCTATCTAGCTGTCTATCTATCTATCTTTCTCAGATCTATCTAAGATCTATCTATCTATCTCCGATCTATCTGAGATCTATTTATTTATCTATCTATCTTTCTCCGATCTGAGATCTATTTATTTATTTCTCAGATCTATCTATGGCTGGCCATACATTATACAATTTTCTTATTCAATTTATTTAGATTTACCTTCAACTATGTAGTGCAAGGGTCTGCCTGATTGCATACAAATTGGAGATGTGCCCTCATAGTATATGGTTTTGGTAAATGTAAAGGAAAATTGTAAAAGAAAATTGTGTAATATCTATCCATCTCTCTCTAGCTATCTCTCTCTCTCTATCTCATCTCTATTCATCTGATCTCTCTCTATCATTTCCTCTCGCCTGAATACATTGTATCTCTCCATTCTCCTCCTATTGGTAGGTAACAGATACGAGAAGGAGGCTTGGAACGCTCCGCCCCGCCCCCTTCCTCTAGAGCAGTCGTCTAGTCATGTGACAGGCTTCAGGTCATGTGACAGACAAAGTCCAGCTGGCAACATGGCTTCAGCAGAGGGGTGAGTGTGTGTGAGGGGTGTCTGGGAAGGAGGGGAGGGTTCTGTTAGCAGACATGCTGGCACTTGTGGTGCCTTTGCAGCCTCCTATACTGCAGACCTGATTTCTTCCAGGGACAATGCTGGTCTGTTTAGATGACAGTGTCTGTTGGGACTTGTAGTTCTCCATCCTGGTAAACAGCAGATAGAGTGTGTGTGTGTGTGTTATTGTTTAATGTAAAATCAACATTGCACTGCGTATATGTATATTATACATTTTATCAGACACAATATGAGTGAGTTTGGGGTGGAGGAACTTGACTGTCCTGACCTCAACCCGATAGAACTCGTTTGGGATGAATCAGAGCGGAGACTTCAAGCCAGGCCTTCTCATCCAACATCAGTGCCTGACCTCACAATTATGAATTATGCTGTGCTGTGTTTGCATTAAGACCTCTCCTGCCTTCGATTAACCTTTGCAGAGTTTTTCTTCGAGCTGAAAGTTCAGCTTCTCGTCTGCAGTTTGCTCTTTTCTCCTTCTGTTATTAAATCCTTCTTATTGGTGAATGTTTTTTCTCATTCAGTCACACTGGGTCTTAGGTGGCACTTTTTTCTTGGGGTGGGTAATTATTTGTTCACAGACTGGGGGAGGGGAGTCAATAACAATTAGAGGGGCACCAGAGATCTCCCACCTGCGCAACACATGTTTTTTTGCAGACGATTCCCATGAATGGCCTAGGTGCATCAAACGCACAAGAGAAGTTCATGAACCTTTTTGGGCAGTGAGCTCAGTGCGCCTTGAAACGACAAAACGTGTGTTTATTAGCCAGGTTTGGGGTGCTGATGACAATCAATGGTACTGCAAAGGAAGCAGGGGAGAGAGAGAGAGATAGGGGGAGAGAGAGATAAGGGGGGAGAAGGGGGGGGGAGAGAGAATAGAGGGGGGGGGAGAGGGAGAGAGGAATAGAGGGGGGGGGAGAGAGAGAGAGAGAGAGAGAGGGGAGAGAGAAGGGAGGAGAAGGGAGAGAGGAATGAAGGGGGGAGAGAGGGATAGAGGGGGGAGAGAGGGGAAGGGGGGAGGGGGAGAGAGAAGGGGGAGGGGAGAGAGAAGGGAGGAGGGGGAGAGAGGAGGGGGGGGAGAGAGAGATGAGGGGGGAGGAGAGAGGGAAGGGGGGGAGAGATAGAGGGGGGGAGGAGGGAGAGAATAGAGAGGGGGGGAGAGAAGGGGGGAGAAGGGAGAGAGGAAGAGAGTAGAGGGGGGGAGAGAGAGAGGGGGGAGAAGGGAGAGAGGAATAGAGAAGGGGGGAGGAATAGAGGGGGAGAAGGGAGAGAGGAATAGAGGGGGAGAGAGAAGGGGGAGAGAGAAGGGAGAGAGAGGGAGATAAGGGGGAGAGAGAGGGGGAGAGAGAGAGGGGGAGGGAGAGAGATAGGGGGGGAAGAGAGAGATGGGGGGGAGAGAGAAGGGGGAAGAGAGAGATAAGGGGGGAGAAGGGAGAGAGAGAATAGAGGGGGGAGAGAGAAGGGGGAGAAGGGAGAGAGGAGAAGGGGGGGAAGAGAGATAGGGGGGGGAGAGAGAGATAAGGGGGGAGAAAGAGAGAAGGGAGAGGGGAATAGAAGGGGGAGAGGAATAGAGGGGGGGGAGAGAGAAGGGGGAGATGAATGGAGGGGGTAGAGGAATGGAGGGGGTAGAGGAATAGAGGGGGAGAGAGAAGGGGGAGAGGAATGGAGGGGGGAGAGGAATAGAGGGGGGAGAGAGAAGGGGGAGAGGAATGGAGGGGGGGGGGGTGGGGGGGGGGGAGAGGAATAGAGGGGGAGGGGGAGAGAGAAGGGAGAGGAGAGAGAAGGGAGAGGAGAGAGAAGGGGGGAGGAGAGAGAAGGGGGAGAGGAGAGAGAAGGGGGAGGGAGAGAGAGAGGGGGAGAGGAGAGAGAAGGGGGAGGGGGAGAGAGAGATAAGGGGGGAGAAAGAGAGAAGGGAGAGGGGAATAGAAGGGGGAGAGGAATTGAGGGGGGAGAGGAATAGAGGGGGGGAGAGAGAAGGGGGACATGAATGGAGGGGGGAGAGGAATAGAGGGGGGAGAGAGAAGGGGGAGAGGAATAGAGGGGGGAGAGAGAAGGGGGAGAGGAATGGAGGGGGGAGAGGATAGAGGGGGAGGGGGAGAGAGAAGGGGGGAGAGGAGAGAGAGAAGGGGGAGAGGAATAGAAGGGGGAGAGAGAAGGGGGAGAGGAATAGAGGGGGAGAAAGGGGGGAGGGAGAGGAATGGAGGGGGAGAGAGAAGGGGGGGATAGAGGGGGGAGAGGAATAGAGGGGGGGAGAGAGAGAGAGAAGGGGGGGAGAGGAATAGAGGGGGAGAGGGAGAGAGAGAGAGAGAGAGGGGGGGGAGGGGGAGGGAGAGAGAGAGAAAGGGGGAGGGAGAGGAATGGAGGGGGAGAGAGAGGGGGGAGAGGAATAGAGGGGGAGAGGGAGAGAGGGGGGAGAGGGGGAGAGAGAGAGCGAGAGAAGAGGGGAGAGAGAGAGAAGGGGGAGAGGGGAAGGAGGGAGGGGGGAGAGGGTAGGGAGAGAGAGAGAGAGAGAGAGGGGGAGAGGGGAAGGAGGGAGGGGGGAGAGAGGGTAGGGAGAGAGAGAGAGAGAAAAAGGAGAAAGAGAGAGAAAGGGAGAAGGAGAGAGGGGGGAGGAGAGAGGGGGGGGGGAGAGAGGGGGAGGAGGAGAGAGGGGGGAGGAGGGAGAGGGGGGATAGAGAGAGAGAGAGAGAGAGAGAAAGGGGAGAGAGAGAGAGAGGGGGAGAGAGAGAGGGAGGAGAGAGGGGGGAGAGAGAGAGAGAGAAGGGGGAGAGAGAGAGAAGGGGGGAGAGAGAGAGAAGGGGGAGAGAGAGAGAGAGGGGGAGAGAGAGAGAGAGAGAGAGGGGGAGAGGAGAGAGAGAGAGGGGGGGGGGAGAGAGAGAGAGGGGGGGGAGAGAGAGAGGGGGGGGAGAGAGAGAGAGAGAGGGGGGGAGAGAGAGAGAGGAGAGAGAGAGGGGGAGAGAGAGAGAGAGGGGGGGAGAGAGAGAGAGGGGGGAGAGAGAGAGAGGGGGAGAGAGAGAGCGAGAGAGAGAGAGGGGGGAGAGGGGAAGGAGGGAGGGGGAGGAGAGGTAGGGAGAGAGAGAGAGAAGGGGGAGAGAGGGGAAGGAGGGAGGGGGGAGAGGGTAGGGAGAGAGAGAGAGAAAAGGAGAAAGAGGGAGGGGAGGAGAGAGGGGGGAGGAGAGAGGGGAGAGGGGGGAGAGAGAGAGAAGGGGGAGAGAGAGAGAGAGGGAGGGGAGAGAGAGAGGGAGAGAGAGGGGGGGAGAGAGAAGTGGGGGGGGGGAGTGAGAGAGAAGGGGGGGGGGGGAGAGAGAGAGAGAGAGAGAAGGGGGGGGGAGAGAGAGAGAAGGGGGGGGAGAGAGAGAGAAGGGGGGGGAGAGAGAGGGGGGGGAGAGAGAGGGGGGGAGAGAGAGAAGGGGGGGGAGAGAGAGAAGGGGGGGGAGAGAGAGAAGGGAGAGGGGGGGAGAGGGGAGAGAGAGAGAGGGGAGAGAGAGAAGGGGGGGGAGAGAGAGAAGGGGGGGAGAGAGAGAAGGGGGGAGAGAGAGAGAGAGAGAGAAGGGGGGGGGGGGGAGAGAGAGAGAGAAGGGGGGGGAGAGAGAGAGAAGGGGGGAGAGAGAGAAGGGGGGGAGAGAGAGAGAAGGAGGAGGGGGAGAGAGAGAGAGGAGAGGGGGGAGAGAGAGAGGGGGGGAGAGAGAGAAGGGGGAGAGAGAGAGAGAGGGGGGGGGAGAGAGAGAGAAGGGGGGGGAGAGAGAGAAGGGGGGGAGAGAGAGAGAGAGAGAGAAGGGGGGGGAGAGAGAGACATAGAAGGGGGGAGAGAGAGAGAGAAAGGGGGAGAGAGAGAGAGAGGGGGTAGAGAAGAGAGAGAAGGGGGAGAGAGAGAAGGGGGTAGAGAAGAGAGAGAAGGGGGGGGGAGAGGGTGAGAGAGAAAGAGAGGGAGAGAGGGAGAGAGAAGGAAAGAAAGAAAAGGATAGAGAGGGAGACTCTGCTCTGGCACATCAGAGCAGAGGAGGAGACTACGACTTCCTATGGCTCTGCAATGCCTATAGCTGCCCTGATCTTAGGTCTGAAACATGGTAGGCTGGGTGCGGAGCTGGCACGATGGGGTCACAATCTGCCCCTTACTTGCCAACCCCTGTTTTAAGGGAAGGTATCCTTCTGTGAAGCAACTTTACAAATTGTTTGTTAGGATTCCAATTATGAAAAATTTAAAATCAAGTTTGATATATTTTGTTTTTGCGGTTTACTCCAACGTTTGCGAACTGCAATTTTTTAATTTTTTTTAGCTTAGTCAAGCAAATCTTTTAATGTTTGTGAAATTGATGACTCCATGCGAAAAGATGTGTGAGAAAAATGATTCCTGATGGTTTCCTACAAATGCAGCTGTTGCGCAATGAAGTTGATTGCTCAATACGACAACTGTGGCTTATATGCTGTGACCGCTCTCTGCGCGATTTACACGAACAAAGGCAAATATTGAAGATCGATGCAAAATGAGCGAGACACTAAAATGATCCTGACCTCTGCACAGAAGTTCAGTTTAGGCTCCATGCACACTGGACATTAAAATAATGTTATAAAAACGTCAGTAGTATTGCAGTGAGTCTTTCAAATTTTTTTTAATGTTTTTGCAATAGCGTTTATTTGCGTTTTTCCGTGTTATCGTTTTTTCGTGTTTTTTTTTTTTTTTAAATATGTGTAAAGGCTGGCCGGAAGCCTGTATTTGTGGGAGGAGCCTGAGAGCACTATTAATCCTCCTTCCCTGTCAGGGCCAGTGTTGTCGGCATTTCTTTTCAATGGATCAAAAAGGTTAAACGCTGGTGAGCCACGTTTTTGAGCGTTTATCAGTGTTTGGCACTTTTTGTGGTCAGAAAAACGACTCCTGAACGCGATTTTATGGCGTTCAGAAAACAGCCCATAAACTCCACTGCTGATAAACGTCCAAAAACGTTCATGTGTGCATGGACACATAGGATAACATAGACACATAGGGAGTTTATGGGCTGTTAAAAAAAAAAAAAAAACGCCCAAGCTTCAGTGTGCATGGATCCTAAAAGTTTTTCTTGTCTGGGGCACGCCCCTCCAGCGACCTGTTTCTGCTGTGATTGGACACAGCGGGAGCCAATCGGTGGGTCCGGCGAACACGTTTGGACCCGCTGATCGTTCACCAGGATTTAGAAGGCTTACACCCGAGAGTCCTCAAAGAACTCAAGTCAAGTTATAGCCAGACCTCCATTCCTAATTTGTATGGACCGCATACTGACAGGAATGGTGTCAGCTCAATGGTGAAAAACCCACGTGGTACCAATATTAAAAAAATGGCAGAGAAATATTCCAGGAAACTACAGACCAGTCCGTCTAACATCAATAGTGTGTAAACTATTGGAGGGGATGATGAAGGATTATATCCAAGAATTTGCTGATGAATACAGTATCATTGGTAGTAACCAGTGTTGGTCATCTTACTTTAAAAAAGTAATTAGTTAAGTTACAAATTACTTCTCCCACAAAGTAATTGCGTTAGTAACTCAGTTACTACATTGGAAAAGTAATTAGTTACGCAGCAAAGTAACTGACTTTTTTTTAAATATTCTATACGTGTAACTAAGGGGCGGGTCTAGTATTACTGTAACCAAGGGGCGCATTTATTATTATTGTTATATATCGTGTAACCAAGGGGCTGCTCTATTATTACTCTAACCAAGGGGCAGATCTGTTATAGCGTGTAAGAAAGGGGCGGGTCTATTATTATTATATCGTGTAAGGGGCGGATGGCTACAGAAGAGGGCGAATGTTAAATTAATGGGCAGAGCTCGATATATAACAATAATAATAAATGTGCCCCTTGGTTACACGATAGACGGCCCTTGCAGAGTAGCACGAGCATTGGCAGCGTGCGGCATCGCCTCGTACAATTCCATGTTAACTGCGCGGTGTAGAGTTCACTCAGAGCTGTTTAGGTTCAGCAATTTTCGTAAGCTCCGTAGTCCTTCGTACTGCGCAAGCGTTGCACAGTACAGGGGGTCCTTATCCGACGGGGGAACTTTTTCGGCAGGACACCGGAATTACACTACTGCCATCTAGTGGCGGTAGATGTAATTGCGGTAACGCCGCCCAAGTAATGGGAACTGCCTTACCATGAGGGTAAAAGTAATCAGTTAGATTACTCATTACTCTTTAAAGTAACTGCGTTAAGTAACTCCATGTATTTTAACTCAGTTACTTACATCACTGGTAGTAACCAGCATGGGTTTACGAAGGTTTTGCCAAACCAATCTGTTACCATTCTATGAGGAAGTGAGCTGATGGATAGAGGAAGGCCTGTGGATGTGGTGTGTCTGGATTTTGCAAAAGCATTTAATACAGTCCCCCACAAACACTTAATCTAAGAACCTTGTAACAGGGATACTGTATTAAGCAAATCTTACCAGTTTCTGGGCCCCTGCTCCTCACTACCAGTGCATAGCAATGTTGGATGGCACAAATACACTACAAGTCATAGAAGCTTGCGAACATCTCTCATGATGTTTGAATTCAGGTATTTTCCAGTGAAGGGTACTATTAATGCTGCGACATACCTTTATATACTCGAGTATAAGCTGAGTTTTTCAGCACACTTTTTTTGTGCTGAAAGTGCCCCCCTCGGCTTATACTGGAGTCAAGCACTTTTCTGCAGCAGAGAATGACATTTTTCGACCCGACATTGGGGCCTCGTATCTCGGGGCCACTTGGTGCTAGGCGTGTGAAAGTTTACCAAAGAATTGCTGAGAACCTTGTCAAGGACATATATTGCGTGGAACATTCTTAGAATGAATTGTGACGTTAAGTCTGAAAGGCAGAAATATTATGAATATCTTGCAGATCAATATTGATTGTATAACAAAATGCTTGAATGTGATTGGTTATTCATGGGGCGTTCCCCCCCCTATGCAACCCCTTTTTTGATTATTGCATATACTCTGTAGAGCTGGAAATAAACTGCATTCTTGATCAACCATATACTGTGCATGGTGTCCTATGATTACCTGTCCGGACAGAGAGAGTTTTTTTCCATTGACCATCAAAGTCCAGCTGAGGGAAAGAGGGGCTGATACAGAGGACCTAACAGAACTAGCACTACAACATATCCAAATTTGGGGTTCCTAGCACCAAGTGGCCCCGTGATACGGGGCCCCAAAGTCGGTTCGGAAAATTTCATTCTCTGCTGCAGAAAAGTGCTTGACATTTTCCGACCCGACTTTGGGGCCCCATATCTCGGGGCCACTTGTTGCTAGGAACCCCAAATGGAACTAGCACTACAACATATCCAAATTTGGGGTTCCTAGCACCATGTGGCCTCGTGATACAGGGCCCCAAAGTTCCTTTGGTTGCAGCTAGGGGGCATCTAGGAAAACTTAAAGCGGTGTTCCGGCCGAAATTATACTTTTTAAATAAAAATACCCCTATAATACACAAGCTTAATGTATTCTAGTAAAGTTACTCTGTAAACTAAGGTCTGTTTTGTTAGTTTTTAGCAGTAGTTTGTTATTTTATAAACTTGCAGCAGGCCGTGGCCATCTTAGGTGTGGGCATCTGAAGCCAGACTGTATTTCTTCCTGGATCTCATCCTTGCAGATCTCGTACATGCTCAGTGCAGCATAAGCAGTGTAATAGGTTTCAGGTCAGGTTTCCATAGCAACGGCAGTTTGAGAGGAAGTTGCTGCCCCTTCCCAGGAGGCATTGCAAACAGGAAATGATGCGATGGGCCGCGGCCAGGGAGGAGGAAGTGTAAAATGAATACAGCAGATATACAGTCTGTGCTGAAAAAAAAATAAAAAAAATATCCAATTTGTTTACAGTGCACAGTTTAGTGAGGGATGCTGAAGAGTTGTAAAAGTGGGTGGAACTCCACTTTAAAGTGGAAGTAAACCCCCTATCGTTTTCAGCCAAGGAAGCTGCCATCTTTGCCTCTGTTTAATCTTCAACTGCCACAGTGCTGCACATGTGATCCGTTATGACACCAGCCATTGGATGGTTTGACTGTTTGGTTGAGAGCACAGCCAATGTGCATTTAGCATTCACGGCATGCCTTTTTTTTGTAGACTGTTAAATCGATGGGTTTACTTCCGCTTTAACTGCCAAGTTTGAAGTTCGGGGGACCTATGGCTGAAATGGGCACAGTGAGGCTGCAAATGGGCATTGTTGACCCTCTTTTCCACTTACAGTATCTGCGCATTTCTCACCCTAGGCTTATACTCGAGTCAATACATTTTCCCAGTTTTTTTGTGGTAAAATTAGGTGCCTTGGCTTATATTCGGGTCGGCTTATGCTCGAGTATATATGGTACAAAGAGTTGTAGACAATTGTGCTTATCCAACCTTGTGGTAACAGTTTGGTGAAGGTCCTTTTCTCTTCTACCATGACTGTGCCCCTGTGTACAAATCCATCTCCATATAGAATTGGTGTCCTGCATTGAGCCCTGACCTCAACCCTACTGAACAGCTTCGGGATGAATCGGAACACTGATGGTGAGCCAGTGGGCACAAAGTCCTACAGACACACTCCAAAATTTTCTGGAAAGCCTTTCCAGAAGAGTGGAGGATTTTACAGTAACAAAGGGAAGCGACCGTAATGTTAAAGACCATGGTTTTGGTTAAGGTTGCGTAGTGTAATGCCCCGTACACACGATCGGATTTTCAGACAACAAATGTTGGATGTGAGCTTGTTGGCTGAAAGTCCGACCGTGTGTGTGCTTCATCGAACATTTGTCTGACTTTTCGCCAATAAATGTTGGCTTGCAGGTTCTCAAATTTTCCGCCAAGAAAACTTTGACGGAATTTCCGATTGTGTGTACATAAGTTCGACGCACAAAAGTTCACGCATGCTCAGAATCAAGCAGAAGGAGCCGCACTGGCTATTGAACTTCCTTTTTCTCGACTCATCTTGCGTCTTGTACGTCACCACGTTCATAATTGTTGGCCAACATTTGTGTGACCGGTGTATGCAAGACAAGTTGGAGCCAGCAACCCTTGAACAAAATTCCACGGTTTTGTTGTCAGAAAGTCCGATCGTGTGTATGGGGCATAATGCCGCGTACACACGGTCAGAATTTCCGATGGGAGCTTTTCATCGGATTTTCCGATCGTGTGTATGCCCATCGGTCTTTTTCTGTCGGAATTTCCGACGGACTTTTGGATTGAGAACCTGTTCTTAATTTTTCTGACGGAAAACCTTTCTATCGGATTTTCCGATCGTGTGTATGCAATTCCGACACGCAAAATTCCGACTCATACTCGAAAACAATTCGACGCATTCTCGGAAGCATTAAACTTCCCTTTTATATTGCCGTCGAGCGTGATGTAGGCCGCGGTGTTATTGACCGCCGGAATTTGGTGTGACCGTGTGTAGTCAAGACAGTTTGAGCGAAATTCCGACGGGAAAACCATCAGAGATTTTTCCGGCGAGAATTCCGACCGTGTGTATGTGGCATTAGGCTTCTTACACATGGCAGCAAATGGCCATGTTGTGTACATAGGCTGAATTTGCTTTGATTGGAGTGACCTTTGCAGTGTAACGCCACCACCAGTTGGCCAATACAAATCAGTGGCAGGTGGTCATACGCATATACTGTATGTGTGAATATACTCGAATCTGAGATCGTGTGTACAGGGCCTATACACCTTCCAAAACGCAAACAGATTGCGTTCTGGTGAATACTTTTTTAGACTTACCACAGATTTTATTTGTGCATATTTTATGTCCGTTTTGCATACTGTGACTCGTTTTCAGGCTCGCGGCAGGCTGTAATATCGGCCTAGTCTTTTCATTTCGGCAGGCCGGCACTGTATTGTGTCTTGGCAGCGGGAGGGAAGTGTTAAGGATGTTTTTCAATAAGTAACTAATTGAATTGCTGTGTGGGAATCAATAAACTTGGAAAATGCCAATGTACTCGCTTTATTGCTCGGATTGTGCTGTGTTTGCATTAAGACGTCTCCTGCCTTCGATAAACCTTTTGTGGAGTTTTTCTTCGAGCTGAAAGTTCAGCTTCTCGTCTGCAGTTTGCTCTTTTCTCCTTCTGTTATTAAATCCTTCTTATTGGTAAATGTTTTTTCTCATTCAGTCACACTGGGTCTTAGGTGGCACTTTTTCTTGGGGTGGGTAAACGCTCTGCAGGGGGTAAATAGAACAACATCTAACGGGATTATCGGTTATAACGCCTTATAGCCCACTAGGGATGAACGGAGCCATTTTCTCAAAATTATATCACAATTGACCTCCAGTTGACCGACTGTTTAGACCAAATGTTTTGACCTGATGATGATGATGAGCACATTTTTGAGTGTGGGGTCAGGAGCCCCTCTATAGTTGGAGGCATGATGTTCTATAGTGAGGAAAAGTGGAACCCTAAAGCCCCATACACACGGTCGTACAATCCGCGGACCAGGTCGGTCGGATCCTGTTCGTCATACTTTGTCTGATGTTGGTTTTGCGTACACACGGTCGGACAAAGTTGTCGGAAAATCCGTTCATTCTGAACGTGGTGACGTTTGTTGCCTACGACGGGACTACGTAGAGGCTAGTAGCCAATAGCTTTGGTCTTGTAATGTGATGTGAGCATGCGTAGCACTTTGTCCGGTCGGACAACCGTACACACGATCGGATTTGGTGTGATCGGACCGTGTTGTCGGCAAATCTTTCCAGCAGGAGATAAGACTTTGTCCGTCGGACAATCCGACGTACACTGTCCGATGGTGCATACACACGGTCTGATTTTTCAACAACATTGTCCGATCGGACAGAATCCATGAAAAAGTCCGACCGTGTGTATGGGGCTTAACACTAAGTTTAACAAGGGTTTATCAACAAAAAAGTATCTGAATGTGGTCATGGGTTGCTGCCTTTCTGATCACTGTAGATGGAGTGTCCATCAGATGACTTGTTCTTGGGTGTGGGGTTAGGAGCCACTCTTTTTAGCTGGGGACATGACGTTCTATATTGAGGGAGAGTGGAACCCAGGGGCAGACTGACCATTCGGGCACTGCCCTAGGACCCTGGGCCACTAGGGGGCCCCATCAGGGTTGCCAGCCTCAGTAAAACCAGGGACAGTATGTAAAAATCTGTGTTTTTTTTTTTTTACATCTGTCTCTGAAATGTCCCTTACCGACATCCTTTTGGTCTAAAAATCCAGAGATTATAGCTGCCCCACCTCTCCAGTACCTTCTCAGCCAATAGAAACATGTCTGTGTATACTGTGTGATTGTATACTGTGCGTGTGTATACTGTGTGGCCCCATAATCTTTGATTGCCTGGGGGGCCCCATAATCTCCTATTGCCCGGGGGCCCCATGAGTTGTCAGTCCACCCCTGGTGGAACTCTAACTTGACTTTATCAAGAAGGGGACCTGGTTGTAGTCCTAGGCTGCTGCCTCTCTGATCATGGTAGATCGTGGTATTAAGGGGTCAAATTCTGTGTTACATTTAACCATAGGTTCATTCATATATTTACCCTTTCAGATATGTGGTCAGTAAATGCAAGGATTAAAACACAACAACACACAAAGAATGTAATAAAAAGGAGATTTACTTAGCTTTGATTAGATGTTACAGATGATACAATACAGGATAAATTCAGAATATTCAATCCAGGGGAGTCCCTACCTTATAAAAGATACCTGGATAAGATAGTCAACAACATGATTCAGACTCTTAGCCTTGAATCAAAACCTCAAACCTGAGACTGGTCTCCCAGTCATATTTATATGGTAGGTAAAACAATAGCTACAACTGATGAAAAGAAAAGGTCAAAGGTTCCCAACTTCCCATAGCATAATGAAGCAGATGTCTCATGCATTAAACATGTTCTATATAGGATAGAAGTTATAACTAAGTTTCTTGTAATTCAATAACTAAAGTTTTATATATGAATATAGACCCATACTACAATCGTTCATCAGATATTCTGTTCTTGGGTGTGGGGTTAGGTGCCCCTCTTTATTTGGGGACATGATGTTCTGTATTGAGGAATAATGAAACCCTAATGCTAATCCTAACCCTAACATGGCTTTATCAAGAAAAGGGACCTGGTTGCAGTTCTACGCTGCTGCCTCTTTGATCATGGTGTATGGGATGCCCTTTAGATGATCTGTTCTTGGATGTGGGGATATGATGTTCTATATTGAAGAAGAGTGGAACCCCAACACTAATCCTAAACTTAACATGAGTTTATCATGAAAGAGACCTGGTTGTGGTTCTAGGCTGCTGCCTCTTTGATCATGGTAGATGGATCATTCATCAGATGACCTGTTCTTGGGTGTTAAAATATATTGAAGAGTGGATCCCCAACACTAAGTCTAACCCCAACATGGCTGTGGTCCTAGGCTGCTGAGTTTCTAATCAAGGTGGATGGACTGTTTATCAGATGATCTGTTCTTGGGTGTGGGGGTTAAGATGCCCCTCTTTAGTTGGGGAGATGATGTTATATATTGAGGAACAGTGGGACCCCAACAGTAAGCCTAACCCTAACATGATTTTATCATAAAATGGGACATTGTTGTGGTCCTAAGCTGCTGACTTTCTGATAAAGGTGGATGGAACGTTCAAAATTTAAAGTCAGCAGCTACAAATACTGCAGCTGCTGACTTTTAATAATCGGACACTTACCTGTCCCAGGGTCCAGCGATGCGGGGGAATGAGGCCCCCCCTCGTTCCCCGCTCCGCTCGCGGCGCCGGCATTCTTAATGTGGGCACCCGGCTGTGGCTTCACAGCCGGGCACCCACTGCACATGCGCGAGCGGCGCCGTGCGCCGTGATTCGACGCTCACTCATCTGGGACACGTGACAGGTCCCAGATGACTGTGCGGCGCCTAGGGGAAGTGACGTCAGTGCATGGGCACTGAAGGTGGCAGACTACAAGGGACCCCCTAGCAACAGGCATTTAGAGGTGAGCAAAAACTTATTTTTCCATTTTCATTTATTTATTTATGATTTTTAAGACAATTTATTTTTTTTATTTTTTTGGTGGCAACACCACTTTAATTATTCATTTACAATCTTTATTGGGGAAGAACATCAAGTACAATGATGATTTTTCAGGGAAATGTGGCCCCCCTCAGGATTAACAGGGAGGCCTTTCTCCTGAAACTCATTCACTGTACTTGACGTTCTTTTTTGAAAATTCTTTTTATTGAAAATTTTCGACATACAACACATACACAACTTGGCACAACACCAAGCTTAACAATCAGCCAACCTGGCCGGTAATTCTAACAACATTATCACCCTCATCAGAAATCAACCATCTATTCACAAAAAACATTTGGTCTGCCAAATAGTACTTGCGCCAGTTCCGGCAGAGCCAACCCTCCCTGTCCCCATGGCTCTTGTAGCACTTTCAGGCCTATTCTGGGCATTTTAGGGGCCCACAAAAATGAGCTGGTGATCCCATCCAGTTTCCTGAAAAAAGACTTTGGTATCCATATCGGAGCATTCCTCAGGAAATATAAGATAGCCGGGAGAATTTTCATTTTTACTAGATTAATCCTTCCTATCAGAGATAGTGGGAGTTTTTGCCACACCTGTGCCTTTTTGTTTAAGGAAAGTTATGAGTGGTTCCAAGTTCAGGGACATGTGTACTTGACGTTCTTAACAAGTAAGCTTCCCCCTTCCACTGCCATATTTGGAACTTTTTTTTGGGGGGGTACCTGGTTATGACAGGTGTACCCGCTCTTACTTTTTGCCTCAGATCGCCATGGCGATCTGAGCCGGAAGTTCAGTCCCCCCTCCTTCCCCCGCAGTCTTCTGGGATACATCCCAGAAAACTACGGGACCATTCACAAGGCGCAGCGTGACTCGCACATGCGCAGTAGGAAACATGCCGTGTGCCCGCAAAGCTTCGCTTCCTGTTTCCCTTACTAGAGATTGAGGAATCGGCTCAGATTAGGACATATCAGGGTCCCTGGACAGGTAAGTGTCTTTATATTAAAAGTCAGTAGGTACAGTATTTTTCTGAAGGAGCCTGGAGGTCCGCTTTTCACCAAGAACAGGTCGTCTGATGAACGATCCATCCATCGAGATCAGAGGCAGCAGTCTAAGACCACAACCAGGTCCCTTTCTTGATAAAGTCATATTAGGGTTAAGATTAGTGTTTAGTGTTCCACTTCTCCTCAATATATAATGTCATGTCCCCAACTAAAGAGGAACCTTCTAACCCCACACCCCACACCCAAGAAAAGATCATCTGATGAGTGATCCATCCACCACGGTCAGAGGCAGCAGCCTAAGACTTCAACCAGGTCCGTTTCTTGATAAAGTTATGTTAGGGTTAAGATTAGTGTTTAGTGTTCCACTTCTCCTCAATATATAATGTCATGTCCCCAACTAAAGAGGGGCTTCTAACCCCACACCCAAGAACAGATCATCTGATGAGTGATCCATCCACCACGGTTAGAGGCAGCGGCCTGAGACTTCAACCAGGTCCGTTTCTTGAAGAAGCCATGTTGGAGTTAGGCTTAGTGTTAGGGTTCCACTCTTGTTTAATATATAACCTCATGTCCCCAACTAAAGAGGGACCATTTTTTCATACTTGTTTAATATATAACCTCATGTCCCAACTAAAGAGGGACCATTTTTTCATACAAGACTCAGTCCAGGATAGTTTAAAATTAAAATTAAATGATCTCCTGGCAGGATCTCCAGGTAATAGAACTGTTACAGGGGGACTCCAAACAACACAAACTGCAATATGAATATTATTGACAGACTGCATCGTGTGTGTCATTTTTTATTTAGTTGAGGGTTCTATTTTAAAATACTTTGGCAGGTATAGGAATCATAGGAATTTAAGAATGGAATAAGGAAGTACTTCTTAATAAACTCAGACTCTGCAGTTTTATGAGTTGTATCAATTTTTAACAAATCCAGAGTTTTCCTTTTAGGGCAGAATTCTCTGCTGCAGATTTTAGTGTGCCGCATTCCTAAAAAGATCCCGTTGCTGCATATTTGGTGCCGTTTACAGCAGGCGCACAACCATGATTGGTAGAGCGTGTCAACTGTCTGCAACAATGTATCAAAAAAAAAAAAGAAAAGCTCGGAAAGAAATGGACCCTAAATCTGACCTCCGGCCTTCCCTTCAGTCTTGCACAGTTGTACCGGCTCCTTTCCTGGACTGAAATGGCTTCCTCTGATTACTTACTCTGATTTCACTGCGCACTGTGAGGTTCTGCAAGTCAGACAGAGCCCGCCTCATTTTCTGGCCGGAAGAAGTCCAGCGCATTCTAGCCCAGGAGTCTCCAAACTTTTTAGTATGAGGGCCACATTGTATATTTTATAAACATTCGTGGGCCAAAAAAATCCCCATCGGGGTCCCGCGTCGGCGTCCCTCCTTGCACCGGTGTCCCGCGTCGGCGTCCCTCCTTGCACCGGGGTCCCGCGCCGGCGTCCCTCCTTGCGCCGGCGTCCCTCCTTGCGCCGGCGTCCCTCCTTGCGCCGGGCTCCCGCGCCGGCGTCCCTCCTTGCACCGGGCTCCCGCGCCGGCGTCCCTCCTTGCACCGGGCTCCCGCGCCGGCGTCCCTCCTTGCACCGGGCTCCCGCGCCGGCGTCCCTCCTTGCGCCGGGCTCCCGCGCCGGCGTCCCTCCTTGCGCCGGGGTCCCACGCCGGCGTCCCTCCTTGCGCCGGGGTCCCGCGCCGGCGTCCCTCCTTGCACCTGGGTCCCTCGCCGGCGTCCCTCCTTGCACCTGACTGTCTCTGGCCCACCCCTTTTTCATTTTTTTGGATTTCAGGATCAGCTTACACCCATCCAACAAGGTATTTTGATATTTGCATAACTTCTCTCTGCTTGCATCAGGTCTGAGAGGTCCTGAGAGGAGTACTGAGGCTGTGATGTTTTCAGGAAGTGATGTACAATATCCTATTGGTCCCTCTCACCAGCCATGATCTAATGCATTGCATAGAGATGCACAGAGACCCAATGATCAAATCATTGGGTCTAAAATAATGTATGTAATGAAAACCACTTTTATTTAAAAATGTTATTGATGAGGGGGGAGGAAGGAGGACCAGGGATGATATTTAACCAGGTTATGCTTCCTATATTTGTTAAAAGTCAAACTCTGGGGAGGAAGCGTCTTTTTTTTTTTTTTTTTTTGTGAGTTGTGTTTCAGGGAATTATTGGCCTCTGTTCTGTTTCCTCCACAACATGAAGACTGAAGATTAGAAAAGTCAGAACAAGACGGGGATTGTCAGAGTAAAGGTTAGGGAAATGTTGTTTTTGCTGCAGCCGGCAGACACCGCAGTACAATGAGCGTCTCCTCACTCCTCCGATTCTTCTGCACAATAAAACAACTTCCATTACCGTTAATGTCACCGTGTCTGGGGGAACGATTGGCGCGTCCGCACTTTTTTGGGTCCATTTCACAGAATGGAACAAACCCGGCGTGTTGTAGATGCAGTGCAGTCCGATGACATTTGTGTCTCTTATCTGCCGGAGCTGAAGGACACCCAGAAAGGGCAACTCCATTAAGTGGTCACATTGTCTGCACTGGGACATGTGACGTGCCCCAGGCGACTGCAGGGTATGGAGGAAGGGGCAACGTCATTCTCACCTAGGTTGGTTCCCATCAAGGAGAGCTGCCGCCAGCTTATCTGTGCCACCTGCCAGTGCCACCTCTCAGTTTCACCAATCAGTGCCACCTAACAGTGCACAACAGTGTCACCTACCAGTGCCACCCATCAGTGTCACCTACCAGTGCCACCCATCAGTGCCATCTCATCAGCACATATCAATGAAGGAGTAAAATTACCTGTTTGCAAAACTTTATAACAGACATGTATGTATGTGTAATATATATTTATTTATTTTAATTATAATATATATTTTTGTTCCAACTTTTTTGGTTTCGCAAAAAAATAAAAACCCCAGCTGTGATTAAATACCACCAAAGAAAGCTCTATTTGTGTGAAAAAAATTATATAAATTTAATTTGGGTACAGTGTTGAATGACCGCGGCATTGTCATTCAAAGTGCGCCAGCGCTGAAAATTGGTCTGGGCAGGAAGGGGGTTGAAGTGCCCAGTAAGCAAGTGGTTAAAATTCCTTAAAGTGTAATTTTTCAAAAAAAAAAAAAAAATTGCGATTCTGTTCATAAACAGCGCTTACATTGAATAATCTGATGTAACTTTGTTTTTCTCTGGCAGACCATCTTATTGGCTGGGTAACGAGACGCTGAGGGTCCCGGCCTCCCTCTTCGCCCTGAACAGGAAGCGCGTCTGCGATAGACTGCGCAACAACCGCAATGTTCCAAAAGAGGCCGTTGTGCTCCTGCAAGGAGGAGAGGAGACCAACCGATACTGCACCGACACCGGCGTCCTCTTCCGTCAGGTGCGACCACCGATGTACACGCTATGACAGGGCCCTCAAACTGGCGGCCCTCCACCGGTTGCGAAACTACAAGTCCCATGATACATTGCGAGGCTGACAGTTACAAGCATGACTCCCACAGATAGAGGCATGATGGGACTTGGAGTTTTGCAACAGCTGGATGGCCGCCAGTTTGAGACCCCTGCTCTATGATATAATTTTGTTGGCCTGTGATATATAATAATAAAAATAAATATCTCCCACATGTGGACTTTTTTTTTGGGGGGGGGGGGGGGGGGGGTCAATAGCTCCATACTGGCCGCTAATGAAAAGTTTTTGCTTCTTAGGAGTCGTTCTTTCACTGGGCGTTTGGAGTGACAGAATCGGGCTGTTATGGCGCCATTGATGTCGACACGGGAAAATCAATCCTTTTTGTGCCCAAACTGCCGGAGAGTTACGCCGTGTGGATGGGGACGTGAGTATTAATAAGCTCCTCTTTTTCTGTCTGTCTGGTTTATAGCGAATTGCTGGAGTGGAACATACAGCCGCGCGGTGCCATTGGGGAGAGCGCCGTCCGGCTTTATAGGTAATCAGAGGAGTTTATAACCCCTGACTGCTTGTGAGATGGCAGAGCTGGCGCCAGCACCCTACCGCCCTCCTTGTAATACTTTCACTGCCATATCTTTATAGAATGTTCTCACTGCTTTCCCTGGAGCTGAAATGTGTACAACATGGTTGCCCAGCATAGCCAACCTCTGATTGGTTAGACAGGTTGTTTTTTTTTTTTTTCATTACAGGTTATAAAAACAGGATAACCAATTAAAAAAAAAAAAAATTCTGAGCCCCTTCCCGCCCAGCCCTGGCATCTGTCCCTTTTATCAGGCTCTGTACGCCCAGAGCTTGTGTGGGCATGATCCTTGAGGCTGGCGTGAATCGCTGTACTGCTCTTCCAGTTATATGAAAGAACGCATCCCTTTAGACACGCATTATGCCTGACTACAGGGGGTCCCCGACTTACGAACGCCCGACCGACGAACATCTACTTACGAACCGGGCGCTGCGGGACCCTCCGCCATTTTCCACGGACCTTCGGCCGTTCTGCTCATGCGCGGCCAGACGGAGCCTCGGAAAATGACGGCAAACATCGAAAATGTCCGTAATTTGCCGCGTATGCGCAGAACGGCATTCGACGGAACATCGTAAATGTCCGTAATTGTCGGTCTGCGCATGCGCGGCCGACTTACGAACATTTCCGATTTAAGAACAGGAGGACAGTCCCTAACGAGTTCGTAACTCGGGGACCCCCTGTACTGGGTTTTGCCACCTTTAGCTGTGCAATCTGCTGATCAGCTGCCTGATTTCACTGTAGCAAAGCTTAATCAGGCAACTGATCAGCCGATTGCACAGCTAAAGTCTAAGGCACCCAGTGGCTAGCAGACATACACACCCAAAGGCATGTGTGGGCGTGATCTTTAGGGTTGGTGTCAGGGGCTGTACTGCTTTTCCAGAGAATTATATGAAAGAACAAAACCCTGGCATGCTTTTAGATGTGCATCCTTGCTGGCCACTGGGTGCTGCAGACTCGAGCTGTGCAATCTACTGTTCAGTTACTTGATTAAAAAGTTGCTTAATTACAATCTAATAATGTATAATTGAGTAACTGAACAGCAGATCGCACAGCTTGCGTCTGCAGCATCCAGTGGCCAGCAGGGATGCACTTCTAAAGGCATGCCAGGGATGTGTTCTTTCATATAATTCTCTGGAAAAGCAGTACAGCAACTGACACCAACCCTAAGGGTCATGCTTACACATGCCTTTGGCATAGCTCCTGACTGTCCCTGATTTAGAGGGACTGTCCCTGATTTTAGAGGGCCTGTCCCTGATTTAGAGGGCCTGTCCCTGATTTAGAGGGCCTGTCCCTGATTTTAGAGGGACTGTCCCTGATTTAGAGGGAGTGTCCCTGATTTTAGAGGGAGTGTCCCTGATTTTAGAGGCAGTGTCCCTGATTTTAGAGGCAGTGTCCCTGATTTTAGAGGCAGTGTCCCTGATTTTAGAGGCAGTGTCCCTGATTTTAGAGGGAGTGTCCCTAATTTTAGAGGGAGTGTCCCTGATTTTAGAGGGAGTGTCCCTGATTTTAGAGGGAGTGTCCCTGATTTTAGAGGGAGTGTCCCTGATTTTAGAGGGAGTGTCCCTGATTTTAGAGGGAGTGTCCCTGATTTTAGAGGGAGTGTCCCTGATTTTAGAGGGAGTGTCCCTGATTTTAGAGGGAGTGTCCCTGATTTTAGAGGGAGTGTCCCTGATTTTAGAGGGAGTGTCCCTGATTTTAGAGGGAGTGTCCCTGATTTTAGAGGGAGTGTCCCTGATTTTAGAGGGAGTGTCCCTGATTTTAGAGGGAGTGTCCCTGATTTTAGAGGGAGTGTCCCTGATTTTAGAGGGAGTGTCCCTGATTTTAGAGGGAGTGTCCCTGATTTTAGAGGGAGTGTCCCTGATTTTAGAGGGAGTGTCCCTGATTTAGAGGGCGTGTCCCTGATTTTGAAGTAATGTTCCTCATTCCTCGTCATTTGTCCCTCATTTTGGTCTGATCTATATAGATGTATATAAAATTCACTTTTTATCTATCAAAAAGTGTTTTCCTTCATCTGATTTCTAAATTGCTGCTTTTTTAAATCCCAAAAGCTAATATAAAGGAATAGTGGTGGTAAAAAAAAAAAAGCACTTGTGGGTTTAACCAATATTGTTTTTTTTTTTTTTAGTACAATTCTCCTTTAAGGGGGTGTGGCAAGGGGTGTGTCCTATGCCAGCATATTTTTGCTGATAGGTTTCCCTCATTCCCATCTCAAAAAGTTGGGAGGTACGCTTTGGGTGTGTAGGCTAGCTGGCCACTGGATGCTGCGGACTTTAGCTGTGCAATCTGCTGATTAGTTGCCTGATTACACTTTGTTACAGTGTAATTAAGCAACTGATTAGCAGATGGCACAGCTAAGGTCTGCAATACTCAGTGGCCCACAGGAATGCATGTCTAAAGGGATAATGGGGGTGTAATCTTTCATATGATTACAGGGGCGGACTGACAACTCATGGGGCCCCCGGGCAATAGGAGATTATGGGGCCTCCAGGCAATCAGAGATTATGGGGCCACACAGTATACACATACACACACAGTATACAATCACACAATATACACAGACATGTTTCTATTGGCTGAGAAGGTACTGGAGAGGTGGGGCAGCTATAATCGCGGGATTTTTAGACCAAAAGGATGTCGGTAAGGGACATTTCGGAGACAGATGTAAAAAAAAAAAAAACACAGATTTTTACATACTGTCCCTGGTTTTACTGAGGCTGGCAACCCTGATGGGGCCCCCTAGTGGCCCGGGGCCCTCGGGCAGTGCCCGAGTGGCCGAATGGTCAGACCGCCCCTGAATGATTAACATGGTCACAGACAGGGTGGGGATGTGTTCCTTCCCACCAAACTCCATCTTACTACGAGCAAATATCAACTGAAGGACCCAGTGATGATGCAACTGAGTCACAATAGGGGTATTTCTTGAAAAAGTAAAAAATGATTTTGATTTATATTTTTTAATTGAATGTTGATCAGGGTAAGGGAGGGACAACGCAGACAGCAGTGCCTGTTCAGACCAAATACTAAAATGTAAAACACTGCATGGCATTTCAATAGTTTTCTGCTTTGCTAGCATTGTACAGAAGTGTCCTGAAAAGCAACAGACAACATAGAATAAACAGGATGCATGCAGTTTTCTTTTATCCTTCCTTACTGCCTTCTGTGTGTTCTTAGGCCTTGTGTTCTTTTACAGCATCTTGATAAATCTGTAACAATATATCATGGCAAATTTTAGGTTAGGGAGAGTGCAGAGTCGGGGATCTGCTGCTTTTTCCTCCTGAGTTTCAATGTGCTTACAGAAGGAGCAAACGGAGTGATAATCTTTTCAGTGTACTGCTTCTCCTTCCTTGTCCAATCACAGGCTGGGGGGCGTGTCGATGACCAAGCTTTCATTCCTAACTACAGTAGAGAAAAGTGTGGTCACCAGCCTGGCTATGTCATCTGGCAGCGGCTTATACTCGAGTCAAGCACTTTTCTGCAGCAGAGAATGACATTTTCCGACACCGACTTTGGGGCCCCGTATCTCGGGGCCACTTGTTGCTAGGAAACCCAAATTCGGTGTGCAAACCAAGTTGAACTAGCACTACAATATAATCAGGGGTACCTAGCACCAAGTGGCCCCGAGATACGGGGCCCCAAAGTCGGGTCGGAAAATGTCATTCTCTGCTGCAGAAAAGTGCTTGACATTTTTTGAACTGACTTTGGGGCCCCGTATCTAGGGGCCACTTGGAGCTTGGAACCCCACTGGTGGGCCACTGGGTTCGCGCACCAAATTTTGGGTTCCTAGCACCAAGTTGCCCCGAGATAAGGGGCCACAAAGTCGGGTCGGAAAATGTCATTCTCTTCTGCAGAAAAGTGTTTGACATTTTCCAGACCGACTTTGGGGCCCCTTATCTCGGGGCCACTTGGAGCTAGGAACCACCCTGGGGGGGCCACTGGGTGTCCATCTGCAGCAATGTCATTTTGGGACCTTTGGGTCCAGAGACCCCCAAATTTTGGCTGCAGCTAGGGGGCATCTAGGAACCCTTAACTACCAGTTCGGGGGACCTATGGCTGCAAATGGGCACAGTGAGGCTGCAAATGGGCATTGTTGACCCTCTTTTCCACTTACAGTAGCTGCGCATTTCTCACCCTAGGCTTATACTCGAGTCAATACATTTTCCCATTTTTTTTGTGGTAAAATTAGGTGCCTCGGCTTATACTCGGGTCGGCTTATACTCGAGTATATACAGTAATTAAATTGTATATTTAGCTGTTATCTGTAGATTGCCTCAAAGCTTCATCTCTAACCCGTTGTGCCACCTCTTAACCTCCCCGGTGCATTCTGGGAGTGCGCTGACTGATCACCTGGCCGCGGCAGGTAAGTGCATTACACCCTCCAGGCGCACTAATCCCCCCCAGAAACGAATTAAGCGCTTTTCTCAGTTCATCTAATTAAAAATTGTGCTGCCATTTACTTCTCATTAATTTTAAATGTCACAACGGCTCAATACATCGATCGGAGATATTCAGAAAGTACGGCATATTGTGCAACAGATGTCAGGCCTCGCCGCTTCGTCACCTCCTAATGCCATTATCTTAAAGCGGCCGATTGGAAACGCGTTTTCCTTGTTGAACACAGCAACGGGCAAACCAGTAATAGGTTTTTATGCGTTTATCGATGGCTGATGAAACGGAGGTGAATTTTCATATTTGGTAAGCGGCGCCGTCAAGGCCATGTTGGCAAGACGACTTATTTTTCCTGCTTGTTTTAAAGCGGTAATTTCTTGGCACGGAACACCGCCGGCGCGTTCTTTGTTGCCGGAGTAACAGTGAGAGAGAGCAGAGTGTTTTAACGAGATGATGTTTAAAGCTGAACTCCGGATGAAAAATTTCCCCTAAATTTCCCTACCCCCACCAACATGAATAAAAAACTACTTTTTTTCTTTTTTAAATCCTAATTCTTGTAGCTGAAATCTACATTCATTCATTTATTATTAACCACTTTCAGCCCCGGACCAATTTGCAGCCAAAGGACCAGGCCCCTTTTTGCGATTCGGCACTGCGTCGCTTTAACTAACAATTGCGCGGTCGTGCGACGTGGCTCCCAAACAAAATTGACGTCCTTTTTTTGGTGTTATTTGATCGCCCCTGAGGTTTTTATTTTTTGCGCTATAAACAAAAAAGAGCGACAATTTTGAAAAAAAACGCATTATTTTTTGCTATAATAAATATCCCCCAAAAATATATAAAAAAACTTTTTTTTCCTCAGTTTAGGCCGATACGTATTCTTCATATTTTTGGTAAAAAAAATCACAATAAGCGATTATTGATTGGTTTGCGCAGAAGTTATAGCGTTTACAAGATAGAGGATAGTTTTATAGCATTTTTATTAATAATTTTTTTTTTTTATTAGTGGCGGCGATCAGCGATTTTTTATTGGGACTGCGACATTATGGCGGACACATCGGACATTTTTGACACATTTTTGGGACCATTGTCATTTATACAGCAATCAATGCTATTTAAATGCATTGATTCCTGTATAAATGACACTGGCAGTGAAGGGGTTAACCACAAGGGGGCAGTGTAGGGGTTAAGTATGCCTAGGGGTGTGTTTCTTACTGTCGGGGGGGGCGTGGCTGTCAGCTAGTGAATGCTGATCTCTGCTCCAATCACAGGGAGCAGAGATCGGCGTTACTAGTTGCTAGGCAGAACTGGGAGATGCTGTTTATCTCGGCATCTCCCCGTTCAGCCTTCCCGTGAGACGATCGCGGGTGTCCTCGCGGCGATCGAGTCCGCGGGACCTGCGACCGGCCTCACGGTGGTCCCGACCGACGTGGGAGCTCCCGATGGCACGACAGGCATTAAGGAGGGACTTATATATACGCCCTCCTGCCTGTACGTGCCATTCTGCCGACGTATATCTGTGTGCGCCGGTCGGGAAGTGGTTAAATGTTGTTATTTTTCCTTTTTTGAAGCACACATCAGATTGCTGTAGGGACAGGTAGGGGGAGATGCAGCTATCCCGGGGTGCCTCAGTAGAATATCATACTAGGGACAATTTAGAGAAAAGCCAATTAACCTACCAGCATGTCTTTGGCTGGAGCACAGACTACCTGGAGGAAATGAACACAAACGGAAGATGCTGTCAGGGCTGGGCTCAGCCCTTCCTTCTCTGAGCTGGCCGCTCAGCTGTCGGCTAATTACCAGCTCCTATCCCTCCACAGTTACTCAGCTGTTGATGATATCCTGCTCGTCAGTCCTGCCTACTTAAGCCGTCCCGTCCAGAGGAGCTCTGCCTTTGCCTTGGTCAACATCACAGAAACTATCTCCTGCGATCCTGTTCAAGACTTGCTTTGCTGACATCCCTTCTGGCTCCAGATCCAGCTTGCTGTTCCACTACATTGATCTCTGACTTCTGGCTTGGCTGACTATCTGTTTCGGTTACTGGACTTTGGCTATGTTTTGACTACGTTTGTTCTTTTTACTTTTATTATTAAACAAGTGTGATTTAGCTGTACTTCTGTCTCAGCCTGATTTCATGGTTTCTGACTGATGCAAACTCAATGCAGATAGTCTCATGATGCACTGAGACACTAGCAATGCAGGAAGTGGAATTGTGGGTGTTGACAGTGTACTCAGAAACATTGCACAACCAGCCAATCAAGACTAGCAGGTGTGGATTACTGTAAAAGACTGGAGTCCCTTGACTTTTTAGTCACCTGATGCAGGTTAGAATAGGCAGGACAGACCTGGAGTTCCCTGACCTGTCTTTCACCTGATGCAGGTGGGGATAGGTGGAACAGACCCAAGGTCCCTTGACTTGTCAATCACCTGATGTAGGTAAGGATGGGTGGGACAAACCAGGAGTTCCCTGACCTTTCAACTACTTAATGCAGGAATGGATGGGCTGGACAGACTGGAAGTCCCCTCACCTGACGATCACCTGATAAGGATAGGTGGGACAGACCTGGAGTTCCCTGACCTGCCAATTACCCGATGCAGGTGTGGATAGTTGGGACAGAAACTGAGTCCCTTGGCCCATCAATCACCTGCTGCAGATAAGAATAGGCAGAACAGATCAGGAGTCCCTGAACCTTTCAGTCACCTGATCCAGGTAAGGATGGGCGGGACAGACTGGGAATCCCGTGACATGTTAATCACCTAATGCAGATAAGGATGGACTGGACAGACCTGGAGTTCCCTGGACCCGTCATCCACCTGATGCAGGTATGAATGGGTGGGACAGACTGGGAGCTCCTTGACTGGTCAGGTAAGGACAGGCAGGACAAACCTGGAGTTCCCTGACCTGCCATCTATTGATGTAGGTTGGGATGGGCAGGACAGACCGGTAGTTCCCTGACCCGTCAATCACCTCATGTAGGCATGATCAGGGCTGGTGCAAGAATTTTTGACACCCTAGGCGAAACCTAATTTTGCCGCTCCCCTTGACTCCACCCCTAACCCTACCCCCTTTTCCCTGCCCATGTAAACCCCACCTTTTTAACGAAGCGCCCATCAAATGCAGCCTCACCAGCCTCACCAGCGCCCATCAAATGCAGCCTCATCAAATGCAGCCTCACCAGCGCCCATCAAATGCAGCCCACCAGCGCCCATCACATTTAGCCTCACCAGCGCCCGTCACATTTAGCCTCACCAGGACCCATCAATGAATGTTTGCTTGCTTCCATTTATTCAGGAGTTGGGACACAGACACAGTCCTTCACCACCGCTGCGCCTCTGACACTATCTGTGAACAGAGGGGCGGCTGCCTGCTGATGCTGAGACTTAGTTACTTGCTGCAGAGAGAAGAGAGTAGGAAAACCAGTGGCTGGGCGCCCCCTAGGCAGCATGGCGCCCTAGGCGGCTGCCTAGTTTGCCTAGTGGTAGCACCGGCCCTGGGCATGATGAATGGGAAAGACCAGGAGTTCCCTGACCTGCCATCCATTTATGTAGGTAAGGATGGACAGGACAGACCTGGAGTTCCCTCGCCTGTCAATCACTTGATGCATGTTATGATGGGCAAGACCGATTAGTAGTTCCCTGACATGTCAATCACCTGATGCCGGTGTAGATAGTTGGGACAGACCAGGATTCCCTTGAACTATTAATCACCTGATGCAGATAAGAATGAGCAAAAGAAACTAGGAGTCCACTGACTTGTCAGTCACCTGATCCAGGTAAGGATGGGCAGGGAAGACGGGGAGTCCTTTGACTTGCCAATCGCCTGATGCCGATTAGGATGGAGAGGACAGACTGGGAGTTCCTGACTTGTCAGTTAATTGATCCAGGTGTGAATGGGTTGGACAGACCCAGAGTCCCTTAACCTGTCAATCGCCTGATGCAGATAAGGACGGGCCCAGCAGACCCAGGACCATCTTCTGACCTTTCAACTACTTGATGCCGGCATGGATGGGTGGAACAGACTGGATCTAACAAGTACCTGATGGGGTGTAGCCTGGGTCTGCCTACTTCAGCAGCAGCGTTCAACTGAACAGACTTGTCATGTGAAATGAAGCTTCGGCCTTGCTTACTATATGTGAGCCTGACAGCTTCAGTTACTGTGAGGAGTTATCCGTATCTCCAGGTCCACATTTAAAGGAAACTTCTCAGCAGAGAAAAACAGACTTCCTTTTGACGACCACTTCCTGAAAATGCAATTCGCTTGGAAAAAAAGAAAAAAATTGGCTAAAAAAAAGCTGGAGTTCAGCTTTAACATGTTGATATTTGATTGTTGACTATAAAGCCTCGTACACACGATCGGATTTTCGTCCGGGAATGGTGTGATGACAGACTGTTTGCCTAAAATCCGACCGTTAGTACGCTCCATCAGACAATTGTTGTCCAACTTTTAGCCAACAAATGTTGGTTAGCAGGCTAATAAATTTTCGGCGGGCAACGGTCTGTTAGATTTTCCTATCGTGTGTACACAAGTCCATCACACAAGTCCAAAGTACAAACTCGCATGCTCGGAATCAATGCTCACCAAACATGACATTAGCAGAAGGTGCTCAAAGGGTGGCGCTCAAGAGCTGAAGTTCCACGTAGTACGTCACTAAGTTCGTGTTTGTTGGCCGACAATTGTGTGCAGTTAGTATGCAAGACAAAATCCAGGCACACGCCCTTCGGACAAAAGTCTGGCGCTTTGTCTGCTGAAAATCCGTTCGTGTGTACGAGGCTTAAGTCACATTGCTATAGGTTTTCATTAATTCTTTGACCAGAAATCTGTCCATCTCTGCTATCTGCCTCCCTCTCAGAAATCCGCTCGGCGTTCCACCTCGGCAGCCATGTATTATTCATCATCTTATTTTATTTTTCTCGCAAAGCTCGTTTTTTTTTCTCTTTGTCTCGCAGACGTTAAATCTAAACAAGAGGTGAGACACTCGGAACAGTCCATCTGTTGACTTGACAAATGTCTGAGCATTCTGGGAATCCGGCCCTTGATTGGCGCTAATTGACTTGGCTCTAATTGGCTGCTCAGTCACCTTCTCACCGTACCAATCACGCCGCTTCGCTGTCATGTCTCTTCACAGCAGATGTAGCAGGAGAAGCGCGCCCGGTCCCTCGGGTTATCATTATGTACAGCGTTCAAACAATATTTATACTTTACATCATTCCTTCCCGGATATCGAAATGTCAAGGAGAGAAATGCTCTGACATCTTGCTTTATATCCGCGGTTTTATCCCCAATCCACAAGACAATTCATATCGCTCACAAGTTCTGCAAATACCCAAGGAGGCTTACTCCGGAATCATCGCCTTTTCCGTAGAGGTGCTGGTGGCTCTTGGCGGGGATCAGAGGTCTGTGAGCTGTTTAGCAAGGCGACTTCTTATTAAAAACTAGACAGAGACGTGTTTAAAGTGAACCGCGTGAATAAATGCCTGATATGTCACAATATACAACCGTATCATTTTCATAAAAGCTCCACTTTACATCATTAAAAAGCTATCCATGCGTTGGAGTCAGTGACTTTGCCTAGGCTGAGATGTCATCAGTCTTCTGCAGGCAGGAGAAAGTATTTCCTCCAGTCTCTTCTTGCTCAGTAATCAGACTATACGTTGTAACTTTGTAGTAAGTCAAAGGCACAATTACACTTAAGAAAACCTCTCTCTATTTGGTACAAACCAGTCGAACATGAAAGAAATATTTAAAGGCCGTTGCCACCACAAACAGATTATCTCGCTGATGGGTTGGGTACCAGTGGCATAAGCCATCCGCTATTTTTTTTTTTTGGTATCTCTGGGCGACTTCAGAAGCCTTGCGGCAGTTTGCATTTCTGGCGATTTAAGTCAATGAAGACTGGTTTTACTGTTGGCATCAAACTACAGTCTTTTTCTATGTGTGTGTCTCTACTGTCAACTGCTAATGTGCAGCAGTCCGAACAGCCTTTCTCAACCTTTTTTTCCTCTAAAGCCCCTTTCACACTGGGGCGTTTTTCAGGCGGTACAGCGCTAAAAAATAGCGCCTGTATATCGCCTGAAAAAATCCGGCCCCATTCACTCCAGTACGGTAAAAAAAGTCCTGCTAGCAGCATCTTTGAAGCGGTATAGGAGCGGTGTATTCACCGCTCCTATACCGCTCCTTCCCATTGATTTGAATGGGACACCGCGGCGCTCTGCGGGGGGTCTTTAACCCTTTTTCGGCCGAATACCGCGGCTAAAACGACGGTAAAGCAGCGCTAAATATAGCGCTGCTTTACCGTCACCGCGGCTCCCGCCCCAGTGTGAAAGGGGCCTAAGGAACCCTTGAAATTATTTTCAGGTGTCAGAGAACTCCTTAAAATATATCTACTCCTTGGACATGATCAAGTTTTAGATATTATCAAAAATCATGTGTTATATAATTATGACACTAAAATAAAAAAATGACCAGAAATTTAGTAGACTTTGTACTGTATTTATCGGCGTATAGCACGCGCCGGCGTATAAAACACACCCCAAGTTTAGGAGGGAAGTTTAAGGAAAAAAACTTACATTAAAATGCCCATCAATGCAGCTTTATCAGTGTCCATCTGCAGCCTTGTCCATCATTGTAGCCTTGCCCAGTGTCCATCTGCAGCCTTGCCAGTCTCTTTGCAGCATTTGCCTGATTTGAATTTGGCGCCGATTTCCGTTGACTGTGAGCGGACAGTGGAGAGGAGCGAGCGGAGTCTAGATACAGAAAGCCGAGCGCACTTCGGCTTTATTCGGCTCTGCTCACAGTCCCGCCTATCTCCACTGATTGCGGGAGGAACGAGCGCCGCTGACATACAGAAAGCCAAGTGTACTTCGGCTAGACTTGGCTCTGCTTACAGTCAGGGGCGGGACTGCGAGAGGAGCCGAGACTAGCCGAAGTACATTCGGCTTTCTGTATGTCAGCAGCGCTCACTCCTCTCGCAATCAGTGGAGGTGGGCAGGACTGCGAGAGGAGCCGAGTAAAGCCGAGTTTACTTGCATTCAGCGGGGGATCGGCATCCCAACACACACCCACGATTTCCCCCTCGGTAATTTTATTTTTTACATTGGTTGTCAGTGGAGAAATCCCCCCCCCCCCCCCACCCACATTGATGATTAGTGAACGAGAGCCACCTGGTGGTCAGCAAGGGCCTCTTAAGAGTATGGTCAGTGGGACAAGTGACCTCTCACATTGGCAACCAGTGGAGGAATGCTTCCTAAATTAATGACTAGTGAAGAAGGGCCCCCTTGCATTTGGTCAGCACAGAAGAACCTCTTGCGTTAATGGTCATTGTGTAAAGGAACCCCCTCACATTGATGGCCAATGGAGAAATACCCTGTATGTTGATTGTTTAGGAAGAATGGCTCCGGTACTTTAGGTGACCAGTATAGAAGGATGTCTTACATTTATGTTTTTAATGGGACAAGGGACCCCTTATGTTGGTGGACAGTCGAGAAATGCCTTGTACATTGACGATTAGTGAAGTAGGGCCCTCTGACATTGGGGATCTGCAGAGAAGGACATCTTGCATGTATGGTCAGTGGAAAAGTGGACTTGTCACATTGGTTACCAGTGGAAAAATGCCCCATACTTTAATGATTTGGGAAGAAGGGCCCCCTTAATTTAGGTGAGCGGCAGGGAAGGTTGTCTTACGTTTATGGTCAGTGGGACAGGGGACCCCCTACATTGGTGACTAGTGGAAAAAATGCCCCCTATTTTGATGATTAATGAAGAAGGACCCCCTTACATTTGGTGGTCAGCACAGAAGGACCTCTTTACCTTTTATGGTTATTGGGTAAAGGGATCACTTGCATTGGTGGCTAGTAGAGAAATGCCCCTTACATTGACGTTTAGAGAAGAAGAGCCTCTGGTGGTAAGCTGAGAAGGGTCTCTTGAATTTATGGTCAGTGGGACAAGGGACCCTCCTTATTTCCAATGGAAAAATTCCACCTACATTGATGATTAGGGAAGAGGAGCCCCTTTTTAAATTTGGTGGTTAGCAGAGAAGGACATCTTACCTTTTTGGTCAGTAGGACAAGGGAATCTTCACATTGGTGGACAGTTGAAATGTTCTTTACAGTATTGGAGTGGACAAAGGTCCTCCCTTAGATTGGTGGAAAATTGAAGGAATAATTTCCTTTAAATTTGTTACATTAGAGGAGAGACAAGGGACCCCTTAAAAAACACAGGAGGAATCCTCTGAACTCTGGTTGAAAAAAGATGAGTTAAGAAGATACAGAGGATATGGATGGGTCATGTAATGTTTCATCAGATTTCCCTTCGAAAATGTAAACCACCTACCCAAGTTTGCCCAGGCTGCTTCACAGTAAAATTTCCTTGCTCATGTTTAAACCTCTCTTGTTCTTATGTGGAATATCTAATTAATTTATGTCCACTGGAAATCAAAGTTTACAACTTTTTTCATTTATTTATTTTTTCTCATCTTCCAGGATTCATCCTCCTGAGCACTTTAAGAAGAAGTACGCTGTAGATGAGGTCCACTACACTTGTGATGTAAGTGACTCCTGATGGGTTTACTTCCTCTTTGTTTCCCTGCAAAGGTAAAGCATAATGGACTACTATGCATCGCATAGTAGCCCATTATGTGTCACTTACCTGACACAGGAGCCAGCGATGTCCTGTACCACCAATTACAGTCAAACTTATTGGTGGCTGTGGAAAACGTCTTGTTACTGGCCTCAGATTTCATCTATGTAAACAATGAGCCTGCAGGGGGTGTTTGTGGATATTTCTGTTCATCATCAGAATGGGGGGTACTCAGTTCACCAGATGATCAGGTGGGGTGGACCAGTTTCTGGATGAAAACTTTGTGTGGATAGGTATCAGGTGAGAAGTATTTTGTAGTCTGAAGAGTCCAAGAAGTGGGGGGGGGAAAAGCATCAAATAATGGCACACTGCCACCAAATCTAGTACGTTGGTCCTCGATGGTCACTTAGTCTGAAACATTGAGAAGACCTTTTTGGATCTATTTTTGCTCATTTTAGAAGGAACTGTGTACCACCTGGAGATGACTTTAAATTTGCCTCTTTGAGGGACATATTAATTACTCCCTTGTGGTCTTGTATAGACCATTTGTGTCAACCTTGGCTTCCTTGGAACAGACTTCCAGCAGAGGTAGCGAGTCAACTGACACCAAGTGATTTCTAAAAAAACGGATTGGGACAAATATCGATCTATACTTAGGTTAAAAATAAGGACAGACGTGACGGACCATTTGGTCTTTTTTGCTGTCAATCTTTTGGACAGGTATTCTAGGTCCTCGCATTCATCTCCGAGTTTAATTCCCAATGATGAGTTCATCCGTTATAATCTCTCACACCGATGGAGAATCAGGGTAGGCAACATATTAAAAGCTGTTCCAGTGAAAGGAATATAAAGAATGTAAATAAATAAACCTTATTCTAAGAATAAGGATTGTGACCTAATTTTACAGATTTCATATGCAAAATCAGAATTCAGTACTTACAATAAAACATTTGAATACGTGTACAGTGTATTTATACGTAGAGGTTGGCAAGTGGTTTACCGAGGTATGGCTGAAGCTATCGGACAGAACTCTCAGTATCTTTTTCTTCAGCCGGCGGCTGGCTTTCTCATGGAAGCGGTCCGAGCTGCTCGTTGGCCACAAAATCACTTTCTGAAGTGGCTGAGAGGACCCACTTTTCCTCACAGCCGGTGTGTCTCAGGCTTACCGTTATCACCGGCGTGCCCAAGAAACAATCCGACTCTGCGTCTGGGTGGTCACAGAGGAAATGAGAGTCTAGATCATCCCTGATTTGCCTCTTTGGCCTTGGATGACCAGATAAACGTCAAGATTTCGCTTCCGGTCTAGAGCGGAAGTAACCGATTTTTTTTTTTTTTTTTTTATTTTAATTTCTTTTAAAGCAAAAGATCCAAAAAAAAAGTTATATATATATATATATATATATATATATATATATATATATATATATATATATATATATATATATATATATATATATATATATATATATATATATATATATATATATATAAAAAAATTCTGATCTTTTGTAAATTGTGAGGTCTTTTTGACCCTCAAATCTCTCCATGAAGAGGACCTGTTATCCTTATTTGTATTACAAGGGATGTTTAAATTCCTTTGAATAGGAATAAAAGTGACAAAAAAAAAAAAGGGGGACAGTGTAAAAGTAAAAAATAAATTCAAGTGTCCCCATCCCTCTTTGTAATGTGTAATAGTAGTAAATATTTCTGAGACAAAATAACCATACAGGTCATTTTGAGAAGGGACTAAAGGGATCAAAGACTCTCCAACCCAATCGATATGTAGTACAGGAAAGTTGTTTTAAAAGTGAAGAACAACAAATGTATAGTAGCTTAGTGCCATCCAAGATCACCTAAAGGCATCAAGGATAAAAGCCAAAAATGGATTGTGCTGCCACAGTAGCTAACAGTGTGATGTTGGAAAAAGAGACAATAAATACAATAAGTGCACTAATACAAATGGCATTCAATGACAACTATAAAAAATATACCAATTTATTATGCAGGTAGTAAGTCACAAAAGGTATAACAGCAAGGTACATAAACTCTGGTATTGGATGTATCAGTCCTTAACAGACAGATAAGGGCTCCACTGTGATGAATCAATGTGGCCAATCCCCATATCTCATATAGATGGTAAGGAGGCAAACAAGAAAAAAATTACAATAAATGTGTGAGCCAATGCTCATAAAAAAAGGAGCATCCACTTACATGGTGGAAGATATCAGGCTTCCAAAACCATTGTATGGTTTAGAAAGGTGGAAATCCAACCTCTAAGCCTGGTGGCCTATCCAGAGGAAGGAGGCAGATGCACAGCCAAAGGGAAACCTCATACTAGAGTGGCAGTGATGGCTGGCCATTGACTGCGCATGTGCCGGTATTCATTAGGGAATTGAAAGTGCGTCATCGCTAGAACCTTACATCACTTCCTGGAGATCATGAGCTTCCCAATGTCTCTAACAATGCATTTCGAGTCTCAGCTTCTTTGTCAAGGCTTGACAAAGAGTTTGTGCCTTAAAATGCATTGCTGCGGAAGGCTTGACAAAGGTAGCACCTCAAAATATGTTGCTATAGAGATGCCGGGATGCTGCCGGTCTCCAAGAAGTGACGCAAGGTTCTAGTGCACTTTTTGGGACTTTCTACCTACAATATAAATTGGTATCCTTTTTATGGTTGTCATTTAATCTTATGCCGCTTGTTAGTGCGGTATTTTTTTTGTCTAAAACCAAAGGCATTCACATGGCTCATGCCTTTACATCTCCCAAAAATTTGAATTTGATTCCTCATTTTAGGAAGTGGGTGGAGCCACGCAAATAATTCATTATGCCCCATCAGCAAGATGCACATCCAGAATCCCATGAGACTTACTAAAACTGGAGAGTGCAAAATCTGGTGCAGCTTTGCACAGAAAACATTCAACTTCCAGGTTTTGTTGTGAAAGCTTAATTGAACAAGCTAAAGTTAGAAGTTGATTGGCTACCATGCACAGCTGCACCAGATTCTGAGTGCTCCAGTTTTAGTAAATCTCTCCCATAGCGCCAATAATGTTTACCATTGTAGACCCATTTATTGCAAACTGAACACGGATGTTTCAGGCTTTTTGGCCATCGTCAGTGAAGTGGCTTCTATGGAGTAGTACTTGAGACCCGACTAGAAGGTATAACCAGGGTATGGTAAGAAGGAACTGATTTGAGTGGAGGGCTTTTTGATCCATTCGGTCTCTTATACTTTGTTTTGATTCTATTTAGTCTCTTAATATTTGTTCTTTCTTTCACCAGATTACACAAGTCCTAAGTGCAAAAAGCCCGTCGATACTTCTCACTCTGGTAAGATAATGGCTCATGTTATGGCTGTATGTGATTGTGATTTGCTCCTATCTCGGGTGCCAAAGGTTCTGATTGCTCTTCATTCGCAAGTTTGACAAGAAAAGACAAAGTCAACGATTTCTTACCTTTTATCAAAACTAAAGGAATGTGCCTGCTGTATCTTCAGTAATTGTGTCCCTTTGCTTTTTTCTGACATATTTGTCAATACTAAGGCTACTTTCACTCTGAGGCACTGTACGCTATGCAAGCGATATTTTTAGCAATATAGCGCCTGTAAAGAGCCTTTCTTGTCACTCCAGTGAAGCGGTGTGCTGGCAGGATGCTAAAAAAAAGTTCTACAAGCCGCATCTTTGAGGCGCTTTAGGAGCGGTGTATACACCGCTCCTAAAGTGCCCCTGCCCACTGAAATCAATGGGCAGCGCCGGCAAATCGTCACTGCAGCAGCGCCTTGCGGGCACTTTTAACCCTTTTTCGGCTGCTAGCATGGGTTAAAAGCGCCCACCTCTAGTGGCCGACCTAAAGACGGTAAAGCGCCACAAAAAAAAATTGGTGCTTTACCGCCGGCGCCTCAGTGTGAAAGTGCCCCAAGTCATTTAAGTGGCATACAGTATTTGCCCACTTTACACCTTTTTTTTTTTTTTTTCTCATATTCTGTTTTTATTTGTTAATTTTTTTTTTTTTAAGTAGGTTTTCCAGCATTATTTCTTTTCTCTGGAGTTAGTGAAAGCTCAACTCCAGACAAATACACACCTGTAATACATATATGAAATCTGTTTTACCTACAAAAGGATTTGTATTTTTGCCCATCCAGACCTGAGATTTACCAAGCAATGCCAGCTTGGTGACCTGTTTTTTCTCTGTTCTGATTTAAAACAAAAAACACAATTTTTTTTTTTTTTTTGAACACATTAAAGCATACATGGTCCATAAACACTCACAAAAGAATGCACATTTTTAGGGCCGGTTCACACTGCTGCGATGCGGGAACCCTGCAAATCCACTGTGGGTTCCCGCATCGCAGGTTTCCCGGCGGCAGGTCACACTGCCCTATGCGAACTGCTGGGAGTGTCAGTTAAACACTAATGACACCCTCAAATCAGTTTGCAGATCACGGTTCACGCTTCACTTTCTGATTCCCTCAACGAGAATGGCGGCGGCAGCAGCCGAGAACCAATCGATTTCTCGGCTTCAGCTGCCGACATCGCTGGACCCCGGAAGAGGTAAGTGTCCATTTATTAAAAGTCAGCATCTGCAGTATCTGTAGCTGCTGGCTTTTAATATATATATATATTTTTTGGTGCAATCCCTCTTTAAGAGCTGGGGGGAGGAGAAGTAACAGAACACAGAGCTTCCCAGTGAATGGCTGTGCAGGTGGGGGGTGGGGTGGTATCAAGACAGGTCTGATTATTGGAGGAAAGCACACTTGAGTTCCTAGCATAGCTAGAGAACTGACCACGGTGTGCTCTGCTGCTTAGTGTGGTCAGTTTGTAATAGGAAAGCAGAGGGACTGGCAGGAACACCAGGGATTTCACATAAAGGAAGCAATACAAAGAGAACAGGAGACTTTCTCATACAAGTACATGGTACAGCAGGCACAGATCAGGAATATGAAATGCTGGGGTAACAAACACTTTAAGCAGCAATTAGGTCACCTCCCCAGCTCTAGCCTGGGTTTGGGTGGTAAAGGAGCAACAGAAGACTGATGAGCTCATCCCTCTGCTCTCTCCTGTCATTTACATGCAGCACACCTGATTGGCTCTTGGTGCTTCCACTTTATTCCCATTATCTGTTCCCTTTAAATAAAAATCCAACATGCCGCCATGAATCCCATCCCCATTACTTGATTGTACTTTCAAAGAGATTGAATTTAGTCTAATCATATTAATGATTTGTGATGTTACTTGCGGCTTGCAATATCGCCGTCCTCGCAGGTCACTCGCAGACGGGATTTTTCTTTTCTAAATGACTTGCGAGGTGAGTGTGACTTTTTAATGCATCTCATTAAAACCGTTTTATTGCTAATGCTTTGATGAGAGTGACTGCCAGCGTTGGGGGAAGTCGGCCGCTGTGCTTTGCTCCCGCGCTCTCGTAGCTTTTAATGAAAGCGTCTCTCCCGCCGAGCTGTGGGGGGGGGGGGGTCAAATGATTTTTTTAGGCGCTGTGTTCCTGTCGATGCGTGTGCTGGAATAATTGTTTACTCTCCGATTTTAGTTATCAGAGTTCAATTTTTTATTTTTTTTTGTTTCACAAAGTATCAGAGTTCAATTTTAATTGATCTCAATCCCAAATGTAAAAGGTATATGTACATCTGTTGGCATTTTGAGAGTAACCTACATGTGTTTCAAAGGAAGAAATAACTAAAGCAAATGTAAAACACATACTGTATATACTCGAGTATAAGCAGACCCGAATATAAGCCGAGGCACCTAATTTTACCACAAAAAAAAGGGAAAACTTATTGACTCGAGTATAAGCTTAGGGTGAGAAATGTGCAGCTACTGTAAGTGGAAAAGAGGGTCAACAGTGCCCATTTGCAGCCTCACTGTGCCAGTTTGCAGCCATAGGTCCCCCAAACGTCAAACTTGGTAGTTAAGGGGGAGTGTTTGCCCTGGAGGGCTGTCCTGGAGCGGCAGTTTCCTTTCTTATTATAGTCGTATCAGTGGGAGTAATAGTGCACCATCAATGGTATCAGTGGGAGGAATAGTGCACCGTCAATGGTATCAGTGGGAAGAATAGTGCACCATCAATGGTATCAGTGGGAGGAATAGTGCACCATCAATGGGAGTAATAGTGCACCATCAATGGTATCAGTGGGAAGAATAGTGCACCGTCAATGGTATCAGTGGGAAGAATAGTGCACCATCAAGGGTATCAGTGGGAAGAATAGTGCACCATCAATGGTATCAGTGGGAAGAATAGTGCATCATCAATGGTATCAGTGGGAGGAATAGTGCACCATCAATGGTATCAGTGGGAAGAATAGTGCACCATCAATGGTATCAGTGGGAGGAATAGGGCACCATCAATGGTATCAGTGGGAGGAATAGTGCACCATCAATGGTATCAGTGGGAGGAATAGTGCACCATCAGTGGTATCAGTGGGAGGAATAGTGCACCATCAATGGTATCAGTGGGAGGAATAGTGCACCATCAATGGTATCAGTGGGAGGAATAGTTCACCATCAATGGTATCAGTGGGAGGAATAGTGCACCATCAATGGTATCAGTGGGAGGAATAGTGCACCATCAATGGTATCAGTGGGAGGAATAGTGCACCATCAATGGTATCAGTGGGAGGAATAGTGCACCATCAATGGTATCAGTGGGAGGAATAGTTCACCATCAATGGTATCAGTGGGAGGAATAGTGCACCATCAATGGTATCAGTGGAAGGAATAGTGCACCATCAATGGTATCAGTGGGAGGAATAGTGCACCATCAATGGTATCAGTGGGAGGAATAGTGCACCATCAATGGTATCAGTGGGAGGAATAGTGCACCGTCAATGGTATCAGTGGGAGTAATAGTGCACCGTCAATGGTATCAGTGGGAGTAATAGTGCACCGTCAATGGTATCAGTGGGAGTAATAGTGCACCGTCAATGGTATCAGTGTTAGTAATAGTGCACCGTCAATGGTATCAGTGGGAGTAATAGTGCAGCGTCAATGGTATCAGTGGGAGTAATAGTGCACCATCAGTGGGAAGAATAGTGCACCATCAATGGTATCAGTGGGAGGAATAGTGCACCATCAATGGTATCAGTGGGAGGAATAGTGCACCATCAATGGTATCAGTGGGAGGAATAGTGCACCATCAATGGTATCAGTGGGAGGAATAGTGCACCTTCAATGGTATCAGTGGGAGGAATAGTGCACCATCAATGGTATCAGTGGAAGCAATAGTGCCTCATCTGTGACAGTTGGAGGAATAGTGCTCCATCATAAATGTCGTTGGAAGGAAAAGAATAGTGCCCCATCATTGGAAGGAATAGAATAGTGCCCCGTCATTGGTGTCATTGGAAGGAATAGAATAGTGCCCCATCAATTGGTGTCAGTGGAAGTAATAGAATAGTGCCCCATCATTGGTGTCAGTGGAAGGAATAGTACCCCATTGTTGATGTCAGTGGGAGGGTTGTGTAGCAATGTACAGTATATATGCTATTTAATTTTTTACAAGGAAGTGGAGTTTCCCTTTAAGCTTTTGTTGCATTGCCTGAGATTCAGTGCAGAGGCTTCCTAAGGTCTTACACTTGCTTCCCTGTCACCTCCCGTCCTGCGTGTTGCCTCCCAGCTCCAGAGCCTACATAACCAGATCAGATAACACAGATTATTTCGTTATTTATATTCCTTTTTGACAACAAGGTTCTGGTTTTTGATATTGTAATATGTTGCACTCTTGGAGAGAAAGTGATATCATCCTGATACGACGTCTTTATGATAATTTCGGAAAGCAGACAATCCGGGTTTATGTATCCCCCCCCAGGCTGTGTTTAGACACGTCTCTCCATAAATCAGGGCCCTGACACATTTCTTTTATAGATGATGTCCTTGGGTGTCCTCCTCCCCCCCCCCCCCCCCCCCCCCACCCCCCCCCCCCCCCCCCCCCCCCCCCCCCCCCCCCCCCCCCTCCTCTCCCCTTAGTAATATGACACGGTTGTGTATTTTTTAAATCGCTCGTGTCTTGTGTGATATTACGAGCCGGGCAGGTTGCGGACACGTGTCAGAGATGGGAGACGGGTGATAATAAAGCCAGCTGTCAGCTCTCTGCAATACGGGACGCAAATCTAACACACAGATGACTTAACCTTATTGCTGTCAATGGTGCCGGGCCCCATTTGTTCACACAGCACGCTCCTACACAGTCCGGGATAATGTTTTCTGTAATAGAATAGAGTTTGATCTATTTCATGCATGTGGATACAGGATCCTGGCATGCCTATATGTTCCTATGATGATCTGTGATGGAAACAAAAAGAGGGGAAATGATCTTCCTGGTACTAAATAGAAGTCAGTACTCACATCACACATACGTACGTACATATGTATTAACATTTTTATTACAAAATATTAAACATAAAATTACTATAGCATATACAAGTACTGTATCCCACTTTACATCATTGTTACAATTTCATCAATAACAATATATTCTACCCCAGGGGTAGGCAACCCCCGTCACTGGTGCCGGAAGCGGCACGTGAAGCCTCTTTTGCCGACGCGCGACGCCCTCTCCAACAGAAGAGCAGCGCAGGGAAGTGTCAGTGAGACACTAATGCATTGCAATCTCTCAATTCCCCACGCCGCACCTGCACTGAGGGGAGGCACTGTCCCCCCACACATTGTAAAAGATGGGAAACATTGATTGTCTAACTTTGTTGTACCTGCGATCGTCAGCTCTTGTTAAGACGGAAGAGATTGGGTGCAGTTCTGCTAGGGTGGGCGGTCCCCGTTTCCAGGAGGGGGAGGATTGTTATTGGCCCCTGCCAAAGCCAATCACAGTCCTGCTAGCCCCGCTCACCATCTGGAAGAGGAGGACTTGCTTGGTTGCCACTACCGATCACAGAAAGAAGGGATTTCACTGTGATTTGGGAGAACCACAATCAGGTGACAGTTTGTGGAATTACTGTTGAATTTCTGGGAACTTTGTTTATATATGTATGTAATATAATATAATCTAATTTTTATTTTTTTATGTTTGTGTGTATGTGTCACTTACTACTGACCCCTCAGCTCTGCATCGTCTACTAGTACCAACCTCTACACCACCTACTCCCAACCTCTGAACTCTGCGTCACTTACACCTGACCCCTGAACTTTTCGTCCCTTACCACTGAACTCCTGTACTCTGTGTCCCTTTAAGCCACAGTCAGTATTCAATGAAAATCGCACCCAATTTTTGCTGCGGGCGCTCGGGACCGCACTTTTTTTCTCAGCTGTGGGGGCTCGATTTTGCATGCAGGCCCACTGCTTTCAGAAAATGCCCCTGACCTGGGCTCATCATTGCGCATCAATTCCAGATACTTGTGTGTGACATCACACACATCACATACAAGCACCTGGGCTGAATGCAAAAGGTGGATCAGCGGGGATGAGTGTGCCAGGACAGGTAGATGTGTCTCACCTCTGCTTCCTTGCACCACTCTGCATATCACGCATATCGTAGATGAGAAGAGGGTACAGCGGTGGGGTAGATGAGCGGGGGGAAGGGTTTAGCGGTGGGACAGAAGAGCAGGAGGGTACGATGGTGGGGCAAATGTGCAGGGAGGTACAGTGGTGGAAGAGATGATAAGGGGGTTCAGTGTTGTGCCAGATGAGAAGGGGGTTATAGTGGTGTTACAGATGAGCAGGTGGGGGTTCAGTGATCGGCCAGATGAGAAGGAGGTTATAGTGGTGGTACAGATGAGCAGGGGGTTACACTGGTGGGGCAGACGAGCAGGGGGGTACAGAGGTGGGGAAGTTGTGCAGGAGGTACAGTGGCAGGGCAGAGGAGAAAGGAGGTACATTGATGGTACAGATGAGCAGGGGGTTACAGTGGTGGGGCAGAGGGGTACAGAGGTGGAGCAGAAGAGCAAGGGGGTACAGAGGTGAGACAGATGTGCAGGAGGTACAGTGGTGGGGCAAATGGGAAAGAGGGTTACAGCGGTGGGAGTGATGAGAAGGGGGTTCAGTGGTGGGACAGAAGAATGGGGTTCAGCAGTGGCGCAGATGTACAGTGGTTTGGCAGAAGTGCAGGAGGTACAGTGGTGAGATAGAAGAGCACAGTACAGTGATAGGGCAGGTGAGCAGGGGGTTACAGTGGTTGTGCCAGATGAGAAGGGGATTACAGTGGTGGTGGGGGGGGGGGGGGTTCAGTGTTGGGGTTTGGTGTTGTGGTTCAGTGTTGTGGTTCAGTGTTGTGCCAGATGAGAAGGGGATTAGAATGTGGTGGAAAAGATAAGCTGGGGGGTTCAGTGTTGGGGCAGATTTGAAAGGGAGGTGCATTAGTGGGGCAGATGAGCCGGGGGTTACAGTGGTGGGGCAGAAGAGCAGGGGGGGTGCAGAGGTGCAGCAGAAGAGCAGGGGGGGTTACAGTGGTGGGGCAGAAGAGCAGGGGGAGTGCAGAGGTGGGGCAGAAGAGCAGGTGGGGTGCAGAGGTGGGGCAGAAGAGCAGGGGGGGTGCAGAGGTGGGGCAGAAGAGCAGGGGGGTGCAGAGGTGGGGCAGAAGAGCAGGGGGGTGCAGAGGTGGGGCAGAAGAGCAGGGGGGTGCAGAGGTGGGGCAGAAGAGCAGGGGGGGGTACAGAGGTGGGGCAGATGAGCAGGGGGGGGCAGGGTGGGGCAGTGGTGGGGCAGATGAGCAGGGTGGGGCAGATGAGCAGGGGGGGGTGGGGGGGGGGCAGTGGTGGGGCAGATGAGCAGGGGGGGGGGGCAGTGGTGGGGCAGATGAGCAGGGGGGGGGGGCAGTGGTGGGGCAGATGAGCAGGGGGGTCATACTGATTATTTGTACAGGGGCACAATTATATCTCTCTCTCTGGAGTCCATACCTCTCTTAATACAAGAAAGGACTTTGCTCGCTTTGGAAACCGCAGCTTGGCATTGCATGTTACTATTGAGCTTATGATCTACCAAATCCCCCAGATCCTTCTCCACTATGGATCCCCCCAGTTGTACTCCCCCTAGTATGTATGGGGCATCCATATTCTTAGCCCCCAAGTGCAGAACTTTATCAACATTAAACCTTAGTTCTAACACGTTGCCATAGTGGCGCCGGCAGATCGCGAGATCTCTTCACTAGGCGATTTGCAAGGACTCCTGGGATACATGACGCCGCTATCCCAGCCCTTGCAAATCGCCTAGTGACGTAATCGCCTAGGCAGATACTGCGAGAAGTGCAGGAGAAAAAAGGTAATAAAAGGTATTTCCTTTAAAAAATAAAATAAAATTATTTCCTTTGCGAAAAGGATGCTCACAGGGGATACCATAGAGAGGAAGTGTAGAAAATGGGTGGAACTCCGCTTTAAGAACAAACCGACAGACCCTATTTTTTTTATAACCCGGGAACTGCCTGTATATTGTGGCAAATATAACATGAGATCTTTGTGGGCTGCAGTGTCACCCGAGGATCCCTAGGAAAGGAGCTGTCCGCGGTGCTGAAACTCATCCCAGAGAGACTCATCAAAGAACTACCAGACTTTTTGGTTTAGTCCTTTCTTATGACCACTGGTTCCTTCACACCTGGGGCTAGGGGTCCACATCATCTAGCCCAGGGATATGAAATTAGCAGACCTCCAGCTTTTGCTGAACTACAAGTCCCATGAGGCCTAGAAAGACCACAAGCATGACACCCAGAGGCAGAGGCATGATGGGACTTGTAGTTTTGCAACAGCTGGAGGTCCGCTAATTGCAAATCCCTGATCTAGCCCTATCATTCCCAGCCTGACTGTCCCTGGCCTGCCCTTTTCATTCATAGGATTTCAGTTCTTGAAGGCTCAGCATCACATGTGGGTGGTCTGTATGCAAATACAGCCTGCCTAGGAATGCCCACTCCTCCAGACTGACACCCACCCATCAAGGTATTTTGATATTTGCATAACTCCTCCCCCAGAGCCAGTCCCCTGCTTTGCATCAGGACTGGGGGCTTCTGAGTGGAGTACTGAGGCCGGGGGCTGGGATGTATTCAGGAAGCCATGTACAGCCCCCTGCTGACTCCTCTCTCACCAGCCATGATCTGTCTGCATTGCATGGAGAAGCACATAGACCTTTCATTAGTACAGGGGGTCCCCGACTTACGAACGCCCGACCTACGAACATCTCCTACTTACGAACCGGGCGCTGCGGGGACCCTCCGCCATTTTCCGCGGACCTTCGGCCGTTCTGCGCATGCGCGGCCAGGCGGAGCCTCGGAAAATGACGGCAAACATCGGAAATGTCCGTAATTTGCCACGCATGCGCAGGACGGCATTCGACGGAACATCGGAAATGTCCGTAATTGTCGGTCTGCGCATGCGCGGCCGACTTACGAACATTTACAATTTAAGAACAGGAGGACAGTCCCTAACGAGTTCGTAACTCTGGGACCCCTTGTATCTTGATGAAGGAGGGAGGGAGGACTCCATCTTTCATCTTCTGTTACTGACCCCCCCCCCCCAATCTTTTCTAACACTTTTTTGTCTTTTTCTTTTGCAGCGCGGGGTTAATACGGACAGCGGCAGTGTTTGCAGGGAGGCCTCGTTTGAAGGAATAAGCAAGTAAGTAAAAAATCTCATGACAAAAAAAAAAAAAAAAAAACACGGCGCTTTTCTGTCCACAGAGATAGAATCTCTTGAACGCCGCGTCACTCGGGACAGGCGCGATTTATTTACGCAGCTTCCAAATAAAAGGATAATGTATTCAAAGAGAGGCGCTGAGAAGGCCCCCGCTGGTTTCATAATAAAATATATTCATATCCTCTCGCTGAGAAGTAGCAATGTTTTATAATCTGCAGACAAATGCCAAAATAAAAGAAGTGCTGGAATCGGAGGCGCGCTGTAGTCTGTCTGAGCTTCTTGGATCTGCAAGTGTCTGCGTCGGGCTTAACGAGGACCTGTCAGATGGTGAAAAGTAAAGTAAAAAAATCCTGAAACTTTGTAACAGACTCAGATTAAAAAAAGTACTAGTTCATGGAGTCCAGCATTGTTTTCCTTCCAGCTATGGTTCTCCTGGCACCCGTCCGCTTCTGTGCCCCCCCATCTTGTAAGTCCTCTTCCAGCTTTCCATCCCACACTTGCACAAACACATGGTCGGTCTCTTCCAGATCCCAAAGACCTAATAGAAACTAGCGACGTGTCTATACCTGCTTAAAGTGGAGTGCCCCCTAAAAAAAAAAATGTTTAAAAGTCAGCAGCTACAAATACTGCAGCTGCTGACTTTTAACCACTTCAGCCCCGGACCAATTTGCAGCCAAAGGACCAGGCCCCTTTTTGCGATTCGGCACTGCGTCGCTTTAACTGACAATTGCGCGGTCGCGCGACGTGGCTCCCAAACAAAATTGGCGTCCTTTTTTTTCCCACAAATAGAGCTTTCTTTTGGTGGTATTTGATCGCCCCTGCGGTTTTTATTTTTTGCGCTATAAACAAAAATAGAGCGACAATTTTGAAAAAAATTCAATATTTTTTACTTTTTGCTATAATAAATATCCCCAAAAAATATATAAAAAAACATATTTTTTCCTCAGTTTAGGCCGATACGTATTCTTCTTCATATTTTTGGTAAAAAAAAATCGCAATTAACGATTATTGATTTGTTTGCACAAAAGTTATAGCGTTTACAAAAGGGGATAGTTTTATAGCATTTTTATTAATTTTTTTTTTTTTACTAGTAATGGTGGCGATCAGCGATTTTTTTTTTTATTTTTTTTTATTGTGACTGCGACATTATGGCGGACACATCGGTGATTTTTGACACATTTTTGGGACCATTGTCATTTATATAGAAATCAGTGCTATTTAAATGCACTGATTCCTATGTAAATGACACTGGCAGTGAAGGAGTTAACCACTAGGGGGCGGGGAGGGGCTTAGTGTGACGTGTTTTTTTTGTTTTTTTTTTACAGTAGGGGGGCGTGGCTGTACGTCTGACGTCACTGATCGCGTTCCCGATGACAGGGAAACAGCCGATCAATGACAGGCAGTGTAGGAAGCGCGGGGAGAGGTTTGTTTACACAGACCTCTTCCCGTTCTTCAGCTCTGTGACCCGATCGCGGGACACCAGCGGCGATCGGGTCCGCTGGTCCCGCGGCCGTGGTCACGGAACTCCCGACCGGGTCACGAGCGCGGCGGCGCGCGCGCGCCACATGGCTGGGCTCTTAAAGAACCACGTACCATTACGTGGTTTTACCCAGCCGTGCCATTCTGCCGACGTATATCGGCGTGAGGTGGTCGGGAAGCGGTTAATAATCGGACACTTACCTGTCCCAGGGTCCAGCGATGCGGGGGAACGAAGCCCCCCCTTCGCTCCCCGCTCCGCTCGCAGGGCTGGCATTCTTACTGTGGGCACCCGGCTGTGGCTTCACAGCCGGGCACCCATTGCGCATGCGCGAGCGGCGCCGTGATACGACGCTCAGTCATCTGGGACACGTGACTGGTCCCAGATGAGTGTACGGCGCCGAGGGGAAGTGATGTCAGCGCCCGGGCACTGAAGGTGGCAGACTACGAGGGACCCCCTAGCAACAGGCATTTAGAGGTGAGTAAAACATTTTTTTTAATAACTGGGCTGAACTGCACTGCAATGATGTGAACTATGCCCATAGGATTACCTTGGTTTTTGGCTGTCTATGCAGTTCAGTTCAAAATGAATCCAACTACATCTAACTGCGTTTGGTGTAAAAGGGCCCTAATAGTGCAATATTTCTTTCCTTTGTATTCATGCCACTTGTCTACACAGTCTGCATTTAGATGGAGGTGCCCCCTCTTGTTTGTTGTTTGATGTGTTTATTAGGTATTCAGGACCTGATCTAGGGGAGCTGCCGCCATCAAGTCTACATTGTACATAATTTACCCTCCTCTCAAACCTCTCCCATTTTAATTCCCCCCCTCTTGCCTTGCTCCTCTATCAAAGTCATCCTCGCCTAGCCTAGGTGAGGAATCCGGACATGGGGGGGGGGGGGGGGGGGGGGGACATGAGGGTCAGCAAAAAAATAGAGAAAGGTATTTACAATGGTAAAAAAAAAAGACTGCTAGAGAGAGGGATTACTGTAAATAGGTGAAGGTCTGCTTTAAGACTCTACAGTGCGGTATGGTGCCAAAGATACTAAAAAATTGATTTGTTACTCTATTTGGGTGACACTGGAGACTGGCATGGACACGATATATCCAGGTTTGGACACTTCTCTGGCCTGACTATAAACTGGACGAAATCTGCGCTATTGTTGTTGGATGGTGGATCGGGACAGTCAGTTTCAGAGGCCCGTCCTATTCCCACTATATTTTCATTTTAAATATCTGGGGGTTCACATTACTTCTTGCCTACTGGACTATTGTCACACTACAATACACGCACTATTATCCAGGTTAGGTGAACACTTGGAGTAAACTGCGGCTATCGGTGGCAGGACATATATAAATAATAGATTTTGGGTTTGCGTACTCTTCAAGTTTATCATCATTAAGGCTGGTTTCACACCGAGCGGTGCGGGCGGCGGCGGTAAAGCTTCTGCTTTACTGTCGCTTTACTGTCGTTTTACCCGCGGTATGCGGCCGCTAGCGGGATGGTTTTAACCCCCGCTAGCGGCCGAAAAAGGGTTAAAACCCCCGCAAAGCGCAGCTTTGCCGGCGGTATTACCGCGGCATCCCCGCGGTGTCCCATTGATTTCAATGGGTAGGAGCGGTATAGGAGCGGTGAATACACCGCTCCAAAGATGCTGCTAGCAGGACTTTTTTTTACCGTCCTGCTAGCGCACCGCTCCAGTGTGAAAGCCCTCAGGGCTTTCACACTGGAGACACAACAGCAGCTGTTTCAGGTCGGTTTAGCGCAATGGCGCCTGCAAACCGCCCCAGTGTGAAACCAGCCTAATGGATGGTCATCATACACGGAGGGGGGGGGGGGGTCTGATGGGGCCTCATTGGACAACAGTCTCCTGCCTGTGGTACAAGCAGAGACATCCTGCAGGCCATCCTACAAGGGACCTATGGATCAGATTGACTGCAAATCCTTATCTGATCGATCTTGTTCCCTCATCGATTATCCAGGACCTACAATTTCTGGTCCCATTTCTGAGAGCATTAACGTGAACCTTTTTAGCAGTTCAAACATTCACATCAAGGAGGAGGGTCCTGGTTCTTTTATATACTGTAGATCATTTTATCACTAGAGGGATCCCCAGGATACTAGAAAATGGATTTGGGTTCACAATATGGTCATCTTTGATGAATTGTCCTCCTTGACAAACAGAGCAGGGTCTGATGGGGCCTCATTGGACAACTGGCACAAGCAGAGACGTTCTGAAGACCATCCTTGGTGGGAACTGATTGCTCATCTGATCGATCTTGTTTCTTCATCGGTCAGCCAGTACATAAACATTCTGCTCCTATCTCTGTGAGCATACACATGAACTGTAAGCAGGTCCAACATTCATGTCTATACTTGTTTCCGGTCAAAAAGTGCTTCTATGACCGTTGTATCGTGATCACCTATCCAGCCATCAGGTCCACCTTCTTATCATGCAATATCTACATGCTTGAAGCCTAAAAGTCTCACGAAAAACAATGTTTTCAAACGCGCAAATTCTTGCTGTTGTCGTTTTTTTGCTCCCCGGGGGAACCTCATTCGGATTTGCTTGTGTCAAATTAAGCCAAGTTAATGCATCCCCCCCCTCTCCCCTCCTCCCTTCCCGTGTTTCTTGTATCAAGATATCATCCCATTATTGTGATCTACAGCCTCGCTGCCAAGTCAATCACCTTCCCGAGCAGCAGGAGATGTAACAATGGTTCACACATTGTCAGAATAAATACATAAAAATCAACAGAGCGCCTGCACACCGGGCCCGTACTGTATTTCTCAATATGTAGAACGGTGACTTGTGGCCGCAGTCGTGTGTTGACAGTCCTATAAATATGTATTGGTGCGGAGTCTGTAAATAGGCAGGGAAGGATATAGAGAGAGAGGCTCCAGAACAGCTCTGGAGTGATAATTGGGAGTGAGGCTGCGAAGACTCTGCAAATTTGGATTTACATCCTGTGTAACGTCGGCACGCTAGCTTGTTGATGCCCCTATCAACCCCCTCCTATTGTAAACCTTCTCCTCAATTGTCTGCAAGACCTCCCATTGCCAGAGGTATAAACCTCAAACCAAGAGACCAAGGATCACCTTCTCCACCAAACTGATGATTTCATTCTTTCACTGTCGGAGCCGTTTCTGCAAAACGCATAATAAAATGCATATTTTAGGTCTGAAGATTAGTCAGAAACCCCAAACGTTCTATCAAATATTTCACATGCCGATCCTAACTTTATATGTTTTCTGCAAGCAGGGACCCTGGAGAATAAAATGCTAACAGTTTATGAATGACTTGTATAGCGCTGCAAATGCGAACTGAATCGCCTCAAGGCACTTGGTCTGTCCTGTGTTGTTCTGCTTATTATCAAATAACATTTTATTCAAGAAGTGTACAATACAGGTGAATCAAGCAGTCAAAGCAAGAATTATAGCTTGCGCTATTACTCACAATATGATATCACAGGAGAAAAAATAACAAGAGAGAACGAAGGAAAAGGAAAAAAGAAAAAGAGAGGGTCAGAAAAAGTACACAGAGTTCACAGACCTATAGACCTGGGGGGGCGGAAGACAGAAAACATCTAGGTCTAAATATACAGTGTACCTAATAAACATTGAATTCCTCCTAAGTCATTGGTATCTTTATTTCGGTCTATTCTTTTAGGAAGGTAGGAACCTGTGTTCCTCATAACGTAGGGAAGTTATGGCTGCTTATAGAGGGGAGGCAAAAGTTATAAGAGGGGTCTTGAGGGGGAGAGAAAGCATGAGGGAGGAAAGATGAAGTAGGGGAGGGTTGTCACCGTGGTGGTCCAGCATGCCGGGTCAGGTTTGGTTCTGGATTTCTCGAAGGTTCCAGGGGCTCCATACCATATCATGTGCTTCCAGCCTGTCCTGCATCCTGGCGGTCATCTTCTCCATCAGCTCTACATCTTTAATTCTGGCGTGTAGGGCTCCTGGGTCAGGGGGGCGTTTTTTTTTTCCAATTTAGGGCTATAAGGCAGCGTGCAGCTGTTAGTATATGTCTCATTAATTTCTTGCAGGGTGTAGATAGTTGTGGGTGGGGTATGCCCATTAGGAAAGATTTGGGAGTCATAGGGATGTGTGTTCCCAGGAGTTGGGTTAATTGCTGGACTTCCTGCCAGTAGGGTACAATCCGCGGGCACCCCCAGTATATATGGTAAAGTGTGCCCTTGTCCTGCAGACATCTCCAGCAACAATCAGGGGTTGATGGGTAGATGGCGTGGAGGACAACAGGGGTCAAATACCAAAAAAAAGTATCTTGTATGTGTTCTCTTTGTATAGGGTGCACAATGAGCTCTTGGCTGCCTGGGACCATATCACCCTCCATTGTTCCATGGGAATCTCCTCTCCTATGGCTCCCTCCCATTTAAGCATGTAGGCGTGTTTGCCTTTGGTTTCCATAGGGTAGGCATTATATCTTGTATATATCTGAGATTAGCCCCTTCTGGGCTGAGCCTGCTAGGATTAAGTTTTCGAAAGGGGATGGAGGGGAGAAGAGCAGGTTGGGCGATATGGTCAGGGCAAAGTGCCGTATCTGTAGGTAGCTATAGTTGTTCTGCTTATTAGAAGAGGTGGGACTTGAGTCTTTTTCTGAAGGCCCGATGGTTTTCTTCCATGTGGATGTTGGTGGGTAGAGCATTCCATAGCCGAGGTCCTTGGACTGCGAATCTTCATTCTCCCTTATGCCCCGTACACAAGGTCGGAAATTCCGACCACAAAATCCGTCTGATTTTTTTTCGACGGATTTAGTCCGACACTGGTGTTGCATACACACGGTCGGACAAAGTTGTCGGAAAATCCGATCATTCTGAACGTGGTGACGTTCGTTGCGTACGACGGGACTACGTAGAGACCAGTAGCCAATAGCTTTGGTCTCGTAATTTGATCTGAGCATGCGTGGCACTTTGTCCGTTGGAATTCTCTACACACGATCGGAAAAAGTCTGATAGGACTTTGTTGTCGGAAAATTTGAGAGCAGGATCTCAAACTTTTTCTGTCGGAAATTCCGACGGAAAAAGTCCGATGGAGCCCACACACGGTCGGAATTTCTGACAACATGGTCCGATCGGACATTTTTCGTCGGAAAATCCGACCGTGTGTAACGGGGCATTAGATTTGTAGCGGGCTTTAGGGATGAGGAGGCGGTTTTGGTTTGTTGATCGGAGGCTGCGATTGGGTATGTATTGTTTTGTTTAAAAAAAATTTAAGTTGTACATTATTAGTGCAACAGTTTATCAAAACAATATGGTTTTGATAAACTGTTGCACTAATATTGCACAACTTAAAAAAAAATTAGTATTCAGTAAAATAAATTAAAGCAGTAGTAAACGCCGTGAAGAAGAAAAAAAAAAATCCTCCTGCAAGGCAGTGTCAGAATGTGCTAGTATGCATCGCATACTAGCACATTATGTGAAACTTGCCTTAAAGTGGATGTAAACCCACTCTCATCCTTTCTAAACTACTGCAATATTGGTTATCTAGAAGGATATACATGCCTCCTACATGTATACTTATCTGTAAAATGTCTCCCCTCTGTCTCCTATGAGACCCAAAAAACTGCAGATTTTGTGGGTGGGTCTGTTTTTCCAGGGCTCAGTGGGTGGAGTTGTGATGTCAGACTCCCCGCCCACCTCTAAACTCCCCTTATCAACATGCATTTTCTCCTGTGTATTTCTTACACTGAACTTCTGCTATGATCACCAACATCCAGAAAAGTCCCCACATGACTTCAGCATGCCACATCATGCTGAGGTGTGGAACAGCCAATCCTTGCAGAGCAGCAGAAAAAAGGAGTGGGGTGGGAATTAAAAAAATGATGCATGTCTTAGGCTAGTGCATGAGATATGTAAATCACCTGTCAATCACAGCAAGGGGGAAGAACGGACAAGGTTTTCAGTTTGTCCGTTTTTATTTCACTGAAAACATATATGAGGATTGCTCAGAGCTGCATTAACTCTTTGTGGCAAGACTGGGCACATCTGATCTGAAATCCCATACTCTATATTGTGCCAGACATTTGGCTTGCTCTTTGTTATCCATGTTTGCTTCCCTCTTGACTTCTGGGTTGTCCCTGGTTATTTGTATCTTCTGCCCATCCTGACCTCCTGGCTTGTTTCTGGTTATTTGTATCTTTGCCCATCCTGACCTCCTGGCTTGTTTCTGTTTTTTTGTATCTTCTGCCCATCCTGACCTCCTGGCTTGTTTCTGGTTACTTGTATCTTCTGCCCATCCTGACCTCCTGGCTTGTTCCTGGTTATTTGTATCTTCTGCCCATCCTGACCACCTGGCTTGTTTCTGGTTATTTGTATCTTCTGCCCATCCTGACCTCCTGGCTTGTTTCTGGTTATTTGTATCTTCTGCCCATCCTGACCTCCTGGCTTGTTCCTGGTTATTTGTATCTTCTGCCCATCCTGACCACCTGGCTTGTTTCTGGTTATTTGTATCTTCTGCCCATCCTGACCACCTGGCTTGTTTCTGGTTATTTGTATCTTCTGCCCATCCTGACCTCCTGGCTTGTTTCTGGTTATTTGTATCTTCTGCCCATCCTGACCTCCTGGCTTGTTTCTGGTTATTTGTATCTTCTGCCCATCCTGACCTCCTGGCTTGTTTCTGGTTATTTGTATCTTCTGACCTCCTTGCTTGTTTCTGGTTATTTGTATCTTCTGCCCATCCTGACCTCCTGGCTTGTTTCTGGTTATTTGTATCTTCTGCCCATCCTGACCACCTGGCTTGTTTCTGGTTATTTGTATCTTCTGCCCATCCTGACCACCTGGCTTGTTTCTGGTTATTTGTATCTTCTGCCCATCCTGACCTCCTGGCTTGTTTCTGGTTATTTGTATCTTCTGCCCATCCTGACCTCCTGGCTTGTTTCTGGTTATTTGTATCTTCTGCCCATCCTGACCTCCTGGCTTGTTTCTGGTTATTTGTATCTTCTGACCTCCTTGCTTGTTTCTGGTTATTTGTATCTTCTGCCCAGCCTGACCTCCTTGCTTGTTTCTGGTTATTTGTATCTCCTGCCCAGCCTGACCTCCTTGCTTGTTTCTGGTTATTTGTATCTTCTGCCCATCCTGACCTCTTGGCTTGTTTCTGGTTATTTGTATCTTCTGCCCAGCCTGACCTCCTGGCTTGTTTCTGGTTATTTGTATCTTCTGCCCAGCCTGACCTCCTGGCTTGTTTCTGGTTATTTGTATCTTCTGACCTCCTTGCTTGTTTCTGGTTATTTGTATCTTCTGCCGAGCCTGACCTCCTGGCTTGTTTCTGGTTATTTGTATCTTCTGCCCAGCCTGACCTCCTGGCTTGTTTCTGGTTATTTGTATCTTCTGCCCATCCTGACCTCCTGGCTTGTTTCTGGTTATTTGTATCTTCTGCCCATCCTGACCTCCTGGCTTGTTTCTGGTTATTTGTATCTTCTGCCCATCCTGATCTTCTGTCTTGTTCCTGACCATGCATGTCCTCAGTTAGCCCTGAACGCTGAACTGTTTCTGATGACCACTGACTTATGGACCATGGTACTTAGAGCAGAGTGAACTTGGGCACAGCACACAACAAAGTCCAAAACTCCCATGAGGGGGACCCTGGTGAAGACTAGCTGGCTCATAGACTTTGTGCCCTGGGGGATCCCATGCTCTCACATGGGACATCCTCCTTAAACAAGTCCAGATCCAACTCCCTGGTCTTATCCATTCCAGAGTGATTCTAGTCCAGTTTCCAGGACCACCCTCACCCAGTTTGCTCCAGCGAGGTTCCTACTCTGTAGATTCAGGTCACAGGTCTGTTCCATAGTGCTCTGGTTTACTGCTATCGGCCTATATTTCTTGGGTAAGCTTACTACCTCTCATGGGTATCCCTTCTTCAAAGTATAGCTAGATGGTTCACATTTGCATAGTTGGCATCCCAAAAAAGTAAAGCCCATGTGTAATCGGGTCTTAAGGTTGACTCCATCTAAAACGAATATTTCGGTACTGAGTGGATGAACAACTGAACCGTCTTCCAGCTTCTAATATCTGTCATATGACTGTGGAGCCCCCCCCCCCCCCCCCTTATCACTCTATATTCCTGGGATTCCACTGATGAGATTTACTGGTGCAGTCCCTGGCTCCGCCCACCTGCTGCGCCAGTTACTGATCCGCTGCTGGACTCTCCCTGGGAATAAACAAATAATGTGGCAAAGTTACCTGATTTTTCGATTGCGTGGATAATATAGGTTTTGGCAGTCCCAGGCTTTAATCATGTTCCATGCAATGCTATTTTTGGCCGACCCCCCGATTGCCCGTCTCCGCGTCCATCCACCACGTTAATACAATATTTCTGTCACCATCTGCGTCCCGCTGCTCATCAAACCCAGCCGAACGAAGGGATCTGAAATTCTGTCACCTGTCATCTCTCCGTTATTTCAATTAGCTTTCCACACAAAATTACTCTTTTCACACCACTTCTGTCATTTTTTTTTTGCCGCACCGTTAAGGTTTCGCCCAGCCCCCTCCCGTGCGCGCTCCATTGTTATACTGTAATTAATGCCATCTCTGGCTCTTTCAAGCTCGACAGATTTGAGTAAATAACAGTTTCAAAGTCTCGATCAGAGTGGCGTTTGCCTCGATGTTAATGTCTCCATTGTCTGCTTGCTTTGCTTTGACTGGATACGCAGCGAAGGTTTGAAAGGCTTAGCTTTAAAAAAAAAAGAAAAAGAAAAAAGGTATTTGTTGCGAAGGATAAGCTAGAAAGCGTTGCCGTTATGGCAGCCATGTTGTTAGCTTGGCTATTGGAGAGGGTTATCAATCCACTAGGCTCTGTATATACTGTATACTGAGGTCTGTTGGGTCTCATTTACACCGCATGGTGCGTTTACATCAACTCGCTGAATATGCATGTTGTAGGGCTTTGGTATTCCTTGTCTATTGCACCCTAATGCCTCGGTGTACTCCAACTCAGATGCTAATTTTTCTGTACATTGCAGTTTGAAAAGGTAGGAGTTAACTTGCTCAGCTAGCTCCCACCCTCTATCCAATGTGGGTGTGCCTCCCATCCTCCATGCATCACTATCCTCCAAAGACATGCTGGTAGGTTAATTACACCCTGTCTAAAAATCTGCCAAAAATATGTGTATGTGTTTCTAAGTGCGTCGGGACTCTATGGGGTAAAAGGACCGCGCTATACGCAGATGGACACCGGCGGCAAAGCGCCCTGAGGCGATTCAGTTCGCATAGGTAGTGCTATACAAGTCACTCATTCATTATCCTGCCTTCCGCTCTGCCTTGAGAATGGCATCGACGGAGGCCAGGGTTGAAGAAGCGGCTCCTAAATGGCGCAACAGCGGGTTTGGATGGGACAGTGGCTTGGTCCGCCATTTAGTGATGCCTGGTGTAAGGAGACACAACTCTAGTCCTTGTGTGTCAGCTTGCTGCAAGAGTATTTTTATTTATTTTTTTCTAGCGGCCTAATGCTGTATTTTAAGTTTTAAATCAATTATTTACATTCGAACAGCACAGTATATACTGTATATACTTGAGTATAAGCCGACCCGAATATAAGCCGAGGCACCTAATTTTACCACAAAAAACTGGGAAACCGTATTGACTCGAGTATAAGCCTAGGTGAGAAATGCGCAGCTACTGTAAGTGGAAAAGAGGGTCACCCATTTGCAGCCTCACTGTGCCCATTTGCAGCCATAGGTCCCCCAAACTTCAAACTTGGTAGTTAAAGCGGAGTTCCACCCTAAAGTGGATCTTCCGCTCACCGGAACCCCCCCCCCCCCCCCCTCCGGTGTCACATTTGGCACCTTTCAGGGGGGAGGGGGTGCAGATACCTGTCTAAGACAAGTATTTACACACACTTCCGGGCATAAACTCCCACACCACTTCTTGTCCCGGCGCGCTGTCTGCCGGGACACACACGGGTCCCAGCAGACAGTGCGGACGATTCTCATTGCGCTGCGCGACTCGCACATGCACAATAGGGAACCGGGAAGTGAAGCCGCAGCGCTTCACTTCCTTATTCCCTCACTAAAAATGGTGCCGGCAGCAGCAGAGAGCCGAGCGATTGATCGGCCTCTGCTGCCGACATCGCTGGAACCTGTGACAGGTAAGTGTCCATTTATTAAAAAAAGTCAGCAGCTGCAGTATTTGTAGCTGCTGACTTTAAAAAAAAAAAAAATCAGGTACAGTCCCTCTTTAAGGGTTCCTAGATGCCCCCTAGCTGCAGCCAAAATTTGGGGTCTCTGGACCCAAAGGGTCCCGAAATGACATTGCTGCAGATGGACACAGTTGACCGATTTTGGGGCCCTGTATCTCGGGGCCACTTAGTGCTAAGAACCCCAAATTTGGATATGTTGTAGTGTTGGGGGTTTGCACACCAAATTTGGGGGTTCCTAGCACCAAGTGGCCCCGAGATACAGGGCCCCAAATTCGGGTCGGAAAATGTCAAGCACTTTTCTGCAGCAGAGAATGACATTTTCCAACCCGACTTTGGGGCCCCGTATCTCGGGGCTACTTGGGGCTAGGAACCCCAAGATACGGGGCCCCAAAGTCGGGTCGGAAAATGTCATTCTCTGTTGCAGAAAAGTGCTTGACTCGAGTATAAGCCGAGGGGGCACTTTCAGCATAAAAAAATGTGCTGAAAAACTCGGCTTATACTCAAGTATATACGGTAACCTATTTACATTTGTTTTTTTGCCCTTTCACTAGGCTCAATGGCTGTACAAATGTTTTATAAATCAACCCCTAATGTCGCGTACACACGACCGGAACTTTCCAGCAGAAATGGTCCAAATCATTCCGTCAGATTTTCCGATCGTGCGTGGGTAATCCGATCATTTTTCTTCAAAAAATTCTGACGGACCTAGAAATAGAACACGCTTTAAATCTTTCCGGCGGAATCAATTTCTATCGGGAAAAACGTTTGTCTGTATGCTGTTCCGACGGAGCAAATACGACGCAAGGGGCAGCTATTGGCTACTGGCTATTGAACTTCCTTTTCTAGTCCCCGTCGTACGTCATCGGGTTCGAAACGAACAGACTTTGGTCCAATCATGTGTGGGCAAGTCCGTTCAGTTGGAACCCCATCGGGAAGACCGTTTGAGTTTATTCCGACGGGAAAACCGGTCGTGTGTACGCATTAGTGTTCGCAGAAACTTGCAGTGAACTTATAACCAATCAAATGTCTTCCGCCTCCTACTGCGTTATGGAAAATCTGCTCGCTGTGGACAGCCCAGTTCTTTCAGATCATTATCAGACCTGCTAAGTTTGCTAAACTGGAGAACAACTAACTTATTCAGAGCTAATTTCATGCAATGTAAATAACGTTTCCTTCTCTCCTTTCTCTTCTAGATTCAGCGTGAACAACACCTTACTTCACCCAGAAATCGTGGAATGGTACGTCTGCATAGCAGGTGCAATGTTGGTAACGTGTGAAGTCCTGTATCCTCAGGAGATAAAGTATTCTTTTGTAAAAGTTGAACTCCGCTCAGGCAGATAAATACATAGTCAAAGTACATAGATGGTAAGGATTTGCTTATGTTCAGCCTGTCTTGTGATCCAGACGGCACCGTCAAGTCCTGGACCTCCACCAACAGAGCTTGGTCAAGGACACACCCCCCCAGCTTCCTGATTGGACAGTGACCGATCTTCAGCACACTGGTTAGGTCATCATTCTGCTCTGTCTTAATCCTTTCTGTAGCACAGCCTGATTAGCTCCTAGTGTGGCCCCGCTGTCTCCACTGCTGACATGAGTCTGATAATGAATGAATGACTTGTATAGCGCAACCTATGCGAACTGAATCGCCTCAGGGCGCTTTTTGCCACTGGTGTCCATCTGTGGTATAGTGCGGTCCTTGCCCTGTGGGGTCCTGACACGCTTACAAACACATACACATACAACATACACATATTTGGCCAATTTTATCGACAGGATCTAATTGACCTACCAGCATGTCTTTGGAGTTGAGAAAGATTCAGGTACTCCCTTATGGTATGTTCGTGAGGAGAGCTGGTGGTGTTCTGTAGTCCAAGCCTTCTGTCCTAAAAGTTTTGCGAATGACACAAATATTAATTTTCACAAAAGTCTGCTGCCTCAGTTTTTATGATGGCAGTTTGCATATACAGTGGAACGAGTAACGTGGTTAACGAGCAATTTGAATGACGAGCAACTTTTTAAAAAAAAATCTGACTTGTAAGTGAGTGTTGTCTCGCGAAACGAGCAGAATTCAAGCTAATGTGGTGTGCAGTACCGCATTTGGCCAGAGGTGCAGGGGGGGCAGGTGACACCCGGAACGGTTCGGAAACACTTGGAAATACTCCATTCCATTCTGGCTCTCTGCCTAATGATCGACTGGTTCCGGTGGAACATTGAGTCCACGGTACCCACAGCTGTGTATAATCACATTGGACACACAGACCCGAAAGTGTCGGATCACGTACTAGGTATGTGATCCTGCACAGAGCGGTGCCCTGCGGCAGTAAATGGGCAGTTGTAAAGTGGTTAATGATGAGCTGTAGGTGTCCACACAGCCCATGTAGCGGTCCGAAGATTTGAAATCCCCGCTCTACTCCCTGTTATCTTTGCAGGGCTTCCAGGAAAAGATCAGAGAGATGCTCTGTGCCGGTGCTGACCAATCACAATTACTCAAATACAAGCAAGCATTGCAGAAAGAAAAGGGAGAGGAGCGAGGCTTTCTAATCCCCCGGACTGCTACATGGGCTGCGTAGGTACTGACAGCTCATCCTTCGTGATGATGGGGACTGGGGGGTGGAGAGGGTGTACGGCGTTAGTTCACCTTTTTGTTTTTTCTGTTACACTCCGTTCACACAAAGGAGTGCGACTTTAATCCAAGATTACGTTCTCTGGGTCAAAGTCGCATCAAAGTAGTACAGGCACCTTTTCAAAGTGATATTAAAGGGGTTGTAAAGGGTCCGCGTTTTTTCACCTTAATGCATCCTATGCATTAAGGTGAAAAAACAACCGACAATACCGCCCCCCCAGCCCTTCCCGTTTTACTTACCTGAGCCCGTTCACCTGCTGCACTCACCCCCGATCTCCTCTTCGCTGCTCAGCCTGGCCGTTGATTGGCTAGAGTGGATGGATTGAAAGCAGCACAGCCATTGGCTCACGCTGCTGTCAATCACATCCAATGACGCGGCATGCCAGGGGGGGGGGGGGGGGCAGGGCCGAGTGATACAGTGAGCGGCTATAGCCGCCGGCTGTATTACGGGAGCGCGCCCACAAGAACTAACCACCATGCGAGAGAGCTTGCATGAAGGTGCTTAGTTCTTGCGGGGGGGCAGCCGAGACAGCCACCGAAGGACCCCAGAAGAGTAGGTTTGGGGCCACTCTGTGCAAAACGAGCTGCACAGTGGAGGTAAGTATAACATGTTTGTTTATTTAAATAAAAATAAAACATTTGCCTTTACAATCCCTTTAAAGGCTTTCTTTAAAAAAAAAAATTATATATATCAAACATGTTATACTCACCTGCCCTCTGCAGTGGGTTTGCACAGAGCAGCCCAGATCCTTCTCTTCTCGGGTCCCTCTTCTGTGCTCTTGGCCCCTCCCTCCTGCTGAGTGCCCCCAGAGGAAGCATCCTACATTGGGGGGCACCCAAGCAGGCGCGTTCCCGTGCCGTGGGTCTGCGTGTCCATTCACACAGCAGTGGCTTGGCACCACCCCCTATCTCTACCCTATGGGCTCACTGGCTGTGATTGACAGCAGTGGGAGCCATTGGCTCCCGTTTCTGTCTCAGCCAATGAGGAGGGAGAGTCCCCAGAGAGCCGAGGCACTTGTGCACATCACTGGATCGAGATGAAGCTCAGGCAAGAATTGGGGGGGGGGGGGGGGGTCTGCTGCACACATAGAATGTGTGAAGGTAAAAAACCTTGAGCCTTTACAACCACTTTAAGATGCACCGATCTGTGACTTGTCATGCGACTTTGATGTCCAGAAGTCACATGACAAGTCGTGCAAGTGTGAATGGAGCCTAAAGGTGAATAAACTCTTTAAAGTTTAACACCTGCATGGTCTTAGCCAAAGTGTTTTACTGGCAGGATCACCAGGCGAAAATGAAGGAAGTCCGCACAGGTTAAAGGGGAGGTCCACCCATAAAATAAAAAAAATAAAAATGCATAAAAAGGCTAAAGAAAACAAAACAGAAATGGCTATTGCTAGGCAGATCGTCCTAATCTGCGTCTTCCTATTCCGTGGTCATCTTCTGTCTTCTCCTCCTCGCGTTGTCTTCTGGGGAATGGGGGCGCGGTGTGTTGTGGGAACTGTATGTGTCCCATTCACAAAACGCTGCGCGACTCGCGCATGCACAGTAGGAAACAGGCAGTGAAGCCACAAAGCTCCACTGCCCGCTTCCCTTACTTTGAATGGTGGCGTCGGGACCCGAGAGCCGAGGGACGGTTTGGCCTCGGGCGGCCGACATCGCGGGAACCCTAGAAAGGTAAGTGCTTATTAAAAGTCAGCAGCTACAGTGTTTGTAGCTGCTGACTTTTAAAAAAAAAAAAAATTTCCGCTGGCCCACCACTTTAACTTAGAGAAGTTTTAATATGATGATAAATTTTATTTTCTCCCAGCGTAAAATGCTATCAGGGGACACTAAAGCATCAAAGCTTAGGCATCTCTATACATTGCGCCAGTTGCATAAAAACAAATGGGCTCCTATAGGGTGTGATGAGGGCGACCAAATGTTTCACTCATGATCGTGTATGTAGGAACCGGCCCTTTAAATATGACCCAAACTTTTAAGACGTCTGTTATTTTGTAATCTCATTCCGTCTCGGCGTTCTCGCGTCTCACAACAAATTAACCATCTGGCAAATGACGAATGAGAACAATAAATATATAATAACTCCGGGGTGTCAGGTAGAAGTGTTGATTTTGAAGACGGGATAAATCAAACGAGAGGCAGGCCGGGGTATAGTTAA
>CM053030.1:49112099-49340662 GCA_028564925.1 Lithobates sylvaticus
GCCCGCGGGGTTGATTAGGAGCCGTTCTCCCAGCGATCGCCCCGAGGAGGAAGAGGAGAGCCGCGGAATAGCACGCTGTTACCGGCGCTTACATTATAATTATCACCGCTCTGCTCGACGCAGCCCTGCCTCCTCCTGACCTGCGCCTGTGATAGATAGAACGCATCACAGCATTGGACTGGCGTTCTGTCTATCACAGGCACAGGTCAGGAGGAGGCGGGGCTGTGTCAAGCAGAGCGGTGACAATTATAATGTAAGTGCCGGTAACCGCGTGCTATTTCACGGCTCTCCTCTTCCTCCAGCCATGCATTCCTCTGCCCAGGTGAGGCTGCAAATGGGCACAGTGTGGCTGCAAATGGGCACAGTGTGGCTGCAAATGGGCACAGTGTGGCTGCAATAGTGGGCACAGTGTGGCTGCAATAGTGGGCACAGTGTGACTGCAATGGTGGGCACAGTGTGGCTGCAATGGTGGGCACAGTGTGGCTGCAATGGTGGGGCACAGTGTGACTGCAATGGTGGGGCACAGTGTGGCGGCAATGGTGGGGCACAGTGTGGCGGCAATGGTGGGGCACAGTGTGGCGGCAATGGTGGGGCACAGTGTGGCTGCAATGGTGGTGCACAGTGTGGCTGCAATGGTGGGGCACAGTGTGGCTGCAATGGTGGGGCACAGTGTGGCTGCAATGGTGGGGCACAGTGTGGCTGCACTGATAAAGTTGTTGTTAATATTTTATATTTATAATATTTTTGTAACTTACTTTTGCGTAAAACATTTAAGTGTCATTTCATGAGATAATTTATGAGGGTGTGTCTAGGGGCGGAATTAGTAAAACATTTAAGTGTCATTTCATGAGATAATTTATGAGGGTGTGTCTAGGGGCGGAATTAGGGGCGGGGCAGGGTTGGGCAGGGTAGGGATTGAGTAATACGCTGGTGGCGAGTAACCTTTGAGGCCTGGCTAGTAGCTCAGGACTTGAAATTATTATTATTGGAGCTTGTGAGCACTCTTAAGCTTGAACTTTGCTAACTGCAGAACTATAGGTTTGGCTCGGTAGTGGGCATCAGACCTCTGAAGAGTGACCCCTGCCTATCCGCAGGGAGCTAGAGAAAGCTATCTCATTTCATGACATATTTTAGACGCAGTGATGTCATCCCTGGGTCTCTGCGCTTCTGTATGTAGCGCAGGCAGATCATGGCTGGTGGGAGAGGCTGGCAGGGTGCTGTACATAGCTTCCTGAAAATGCGTAGTAGGCAATCAAAGTGTCCCGGAGACTCACATCAAAGCAGACCCGCTATAATGTTGTGAATGGCAGTCTCAGCCTGGACCCCTGCCAGGCCATGCCCCCAACACATTTCGATCCACCCCTGGAGCTTAATCATGGGGATTCCTAAAAACATCACAGCACCCTGCCTTAGTACTCTTCTGAAGAACCCTCGGCTCTGATGCAAGCAGTGGGCTGGCTCTGGGGAGGAGTTATGCAAATATGATGAATGGTTGCCTGAAGTGGGCGTTCCTGGGCAGGTTGCATTTGCATATAGACCGCCCACATATGATGCAGGAACACTCAAGTTGGAGAGAAAAGGACTATACCAGGGGTATGCAATTAGCGGACCTCCAGCTGTTGCAAAACTACAAGTCCCATCATGCCTCTGCCTCTGGGTGTCATGCTTGTGGCTGTCAGATTCTTGCTATGCCTCATGGGACTGAAGGCATATGGGACAGGAAATGAGGCGGGGCTCTATCTGACTTGCTGCACCTTCTAATGCACATTGTGATAATCTCACAGTGTTCAGTGAGATCAGCAATTTTAGTCCAGGAGAGGAGCCTATACAAGCCTGAAAGAAGGCCGGAGTTCGGCTTGAATAGAAGTAGCAATAGAAAGTCATTTTAACAGAACAAATGATGTTGACCTATTTCTGAAGACGTTCGTCCCACCGATGATGCCAGGCACCGATCCCATTTACACAGAAACTTTCATCTCCGTCCTCCGGCTGCGTGTTGACAGCAAACATCGATTCGCTGTCATCGGGACGGAATTGTCCCTGCAGAGCTTCCTTCAGATGTTCGAACCAATAAAAGTGCACCGGCCAAAACTTTGCTGGAAACGTTCAGCCGGATGTTCTTAGGCTTTGTTCATATTCTGGGAACCCTTCGCCTATTGTCCGTTATCTGAGACTTTTCAGAGGCTGTTTGTCAAAGATCGGCCCTACTTAAAGGCCAACTCCACTGTTCAAAGACAAAATTGTACCAAAAGGAACATTTAAAAAACAAATCTGTTCTGGCTGCAATACTAACCTCCCCGCTGGCACCTTTCCCAGCAGAAAGTAGTCCCCAAATTTGGTTCGGAAAATGTCATTCTCTGCTGCAGAAAAGTGCTTGACATTTTCCGAACCGACTTTGGGGCCCCGTATCTCGGGGGCCACTTGATGCTAGGAACCCCATCATTGGATATGTTGTAGTGCTCGGAAGGATTTGGGGTTCCTAGCACCAAGTGGCCCGAGATACGGGGCCCCAAAGTCGGTCAACTGTGTCCATCTGCAGCAATGTCATTTTGTGACCCTTTGGGTCCAGAGACCCCAAATTTTGTCTGCAGCTAGGGGCATCTAGGAACCCTTAACTACCAAGTTTGAAGTTTGGGGGACTATGGCTGCAAATGGGCACAGTGAGGCTGCAGATGGGCATTGTTGACCCTCTTTTCCACTTACAGTAGCTGTGCATTTCTCACCCTAGGCTTATACTCGAGTCAATAAGTTTTCCCATTTTTTTGTGGCAAAATTAGGTGCCTCGGCTTATATTCGGGTCGGCTTATACTCGAGTATATACAGTATCTGTTCTGCTGGTCCCTCTAATCCTCCACGTCTGTCCATCCCAGGTGCTTGTATAAGATGTCCCATTCAATACAATTTTCTAGCAAAAAAAAACTGATTTCAACAAGTGTCAGACATCAGCTTGATCCTTAAGGGGTTAATGCATTCTATTCATTAAGATAAAAAGCCTTCTGTGTGTAGCAGCCCCCCCCCCCAATACTTACCTGAGCCCCATCTCTGTCCATCAAAGTCTACAAGTCCCTCGGCCATCTGGGACTCTCTCTCCTGATTAGCTAAGACACAGCAGCGGCGCCATTGGCTCCCTCGGCTGTCAATCAATTAGCCAATCAGGAGAGAGACGGGGCTGGGCGGAATGGCAGCTTTGTGTCTGGATGGACATATGGAGCCTTGGCATGGCTCGGGTGCCCCCAGAGCAAGCTGCTTGCTGTGGGGCCACTCGACACGAGGGAGGGGCCAGGAGCACAGAAGAGGGACCCGAGAAGAGGAGGATCCGGGCTGCTCTGTGCAAATCCACTGCACAGAGCAAGTACGTATAACATGTTATTGTAAGGGTTAAATCTGCTTAGACCTGGCCAATCAGTAGAATTATTTCAGAGCTCCGGAAGCATCCAATGCAGACGAGAGTCGTTCAAATAATGCTTGCTTTTATGGGTAAGAATCACATCTTTATGCAAATTATGGACAAAGAATATTGCACAACTTAAAGAGAAGGGAGGGAGGGAGGACAGAGTTCATCACATGACACATAATCCCTATACAAACATATAGCCTCTCAGACATAGTCTTAAACTAATATTTTAGCTGACATGAGATATTATCTAAAAACATAATTTAAACTAATGCTGACATTCTGACTTTGTCTGAAGAAATCATTTCAAAACCAGTTCTTACCAGACCTTATCTATGTTGTAGTCATTGTGACAAACAAGACCCTAAAATAAAAGATATTCCTCTGTCAGCTATATTAAAGTTTTAGTCATGTTAACTCTTTCTCCTCCTTCAGTTATTAACCACTTCAGCCCCGGACCAATTGGCAGCCAAAGGACCAGGCCCCTTTTTGCGATTCGGCACTGCGTCACTTTAACTGACAATTGCGCTACCGTGCGACGTGGCTCCCAAACATAATTGACGTCCTTTTTTTCCCACAAATAGAGCTGTCTTTTGGTGGTATTTGATCGCCCCTGCGGTTTTTATTTTTTGCGCTATAAACAAAAATAGAGCGACAATTTTTGAAAAAAATTCAATATTTTTTACTTTTTGCTATAATAAATATCCCCAAAAAATATATAAAAAAATTTTTTTTTTCCTCAGTTTAGGCCGACACTTATTCTTCTACATATTTTTGGTAAAAAAAAATCGCAATTAGCGATTATTGATTGGCTTGCGCAAAAGTTATAGCGTTTACAAAATAGGGGATAGTTTTATAGCATTTTTATTAATATTTTTTTTTTTTTTACTAGTAATGGCGGCGATCAGCGATTTTTATTGTGACGGCGACATTATGGCGGACACATCGGCCATTTTTGACACATTTTTGGGACCATTGTCATTTATATAGCAATCAGTGCTATTTAAATGCATTGATTCCTGTATAAATGACAGTTGTAGTGAAAGAGTTAACCACTAGGGGGAGGGGAGGGGTTATGGGCTGTGATGTGTGTGTGTGTTTTTTTACATTAGGGGGCGGGGCTGACGTCTGACGTCATTGATCGGCTTTTCCCGATGACAGGGAAAAGACAATCAATGACAGGCAGAGTAGGAAGCGCGGGGAGAGGTTTGTTTACACAGACCTCTCCCCGTTTTTCAGCTCTGTGACCCGATCGCGGGACACCATCGGCGATCGGGTCCGCTGGCGGCGCGCGCGCGACCCACGGGCAGGCATTTAAAGGGCCACGTACAGGTACGTGATTTTGCCTGCCCGTGCCATTCTGCTCACGTATATATGCAGTGGGCGGTCGGGAATCGGTTAAAAAAAATTAAAACGAGACCTTACAATCACTTTAATATGATATACAGTAAGGGGGGAGATTTACTAAAACTGGAGCACACAGAATCTGGTGCAGCGGTGCACAGTAACCAATCGGCTTCTAACTTCAGCTTGTTCAATTAAGCTTTGACAATAAAACCTGAAAATGATTGGTTACTATGCGGAGCTGCACCACATTCTGTGTGCTCCAGTTTTATAAAATCCCCCCCTCAACAATATTTCCACAATGTAACATTTAAGCTAAGCTTCCATTGCTGGGATCAGTGGTGACGTTCCCCCTCTCGTCTTTTCCCGGGTGGTGAAAAGCAGATGTTCCCAACTCCCCCCCCCCCCCCACGCCGATTCCATGAGTGGAAGACATATCTACTTGAGAGCCTTGATGACATGTGACAGATGATGGCGGGCTGAGTCTTACGTCGGAGGCATGTCACATCTCATGTAGAGGAAGCGCCGGCTGACGGGCTCCATCAGGCACCGCTGCGCTCCCCCTCGCTAATCACCCCGTCGTTCCCGGTGACACTCGCGCTCCCAATCCTGCCGTCTGTTATTTCTGTTCCTTAACTATGACAGCTTTGATCACGCTCCGTTCCTTGAACTCGCTCCATTGCCAAAACTTGCTGAAATCATCACTTCCTGCGTTTCTCTCCTCCGGAATATCGCTCAGATTAGGAAGGAAAATGGATGAAAAACTTTTAAAGCAAAACTCCGGGATCTGCAAATATACTAAAATCCATTCATTATGTGTATTCTTCCTGAATTTCTGAGTGCTTTGTGTATTTCTTCCAGATCTGTGCAGTAATCCAGTGTGAGACTTCCTGTGATAAAGACCGCTCACTGCTGCTCTCTCCTTGTGCAGGGGGACTGGTCTTGTCTCCGCCCCCTCCTGTAGTATTCTGGCCTGCTGGGCCCCTCCCACAGCTCTGCGCTCTCTCTCTCTCCTTGTGCAGGGGGATTGGCATTGTCTCCACCCCCCTTCTGTAGAATTCTGGCCTGCAGTAGGTGGGGCCTGCTGGGCCCCTCCCACAGCTCTTCTCTCTGTGCAGTAATCCAGTGTGAGACTCCTGTAGTATTCTGGCCTGCTGGGCCCCTCCCACAGCTCTGCTCGCTCTCGCTCTCTCTCTCTTCTTGTGCAGGGGGATTGGCATTGTCTCCACCCCCCTCCTGTAGAATTCTGACCTGCAGTGGGTGGGGCCTGCTGGGCCCCTCCCACAGCTCTGCTCTCTGTGCAGTAATCCAGTGTGAGACTTCCTGTGATAAAGACCACCCACTGCTGCTCTCTCCTTGTGCAGGGGGACTGGTCTTGTCTCCGCCCCCTCCTGTAGTATTCTGGCCTGCTGGGCCCCTCCCACAGCTCTGCGCTCTCTCTCTCTCTCTCTCCTTGTGCAGGGGGATTGGCATTGTCTCCACCCCCCTCCTGTAGAATTCTGACCTGCAGTGGGTGGGGCCTGCTGGGCCCCTCCCACAGCTCTGCTCTCTGTGCAGTAATCCAGTGTGAGACTTCCTGTGATAAAGACCACCCACTGCTGCTCTCTCCTTGTGCAGGGGGACTGGTCTTGTCTCCGCCCCCTCCTGTAGTATTCTGGCCTGCTGGGCCCCTCCCACAGCTCTGCGCTCTCTCTCTCTCTCTCTCTCTCTCTCCTCTCCCTCTCCCTCTCCCTCTCTCTCTCTCTCTCTCTCTCTCTCTCTCTCTCTCTCTCTCTCTCTCTCTCTCTCTCTCTCTCTCTCTCTCTCTCTCTCCTTGTGCAGGGGGATTGGCATTGTCTCCACCCCCCTCCTGTAGAATTCTGACCTGCAGTGGGTGGGGCCTGCTGGGCCCCTCCCACAGCTCTGCTCTCTGTGCAGTAATCCAGTGTGAGACTTCCTGTGATAAAGACCGGTCACTGCTGCTCTCTCCTTTCTCTCTCTCTCTCTCTCTCTCTCTCTCTCACTTTTCTTGTGCAGGGGATTGGCATGGTCTCCTTTTTTTATTAATAAATATTTGGTGTCATCCAAAGTCTGTGAGACTCACTGGATCACAGATCCGAGTAAGGGGTCGATCCCGATCCCTTACCACGTGGACAGCTGATCATGTGATAATAACAGAGCCGGTAATCGGCTTTTTTTCCTCCTCGCACTGTCAGCGCGAGGAGAAAAAAAAAGCTGATCACCGGCGGCAGTGAAAAGGGACATCAGTGACATCAGTGCCCACAGTGCCATCTGTCAGTGCCCACAGTGCCAGTGCCCACAATGTGCCTTTACAGTGCTGCACATCAGTGTCACCTATCAGTGCCCATCAGTGCCACCCATCCGTGCCATCTTTTCTGTGCCCATCAGTACCGACTTATCTGTCCCCACCAGTGCCACCTTATCTGTGCCCACCAGTGCAGCCTATCAGTGCCCACCAGCGCTGCCTCATCAGCGCATATCAACGAAGCAGAAAAATTACCTATTTGCAACATTTTATAATAAACTATTAAACATCATTTTTTTTTTTTTTTTAATTTTCCATCTTTTTTTGTTTATCAAAAAATAAATACCACCAAAAGAAAGCTCTATTTGTGGGAAAAAAATTATAAAAATGTCATTTGGGTACAGTGTAGCATGACTGCGCAATTGTCATTCAAAGTGCGTCAGCGCTGAAAGCTGAAAATTGGTCTGGGCAGGAGGGGGGCTTAAGTGCCCAGTAAGCAGGTGGTTAAAAATGCCATTATCATATTGATTGGGGGGGGAGCAAAGTATAAGCAGAATAAACTTCACCTTTAAATAGTAAGCTGCTGGTTTAATCGCCTCTCCCTCGCTTTCTTCTGTATTGGGTACTGAGGGGCAGAGCTGGGATCTGAGTTTGAATGCCCCATACACACGAGCGGAATTTCCGTCTGAAAAATCTTGGATGGTTTTTCCGACTGAATTCCGCTCAAGCTTGGCTTGCATACACACGGTCACACAAAAGTTCTCTGAACTTGCGACCATCAAGAACGCGGTGATGTACAACACTACGACGAGCCAGGAAAATTAAGTTCAATGCTTCCGAGCATGCGTCAAATTGTTTCCGAGCATGCGTCAAATTGTTTCCGAGCATGCGTAGGATTTTTGCACGTCGGAATTGGTACAGACGATCGGAACCTGCTCTCAATCTTTTGCTGGTGGAAATTCGGCCAGCAAAAGTCAGATGGAGCATACACACGGTCGCATTTTCGGACCAAAAGCTCTCGTCGGACCTTTGCTGGCTGAATTTCCGATCGTGTGAACGGGGCATTAGGCTATCTCTTTACTGCAGTGTATATGCTTTAGAATAAATTTTATCTTCATTAAACCACATTCATCTCATACTCATCCTGTGCTGAATTTAATTAATACATTTTTTTAAATTTTTTTTTTTTTCTCCTCGCTGATTTTGCGGTTGTACATGGGAACTAGGTTCTTCTTACAGCCCGGCATAGCCTGAGGGTCGGAGCACCGGGTGGTGTGTAGTACAGTGACCCCCAGTATGTCGCCGTTCCGAGATCGCAGTTTTGTGATAGTTCATGTTTGGATACATTTTAATATTCGCTACTTTGCATACAAATGTTGCATTTTGAGCGTTGAAGCGTCAACCTTCAATACAGCGCAGCTTTGTAATATTCCCTCCTGCGTATTCCTCCAAGGCCTCGCTACACACGGCTGTAAGGGAAACTAATTAATCAGACTTCTTCTACCTTTAGAGTTTTAGTTTTGAAAATTATGCATTCTTTAATGGATCGTTAAGGGATTAACGTGTATGCACTTTCATGACCGATGAAATCTATGCGAAGATTACAGGGAATCTATATTTTCCCTCCTGGCGCTGGGTAGACCCCGCCTACTGCGCGCTCACAGGGATGCTGCATTCAGAAGAACTCAGATCAGGTTATTGTCAGGAATATAGATACAGCAGTATGGAATAAGTGAACATCACTGATCAAATGATCGTTCCAGCTAATCAAAGAGAACCAAGGGAAATATGGATGGTGCTAAATACAGGGATATTCTTGAGCAAAACCTGTACCACTCTGTGTGATTTGAGGCTAGGGCGGAGGTTCACCTTCCAGCAGGACTATAATCCCAAACACACTGCTAAAGCAACACTTGAGTGGTTTAAGGGGAAACGTGTAAATGTGTTGGAATAGCCTAGTCCAGGGGTCTCAAACTGGCGGCCCTCCAGATGTTGCGGAACTACAAGTCCCATCATGCCTCTGACCATGGGAGTCTTGCTTGTAACTATCAGCCTTGCAATGCCTCATGGGAATTGTAGTTCTGCAACAGCTGGAGGGCCACCAGTTTGAGACCCCTGGCCTAGTCAAAGCCCAGACCTCAATCCAATAGAAAATCTGTGGTCAGACTTAAAGATTGCTTTAAACCATCCAACTTGAAGGAGTTTTGCAAGGAGGAATGGGCAAAAATCCCAGTGGTAAGATGTGTCAAGCTCATAGAGACTTATCCAAAGTGACTTGGAGCTGTGATAGCTGCAAAAGGTGTCTCTACTGTGAGGGGTTATCTCGGCAGCAGGTGTGTGTGTGACCCCCTGGATGGGTTCACAACACAAAATCAGGCACAGCAGACAGCGTTGTAGGTGGAAAAAAACAAAGGTGCGGTTTATTTATGCTACATGCAGTGAAAAATATAACAGCCAAACAAAAAAAAAACATGAAAATAAATCCTGGTCAGCTTGACCGCTTACTACACACGTAGATTCCCTGTCTAACAACTGAGTGCAGCCTTGTGCTGCACCAGTCCCTATCTCTGTTGTAGAGGTTTGCCACACAGGCGTTAACTCACCGCACAGAACAGATGTCACACTCCCCAGTCTACACACAACTGGTTCCAGGATGGAGCATCTCCCTAAGCATGCTGGGGTTTTTTTGTAGAGGTCTTAATGAGCCCACTTACTTCAGCTGGGCTCATTAACTCTTCCCCTATAGGACTCCCAGCACTTCCCTCTAGTGGTATAAGTCCGTATAAAGCCTGAATCTAGGGCATACATATTTTCCATCCTGGATACAACCAGGTGATTTTACCTGCCTGCTGTCACACTACAAAGTATTGACTTTAGGGGGTGAATAGTTATGCACATTGACTTTTTCTGTTATTTTGTCCTATTTGTTGTTTGCTTCACAATAAGAAAAAAAAAATTGTCAAAGTTGTGGGCGTGTTCTATTATTAAAATGATGCAAATCCTCAAACAATCCATGTTAATTCCAGGTTATGATGCAACAAAACACGAAAAAAGCCAAGGGGGGTGAATACTTTTGCAAGGCACTGTATGTGTGCCACCCATTCTAATTTCTTGCTCTCCTGAGTTCTGTCCCTGAGCTACTTACTCACTATAACCAAATAAAATAAGATGTATTTTTTTTGCCTTGAGAAGTATGGAGATCTTTTTTTTTTTTTTTTTTTTAATCGCACTCACCTAGGTGGAGGCTGCATCTGTGCCCCGCCGACTCAAACACTGAGAACGTTGATCTCTCAGTTCTCAGAGCTCCCTGAGCAGAGAGTTTGTGACTGTCAGTCAGCAGCTCTCTGTCCCCCCCCCCCCCCCCCCCCCCGATCGGCCAGTTAATGCTCTGAGGCAGGTGCCAGTCCGGGCATGTGGGCGGATCTGATCCGGACCGGCTCTGTGACCTCAGCCAACAGCGGACTTCAGCCCCCTGTCTGCTGAAAACGGGTCACAGGAGTGCAGAACGTCCGGCACTCCATGTGATCCACAGGAGAAGTACAGCGAAACCAGCCTTGACTGTACTTCTCTTTTTAACCACTTCACGCAAAGTCACGTACCTGTACGTCATTTTGTTGAAGTGGTTGTACCGAGGTGAAGCCGGCTTTCTCATGATAACAACCGATGTGGCTAATGATATTTTTTGCTAAACAAATAAAAATAATTGTGAAAAACAACGCTTTTCTTTGTTTCTGCTTTCAAATTTTGTAAATAAGTAAGTTTTCTCCTTCACCGATGGGCACTGGTGGGCACCGATGAGGCACTGATATGCATCACTGATGGGCATTGATGAGGTGGCACTGTTGGGCACTGATGGGCGGCACTGATAGGCGGCACTGATGGGCACTGATATGCGACACTGGGCACTTATAGACAGCAATGGGCACTGATAGGTGGCACTGATGGCTCTGATAGGCAGCACTGATGAGGATTGGCACCTCTATTGGGCACTGATTGGCATCCCTGGTGGTCCTGGGTGGGCATCCTCAGGGGGGGTGCGTTGAAAATCAATCGGCGCTGTCCCCCTCCTGTCAGAAGAGCAGCCGATTGGATCTCCTCTACTTGTGTCTGTCAGCGCGAGTGGAGGAAAAGCCGATCTACGGCTCTTCCTGTTTACGTCTTTCCGAGGTTTGCCCAGGTCAGCTGAGGTATCCTCGGGCCTTTTTGGCCATTTCCGAGGCTCTCCGGCGCCCCTCCGACTCTGGCCGCATGCGGTATTGCATACCATTGAAGTCAATGCGGAACAAATTATTTTCGTTTCCATTGACTCCAATGGGGAAACTCGCTTTGATATGCGAGTACTTTGGATTACGAGCATTCTCCTGGAATGGATTATGCTCGTAATCCGAGGTTCCACTGTATATTGTAAAGCGCTGCGTAAACTGTTAGCGCTATATAAATCCTGTATAACAATAATAGTAATAATAACCAAAGTACCCGGAGGAAACCCACGCAGACACATGCATGACCAACTCCAGGCAGGTAGTGCTGTGGTTGGGATTTGAACTGACAGGCCTAGGTGGAAGTGCTAACCACTTAGCCACTGTGCTGCACAGGAAATAAGCTCAGCGCCATCTAGTGGCCATAATGCAGTATTTTCCCCATTCCCACAATTTTTTTTATATATATTTTTTCCATTGAAAAACCTTCGATCTGCAGAGAACATAGCCCAGGAACATTTGATTTTGCTTTGTTCACACAGAACAAATGTACATGCAGTTTTAATCGTTGAAAAACGACGCAAATATTTTCAAAATGCGTTCATTTTGCCTCTCAGTCCATTTGTCAGATGTGTCTCCCACTGTGCTCCCAGCCCCACCAACCAATCATTGAGCTCTGTATTTTGTAAAAAAAAATAAAAATTCCAGCATTTCACCGCGAAAAAGTAATTTAGAGCTTCGGTGACATTTGCAGCGACGGCTTTAAGTTTACAATCTCCTGCGACTCTGCCGAGCCATCTGCATTGTAGATATGGACCTGGGTGAGTGATGACTCCTATAGATTACACAATATTACCACCGATGAATATTTTAAGCCCTCAAAATGCTTCATTAAATGCTATATGCTTAAAAATGTCAGCTGTAAATTGCGCGCGGCTTCGCCCCGTCGAGGGTTTAAGCCTGGAAATCATTTACATAAAATGCTATACAGTTTTTATTATTATGCAAATTCCACCGTTTTCCATATACCTGCCTAAATAAATCAGACGGGTCTCCTTGGACCGCCGTATCCATATTCATGGGCTGGGAGAAGAAAAAAAAAAAAAAAAGTATTTTAATTACCGCTTCTCTTCCGCTTATATCCTCGGTTGGGCAGGGGTTAAAGAAAAGCGAGGGATCCGCTCCTTTTGTCTGTCCGCCCCGCAAACATCGCGCTCATTTAAATAAGCTTTTCAGGAGCTATTAATTAATTCTCTTCTGCTAGAAATGCCATTTGATTTAGATTTCTGATTAAAATCTGAATAGAAGCTTTCATCTCTTTGGGAGAGAGAGAGAGAAAAAAAAAGGGGGGGGACACATGACAGTCTGGATCATGTGACAGGACTTGGCGCTTTTTTGATGTTACGAGGCTTATGTAAGGCATCAGCCTACCTGAAACTGATGGGTAAAGGTGGTCTCTGGTCGGAATTAAAAAAATAAAACCTTGAAACTTTTGTTGACACGTGTGGCTAGGGGGGCAGTAAAGGTAGGCTGTTGAGCCGCAGATATGCATGGCCGCGGCAAAACTTAAATGGCATGTCACTTTTGGCAGGAAGGGGCCACTGCCAGAGACGACGAATGTAGTTCTAGAGGGTCGACACCACATCTGCACTGCAAGCTCGTGCAATGCATGCTTATTAGTGCCCTCATTTAGCAGATTCCCTGCTCAGTAGTACACCCAACTTTGCTGATTCCCCCCCTCCAGTCAGTAGCAGCCCCCAGCTCTGCTGATTCCCCACTTAGTAGTACCCACAGCTCTGCTGATTCCCCACTTAATAGTACCCCCAGCTCTGCTTATTCAGCGATTTAGTAGTACCACCAGCTCTGCTGATTCCCCGCTTAGTAGTACCCACAACTCTGCTGATTCAGCGATTAGTAGTAACCCCAGCTCTGCTGATTCCCCACTTAATAGTACCCCCACCTCTGCTGATTCCCCACTTAATAGTACTCCAGCTCTGCTGATACAGCGATTAGTAGTAACCCCAGCTCTGCTGATTCCCCACTTAATAGTACCCCAGCTCTGCTGATTCAGCGATTAGTAGTACCACCAGCTCTGCTGATTCCCCATTTAGTAGTACCCACAGCTCTGCTGGTTCCCCCGCTTAGTGGTACCCCCAGCTCTGCTGGTTCCCAGCTTAGTAGTACCCCCAGCCCTGCTGATTCCCCGCTTAATAGTACCCCCAGCTCTGCTGATTCCCCACTTAGTAGTACCCCCAGCTCTGCTGATTCAGCGATTAGTAGTACCACCAGCTCTGCTGATTCCCCCGCTTTGTGGTACCCCCAGCTTTGCTGGTTCCCCCGCTTAATGGTACCCCTAGCTCTGCTGGTTCCCCCGCTTAGTAGTACCCTCAGCCCTGCTGATTCCTCGCTTAATAGTACCCCCAGCTCTGCTGATTCAGGGATTAGTAGTACCACCAGCTCTGCTGTTTCCCCCGCTTTGTGGTACCCCCAGCTCTGCTGGTTCCCCCACTTAGTGGTACCCCCAGCTCTGCTGATTCCCCACTTAGTAGTACCCCCAGCCCTACTGATTCAGGGATTAGTAGTACCACCAGCTCTGCTGTTTCCCTCGCTTTGTGGTACCCCCAGCTCTGCTGGTTCCCCCACTTAGTGGTACCCCCAGCTCTGCTGATTCCCCACTTAGTAGTACCCCCAGCCCTACTGATTCAGGGATTAGTAGTACCACCAGCTCTGCTGTTTCCCTCGCTTTGTGGTACCCCCAGCTCTGCTGGTTCCCCCGCTTAATAGTACCCCCAGCTCTGCTGATTCAGGGATTAGTAGTACCACCAGCTCTGCTGATTCCCCACTTAGTAGTACCCCCAGCTCTGCTGGTTCCCCCGCTTTGTGGTTCCCCCCAGCTCTGCTGGTTCCCCCGCTTTGTGGTTCCCGCCAGCCCTGCTGGTTCCCCCGCTTAGTGGTACCCCCAGCTCTGCTGGTTCCCCGCTTAGTGGTACCCCCAGCTCTGCTGGTTCCCCGCTTAGTGGTACCCCCAGCTCTGCTGATTCCCCACTTAGTAGTACCCCCAGCCCTGCTGATTCCCCACTTAATAGTACCCCCAGCTCTGCTGATTCAGCGATTAGTAGTACCACCAGCTCTGCTGATTCCCCACCTAGTAGTACCCACAGCTCAGCTGGTTCCCTCGCTTAGTGGTACCTCCAGCTCTTCTGGTTCCCCGCTTAGTAGTACCCCCAGCTCTGCTGGTTCCCAGGTTGGGCAGCAGGTAGATTGTTTGACGCCCCTCCCCCAAAAAAATACCAGCCACCACGGCTCAAGAGCCCTCAGCTCTGGTGCAAGCAGTGGGCTGGCTAGTCCGGGTATGTGTGGGCATTCCTAGGCAGACTGCATTAGGTAACACTCACATGTGATGCTGAGCCTCTGATTGAAAAACCTGAAATCCAATGAATGAGGGATGGGGCAGGTACAGTCCCACCAGGGAAGACTGCGCTAGATATTGCTGGATGTCCTATAGCCAGGAAAATGGGTCACAAAACGAATTGCACTCCTGTGACCCATAAGAGAAGCCCAGCCAAACGAGCTCAGGCTGGACTTCTCCTTTTTTAACGAGTCACACCCCAAAAGTGTAAAATATATAAGGATATGTATTAATCCAAAATGTTACATATATATAAAAACATACTGTCCATGCAGGTTAAGTTACAGTATAGCTGTGAAGTGCTGTTCTGTCGTTCCCCCTGCAAATAATAAATTGCTTCCTACTATCCCTGTCTGTTCTGAAACAAATACAGCCGACAGGGACGCTTGGTCTCATACAGGTAAAAAAAATTAAATAAAAACATACTGTCCTATACATTTACCAACAGTGGAGGTGCTTACATGTACAGTATTAAAACAGTCTGAATTGAAAAACTGGCATCAACATAGATGATCTGTGCTGATTTTTATCTACGCATTTCGCGAGATACAGGGAGAGGCACAGAAGGGTATCTGGCGATAAATGCAAAGGAATTTGAGAATTCACAAAGCGAGGAGGGAAAAAAAACCCTGTTTCTGGGCTGCTATGTGTAAAACCACTGCACAGAGCAGGTAAGTATGACATGTTTGTAGTGTTTTTTTTTTTTTTTTTTTTTTTTAAACCTCTTGCCGTCGGCGCTATAGCTGAATGACGGCCACGGCACGGACCTGAATTTCCGGGAGGCTGTCCTACGACGGCCTCCCCTTTGCACGCGCCGGGATCACCAAGTCACTGAGACTCGGGTGATCACAGATCCGATCCCGGTGTTGTATCATTAGCCGCCCCATCACAAAGTGTCCGCTGTGTACTGCGCATGCGCAGGACACCCATATTCCGAAAATTGCAGAGGATGAACGGCGCCTGCGCCGTGAGTCCACTTTCAAGCCCCACCATCCAAGTGGACATAGAGTTAGAATATATAAGAGCCGAGCGCAGCGAGGCCATGCCCGAAGCGTGGCGAGGGGCCCTCTAAGTTTGACTAACCCTATGTCCGTTTGGATGGTGGGGGCTTCACCTCGACTCACGGCGCAGGCGCCGTTCATCTTCCGACAATTTCCAAAAATCTTTATGCTCCGTACTGCGCATGCGCAGTACACTTCGGACACCTAGTGACAGCCGGACACTTCGTGACAGAACACCGGCCCCTTACCACGTGATCAGCTGTCAGCCAATGACAGCTGATCACATGATGTAAACCAGGGGTCTCAAACTGTTGCAAAACTACAAGTCCCATCATGCCTCTGCCTGTGGCTGTAACTATCAGCCTTGCAATGCCTCATGGGACTTGTAGTTTTGAAACAGCTGGAGGGCCGCCAGTTTGAGACCCCTGATGTAAACAAAAGCTTGGTAATCATTTTGGACAGCGTGAGGAGAAAAAAAAGCCGATCACCGGCTTATGTGCAAAGGACATCGATCTCGAAGAGGAAGAGGCAATTCTGCCTTATCTGTGTCCACCAGTACCCCCTGCCAGTGCCACCTGCTATTGCCACCTGCCAGTGCCCATAAGTGCCACCTATCAATGCCCACAAGTGCCACCTACCATAGCCCACCAGTGGTGCCAATCATTGCCACCTAGCAGTGCTGCCTATCAGTGTAACCAACCAGTGCTGATCAGTGCCCATCACTGTCGCCGATCAGTGCCCATCAGTGCCGCCTCATCAGCGTACATCAATGAAGGAGAAAAATTACCTGTTTGCAAAATTTTATAACAAAATATAAAAAAATATAAAAAAATTCAGTCTTTTTAAATTTTTTAACCAAAAATAAAAACCGCAGAGGTGATCAAATACCACCAAAAGAAAGCTCCATTTGTGGGAAAAAAATGATAAAAATCCATTTGGGTACAGTGTTGTATGACCGCGCAATTGTCATTCAAAGTGCATCAGCGCTGAAAATTGGTCTGGAGAGGAGGGGGGTTTAAGTGCCCAGTAAGCAAGTGGTTAAAAAAAAAACTTGCCTTTTTAAAGCTGCTGACTTTTAATAAATGGACACTTACCTGTCCCAGGGTCCAGTGGTGTCGGCAGAAGATGACAAGCGATCGCTCGTCTCTCGGCTGCCCCACCGCCATCCTCTGTCAGGGAACCAGGAAGCGAAGCGTCTTTATTGGTCCCCGTTGTGTCCTGGGAACTGTGTGTTTCCCAAGACACAACGGGAACCCTCGGATATGGGCGGGGCAGATACCTGTATTATACAGGTATCTGCACCCCCCTCCCCCCTGAAAGGTGCCAATTGTGGCACCGGAGGAGGGGGGGAGGAATCCGATAAGCAGAAGTTCCACTTTAGGGTGGAGCTCCGCTTTAATATCACTTTAAGCCTTCCTCCGCTGGTCATTGTGTATAACAGAGAACAGAAGTTTTCGGAGTGGAGCGTCACAGTTGGCCGATCTCTATTCTACCAAGCGAGGGGTCCGTGATGTCACCGGATGGTTTTGAACGTTTTTGGCCCTACACATCAACTTTCTTACTTTTAGTGTAGCTGTGTATAAATGTTCAGCAACATCTCCATTCACAGCCTGTATACGGCGGCTGAGAGCGCGCAGCCGAGTACCCCACGGACACAGCGCCTGCTCAGCGGCCAGGCCTCCTGGTTACATATCCATGGAGATCCGGAGGATTAACACAGTAAAAATGGATTGTGATGTGCCTAATCCCCCAAAATCCTGATAGACGTTGCGTTCCTTCCTGGCAGGATTAACTCGTGATCAGTCATGACAAAGCCGGCTATTCTCAGTCCACGGTGTCACGTTCGGCTGTCATGGTAATGAGATCGCTGTGGCTCTGGTATCAGTCAGATAATTAACGGCGTAATTAGTTTAAAGTCTCCAGATCCGGCCGTCCGGCCTAGACTGGACTCACACGGCTGCGAAGAGTCACTATATATTCAGATAGCAAATGGACTGCGGTATAATCCATCCCCAGCCTCTTGTGTTACTGAATACAGTATGTATGGGCTCTGACATGTTACCTGTGGGACCTTATATAGACAGGTGTGCGCCTTTCCACATCACGTCCAGTCAACTGAATTTACCACAGGTGGACTCCAATCAAGTAGTAGAAACATCTCAAGGATGATCAGTGGAAACCGGATGCACCGGAGCTCACTTTTGAGTGTTTTTTAATTTTTTTTGTTTATTTTTAATAAATTTGCAAATATTTCAAACAAACTTCTTTCACGTTGTCATTTATGGGGTATTGTTTGTAGATTTTTTTAAAAAAATAATGAATTGAATCTATTTTGGAATAAGGCTATAACATAAAATGTGGAAAAAAATGAAGCGCTGTGAATACTTTCTGGATACACCGTAGTAGGGTAAACCTTATCTCCTATTCTCAGGAGATGTAAGGGAACCAATTCACCTTCTGGACATTCTAGGCATGTTTTGTACCTTGTTTTCCACATTTGGGTAGACACTTGTTATTAATGTAATGTTATCATATCAGGATTTTTGGAATTGTAGATTTTGGTTCTGGCAGTTAAAAATAGAAAAACTAAATAAAACGCACAGATCAGATGGCGTATATTCTACTTAGAATTTAACTACCAGTATTTCTGTGGTAGAATCCTGTAAAATACCCTACACTGTGATATACTTCAGTAAATGAGCACGCCTCTGATTTATGGACCATTTTAATGAGAAGACTTTCTTGTCTATGGTAGGGTAGGCCCTGTCTCGTATGCCCTATGTGTTTTTTTTTGGAGTATCATTTTCAATATATTACATATTCGGTGAGGTTGAAAAAGAGACAAGAGTCCAACCTATGTGTGTGATTATATGTCAGAATTACCGTTTTTTTATCGGCGTATAACACGCACCCCAAGTTTAGGAGGGAATTTTAAGGAAAAAAAGTTTTAGGAGAGAAGTTTAGGGAAAAAAAAAAAACTTACATTTAAGCGTCATTTGCAGCTTGCCCAGCGTCATTTGCAGCCTTGCCCAGCGTCATTTGCAGCCTTGCCCAGCGTCATTTGCAGCCTTGCCCAGCGTCATTTGCAGCCTTGCCCAGTGTCATTTGCAGTTTGCCAGCGTCATTTGCAGCCTTGCCGACGTTTAAATTTCCCGCCGCCGAGACAGACCGCGCATGCGCCGCCGAAAAAGGCCGAAGCGCGGCCGAAAAAGGCAGAGCCGACTGTTCTGCTCCGCTCGGAGTCCCGCCTCCCTGCTGTTTCGGGAGCGAGCGCAGGGAGGCGGGACTACGAGCGGAGCTGAACAGTCGGCTCGGTCTTTTTCGGCCATGCTTTGGCCTTTTTCGGCCGTGGTTCGCTCTTTTTCGGCGGCGGACGCTATTTTTCGGCGCCGCAACCAATTTTTGTCATTTTTTTAGGGGTATCGGCGTATAACACACACCCACGACTTTCCCCCGATTTTAAGGGGGAAAAAGTGCGTGTTATACGCCGATAAATATGGTACATTGTATATCCCTGTATGTTGCGGTCGTTCAGGTGCTTATCTAATAGTTTTTTGAAACTATCGATGCCCCCCACTGAGACCACCACCTGTGGAAGGGAATTCCACATCCTTGCCGCTGTTACAGTAAAGAACCCTCTACGTAGTTTAAGGTTAAACCTCTTTTCTTCTAATTTTCTAATTTTAATGAGTGTCCTTCCGCAAAAAAGTTTTATCCCTATTGTGGGGTCACCAGTACGATATTTATAAATTGAAATCATATCCCCTCTCAAGCGTCTCTTCTCATTGGGGTCCCGTAGTAGAATATATATGATAATATGCATAAAGCCAAGAACATTCATATAAAGCTACACTTTATATTTGTGACTGTGTTCCTAGATCTCATGTACCTGATAAATAATATTCTGGTTTGCCAGAGCCGGCTTGCTAAAAATAAAATTGCGTATTCCCGTTTTTTGTTTTTTTTTCTGCTCGGCTTCCGCCTGCTGGTTCTATGAGGGCCCTGAGCTTCCCTTATTGGGCTCACAGTGTGTATTAAATAAATGATCACATTAATAAATAAGTAACTCTCTGACTGAATGTACTTTCCTGCCGGTAGCTGAGCGCTGAATTAGGATTGTGTTTTTGGGGAGAAAATCTAGACAGTCTAAGTTGGCTGGAGAAATAATGAGTAATGGATGAGCTCAAATGCTCGCCTGGAGAAAATGCTGCGGAAGGCTCCCAGCAGTGCTGGATACATGGCCAGTAGGCTCGGCATCTGGTCACCTGATCTGGGCTGAAGGAAACCATACAAGTTCAACTTGGCTGATCCTTACCCTTAGCAGAAATCACATGACCAAATCCTCGGGATTTGAGTTATGAGTAGCAAGGAAAGAGATGCAGCATTTACCCCAGGAAAGGTACATATTTAAATTGTTCTACTCCTTTATTAGTACATCTCAGCCAGATTATTAACATAGGTGTAGAGTGCTGCAGTACCGTATATACTCGAGTATAAACCGAGATTTTCAGCCCTTTTTTTTGGGCTGAAAGTGCCACCCTCGGCTTATACTCGAGTCGCCGCCGTCTGCCTACCTGATCAGCGTGTCATGCAGACAGACGGCGGCCATTCCAGTGTTCAAAAGCCGCGCCTCCTCGTCTGTGAAAGGCGGAACACTCAATTTCCCAGTAGTCAGTGTTCCGCCTATCACGGACATCCTCTCATCCTCGTCCGTGGTATGAGGATGAGCGAATGTCCGTGATAGGCGGAACACTGTCTAGACGAGGAGGAGGCGCGGCTTTTGAATACTGGAATGGCCACCGTATGTTTTTATGACACGCTGATCGGTGCAAAACGGCACACGGAACTGCAGAAGGACACATAGGCTGCAGATCGGCACACGGAGGCATGCACAGGACACGGGGTGGTAGGCAGATCTGCACAGGTAAGCATGCACAGGACACAGGGAGGTATGCAGCTGCAGATGGGCATTGTTGACCCTCTTTTCCACTTGCAGTAGCTGCTGCATTTCTCACCCTCGGCGTATACACGAGTCAATACATTTTCCCAGTTTTTTTTTGTGGTAAATTAGGGGCCTCGGCTTATATTCGGGTCGACCTATACTCAAGTATATACAGTATTTTTTTTCTTTTTTTTATTGAGTGGAAAGGGTTAAAATCTGTCAGTTTATGTTGAGGATGTTTTCATACTTCTTGTTTGGTCTGTGAGAAAGGAAATTGGGGAGCTCAGCGCATGGATGGACACAGTGGGTGTACAGTCCCATGAACTCGACACAGGGATGGGGGGAACCCCTCATAATGGGCACAGCTGGTGTAAAGACCCGGGAACTCAGTTCAGGGACGGTGGGAACCACTCATAATGGGCACAGCAGGTGTACAGACCTGGGAACTCAGTGCAGGGATGGCGGGAACCACTCATTATGGGCACAGCAGGTATACAGACCCAGGAACTCGGCACAGGGATGGGAGGAACCCCTCATAATGGGCACAGCAGGTGTACAGACCCGGGAACTCAGTGCAGGGATGGTGGGAACCACTCATAATGGGCACAGCAGGTGTACAGACCAGGGAACTCAGTGCAGCGATGGTGGGAACCCCTCATAATGGGCACAGTAGATTGCAGATCTGGGAAATCTGAGATACAACTAGTAGCACCTGAGAAAAGAAGAAACTGGCAGGTGATTTAACTATCCAGCATCCACCAAAAACTGTAATACCAGTTCTGATACCAGTGGACTGATACTTTAAGCCGATTTACAGTATTTTCTGAATGTACTGATTCTGCGCAGTGTCAGGAGTTGTCAGCGTCGGAACATTTTTTTTGTTTACACTTGGTGATACGGGGACAGATCCTAATTTTTGTGCACAGCTTCCTCTGTTGCCAACATTCCGGCATAATCTGTCATTCCCCCCCGCGGTCTATTTTTAGTACCCGTGCCCAAATTTGTTTAATAAATGCAGATGGGAGGTGTTACCGAACGCTTCTAATTGTCATCCGGAGCCACGAGGCGTATGTCAGAGGTGCAAACTAACATCCACGCGGTCGATGGTGCTCGTCTGCAATTAAGCCGCGCTCTGTGTCGTGGTGGCATCACTGCATTATTTTCGCCTGAGCCGTTGATTGAGGGGTGCAAGATCTTCCTCGGCTCTTTTAATTAGCAGTCTGTGAAAACGAATCTCTTTTATCTCCGTCGGTGTGTTAAGTCTCATGCCTCATCCTTCACATGTGCTGAGGAGGTGACAAACGCGTGGGTGGCTGCAAAGCTTTTTTTTTTTTTTTGCACACTTGGTAAGTTGTTTGGTATCTCGTGGAAGGAATGTGGCGCGGATTGACGGCGTGATTTCAGATGTAACGGAGCACTTCAGATCTGCGCTGTGAATGTCATTGTCTTTTATTCGAACAGAATTCTTCCCTGGAAACCACAGAGAAGATTTAACATGTTAGTGGAAATCCTCCTACATCTGCAGCTTTTATTAAAGGGAAACTCCAGTCTGCCCTTCAGTCTTGCCAAGTTGTACAGACTCTTCTCCCGGACGGAAATTGCTTACTTAAAACTGTGCAAGACTGAAGGGAAGGCCAGAATTCGGCTTTCATGAAAGCTGCGGATGTAAAAGACGCCTTTTATTTGTAAATAACTGTGCCATGCTGGCAAAGCACCTTGTCCTCTTGTTGAAGACAAGGGCCTCTTCCCCACAACCCTGGCTTGGTGGTTGTGGGGGTGCGTGCAGGGGGGTAGCTTATCCGAATCTGGAAGCCCCCTTTCAAAATAGGGCCTTCAGATCCCCGCCACCCCTATGTGAATGAGTAGGGGTACACAGTACCCCCTACTCATTCACCGAAAATGTCAAAAGTAAATAAAAACACACACCGTTTTTGACATCCTTTATTAAAAATAAAGAAAAAAAACATGTCCCTCAATGTAAATCCATTGTCAACCACAATCAATACTGTCTAGTGGGTGCTGGCTCCGAACAACCGATGACTGCTGCTGACAGCGGGGATGTGTCTCTGGTTGCTAGGATGCAGGCGGGTGCTGGCTCCGAACAACCGATGACTGCTGCTGACAGCGATGATGTGTCTCTGGTTGCTAGGATGCAGGCGGGTGCTGGCTTCTAACAATCAATGACTGCTGCTGACAGCGAGGATGTGTTTCTGGTTGCTAGGATGCAGGCGGTGCTGGCTTCTAACAATCAATGACTGCTGCTGACAAAAGGGATGAGTCACTGGTTGGTAGGATGCCGGCAGGTGCCAGCTCCTAAAACAACAAAGCTCAAAAACGCTGTAAAAATGCTGTACAAGAACATGCAAAGCCGCTCAAAGGCACACATAAAAACTCATGACAAAACGCCCAAAAAAACTCAGGTGTGAAAGCAGCCTAAGGCAGGAAAAGGACTAGTCACCAATAATGTCTGTGGTCTTCCTTCAGCAGATTTTTTTTTTCAGCATTCCTAACTTACCATGCCTTGCTTTGCACTGCGTTTCTATTTGGAGGCAGCCATCTTGGCTTTGGCAGGGCTTTGCTTCCTCATGTCAGAACCTTGAGCAGGGAGAACAAACAGTGAACCACACAGTAGGTAGTGACAATGCCAAATCTCCTCAGACTAGCAGTCAGAGGCAGCAGTGCCTTAGATCTCGCACTGCAGATATTCAGCTACAGAAAAGGAGTGCCTAGGCCAGTGATGGCGAACCTTTTTGAGCCAGTGTGTCCAAACTGCGACACAACACCAACTTATTTATTTCAAAGTGCCAACCCCAAGAGTTCAGGGGAGTCAGTTCAGCACTCACCAGGCTTTGGTGTCAGGTGTCAGTGTGCCTGGCAGCAGCTTCTCCTTTTGTTGGTGCCTGTGATTGCCCTCCTCACTCTTGATCATGTCCTCTCAGCACCTCTCAGCATCGTCCTCCTCACTCCTCTCTGGCTGGTTCAACTCCAGGGTCTGTTGTGGCTTGGGCTCTCTCTTTTCCCTTAGCCCTTTTTTTCCCGGCCTCCAGGCTGTCCCTCCTCTTATTTTTGCAGGGCATGCTGGGGCTGTAGTTTTCCTTTAATTAGTTAAAATTGAGCCATAGTCTTCTGGGGCTACATGTCCCATGGTGCACTTGTCCTGGGTCCTCATTGGTCCCTGGCTGCAGCCAACCAGGAGTCCTCTTGTCAGCTCCTTCCTCTACTGCGGTACAGAGGCTTGTATTAAGTTTCTAAGGGCAACCAGACAGCTCTTTCCCCCACATTCCAAGCAGCCTTACTGGGCTCCGGGAAACTTCTGCTTTGGCCTGACAGTGAACACCTGAGACACTCTCTCCGCCTCCCAATTGGCTGGCCGGCTTTGTTAATTTTTCACTGCCCAGCCCACTCACCAAGCCAGCGCAGAGCTGCGGATTGGCACCTGACACCTGACACCTGCGCTGGCCATTTGCCTCCTTGCACGGGACGTCTCTGGGAAGCCGATAGGCGAGATGCATAGAGGGTGGGAGGGGGGTGCAGGACTGCAAGAGGCCGTTTGTGTGCTGCTGGTAAAGCCTGTGCTGAGTCAATAGACAGAGCACCAGCATATTTTTAACGGGCACTCGGGCACTTCTGTTACCGACAAGAGAAAAGACGGCAGCCCTGCTCGTGTGCCCACAGAGAGGTCTCTGCGTGCCAGCTGTGGAACGCGTGCCATAGGTTCGCCATCACTGGCCTAGGCACACTCGCATACCAGAAACTGCGCTACTATTTTGATAGATTTTTCAGGGTGCTGTCCAGGCACAATTAATTTTTAGATGATTCCCATTATTTTTCAAACCTTGTCTATTTTTTTTTTTTTGGACGAATTTATCTCCAAATAAACACACTCAGTAGAAATATAAAAACTGCTCTACTCCTATAATATACAAGTATGGGAGGTATACGGGTATGGGAGCTGAAATGGTTAATATATACAATGACGGGTGAGTTCACATATTACAATCTAAGTTTAACAAGTCTTCAGTTCTTAAATAGGTTTCTATATACGAGAGAGAATTTTTCTTTCCACATTCGCCTGGAGTAGTTCGTCAGTCTTTTGCACGCTGCATTTAACAGATTACACAGCTGAGGCTGGATAGGAAAATAGAGAATTCGTGTCCCTTATAAAATTAGATTTCCTTTTGCTCTGAGAGCCTATTAAAGCTGGCAAGTCCCCTAATGTATAGCTGGTTTAATCAATGTCCTAAGTGGCTTCTCTGCATCATGCACCGTTCTTTAATCCTCTCTTTAATAACTGACTGTGTCTGGGTTTTTCCAGCCTCAGAGGATCTTCAGACTTCGTTTCTCTTACTTTTTTTTTTTTTTTTTTTGCGCAAAATACAGCTTCTTTCTTCTACACAACTCCTGTACACTTCCTTTAATTTATGTCCTGTGTTTTTATAGAACAGGTTTATTATGGTGCACTTCATAGAGTACATGAAGTCCATACAGAACAGTCCCGCCCCTGAGGAACTTACAGGCTAAAGTCACCGCCACACCCTTTCAAAATTGAGCAAAAATATGCTGGCCCTACACAGTCATATTTTGTTTTGTGTGATTCGTTCGATCAACTAAATCAAATAGCTGTGTAGTGGAAGGGTCTATCTAAACAATAGGTTTTAGTTTTACTACATCAGGTAGACCCTCACACGAACAGCGGTTGTTTTGTGGATCCGATAAATCGTTGAATGTTTTCGATGGAGCAGGTAGGAGTCAGAACCTCTGTTAGGCTTATGCCCCGTACACATAGTCGGATATTCCAATGGAAAAAGTCCGATCCGATTATGTCGTCGGAAAATCCAATTTTCCAACAACAAAATCCGATCAGACTTTTTCCGATCGTGTGTAGAGGATTCCGACACACAAAGTGCCATGCATGCTCAGAAGTAATTTGGAGACGAAAGCTATTGGCTACTGCCCTGTACGTAGTCCCGTCCTACGTTTTGTACATCACCTCGTTCAGAATGATCGGATTTTCCGACAACTTTGTCCGACCGTGTGTGTGCAACACAAGTTTCGGACAAAATCCGTCTGAAAAAATCCGCCGGATTTTGTGGTCGGAATGTCTGACCGTGTGTACGGGGCATTATTGTACACGGGATGTTTTTACAAACTCTCCTGAACGATTTAACTTGACGGATAGTAACCCACGCTCAAAACGTCTGTTTTGCCTCGTTTACATGCTGCGTTTTGCTGCGTTTTGCTGCGTTTAGAAGCGTTTGAAAGAAAAATATATACATTTTTTTTCAAAATAGCCAAAAATTAAAACCGCCTGTAAACAAAGCACGGCTAAACGCGAGTTACCACGTTTAGCCGCGTTTGGCGCTTGAAATGCCTCTGAACTCAGCGTCTGAACTCATTTTTTTTGCAAAAGAGGCCTCTCAACTGCCTATAAACGACATTAAACGAACCTGTGTACATGTACACATAAGGGCTCTTTCACACGGACGGTCCGTATGTCCGTTTTTCATCCATCCGTTTTCGGATGAAAAACGGACATACATGTATCCCTATGGAATAGCGGGTGTCAGCGGATGAGCATCCGCTGACACCCGAACTCGTCCGTGCCCGCTATTCTCCGTTTCTGCAGACGGAGGAAAACCCTATTTTTCCATCCGTCTGCAGAGCGGATCGGATGGCGACGGACTCTATGGTCCGTCGTCATTCGATCCCCCATAGGGGAGAGTGGCGCTGTGACAGGTCCGTCCCTGCACGGAGTGCAGAGACGGACCTGTCATCTTCCTGCTCAGCGGAGATCGCTCCGGCGATCCCCGCTGAGCAAGCGGCTATCCACGGGGCGGATCTGCACTGATCCGCCCCGTGTGAAAGAGCCCTAAGATAACATTGGATGAGTTCAGGGGCAGCTGAAAAAAGCATTCAACTGCCTCTGAATGTCCGTTTACCAGCAGTCCGTGTACATGAAGCCTTAAGTTTTTGTTTTTCATGAGGAGGAGACTGGACTCAGATCTTTACTTTTTTAAAAGAAGTAATTGGTCGGGCCTAAAAAAAAAAAAAAACTTGAATACAGCTGCTGTTCACAAAAGAGCCCACCCCCAAAAAAGACACAATTGAGAAATCCACATGTAAGTAGGCACCAACTGATCATCTCAAGAATATTACTATAACAAGTTGCAACAGGAACATAAAAGGCAACCAACACATTTTGGGCGCCCAAACCCTCTTCATCAAGGCATGGACAATGTAGCAAAAGGTATCTGTTGGATTCAAAGTATAAAAAAACTCAGACTTTAGGAATGCAACTCAATCTGATGGTTCTGCCTGGTTGATATGATTGTTGTTATCTGTGCCCTTATTAGGTAGATTTTTTTCCCCTGTCTGTCCCAGATAAAGGAGGACAAGAAATTAGCAGGTTCTGGTGTCCCTAAGACAGGACGACACCTAGATTACTAAAAATGTATTAAAACAATGATAAATATTAACAGATTTTCTAATCCCTCCTAACTCCTCTTGTGGAGATCTCTGTCTTGTTCAGAGAGATATTCTATCACTTTTGATGGTGAATCTCCCCACCGGGGACACAGACAGCATTGAAGACCCAGTAGAGGTTTCAAGCCAATGTTTAGACTGGAGTTGGGCTTTAACAGTTCAGATATTACTATGTGAGGTTGACAGTTGTCAAGGGACAATATTATTGGACAGAGATTAACCTTTCTGGAGCGTTTGACAATGTTTAAAGTGGATGTAAATTATTATTATTATTTGATGTCATAATGTAGAGAATAAGATTTCCTTTCATTTGAGCCCAGTCTTGCCACACAGATTTACTCCAGCCCTGAGAAATCTTTTTTTATTGTTCAGTTAGAAAAATCTTGACAAAGTGCTGTAAACTTTGTCAAAAACGCCCCCTTGCTGTGATTGACAGGCGATTTACATATCTCATGCACTAGCCTGAGACAGGCACAGACCACTGATCCACAGACCAGAGTGAAAGAAAATGTATTCTCGAGTGAACAGCAAGAAGAATATAGGGGAGATGTATGTAGTCAGAGTTGGGCAGAGTAGAACATCCAGTGATCTGATTGTTATAGTGCAGTGTGTGTGTCTGAGGTCACCTGTCCTAAGATAACATTCCTTTCCATTGCCAGGATTTGTTATGTGGGGGAGGGGTGGATTTCTCACTTTTTATAATTACACAGGATGTGCCTGTCTCAGGCTAGTGCATGAGATATGTAAATCACCTGTCATTCACAGCAAGGGGGTGTTTTTGACAAAGTTTTCAGCACTTTGTCAAGATTTTTCTAACTGAACAATAAAAGAGGATTTCTCAGGGCTGGAGTAAATCTGTGTGGCAAGACTGGGCTCAAATGAAAGGAAATCTTATTCTCTACATCAGGGGTAGGCAACCTCGGCCCTCCAGCTGTGGTGAAACTACCAATCCCATCATGCCTCTGCCTCTAGGAGTCATGCCTGTGATTGTCGGGGTCTTGCAATGTCTCATGGGACTTGTAGTTTCAAAACAGCTGGAGGGCCGAGGTTGCCCACCCCTGCTCTACATTATGACATCCACTTTAAGGAAACTAGCGTAGCTGGAGGAATACTGCTCCAGAACAGGCAAGCCCATTCAAACAACAGATGGTCTGGTGGGAATCAAACTTGAGACTTAAGCTTGGCAAGTCGGCATTCTACCTGTTTCTTTGGTATTTGGCTCTTTATGTTGTTGCGTTTCTAAAGCCTAGCTTGCCAGGAAAGTCCTTCTCTCTGATCCAAATGCCAGTTGCTGAGATATCATATTCATGTCTTGGAATTAGTATCTGGTTTTTGATTTGGAGTCTTTTTATTTATTTTTTATATATTTATTTTTTTCAAAGACTGCAGATGGTATTGTTCTGCTTTCCATCCCCTCTGCCAAGTTCTTATGGCTCAGATTCCCTCTTTATACTGTATGTTCCAATTTTTGGTCAGGTGCCTAAACCTTCAATACTTATGTTCCTTAGCCTGGTCTTCACATCTTGAGTTCTGTTCCTTTTTTATGACGGATATCAATCTGAGTTAAAGTCATTTCGCACAGATCCCTACTCCGTTTCCCCTTCTGTTTGTGTTCTTACATTCTGTCCTCCTGTGTTTTGCTTTAGGTTTGGGTGTATCTTGTTCTGTTTTTTATTGCATTGCTGAGGTCTTCAATCCTCATTCTAAATTCCAAAATTCTTTTTCGAGGGACTGGATTGGAGTTCTTTGGGTTGGGTTAAAGTTAGGGCTGTTACTGATTAAAATTTTCGTGTTTGATTAATCGATTTTTTTTATTTTTTATCGATTAATCGACTAATTTTCATTAATTATAACGCACATACAGATGCAACTACTTTTAGCTGATCTCCTTGCATTGTAACTCTGCATTAGTCAGTGGTAAATGTGGTATACACTATATACAATCACCCGATACTAGTTAGTTTCCACAATCCATGACTTAACTTCACAGTTCACACAAATACATTTTAAATTCAAACTGTAGCACTGACGTAAGTCATTTTTTTCCCCACAGTAGAGTGACAATCCCTCCACCTCCGGTCTAACTAATCACTCTCACCTTATGGCATGGACCCCTGTGCAAACAGGTGGTCATTTAAGCGGGTATCAAAAGGGTTAACAGGGACCATAAACTTCTCTCACGTCTCCTTAGATCTCAGCAAGGACGCAGGTCATGGGTAGAAAGAAAAGATCTAAGTGCTCACCGCTTAAGTGTAAGATTTCATTTTTGTGTTCAAGCACAAACTACTCACATAAAGATGATAAAAACACAACATGTAAAGCCGGCAATCGTGTTAGTTCCGTAGGACAGCAACGGGTGACGTCATGGCTAGCTCCTCCCCCGTGCACGTTACGTTCAATCAGAACTTCGACGTCACTGAACTCCTCCCCCCTTCCCTTCCTTAGCAGATGGAGGCACTTGGGGAAGGGGGGAGGAGTCCAGTGACGTTGATGTCCGTGACGTCACCGGATCTCCGACCTAACTCCCTGAAGACCTCATCCATGTCTTTATGGACCTTGCTTTGTGGGGGGGGGGGGGATGTGCTGTCGGCAAGTGTCCAAACTTGATCTGGCCCCTAGGGACACTCGGGCCCCTTACATGTGTAATGCCTGTACCCCCCTGATGGCGGCCCTGCACATATTCCAGATGTGGCTCCGGTGCGAATTTGCACAGCAGCCCTTGGTCCATTTCACGTCCGAATTCAGCACAAAATTTGGAAATTGGACCTGAAACGGTGAGCCAGGACGCTTAGGACCCCTGCTGTGAGCCACATTGGCATGCAGTGAGAACCCAGCCTCATTCTCAGGACTGGATGAACAGAAATACAAATCCTTTGGCAGAATAACATATATATGTATTTCTTATTTTTCCTATAAGTTCATCTGTTAATTAGATAGGATGCTTTTCTTGAATAAATAATATAGAGCTTGAAACCATTTTTAACTCTATATACATGAATGACTGTAATTGTAAAAGATAATTCTTCAGTTTCAGTTGTTCTGCGTCGAGTACCTTGTAGAACGCGCTCCGAGTGTCTCCTAAGCCTTTGCTGGAGCTTTCTAAAGGAAATGTAATCTTTTGGTGAGATGGAAAGCAGAGACAAAGCATTTTATCTGGCATTATAAAAGGCCGCCGTTATTGATACAAGTCCTATTGCGATCGACAAGAAGCAGCGCGATGAAGAGCGAGGTGCCAGCCAGCATATCTCTAATACAAAACAGTTGTGAACGACGGGGTGGCCGGCTGCTCCCAGACATGAAATGGAACTTTGGATGGTGGTAAATGCAGATGGTAATTGAGTTTGAAGTGCATGAGAGGAGAGGCAAATCTCATCCTAGCACGGTCTTCAAGAGGCGAGGAACAAGTGGATTGTTTTGAGGGGAGGAAGAGATCAGACTATGGCGGAGGGGGCTGTTGGGAAAGGAGGTTGGTTAACAGACCTCTTCTAGACCAAGGGATTAGAGTACAAACGTCACCGTGGTTTAGGGTTCACAGAATCATGTGGGCACTCTTTTCTCTTCACCTGCTGCTTGGGTTATTTGCTTAGAGGTGGGAAATCGGAGTCGAGATAAGGAAAGATTACTTAAAAAATAACACTGCGGATATAGGTTATAAAATTACTGTATATACTCCAGTATAAGCCGACCCGAATATAAGCCGAGGCACCTAATTTTACCACAAACAACTGGAAAAACTTATTGACTCGTATAAGCCTAGGGTGAGAAATGCGCAGCTACTGTAAGTTGAAAAGCGGGTCAACAATGCCCATTTGCAGCCTCACTGTGCCCATTTGCAGCCTCACTGTGCCCATTTGCAGCCATAGGTCCCCCAAACGTCAAACTTGGTAGTTAAGGGTTCCTAAATGCCCCCTAGCTGCAGCCAAAATTGCTGCAGATGGACACAGTTGACCGACTTTGGGGCCCCGTATCTCGGGGTCACTTAGTGCTAGGAAACCCATCTTGGATATGTTGTAGTGCTGGGTGGGGCCTCACAGTCGGGTCAGAAAATATCTCTGAAGCAGAGAATGTAATTTTCCGAACAGACTTTGGGGGCCCCGTATCTCGGGGCCACTTAGTGCTAGGAACCCCATCCGATATGTTGTAGTGCTAGGTCCACTGGGTTGGCACACCAAATTTGGGGTTCCTAGCACCAAGTGGCCCCGAGATACGGGGCCCCAAAGTCGGGTCGGAAATTTTTTTTTTTTGCTGCGGAAAAGTGCTTGACTCCAGTATAAGCACAAAAAAATGGGCTGAAAAACTCGGCTTATACTCGAGTATATACGGTAGGTTTCAGCAGCTGGTTGTTGGAACCCTTAACCAGTTTGCAACCATTAAAATCTTGATGAATTAGGCAATAAAAAGTGTAAATATGTTGGCTTATATCATGTAAGTAAATATGTCTTGGACTCTTAAATGGTGTGGTGCTTTTGTTTTCTTCAGTATTCATTGGATTCCACAAATTCATCAGCCACTTTATATCAAATTGTGGAGCAAGTGGATTGTTGGAGGAGAGAAATAGATCAGAACGCTGTAAAGGGGGCTTTTGGGGATGAGAGGTTGGTTAAGAGACCATTTCTAGACCGGGGTGATGATGCCGCGTACACACGAGCGGACTTTTTGACGGACTAGGTCCGACGGTCTTTCCGACTGACTTTTGGCGGAGTTCCGACGGACTTTTCGAATGAACGGACTTGGCCACACACAATCACACTAAATTCTGACGGATTTGAACGTGATGACGTACGACCGGACTAGAATAAGGAAGTTCGTAGCCAGTAGCCAATAGCTGCCCTAGTGTCGTTGTTTGTCCGTCGGACTAGCATACAGACGAGCAGATTTTTCGATAGGAACTGGGTCCGGCAGAGTTCCGGCGGGAAAATTTAAAACATTTCTAAAGTCCGTCAGAATTTTCGACAATAAAAATCCGATGGAGCCCACACACGATTGAATTGTCCGACGGATTCGTTCCGTCGCACCTTTGCTGTCAAAGTCCGCTCGTGTGTACGCGGCATTAGAGTACAAATGTCACCATGGTTTAGGGTTTATAGAATCGGACACCCTTTTTTACATAGTTACATAGTAGGTGAGGTTGAAAAAAGACACAAGTCCATCAAGTCCAACCTATGTGTGTGATTATATATCAGCATTACATTGTATATCCCTGTATGTTGCGGTCCTTTAGGTGCTTATCTAATAGTTTAAAAAAAAAAACTATCGATGCCCCCCCCCCCCTGCTGAAACCACCACCTGTGGAAGGGAATTCCACATCCTTGCCGCTTTTACAGTAAAGAACCCTCTACGCAGTTTAGGTTAAACCTCTTTTCTTATTTTAATGAATGGCCATGTGTCTTATTAAACTCCTTTCCGCGCAAAAGTTTTATCCCTATTGTGGGGTCACCAGTACACGGTATTTGTATATAGAAATCCTATCCCCTCTCAAGCGTCTCTTCTCCAGAGAGAATAAGTTCAGTGCTCGCAACCTTTCCTCATAACTAATATCCTTCAGTCCCTTTTAGGGCTGTGGAAATTTAAAGATTAATTCCTCGATTAATCTTACATTTTTTTGATTGATCAAAATTCTTTTGTTTGGTACTCGCCTCTCCACCGGCTTCCGGGCCTTCAGGGAGTTTAGTCGGAGATCCGGTGATGTCACGGACATCAACGTCACCGGACTCCTCCCCCCTTTCCCAAGTGCCTCCGTCTGCTAATGAAGGGAAGGGGGAGGAGTCCGGTGACGTTGAAGTTCTGATTGAACATAACGCGTACGGGGGAGGAGCTACGCATGACGTCACCCGCTGCTGCCCTACGGAACTAACACGATGTGCCAACGGCTGCGCTGCTTTCAATCCATCCACCAATCAACGGTCAAGGTGAGCGGCGAAGAGGACGTCAGGGGTGAGCACGGGACTTTCGAGGGGTCAGGTAAGTAAAACGGGGGGTCTGGGGGGGCCGGCATTGTCAGATGTTTTTTCACCTTAATGCATAGAATGCATTAAGGTGAAAAAACTTTTACCTTTACAACCCTTTTAAGTGGTTAAATACCACCAAAAGAGAAATATTTTTTTCTGTCTAAAAAAAAAATGATAAACATTTTGTTTGGGTACAGGGTTGCATGACTGGGTAACTGTCATTCAAAGTGTGACAGCGCTGAAAGCTGAAAATTGGGGTAAAATCTCATTAAAAAATAAATGTATATTCTCATGCATCTCTTTTAAAAGGATGAAACATGGGTGAATGTATATGCTTTGCAGAGATGTATGAATGTGATTTTTATTTTTCCATTATTTGGTATACACTTTAATAATAGTCACTTTCAGCAATTTGTCATTTTTTTATTTCCCCTTTTTTTTTTTTTTTATCTGCAGCCGTGTTTTCAAGACGGACATGGAGCTGGAGGTTCTGCGCTACACCAACAGAATTTCCAGTGAGGCCCATAAGGAGGTAACACCTCTCTGCATTCTTTTGCCGTTTGTTGAAGTGAACAATGGTTTGTGTCTCCGTACGTCCTCCTGTTTTCTTCTGTCACATCACAGATAATTGTATTGACTGCAGGGAAATGTGACTATCGATTGTTTCATTCCTTTGCTTCTTGTCTTCTATGTGTAGTAATAGAAATGTCCCCGGTATTACACAATTCTATGAATAGCAACTGTTGAGGTCATTCATTACATTAACTCCTTGCTATTTGTTGAATATATAGAGTGAGTTTCTGTGTAATGCTAAAGAGGACCTGTCATTGTGCCATTGTTTTAGTAGCAATTCTGCAAAGCAGTATTTGTTAAAGCGGAGTTCCGCCAAAAAAAAAAAAAAAATAAGTCAGCAGCTACAAATACTGCAGCTGCTGACTTTTAATATTAGGACTCTTACCTGTCCAGGGCACCCGCGATGTCCTCGCACGAAGCCGACCCATTCCCTCGGCTCCCGGGTGGAGTCGCCGGCATCTTCGGTAAGGGAACCAGGAAGTGAAGCCTTGCGGCTTCACAGCCTGGTTCCCTACTGCACATGCACGAGTCACGCTGCGCAATCTGACTGGTCCCTGCTGTCTTCTGGGACCTGTCTGTCTCCCAGAAGACAGCGGGGGGGGGGAAGGAGGAGGGGCCATACGTGGTGTAGATCGCCGGAAGTGGGAGCAAATACCTGTATTATACAGGTATCTGCTCCCCCCCTACCCCCTGAAAGGTGCCAAATGTGACAGCGCCCCTCTACCACTTGCTCTTGGACTAGTGCACATTATGCAGGTATGCACTATTGTCACCAACAGGAAACCCACATTGGGAAATACCACATGGCCATCGCTAGTTTACAGGACAGGAAATAAAATGTTTTTTCCCCAATGGGACACAGATGGGGAAAAACCTAAGGGGTTCAAACCATTCCCTTGGTTTTAGACATACTTTAACTTGATTGCTATCACAAGGGGTTAATAAACCTCTATGTGATCGTATTAGGCAGGTGTCAGGTACTCTTTATGGAGACATTAGGGGTCTAATAGACCCCAATGTTTCACCTGCCCTTTACACCATCTAACCAAGCAAAGATCGGCTTGGTTAGACATGTCCCCTGGCTGTGCTGGCCAGGAAAGGGTGCATCTGAAATGGGAAGTGACATCACGTTCGCTTTCACTGTTTACAAGTGAGATTGAGGCTTGGATGTGCCTCGGTCTCAATTTAATCTCCCTCCCCCAGTCGGCGGATGTGTTCCCGGGCTCCAGTGAGTGCAGGACAGTCAGGGAACCACGGGAGGCACCGCGTGGTCGGCTCTGTGAAAGTAGAGCTATGGAGCTGCCGCATCACTTTCACTTTGAAGCCGGTCGCCGGCTCTACAAAGCCCGCTACTGCAGCCATCAGCTTGTGATTAAGCGTTCACTCTATGGCCATACATAGTACAGCCAAAGAGCTCAATTGGTTAACTTGCTCATTCTTTGTATTTACCTTGAAAGTATTTAGCAATATTTATATATTTTTTATTTTTTATTTACTGTGAACATGTTTATCATGTGCCCGCAGGTTATGAAGACAGCCAAAGTGGGAATGACGGAGTACGAACTGGAGAGGTAAGTCATTTGCAAACGAATTCTCCTACAAATTAGAAAGTATTCCCATTAGCCAGTGAGCCAGCTAGTGCCAGGACAGAGGAACGTAGCCTGTTAACTCGTGGCAGCATATCTGGGCAAAGTCTAGTGGCAGTGATGCAAACCTTGGCCCTCAGGATGTTTTGGAACTACCTTACCCATGATGCTCAACTACACTGCAGAGTGCATTAGCATCATGGGAAATGTAGTGCCAAAACATCTGGGGTGCCAAGGTTTGCCATCACTGGTCAAGGATGATAGGACACGTGTTTGTATCTAGGCTTTTAATGACAACACGTTTCTCTGGGGCCTGTCTCCTGTAGAACTGATGTCGGGTATCAGCAGCAGGAATGGTCAGATCTGCGTGGTTACACCCAGGAAACTGAGACAGGCTATATATGCTTCAACAAGTTTGACAGTGAAACAAGACATCCAAACACCAGCAACCAAAATAGATAGCAAACGTGAAAAAATAAGTGAACCATAAGTCCATGTTTCTCAACTCCAGTCTTCAAGTACCCCCAACAGGTCATGTTTTCAGGCTTTCCATTATTTTGCACAGGGGATTTGATCAGTTTCACTGCCTTAGCAATTACCACAGCCGTTCATCTGAGGGAAATCCTGAAAACCTGATCTGTTGGGGGTACTTGAGGACTGGAGCTGAGAAACCATAAGTGACAAAATACCTAAACACCTAACCGCAATACAGTATATACAAAATTAGGAAAACCGGGTCACCGGGTAAAACTTGAGATGCAAGGAAGGGGGGACCAGGACTGGAATCAGCAACAAGGGGAGCAGGTATAGGATGGCAAAGCAGAGGATAAAGGTACAAGGCAGGATGAAGACTCAGGATAATCAGCAAGCAAGTCCCTGGCTGGCAGGCAAAACACTGAAGGAAGAGGCACTAATAGGGGAGGACCCAAATACTTTACCAGCAGCCAGCATCAGGTAGAAACTGATTACTAGGATCTGCTGGCTGCTAGGAAACGCCCACTGGTGGACTCTGGAATTACAGCCCCCCCCCCCCCCCCCCCCCCCCCCCCAAGGAACCACGTTGCCACCAGCAGGTGATCTATGTCCTGACAACTGGTGTCCTTTCTCACTCATTGATGGTTCTTAGGATTAACTGCAAAAACCAAAATAGTCACTTGAGGTATCAAATGTCCAACTGCTTGGTTTGTTATGAGTGGAGACATCGATATCACATACTGGAAAGGGCCATCTCAATTTTATTACATTATACACCTGTGCACCATAGAAGAAAAAGGGAGGAAGAAAGTGGACTTTACTGGCATTGAAGGTAAGCACACAGTTTATGTAAAATTGTGTGTTCCGCTTCAATGCCAGTAAAGTCCACTTTCCTCCTCCCTTTTTTTTTTTTTCTATGGCGTACGGTTGAGCATGGATGTGGCAAATAAGCAGTACCTCATTTTTATTATACACCTGTGGTAGGCCCATTGCATTAGGGCATTGTGCTACGTTGTCTCTACGTTGTCTCATGTAATTGTACAGTCCCAACTACACCAGACTCCTGGTATATCACCAGTGCATTGCGTTATGCTAAAAGAGGCATTTTATTATTATTTTTTTTTAACTATACACTTTTTATTTTGAAAAATACAACAGAATACAAGAAAAAGGTTTAGTAGTCATATTAGCAGATATGTAAACTATTGTATTTATTGAGTTAGCTGTACGAGGTGGAGGGGTCATCGTGGGACAAGTCGTATAAATGTGAAAAGGGGCCTTTACCAGGTTTGTCCGAGTGTGTTCTTGGAGTCGAGGCTCAGAACAGAGAACCCAAATTGCCATGCGTCTCCTTGGGGGGTAGTGCTACAATTTCAATGGCTCTGCCCAGTACCCTAAAATGAAGACTTATTTTTGAAGTTTCGCTATACTGCTTCATGTAGTTTGCATAAGGTTGGACATTGACAAGTCGCCATCTCTTTAGAGGGACCGGTTAGCTGTGACTTCCAGCTCCAGAGTTCTCCTCAAAGTAAACTAAATTAAGAAACAATATAAATCCCTCATGGGTAATCATGCAGAGTTATCAAAATTTAGATTACAATATTGTTAGATTCGTTTTTAATATGTAACTTCTTGCATAAGCACAGTTGTGATTGGTTCACTTTAAGAATTTGCTCGATCTTCCAAAAAAAAACAAAAAAACTGGGTGTATAATTTCAGCACTACTGCTAATAAAAGTTATTTTAGCTTTTTTACCATTGAGTGATCACCTTGAACAATCTTTTTTTCTCAATTTCATTTTGATAGCCACTTCCACCGTGCAGCTGGTTAACTAGGAGGCAGATAGGCGAGCCAATTATCTGGAAAAAGCCATCTAAAACGTGCTCAATTGGCCATAGCGGCATCACTCTGCCTCGCGGTTTTTGCATGAGCTTTCCGCGGCAGCTCGTTTCACAAGGGTTCTCTGAGCGATCCTCTAATTAACATGGTTGCTTGTGATGCAATTGAAGCGCAGTTCGCACGCTGGATGGCATTTTTACTGCACGGTAAAGTGTTGACAGAGAACATTAGTACGGTTGAAAGAGTTTATACACACGCCGGATTTGCTGATCGGCGCAGGTGAAAATCACGACGGCTGCAACGTAAGGCTCTTAAATTTCGCTTAACCACTTAAGGACCGGAAGGATTTATCCCCTTAATGACCAGGCCATTTTTTTGCAAGACGGCACTGCGCCACTTTAACTGACAATTGCGCGGTCATGCGACTGTGTACACAAAATTTATGTATTTTTTTTTCCCCACAAATAGAGCTTTCTTTTGCCAGCATTTGATCACCTCTGTGGTTTATATTTTTTGCGCTATAAACAAAAAAAGAGCAACAATTTTGAAAAAAGAAAAACAATATTTTTTACTTTTGCTATAATAAATACCCCCCCCCCCCCCCCCCCCCCCCAGAAAAAGTCTATCAGTTTAGGCTAATATGTAATCAAAATATTCTCGGTAAAATAAAATCTCAATAAGCGTATATTGATTGGTTTGTGTAAAAGTTAAAGCGTCTACAAAATAGGGGATATATTTATGGCATTTTTATTATTATTATTATTATTTTTTACTAGTAATGGCGGCGGTCTGCATTTTTTAGCAGGACTGAGACATTGCGGCGTACAGATCGGACACTTTTGACACTTTTTTGGCACCCTTGACATTTATACAGTGATCAGAGCTAAAAATAGCCACTGATTACTGTATAAATGACACTGGCAGGGAAGGGGTTAACATTAGGGGGCGATCAAGGGGTTTAGTGTTCCCTGGGGAGGTGCTTTCGAACTGTGGGGGGATGGGACTGACAGGGAGTATTGAGAGAGAGATCGCTGTTGCTGATCACTAGGAACAGGAGATCTCTGTACTTCCCTGACAGAACGGGGATCTGTCTGTTTACATTGACTTATCCCCGTTCTGGCTCTCTGAGGATCGATCGCGGGCCGCCGACGGACATCGTGGCCGCCGGCCAAGGGCATCGGCTCCGGCGTGGCGCCTCCCTGGAGCTCTTAAAGAGGCCAACGTACACCTACGGCGTTTCGTGCAGCCGTGCCAACCTGCCGCAGTATAATGATAGTGGCTGGTCGGCAAGCGGTTAAAGTGGATCTAAAGGCAGAAGGTGGGTCGGGAGAGCCCGAGCGAGCCGCAGAAGGCGGCGGGAGGGGGGCGGTTTACGTCCCCTCCCACTGCTTGTAATAACAACCGAGCAGCTAGTTAGCCACTCCGGTTGTTATTACGAGAGAGCTGACCCGACGGCTCTAAAGAAACGGCACCGGGGTGACACCCCGGTACAACAATTTTGAAGTCAAATAACGTACCATGTATGTGATTTGGCGGCAAGTGGTGAAAAGAAAAGGGGGGGGGGGGGCATTTACAACCAAGTTAAAGCGGTGTTCCACCCAAAAAACAAAAATTAAAAGCCAGCAGCTACATACTATATACTGCAGCTGCAAGGCTTTTAACAATAGGACACTTACCTGTCCTGGAGTCCAGCGATGTCGGCACCGCAGCTGTTTCCATGGGCTCTCGGCTGTTTCCATGGGCTCTCGGGTGCTGCCGCTGCCATTGCGGGTAAGGGTACCCGGCAGTGTAGCCTTGCGGCTTCACACCTGGGAACCCTACTGCGCATGCACAAGGCCCTGCTCCTCTCTCATACTGGCCCGGCAACAGGGAGAGGAGGGAGCCCCGCGGTGATGTCATGGGCCGCGGCGCGGACTCCCGCAAGTGGGAACAGGATACCAGTCAAAGACAGGTATCCTGTCCCCCCTCCCCCTTGAAAGGTGCCAAATGTGGCACCAGAGGGGGAGAGGATAGGTCCATTTTTGGGTTTGAACGCCGCTTTAACACTGGATTACTGCAGAGATCTGGAAGAAATACACAAAGAACAATTCAAAAAGAATACACATGATGAATGGACAATATTTACATATCCTGGAGTTCAGATTTAACCTACTGAACCGCGGCCCGTGGCATCAAGGAAAGCGAAGCGCCTAAACCCACCGAAAAAATCACCATGTTGACATGTCTGCCCTACAGCAAGCCTTATCTGTACTGCATGTTCCTCACTTTTCCTGCATGTATCTGTTCAATTATTCCAATTTTCCGGTACTTTGCAAACCAGGACAGACCGGTTTGCCATAAACTGAGCAACACGCAAAGGGAAGACTTTCATCCCCGACCCCTCATCTGCTTTTTTCCCCTTTTTAAGTAAAACATTCGGTGAGATGGGATAACATTTTCCTTCAAGGCACATGCTGTGTTTTCAATTGCTTAATATTTAAGATCGGAAATAGAGGGGGAAAAAAAAAAAAAAAACATTTAAATCCTGTAAAATAAAAAATAAAAAAATACTTTGGCCAAAAACCATTGTTGAATAATAAAAGGTCCCCTCAGGACAAGGCAACATCTGTTGAATAATCGCCAATGCGAAAGAGAATAGGCACAGCGAGGTCCTGCAGCGACAGGAAGCGGCGGACGTGTCTGCGTTCGGAGGGGAAGCCGATTCCGCTCCTTGCAATATTCAGTTGCAAATACAAGCAACCTGCGATCGTTCCCTGTGGGAGCAATTATTTTGCTTGGTGTGCCCCCCCCCCCCCCCCCTTACTATACTGAATACTACGAACTGTCAAAGGAAGATTTAACCCCTGTTAGTCTTAAATCACTCTTATCTGGAAGGGTTGCGGGCATTGGGAGCCTTCAGGGACTGTAATGAGGATGGTAGGAAGATGCGATCTAATTCACAGTGTGGTGATGGGGCGGAGAGAGGATCTGAAGGCGATGAGGCAGAAGAGTAAACTGCAGAGCATTTATCTAGATTTTTTTTCCCATAGAGACACTTTAAGACACTAACGAGATGGGGTGACGCTTGGGAACGTTTATACTTCCAGTCTTATGCCCTGTACACACGATCGGACTTTCCGACAACAAAACCGTGGATTTTTGTTCGAAGGATGTTGGCTCCAACTTGTCTTGCATACACACGGTCACACAAATGTTGGCCAACAATTGCGAATGTGGGAACGCGGTGACGTACAAGACGTACGACGAGCCGAGAAAAAAAGGAAGTTCAATAGCCAGTGCGGCTCCTTCTGCTTGCTTCCGAGCATGCGTGAACTTTTGTGCGATGGACGGAAATTTGCGACAACAAGGTTTTGTTGGCGGAAAATTTGAGAACCTCCTATCAAACATTTGTTGGCGGAAAGTCCGACGGCAAATGTTCGATGGAGCGTACACACGGTCGGACTTTCCGACAACAAGCTCACATCCAACGCTTCCTGTTGGAAAATCTGACCTCGTGTATGCAGCATAAGAGTTCGATTTAAAAGGAAAAAAAAAAAAATTATTAAAATAAAAACATATAATTACCTGCTCTGTGTAATTGTTTTGCACAGAGCAGCATTGATCCTCCTCTTCTTGGGTTCCCCGCCGGCACTCCTGGCTCCTCCTCTTTCTATGAGGACACTAGAAAAGAAAAAATCTTCCCTATGTGGTAGACTTTTAAGGTGCACCGTTTTTTTTCCCAAAAGAGAAATTTTAATAGAGTATTGATATAAATATGAAAAGATTTACCGTATTTATCGGCGTATAACACGCACTTTTCCCCCCTTAAAATCGTGGGAAAATCGTGGGTGCGTGTTATACGGCGATACCCCCCAAAAAAAGTGACAAAAATGGCAAGCGCCGCCGAAAAAAATAGCGAGCGCTGCCGAAAAAGACCGAATCGCGGCCGAAATCGCGCTCCGGAAACAGTAGGGAGGCGGGACCGCGAGCGGAGCCGAACAGTCGGCTCGGTCTTTTCTGGGGTCGCTTTGGTCTTTTTCGGCGACGCACGCGACAGAGCGTCTCGGCGGCGGGAAATTTAAACCCGGACAAGACTGCAAATGACGCTGGCAAGCTACAATGACACTGGGCAAGGCTGCAAATGACACTGGGCAAGGCTGTAATGACGCTGGGAAAGCTACAATGACACTGGGCAAGGCTGCAATGACGCTGGGCAAGCTACAATGACACTGGGCAAGCTGCAATGACACTGGGCAAGGCTGCAAATGACGCTGGGCAAGCTGCAAATGACGCTTAAATGTACGTTTTTTTTTTTTTTTTTCCCTAAACTTCCCTCCTAAAACTTTTTTTCCTTAAAATGCCCTCCTAAACTTGGGGTGCGTGTTATACGCTGATAAATACGGTATTAAGAAAAACTCTATTGAAATGAATGCATTAAAAGTAAAGCATCTTAACACCGTACATATTTAACAAAATATATAATACATCAACATCATAAATGATTGATCAGACTGAACGCGTTTCGGAGATATATAGGGGTTCCTCCTTCTTCAGGGGTCACAATACAGGGGAAAAAACAGACCCTGTTATAAGTGCAAAAATGAGGACCCTTGTGCATGCTCACTACCGAGCCGCCCTGTCTGCATCTATAGACACATACAGAGCGGCTCAGCCCCGCCCCCCTTGTCACAGAATCTGATTGACAGCATTGGGAGCCTATCAATCTGCCCAGTGAGAAGGGAGGGAGCCTCACCCCTACACAAAACAAGCAGCTGACCCATCCCACTGCATGGGAAAACTTTTGTTTTTTTTGTTGCCCAAGGTTGGGCTTTCTCTTGCCAACAGTGGTAGAGAGGGTGGAATTTTAAAGTTCACCCTAATACTGAAATCATTAAATCTACAGGCATCCATGATCTGACACTAACCTATCTAGGTAGAGAGAGTGATATCACTGCTCCAGGTAGGTCCAGCGACAGTGGAAAACCTTCTCACCCAGCTTGGAAGCCCAGATGCCGGCAATGCATATAGCAATCAAAAACAGGACGAAGATCTAGACAGCCGCACTCGAAAAACGTATTTTTTGCCTTTTTATTCAAAAATTCTTGTGAACAAAAATACAAGCCACAGCAGGAACAGACAGGAGCTAACGCGTTTCACACTTCGATGTAATGCTTGATCATATGACTAAGCACTACATCCAAGTGTGAAACGCATTAGATCCTGCTGTGGCTTGTATTTTTTGTTCAGGAGAATTTTTGAATAAAAGGCAAAAAAATGTTTTTGTGTGCGGCTGTCCAGATCTTCTTCCCGTTTTTGATTACTAACCTATCTAGCCCTGTAAAGAAGAAATCTCTATGCATACCTTTTCTGAAACCAATCTGGTCCGGTCTCCAGCGGCGGAAGCTCTGCAGAGCACACAGCCAACAACGGCTGGGGAAATGAATGGGAAGTGACGTCGCCCATAGAGTTACCGTCCGTTGTCAGCTGTGTCCTCTGCACCCGCCTACACGGACAGCTCAACGTGGGCCCAGATCGGCTTCAGAAAAGGTACGCATAGCGATTTATTCTTCACAGGGCTAGATAGGTTAGTCTTAGATTGTGGGCAGCCAAGGTTTCTGTGCTGAAAGCATACTCACTGCACACTCCCGCCACAGTGACTAAGCTGTCAAAGAGGCTCTCGGTCTCTAATAATGATTGGCTCCCCCATTCATGTGACCAATGTGACTGCCAATCACAGCAGTCATGTAATCGGGCAGTCTTTCTTGTCCCCCAGACATGAAGACCCTGTTAACCACTTCAGCCCCGGACCAATTTGCAGCCAAAGGACCAGGCCCCTTTTTGCAATTCGGCACTGCGTCGCTTTAACTGACAATTGCGCGGTCGTGCGACGTGGCTCCAAAACAAAATTGGCGTCCTTTTTTTCCCACAAATAGAGCTTTCTTTTGGTGGTATTTGATCGCCCCTGCGGTTTTTATTTTTTGCGCTATAAACAAAAATAGAGCGACAATTTTGAAAAAAATGCTATATTTTTTACTTTTTGCTATAATAAATATCCCCAAAAAATATATAAAAAAAAAAACATTTTTTTTCCTCAGTTTAGGCCGATACGTATTCTTCTACATATTTTTGGTAAAAAAAATCGCAATTAGCGATTATTGATTAGTTTGCGCAAAAGTTATAGCGTTTACAAAATAGGGGATAGTTTTATAGCATTTTTATTAATATTTTTTTTTTTATTAGTAATGGCGGCGATCAGCGATTTTTATTGTGACTGCGACATTTTGGCGGACACATCGGACATTTTTGACACATTTTTGGGACATTTGTCATTTATACAGCAATCACTGCTATTTAAATAGCACTGATTCCTATGTAAATGACAGTTGTAGTTAGGGGGTTAACCACTAGGGGGCGGGGAGGAGTCAGTGTGACGTGTTGTGTTTTTTTTTACAGTAGGGGGGCGTGGCTGTACGTCTGACGTCATTGATCGGCGTTCCCGATGACAGGGAACCGCCGATCACTGACAGTCAGTGTAGGAAGCGCGGGGAGAGGTTTGTTTACATAGACCTCTCCCCGTTCTTCAGCTCCGTAACCCGATCGCGGGATACCAGCGGCGATCGGGTCCGCTGGTCCCGCGGCCGTGGTCACGGAGCTCCCGACCGGGTCGCGCGCGCGCCCCCCCCCGGGCAGGCAAATTAAAGGGGACGTACAGGTACGTGCTTTTGCCTGCCCGTGCCATTGTGTTGACGTATATCTACATGAGGCGGTCGGGAAGCGGTTAAAGTGGAGGGCCACCCTAAAAAGAAAAAAAAAAACTGCATAAAAATGTTAATAAAAATTTGGAAGGGAAAAATTTTTTTTACCAGAAATGGCTGTTGCTAGGCAGATCGTCCTAATCTGCCTCTTCCTATTCCGCTGTGATCTTCAGTCTTCTGCTCCTCGCTTCGTCTTCTAGTGAATGGGGCACGGTGTGTTATGGGAACTGTGTGTCCCACAACAAGGTGCGCCCCATTCACAAAGCGCTGCGCGACTTGCGCATGCGCAGTAGGAAACGGGCAGTGAAGCCGCAAGGCGACATCACGGGCACCCAGGACAGGTAAGTCTGCTTATTAAAAGTCAGCAGCTACAGTGTTTGTAGCTGCCGACTTTAAAAAAAAATTTTCCCGGCTGGCCCTCCCCTTTAAGGGCATGCTGGTCCTGGGCCGGAAGGAAGGAGGGGATAGGATCTCATCATAAACATGACGGGGGGCAGGTCTACCTTTCAGGGCTGAAGATCGCTGGTAATAATCTGGATGGTCTCCGGTTTGAAAGGGTTAAAAATAATACACCTAAAATTCCCAGACATCGGGAAGGCTCACAAAGTGTGTTGGCAAACTTTTTGCCTCCGTCCGTTTTTTTTTTTTTTCTCAGTGACTTTTATAGAAGGACGGAGTCTGTGAAATTGGCTTTGATGGCTTTGGAAATTGTAAAAGAAATGTATTGATGGACTTCATCACAGCGCAATGAGTTGGGGAGAGCAGAGCAGCGACTGGGAAGAGGTTGGCGGTTAGCACGCTCGGAGACATTGCCTGGTGGCTGCGACTTCAAACGGCAGAGTAATGGCTTCTCAGCATGAGGCAGAGAAATTCTAACGAGATAACAACCGGAGTCGCCTCGCACAAGAGGCTGGCCGGGGGAAATGGATATTGCTTTGAAGCCAGATACCTTCCATCGGTCGGGAAAAAAACGAGCAGTCGCGTCTCATTGCTTTGCATCTCTCTGCACCATGTGTGGTCTACAGAAGTCCAATCATTGACCTCTGACCAGCCTAAAATTGATCTAGTGGCTTGACTTGTGCTGGCGATGTGATTAGTCTGAGCCTCTCTGGTGATAATTAGGTCGTGTATGAGATAAAAGTAAGAGAATCTACGGGGAAAATTGGTTAAAATCGTTACTCTGGGCATTGCAAATCTTGGTGTGCTTTGTGGTGTTCTTCCTGATCTGTGCAAACTTTGCCTCTATGCAGGGAGCTTCCTGTAATGAGGACCGGTTGCTGCTGCTCACTCTCCTTGTACAGGTGAACTGGTCTGGTCTTCCTGTAGTTTTACGTAGTGGGTGGGGCCTCCTAGTGCCCTCCCACAGGTTTGCTCTCTGCCCAGGTTAACCTCTCCATGTTCTACAGCAGCAGAGACCCCAACCTTTTTGGCACCAGGGATTGGTTTCATGGCAGCCAATGATGGAGGGTGGGGGGCAGGGGTTGGACAAAATTGGACAAACGAGCTGACGCGTTTTTTACACTTAACTGTGCTTAATCATAGCTATGATTAAGCACGGTTAAGTGTGAAACGCGTCAGCTCGTTTGTCCCATTTTCTGCTGTGGCTTGTATTTTTGGATTTTTTTTTTACAACAAAGGCTATATTATTATTATTAAAATACACGATTTATATAGTGCCAACAGTTTACGCAGCGCTTTACAATATATAGGGGGACAACACAAGTACAGTACAGTTCAATACAAAAGGTACAGGAGGGCCCGGCTCATAGAGCTTGCATTCTAAAGGGAGGGGGGTGGTGGTACAAAAGGTAATAGCTGCAGAGAATGATTTGATGGGGGTGGCTCTGGGACAGTTGTTGTTGTTAGGTGAGTGTGAGATAGGCTTCCCTGAATAAATTCGTTTTCGGGGATCTCTTAAAGGTGGACAGGGTAGGGGCTGATCTGACATAATGGGGTAGGGAGTTCCTGAGGATAGGAGAGGCTCTGGAGAAGTCCTGAAGGCGAGCATGGGAGGAGGTAACAAGGGAGCTAGAGAGCAGGAGGTCCTGGGAGAGCGGAGGGGACGGTTTGGGCAAAATCTGCAGATGAGGTTGGTGATGAAGTGCGGCTGTCCAGAACTTTTCCTTGCCTCATTTGCTAAATGCTTAGCTTGCACGTGGAATTCCAATCCTGAGGAGAGTCTTTTATCCACACATCCACCTGGAGCGGTGATCCCCCCCCCCCCCCCCCAAGTTTTGCTGACACCAAGAAGAAAAAAGGTGACAGGAGAGGGATCTCCAGCACACAGCCTGTGATTGATAGCCTCAGCTCTGTTCCTGTGTACTGTGTGAAGTGGGGGTGTATCCCTTCCCTCCAATCAGCTGTCAGAGCTCTCCTCACTGAGCCATGCAGTGTGTGATTTCAACTCTCCGCCTCCTATTTTCTGAGAGTTCAGACAAGCCTTATAAATTCTGGACTTTGAACAGATGTAGAGAAGGATGCAGATAAACAGATACATCTTGTATAGGAGGATTTGTCTCATCTCACTTCACTGGGTATATTATTGAAAGGGTTTACAACCACTTTTAAGTATCGCTTGCAACGTTTCTCCTATAAAAGTTGCAACATTGTATGTCTTCCGGCATTAAAAATGTGACCATCTGCTGTTGTGATACATGATGATAACTTTGGGCCTGATGTATAATAAGTGGCGCAGACGAGTCATTGTAACCGATCGGAATCAGACTTTCCTTCACCAACTGTCATCCCCCAGCCCAGATTGTCAGCTGACTGGTTGTCGTTGATTAGTTTGAGACGGTTGTCGCCTCTAACAGTTTTATCCATCTGTCCGTTTTCTGTGATGCGGAGCCGCGCAGCAACCCGTCCGCCGCTCAATGCGAGCCGTGCGTGGGCGCAGCGACAACCTGTTCACCTTCCAGAGTCTAATTTTATACTTGACCGTTCGGAAATGTCAAATCAAAGTCTGGCCCAACATGCCGCCGTTTTTTTTATTTTTTTTTAGTCTATTAGATGTGTTAAGATGCAGAATAAATTTGATGTAACAGTTTGATTTTAATATCGTAACACCTGCTGTTTGTTCCGATCTCTGGAACTGCGATGGAACAGCCTGCGCCGCGGCTCGGAGCTGAGAAACCGGTTTGATTTTCTCTGAGGTCAGTTAAAGAGGGGTGCCCACTAAAAAAAATTTTTTTTAAAAGTCAGCAGCTACAAATACTGCAGCTTCTGACTTTTAATAATCGGACACTTACCTGTCCCAGGGTCCAGCGATGCGGGGGAACGAAGCCCCCCCTCGTTCCCCACTCCGCTCGCGGCGCCGGCATCCTTACTGTGGGCACCCGGCTGTGGCTTCACAGCCGGGCACCCACTGCGCATGCGCGAGCGGCGCCGTGCGCCGTGATACGACACTCAATCATCTGGAACACGTGACAGGTCCCAGATGAGTGTGCGGCGCCGAGGGGAAGTGATGTCAGTGCCCGGGCACTGAAGGTGGCAGACTACGAGGGACCCCCTAGCAACAGGCATTTTTTTTTAATGATTTTTAAGCACATTTTTTTTGGTGGCAACACCACTTTAATCTCACTCAGAGGCTCCGGGGTTTGGTTAAAGTGATACTACACACACACACTGTATAATTTACATTGCCCCTTCTATTTCTGTATATGGATGATGGCACTGTAATTATTTTAATAAAAAAAAAAAAACATCTAAGTACCTTTTTTCTAATCAATATTCAACTGTCACATGACCCAGCTCTCTACCGGTCTGTCTGCAGGGAAACATAAGGAGGAGGAGCTTCTAGTATGCTTCTGGTCACATGTTAAAAAAAAAAAAAAAAACCTTTGAAATGCACAATAAAAATAAATAATATAAATAAACTGTTTTAAATTGGTATGTGTGTGTGTATATATATATATATATATAATCTCTATATATCTATCTCTATATATATATATATATATATATATATATATATATATATATATATATATATATATATATATATATAATCTCTATCATTTTTGCCAATAACATGGTGTGGGTGGATTTCTGTGTGTCACGCCCCTCCAGCCTGTCTTAGAATAAAAGGGAGGTGAAGCCTCCATTAATCTACATGTAATATCCCACCCCCATTGTGTTTAGCTGGGTAGTAGGCATGGAGGAGGAGGGAGGGAGTGGGCTGTCATTGACCACTGTGTATACGCCTACGTGTCTGACTCTGTAGTCACATGAATGAATGAATGAATGATTTGTATAGCGCTGCAAATGCGAACTGAATCGCCTCAAGGCGCTTGTCTGCTCTTGTTGTCCTGCGATATTAGAAAAGGGGGTGGGTCTTGAGTTTTTTCCTGAAGGCCTGATGGTTTTCTTCCAAGCGGATGTTGTTCGGTAGAGCGTTCCATAGCCGAGGTCCCTGTACTGCGAATCTTCGTTCTTCCTTCGATTTGTATCAAGCTTTGGGGATGAGAAGGCGGTTCTGGTTTGTCGATCGAAGGCTGCGATTTGGTATGTATTTTTCTATTTTCTCACAAAGGTATTGAGAAGCATTTCCTTGTGTACATGGGCTGCTCAGATGTGATCGGGAGGAAATGCTCAGCATAGAAACTCACTGAAAACTGAGCATGTGTAGAGTTGCCAACACTGCTCTGCAAAATTCCTAGCTGTATTAGGGACATGAACAGAAGGGGGAGATGGAGAGCAGCGGGATCAACCATTTGCAGAATACAAAAAACGAATCTCGTTGTGACTGAGTGAGTATAAACAGCATGTAATACACCACTTACGTTCTAGGAGGGAGGGTCAAGTGGTAATAGCTGTAGGGAAAATAAAAGTACCATATTTTTCACTCCATAAGACACACCTGACCATAAGACGCACCTAGGTTTTAGAGAAGGAAAACAAGAAAAAAAATATTCTGAACCAAACAGTGTCCTAAAATATTTACCAGTGCCCATAAAATGCAGACTGACAGATGCCAAAAAATGCAGACTGACAGATGCCAAAAAATGCAGACTGACAGATGCCAAAAAATGCAGACTGACAGATGCCAAAAAATGCAGACTGACAGATGCCAAAAAATGCAGACTGACAGATGCCAAAAAATGCAGACTGACAGATGCCAAAAAATGCAGACTGACAGATGCCAAAAAATGCAGACTGACAGATGCCAAAAAAGGCAGACTGACCGTTGGCAAAAAATGCAGACTGACCGTTGGCAAAAAATGCAGACTGACCGTTGGCAAAAAATGCAGACTGACCGTTGGCAAAAAATGCAGACTGACCGTTGGCAAAAAATGCAGACTGACCGTTGGCAAAAAATGCAGACTGACCGTTGGCAAAAAATGCAGACTGACCGTTGGCAAAAAATGCAGACTGACCGTTGGCAAAAAATGCAGACTGACCGTTGGCAAAAAATGCAGACTGACCGTTGGCAAAAAATGCAGACTGACCGTTGGCAAAAAATGCAGACTGACCGTTGGCAAAAAATGCAGCCTGACCTGATGTCATCACAAGCACCTGACAGAGCAGCCCGAGCCGCCGAATGCTCTGTCTTCTGTCTCAGCAACAGCACCAGGCCCAGCCAGGAGATCGCCTCTGCGCTCGCGTGGCTTCGGATGTATGTATAGTTGCTCCATATAGATGTATAGTTGCTCCATAAGAAGCAGAGACATTTTCCCCCCATATTTCTGGGGGGGAAAGTGCATCTTATGGTGCGTTAAATTAAAAGTACAGTTGTTAGGTGAAGGCAGGATAAGAAATGGGTTTTCAGGGATCGCCTAAAAGTGGACAGAGTAGGAGATAGTCTGACAGATTGGGGTAGGGAAATTCCATAGGATGGGAGAGGCTCGGGAGTTGTCCATGGAGGAGGTGACAAGGGTGCTAGAGAGCTGGTGGTCCTAGGAGGAACAAAGATATAGCCGTATTGTGCTGGACTTTCCATGTTTGCTTTGTTTTTGCAGGCTACCACTTGTACGCATTCTGCCTCTGAGTTTTCCATAAGCTCCAGTTCCGTCCATCCTGAGGGTGGCTCTGCTGCTTTCAAGGTTACTATGGAGTCACTCTCTTTCATGCTTCAGTTCCCTTGCCTCTGTGTTTTAGCCTCTGATGGGCGAACGGGTGCCTTGTTACACTGGGGAAGAAAACGGTCTTATGACAATTGCTTGATGCACCAATGCATGCGCAGTTTGCTCTAAGCAGAAGGGCGTTAAAACCGATGTAAGGGGCGCTTAGGTTGAGGGGCGCACATGTGCTGTGTTTTCAGTGGGATGAGTTACCATCTACATTGACAATCATGTGACCTCAGCAGTGCGCACTCCCCGTTCTCCCCAAACCGGAAGACCAATGTGGGAATGTCTCGCAATATATATAGTCCTTATTTGTGAATCCGTTGCAACGTTTCTTACCTGGAGATCCTGCCAGTAACCGCACTTGCAGCCTTTTGCAGTTTAACAAGACTAAGCCTCTGCCTCGCAGCAGTGTTGTCAGTCTTCCGTGCTTTTTTCTGGTCGGTGGGAGACTCTGAAAGCATTGAAGCCAAATAATTGGCAAGACCGCTACAGAACTAACATTCTGACAGTCACTTTAAAGCAGCAGTAGGCAACCTTAAAGAGGAAGTAAAGCCTCCTTGAAAAAGAAAACGGAACCTGCAAGGCAAAGGCATAATGAGCTAGTATGCATAGCATACTAGCTCATTATGAATAACTTACCTGAGAACGAAGCCCCCGAAGCGACCCTCATCCACGACCTCCTCCGCCGCCATCAATCCCGGAGTGACTTCCGGGTCTCGCTGCTCCAGCGCGGTCATTCGCTGGATCGGCGATGACGTCACTCCCGCGCATGCGCACGAAAGCGGCCTATCGCCGAGCTCGGCATGCTCAGTGCGCCTGCGCGCCGCGCCGCATGCGCCGTAGACAGCGATGCCTTTTTTTTTTTAAATCATGTAGGTTTAGGAGATATTTATTGGACCTACAGGTAAGCCTTAATCTAGGCTTACCTGTAGGTCAAAGTGGTTTGTAAGGGTTTACAACCACTTTAAAGATGTGGAGAACGACCTGAACAACATATAAGAGATGAAAGATCACCAGGGGGCAGCGTGCATTTTTTTTAAAGGATAATCTAGGAAGCCGCTATTTAAAAGTAGGAAAGGTTTGAAAATATATAAAACAAATGTACTGTAAAAAAATATACAACTATTCTACATTTTCAGCTTCAGTGAGAAACTTGCCACTCATTTTCATTCACAATTTTTTCATGTCTGGAGAGTTGTCACCCAAAGGAGTCCAAGGTATATAATGCAGGGGCCAGGAGTAAGTACCACAGAGTGCAGGGGTCAGAGGTATGTATCGCAGACTTCAGGGGTCAAGAGTAAGTAACGCAGAGTTCAGGGGTCAGGAGTATGTAATACAGACTCCTTAGGTATGTAACACAGAGTACATGGGTTAGAAGTGAGTAACACAGAGTGGAGGGGTCAGGGGTATTTAATGCAGGGGATCTGGAGTAAGTAAAACAAAGGTCATAAGTAATGCATAGCAGAGGTTAAGTAATGCAGAGTGCAGGGGTCAGGCGTAAGTAATGCAGATGTATAGAACACAGAGTTTAAGGGTCAGGAGTGCAGAGTTCAAGAGCGAGGAATAAGTAATGCAGAATAGAGGCCAGAAGTATGTAATGCAGAGTGCAGGGGGCAGGAGTAAGTAACCCATAGTGCAGTGGTCATAAATATGTAATCCAGAGCATAGGGGTCAGAGGTTTTTAACACAGACTTCATGGGCCAGGAATAAGTAACACAGAGTGCAGGGGTCAGAAGTTTTGCAGAGGGCAGAGGTAAGTAACGCAGAGTACAGCAGTCAGGGGTATGTATTGCAGAGTGTAGAGGTCAGGAGCAAGAATCATAGAGTGCAAGGGTTGGGCATAAGTATCATAGAGGGCAGTGTCAGGCGTAAATATCGCAGAGGTCAGAGCTATGTAATACAATGTGCAGGGGTCAGGAATTGGTGACAGAGTGCAGAAGTCAGTAGTATGTTGATTTTAGTTGTAGTTTGATATTTATGACCGCCGGAGTCTTGTATGTCTTGGATGCTCCAACAGTGAGATCTCCTGGTCATAATTCCTGACATGTTCCTGCACACCCTGAAACCTTAGGTGTTCCCACCCACCTTTTGTGTATTCCAGCTTCTCCTGTTACCTTCTCCATAATATAAAATAAATATTATCTTAGCAGGAATGTTGGGAGCTCCTCATAATGGACACAGAAAGTGCAGTTCAGGAATGGTGAGAAGACCTCATAATGGACACAAAGTGCAGTTCAGGGTATGCAACACTGAGTGCAGGGGTCAGGAGTAAGTAACGCAGAGTTCAGTAGTATGTAACGCACTGTGCAGGGGTCAGGAACAAGTAACACAGAGTCCAGAGGTCAGCAGTATGTTATTTTGGTAATAGTTGGAGATCTCCCTGCCATAATTCACAACACTGTTATTGCACCCCTGGGGTTTTGGGTCTCCCTATCTACCTTTTTTGTGTGTGTTCCAGATCCTTATTTTATAAGCTCCATACTATACTGTAAACTAAACAATAATCTAGTTGGGATGATGGTATCCCTTCATAATGGGCACAGCAAGTGCATTTCAGGTATGGTGACAACCCCTCATAATGGGCTCATCATATATGAAGATCTCTAGATGGCCTAGAGATGGTAGGAACCCCTCATAAAAAAGCAGTACAGGTGTGCAGACCTGGGAGCTTAGAGCAGGGATGGAAGGACCCCCTGGTGTGTGCAGGCCTGGCAATCAAGCCATCATCCAACAAAGTATAATTTTGAAGGAGATTGACCATAATTGGAGGCCCTCATAATGGGTACACCAGGTGTGTAGACCAGGGAAGGTTTGAACCCCCTCATAATGGGCACAGCAGGTGTGTAGACCAGGGAATTCGGTTCAGGGAAGGTTTGAACCCCCTCATAATGGGCACAGCAGGTGTGTAGACCAGGTAAGGTTTGAACCCCCTCATAATGGGCACAGCAGGTGTGTAGACCAGGGAATTCGGTTCAGGGAAGGTTTGAACCCCCTCATAATGGGCACAGCAGGTGTGTAGACCAGGGAATTCGGTTCAGGGAAGGTTTGAACCCCCTCATAATGGGCACAGCAGGTGTGTAGACCAGGGAATTCGGTTCAGGGAAGGTTTGAACCCCCTCATAATGGGCACAGCAGGTAAGCGTGCAGAACTGGCAACTAAGCCAGCATCCACCAAAGTAAAATTTTTCGGTGGACTGACCCTTTAAATAGAAATTCTTTGATCAAACCTAGAACTATTTTTGTGAAAAGCCCTCAATATTAAAGCATTAGGATTGAAACTGTTGGTCTTGGCTAGACTTTCCGTCTGAGTCCCAGCTGAACCAAAATTGTAAAACTGTTTTTCTGTTCCTTCTTATTCTTAATTCTCCTAACAATTATTCATTCTTCTTCTCTGTACAAAGGATTGTTACTAAGGGAACAAGGCTCTTAATTTAACCATTGTCCAACATCTCCGAATTATCACAGCTACCAATTTGTGTCCGATGTCCTTCAGATAGACATCCATCACCGAGACGTATATTAAGTTAGACCGTGCCGCTGCTAATGCGCCTTTCATGTTGGATCCACGGAGCTCGGCGTGCGATCCAATTGTTTATCTTTCCCGCATTAACACCCCGCTCAGATCGTAATCGCTTTTGGGACTCCCCTTCTCCTCCGGATCTTCAAGATTCGACCACTTAACTGCCGTTGACCTTGAGAAGTCCATTAGCACCATTTGGCGTGAGACATTAATGCGCAATGTGAAACCAGAAAGTGCGAAATGATTGGGGCAGCAGACGGAGCGAGTTCTGCTTCAGAAATTAAAAGTTATTTATGACATTATGACAAGATCTGACGCTTCTCAAATCGCATCGACGGCTGCCTCGCCGGTCTCTAATGACCATTAATAACATCTGTTCCCGTCACCCTGTGTCCCAAACGAAAATCCATCACGGCCCATTCGCATCTCACGGGGAAAATCAAAATTGGCATGTTTTATTGATGGCGCGACTACCTGTCAAGACGCTCGAGGACAAAACCTGAGACCCAGAAGTACGAGGCGAAAGGGAACAGCGTTTTTGTTTCATAGAATTACTCAACCACTTACGCCTGTTTAGCTGTAAATCGCTGTCTGTTTTCTTCTCGCAACAGAAATTGACAAACCGATATATATTTTTAATGGGATGGATAGTTTTCATAGCGGCCTGTTGTTAATAATATATCAGCTGCTGCACTGAGCTCTCGTTCTATTGATGTCGTATGTAATGCCCCGAACAGGATGAAGCCGAAACTGAGCCTCGGGGTTCTCCAGGATCTTTGATTTGTTGATGGATGATGATGATATCAATTGCAATTCTATACTTGTATCTTTCTGTTTTTGTTTTTATTTGAAATGTATGTTCCCTGTGTGCGTAAGACCTAATGGTCGTACACATGTGAGAAAAAAAATGAAGGCATGTCCTACTTTTTTTGCACCCATTTTGATAAAACAAAGAATGTGTATTATTTTTTTTTTATTATTATTTTCATTGCAACCTCATTAAATGCACCTGTGTGTAATTTAATCTCAGTATAAATACAGCTGTTATGTGAAGCCCTCAGAGGTTTGTTAGAGAACCTTAGTGAACAAACAGCAACATGAAGTCCAAGGAACACACCAGACAGGTCAGGGATAAAGTTGTGGAGAAGTTTAAAGCAGGGTTAGGTTATAACAAAAACTCCAATGCTTTGAACATCGCACGGAGCTCTGTTCAATCCATCATCCGAAAATGGAAAGAGTATGGCACAACCGCAAACCTACCAAGACATGGCCGTCCACCTAAACTGACCGGCCGGGCAAGGAGAGCATTCATCACAGAAGCAGCCAAGAGGTCCATGGTAACTCTGGAGGAGCTGCAGAGATCCACAGCTCAGGGGGGAGAATCTGACCACAGGACAACTATTAGTCGTGTTCTCCACAAATCTGCCCTTTATGGAAGAGTGACAAGAAGAAAGACATTGTTGAATAAAAAAGCCATAAGAAGTCCTGATTTGCAGTTTGCGAAAATCCATGTGGGGGACACAGCAAACATGTAGAAGAAGGTGCTCTGGTCAGGTGAGCCCAAAATTTAACTTTTTGGCCTAAAAGCAAAACGCTATGTGTGGTGGAAAACTAAAGCCCCATACACACGGTCGGATTTTCCGATGGATTCTGTCCTATCAGACAATGTTGTCGGAAATTCCGACCGTGTGTAGGCACCATCGGACAGTTTCCATCGGATTGTCCGACGGACAAAGTCCTATCTCCTGCTTTATAGATTTTTTGACAACAAAGTCCGATCACACCAAATCCGATCGTGTGTATCGAATTCCGACGGACCAAAGATATTGGCTACTAGCCTCTACGTAGTCCCGTCGTAGGCAACAAATGTCACCACGTTCAGAATGATCGGATTTTCCGACAACTTTGCCCGACCGTGTGTACGCAAAACCAACATCGGACAAAGTATGACGGACATGATCCGACGGACCTGGTCCTCGGATAATCCGAGCGTGTGTATGGGGCTTAACACTGCGCATTACTCTGAACACACCATCCCCACTGTGAAACATGGTGGTGGCAGCATCATGTGGTGGGGATGCTTTTCTTCAGCAGGGACAGGGCTGGTCAGAGTTGATGGGAAGATGGATGGCGCCAAATACAGGGCAATCTTAGAGTCTGCAAAAAACTTGAGACTGGGGCGGAGGTTCACCTTCCAGCAGGACAATGACCCTAAACATACAGCCAGAGCTACAATGGAATGCTTTAGATCAAAGCATATTCATTTGTTAGAATGGCCCAGTCAAAGTCCAGACCAAAATCCAATTGAGAATCTGTGGCAAGCCTTGAAAATAGCTGTTCACAGACGCTCTCCATCCAATCTGACAGAGCTTGAGATATTTTACAAAGAAGAATGGGCAAAAATGTCCCTCTCTAGATGTGCAAAGCTGGTAGAGACATCCCCAAAAAGACTTGCAGCTGTAATTGCAGTGAAAGGCGGTTCTACAAAGTATTGACTCCGGGGGGCGCTATACAAATGTACCCCACACTTTTCATATATTTATTTGTAAAATATTATGAAAAACATTTATCATTTTCCTTCCACTTCACAATTATGTGCCACTTTGTGTTGGTCCATCACCTAAAATCCCAATACAATACATTTATGTTTTTGGTTGTAACATGACAAAATGTGGACAATTTCATGGGGTTTAAATACTTTTTCAAGGACCTGTACCTCTTTTTGTGCACAAGATGTCCTCTGTCTCTTGGATTGAATGGTGTTAAAATGAGAACTGTTATTCTGTTGCGAAACCAGGGTGTCATGCCCCCCCCCCCCCCCCCTCCAAGGGGTGTTATCACTGTGCCCTGTATTCACCATGTACTGGTGCAGAAAGCAGCACTGACCTCATCAAGTTAACGCTGCCACCTACCTCCGTGAGGAAGGGGCCAACCCACCGCCGGCTCCTTTTCCGGGTGCGGGGGACCTCCAGTCCAACACTGCAGATGAGCCTGAATCGACTGGTCAACTTTTTGCTGACATCCCCTGTTGGATGCAGGGAGGACCCGGTCTCTGGACGGCCAATAGGAAGTGTCCACATCATGCAGGCAGTGACATGCACACCTGTTGTAAGACCCGCATCCCGTACAAAGAAAAAGGTAAAAGGTTTGTGAACAGAAGGTCATCTGACCCTGAAATTGTGTCTTATCTAGAGAACTCACCGCTGCTGGAACGCCTCTTTAACCGAGCGCATGCAGCGCAACCTCATATGTTCCATCGGCATCATTATGTCTGCATTACCGTGTACACGCTGATTAATTTCCTTCCCTCTCCCGTCCTACAATAAAATATTATTACATAACTTGTCAGTTAAATGGCAAGCATGAAAACAAGCAGGAAAACGAGGCGTAGTATAGCATCAACACGGCTAATGTGGTAATAGAGAGGGACACGAGATCCGCTAACAAATTTGTGTATTATACACTCTACAAGCATATTGGAATTCCGCTGTATAATAATTACTGTAAATAGAGATAATTATACATGCTGAATGCTTCTGGTAATTAAACCGCTGTACACACTGCCTGTCAGAATCCGGAATAAATAAACACGGGGAACAAAGCGCAGCGGAGAGGAGCGCGGTCTGGCAGGCGCTGAGTTTACAGATATTTGTAATGAAGAGACTCCGGTCTGGCGGGGAGGAAAAAAATAAATAACGCTGTTTTAAAGTGGACCGAGACTCCAAAGATTTGCTACCTTAAAAGGATCATCTTGGAAAAATAATTGTGCCTAAACAGTACCCTAAACTAGAGTTCACTTCCTGTGCCTAGGCACGCCTCTTCTGTGACCTCATAGCTATCTGAAGTGTGAGATCATCTAAGGCAGTGGTCTCCAAACTGCGGCCTTTTACTTGGCCCTTGGAGCACTATTCCATCCACTGACACCAACAAGGGGGCACTATTCCTCCCACTGATACCATCAAAGGGGCACAGTTCCTTCCATTGACACCAAAGATGAGACACCGTTCCTTGCATTGAAACCAATGATGGGGCACAATTCCTTACATTGACACCAACAAGGGGGCACAATTCCTTCCATTGAAACCAAGGATGGGACACAATTCCTTCCATTGAAACCAAGGATGGGACACAATTCCTTCCATTGAAACCAAGGATGGGGCCCAATTCCTTCCATTGAAACCAAGGATGGGGCCCAATTCCTTCCATTGAAACCAAGGATGGGGCCCAATTCCTTCCATTGAAACCAAGGATGGGGCCCAATTCCTTCCATTTAAACCAAGGATGGGGCCCAATTCCTTCCATTGAAACCAAGGATGGGGCACAATTCCTTCAATTGACACCAAGGATGGGGCACAATTCCTTCCATTGAAGCCAAGGATGGGGCACAATTCCTTCCATTGAAACCAATGATGGGGCACAATTCCTTCCATTGAAACCAAGGATGGGACACAATTCCTTCCATTGAAACCAATGATGGGGCACAATTCCTTCCATTGAAACCAAGGATGGGACACAATTCCTTCCATTGAAACCAAGGATGGGGCCCAATTCCTTCCATTGAAACCAAGGATGGGGCCCAATTCCTTCCATTGAAACCAAGGATGGGGCCCAATTCCTTCCATTGAAACCATGGATGGGGCACAATTCCTTCCATTTAAACCAAGGATGGGGCACAATTCCTTCCATTGAAACCAAGGATGGGGCACAATTCCTTCCATTGAAACCAAGGATGGGGCACAATTCCTTCCATTGACACCAAGGATGGGGCACAATTCCTTCCATTGAAGCCAAGGATGGGGCACAATTCCTTCCAGTGAAACCAATGATGGGGCACAATTCCTTCCATTGAAACCAAGGATGGGACACAATTCCTTCCATTTAAACCAAGGATGGGGCACAATTCCTTCCATTGAAACCAAGGATGGGGCACAATTCCTTCAATTGACACCAAGGATGGGGCACAATTCCTTCCATTGAAGCCAAGGATGGGGCACAATTCCTTCCATTGAAACCAAGGATGGGGCACAATTCCTTGCATTGAAACCAAGGATGGGGCACAATTCCTTCCGTTGAAACCAAGGGTGGGGCACAATTCCTTCCGTTGAAGCCAAGGATGGGGCACAATTCCTTCCATTGAAGCCAAGGATGGGGCACAATTCCTTCCATTGAAGCCAAGGATGGGGCACAATTCCTTCCATTGAAGCCAAGGATGGGGCACAATTCCTTCCATTGAGGCCAAGGATGGGGCACAATTCCTTCCATTGAAGCCAAGGATGGGGCACAATTCCTGCCATTGAAACCAAGGATGGGGCACAATTCCTGCCATTGAAACCAAGGATGGGGCACAATTCCTTCCAATGAAACCAATGATGGGGCACAATTCCTTCCATTGACACCAAGGATGGGGCACAATTCCTTCCATTGACACCAACGATGAAGCACAATTCCTTCCATTGACACCAACGATGGGGCACTATTCCTTTCATTGACTCTGACAAGGAACAATTGCTTTCATTGACACCAATGTTGAGGCACAGTTCCTCTCACAGCATGGAAGGACATTTTCTACTCCTATTGGCCCTGGTCTGGCCCACCTTAAAGTCTGAAGTACAGTAAACTGGCCCTTTGTTTAGAAAGTTTCCCCCTTGTCAGATTTGGAGTGAGATTTGGTGATTTTACTACTGTGCTAAAACCATAGAAGTATAGAAAGGAGTTTAAAAACCAAAAGACAGAGTTGAGGATGCTTTTAATTGTTCATTATTTGTCCATATAAAACAGTCAATGCGTTTTAGGCCCCAAAAATTCTTCCCTTTATCAGGGCTACAAAATAAAACCTGAATAATACAAATAGATACTTGTACTAACATATACATTAAAGGAGTACAAAGGGTACATAAGTATTAATCTAGAGCAAAAATGACTGAAACAACTGTGTTAGTATTATTGAAGTAATTGTTTTCTGAATTAGAAAATAAGTGCATATCCGAAGTCCATCACTGTACCTGAAGCTGCTCACTTTTTTTTTTTTTTTTTTAGTATTTCTGGTTTATCATAACAAGCAACCGAGGAAGGGTGGGGCAAGGGAATGGGGGGACTATGCATTAGCTTCCTGCTGATTTGCAACAGTGAAAAAACACATCCCAGGGCACACCCTTTAGATGTGCATATTCCAGGGAGGGAGCTGGAGACTACATGGTGTATACTTTAGCTATGCAGGCTGCCCATCAGTTGCTTGATTAAAGTCTATCAGATCTTCTGGAACAGTAAAACAGCTGATCGGCACGGCTAAAGTCTCCAGTGGCCAGCTGGGAGGAACATGCTCACCTAAAGGGGTAACGGGGATGTGCTCTTTCACTTTGGAATATCACTATAGCAGGATAGCAGGCCATAGAGAAGAAAATATCTTTATTTCCCCATCAACACTGACTGAATCCCACCAGCAGAGCTATTGTGTTCTCTCGACAGGGACAGCTCCCCATGCCCCCCCCCACCATCAGGAGAACACACAGTAAAGCTGCTGACAATCTCATGAAAAATGATCAATCAACTTGGATACAATCAGCCTGCCCATACAAGGTTCGAATCTTGGCCATCTATGGCTGTCTTTACGCTCTGCTCTCAGTGCACCTGAATGTGTGACTACAAAGGGCGATACTGAGATAGCAGAATGAATTGTAGACACCGGCATAAAATAAATCAAGCAGAAGTGGATCACTGGCATGAATCTAAGGCATTAATATATATTTATGGCAACTAAATGTACACAGAATTTCAATAAGACCGTATGAAAGAATTGAGAATTGAAACATATTTTATATTTAATATGTTATATGTGTAATAGGCCCCAGTAAAAAATAGGTTTGAAGCTTTCAGGTCAATTTCAAGTACTGTATTTATTGGCGTATAACACTCAGGTCAATTTCAAGTAACTCAGAGTTTGAGGTTAGTAGTGACACAGAGTTTACAGATCGGTAGTAAGTAATGCAGAATGTAGGGGTCAGTAGTAGTACAGCATAGAGCAAGGGTCAGTAGCAGGAACAAAGAGTTAAAGTGGAAGTAAACCCTGATGGGTTTTACTTCCTCTTTTGCTCCCTGTAAAGCCTGCAAAAGAAAAGCATAATGGGCTAGTATACGCATACTAGCCCATTATGTGCCACTTACCTGCAAATGAATCCAGCGACGTCCCCTGTGTGGGCAGCGTCCATCTTCTTGCTCTCTTCCTTCAGGGCCGCGGACTCCGGCTCTGTGATTCGCCGAAACTGCGATACGTCACTCCCGCGCATGTGCACGGGAGCTGCGACCCGCGGCATATGCTAGGGAAGAAACAGCCTTTAGTTTAGTTTCTTCCCTGCGCATGCACCGTACCAATTTCCGGCGGACTCCTAAACGGCGCACGTTTAGGAGATATTTTCACTACCTATAGCTAAGCCTTATTCTAGGCTTACCTATAGGTAAAAGTACAAACAGTGGGTTAACAACCACTTTAAGTTATCAGTAGTAAGTCTTGTAGAGTGCAAGCTTGAGGTTTAAGTAGTGCAGAGTCATAAATGCATAACAGAATTACATATAGTCATAGTTATTGCACAGGTCAGTAGTGTGTAACGCAGAGTGCAGGGGTCAGTAGTATGTAATGCAAAGTGCAGGGGTAGAATATACAGTGGCGAAAATAATTATTTGATTTTGTAAGTTTACCCACTTACAAAGATATGAAGGTTCTATAATTGTTGTCATAGGTGTATTTTAAATGATAGAAACAAAATATCAATAAAAAATTCAGAAGAAACACATGATACAAATGTTATAAATTTAGTTGCAGTTCGGTGAGTAAAATAAGTATTTGATCCCCTACCAACCAACAATAATTCTGGCTCCCACAGACTGGCTACAGTAGGTGCTCATGTGGTACACAGATTAGCTCTGTCAATGTAAGAAGGCGCTCCTAATTACAACTCAGTATGTGTATAAAAGACACCTGCCCACAGAATCTCTTTCTTCCATTTAAACCTCACCATTATGGACAAGACCAAAGAGCTGTCAAAGGAAATCCAGGACAAGATTGTAGACCTGCACAAGGCTGGAATGGGCTACAAGACCATCAGCAACTCGCTTGGTGAGAAGGAGACAACTGTTGGATCGATTATTCGTAAATGGAAGAAATACAAAATAACCATCAATCGTCCTCAGTCTGGAGGTCCATACAGGATTTCCCCTCATGGGGTGAGGATGATCATGAGAAAAGTGAGGGATCAGCCCAGAACTACACGGGAGGAGATAGTGAATGATTTCAAGACATTTGGGACCACAGTCACCAAACAAACCATTGGTAACACAATATGCCACCATGGATTGAAATCCTGCAGTGCCCGCAATGTCCACCTCCTCAAGAAGACACATGTACAGGACCGTCTGAAACTTGCCAATGAACATCTAAATGATTCAGATAAGGATCAGGAGAAAGTGCTGTGATCAGATAAGACCAAAATTTAGCTCTTTGACATCAACTCGACTCGCCGTGTTTGGAGGAAGAAAAATGCTGATTATGACCCTGAGAAGGCGATCCCTACAGTCAAGCACGGAGGTGGAAACATGGTGCTTTGGAGACGTTTCTCTGCTAAAGGTACAGGCCAACTTTGCCACATTGAGGGGGGTCATGTATTGAAAAATCTTGGATGAGAACCTTCTTCCCTCAGCCAGAACACTGAATATGGGTCATGGATGGGTCTTCCAGCATGACAATGACCCAAAACATACAACCAAGTCAACAAAAGCATGGCTCAAGAAGCACATTAAGGTCATGAAGTGGCCTAGCCAGTTTCCAGACCTTAATAGAGAAGTATGGGTTTTCTTTTTTTTGCCTAATCATACCTTGGTGGATGCAGCATCAGACCAATGCTGCAGCTGTCCCCCACCACCCCTGCACTGAAAATCGAGCCACCGAACACCGCAATGGCTCGGTTCTCACTCCTCCCGAGCGGAGAGATGCTGACTGTCAGCAGCTTTCCTTTCTGCTCCTCCATGCTCATTGGAGCTCTGAGCTGTGGAGGGGAGCGGCCGTCTCAGCGGCTCGCTGAAACTACCATCAGTCAAGGCAGCTGGTGGATCCAAACTTCGGAAGTCAGGATGACGCGATGCCTCGACTGATTGCGGTGATGTTAGCGGAGAGAGGACTTCAGACCGCTTTCCTCTGAAAACGGGTCACAGGAGTGCAAAACGAATTGCACTCCTGTGAACCCAGAGGAGCAGTCGAGCCTAAAAAGCTCATGCTGGACTTCTACTTTAATCCTATAGAAAATTTGGTGAGGGAGCTGAAACTTCGAGTTGCTAAGCGACAACCAAGAAACCTTAAGGATTTGGAGAAGATCTGTAAAGAAGAGTGGACCAAAATCCCTCCTGAGATGTGCAAACCTGATCACCAACTACAAGAAACGTCTGACCTCTGTGCCAACAAGGGTTTCTCCACCAACTACTAAGTCATGTTTTGCTTAGGGATCAAATACCGTATATATTCGAGTATAAGCCGAGTTTTTTTTGCACATTTTTTTTGTGCTGAAATTACCCCCCTTGGCTTATACTGGAGTCGAGCACTTTTCTGCAGCAGAGAATGACATTTTCCGACCCGACTTTGGGGCCTCGTATATCGGGGCCACCTAGTGCTAGGAACCCCAAATTTGGTGTGCAAACCCAGTGGACCTAGCACTACAACATATCCAATTTTGTTTGACATACGGGGCCCCAAATTCGGTTCAAAAAATGTCATTCTCTGCTACAGAAAAGTGCTTGACATTTTCCGACCCAATTTTGGGGCCCCATTTCGGGGACACTTTGGGTCCAGAGACCCCAAATTTTGGCTGCAGCTAGGGGGTTCCTAGCACCAAGTGGCCCCGAGATACAGGGCCCCAAATTCGGTCAACTGTGTCCATCTGCAAGTTTGAAGTTCGGGGGACCTATGGCTGCAAATGGGCACAGTGAGGCATGCAAATGGGCACATTCCGAAAATCCGACCACAAAATCCATCGGATTTTTTCCGACGGATTTAGTCCGACACTGGTGTTGCATACACACGGTCGGACAAAGTTGTCGGAAAATCCGATCATTCTGAACGTGGTGACGTTTGTTGCCTACGACGGGACTACGTAGAGGCTAGTAGCCAATAGCTTTGTACTTGTAATGTGATCTGAGCATGCGTGGCACTTTGTCCGTCGGAATTCCCTACACACGATCAGAAAAAGTCCGATAGGACTTTGTTGTCGGAAAATTTGAGAGCAGGAGATAAAACTTTGTCCGTCGGAAAATCCGATGGAAAATGTCCGATGGAGCCTACATACAGTCGGAATTTCCGACAACATTGTCCGATAGGACATTTTCCGGAAAATCCGACCGTGTGTATGGGGCTTTACAGTAGCTGCGCATTTCTCACCCTAGGTTATACTCGAGTCAATAAGTTTTCACAGTTTTTTGTGGTAAAATTGGGTGCCTCGGCTTATATTCGGGTCGGCTTATACTCAAGAATATACGGTACTTATTTTACTTACTGAACTGAAACTCAATCTATAACATTTGTATCGTGTGTTTTTTTTTCTGGATTTTAGGTTAATATTCTGTTGCTATCATTCAAAATACACCTATGATAAAAATCATAGACCCTTCATTTCTTTGTAAGTGGGCAAACTTACAAAATCTGCAGGGGATCAAATAATTATTTTCCCCACTGTAATACAGATTTCAGAGGGCAGCAGTATGTAATGCAGAGTGCAAGGGTTGGTAGTATGTTAATGCAGAAGTCAGAGGTCACGATTGACCGGTAGATTTTTTTTTTCTAACGCACTGTATTATGAACAACTGCCATTTTGTTAAACACTTGTTTTTTCATCCTTTGTTACGCTGCTGTGGTGCTAAACCCCTACAGCCTACCTGCATCCACTTCCTACCAAAATGTGTGTTTTTTTTCTAGAATATTTCTTTTTCTCAGAAGATAGAATGAGTCGTGTTTTGAACATTACAGTTCTCACTTTCGTGGCTGATATATTGAGTGACCCCGGGGGAGAGATTCCGGGCCGTTATTTGTTTTTTGTTTTCTACATCACTCACGGGACAAGTGTTGGGCTCCAGACGCACGGTTTCCTATCTGTCGCTACAAATCTCTGGCGGAGATGATACGTTAGGAAGCGGCAGCCGCTTCGTGATTGCGAGTTTTCTCAATATTGTTCCTCTTGGTCGCTGACCTCTGTTGCGGGAGGAGTATTTTAGATTCCAACATTAGTTAGAAATACGACCGCTGTGCCAATATAAACCAGCTCATTACCACCTCCACCGCAAACTTATGGCTCTCATCGGGGAATGTTCAACGCCGGGATAAACGTAATGTTTCTACATTAAGGAGATGGGGCTGAAGAGATGACTGTTCATCCAAAACCGGGAAACGCTTCTTAAAGTGACAGTCACAGACCTTTTTTGGCAAGATCAGGTGACAATCCAGTGTCTATGGGGTGGCATTTTCAGCCAGCAAAGTGACCAGGCAGAAAGCAACATACCCAATACCCTAATATGCTTTTTTTCCTTCTCCCTCCACCATTTTGCAAGCTAAAAATGTCCAAACCCACATTCCCTTAACTCTTAAAGCCTATCTCCAGCCAAATTTAGCTTTTGTTGGTTTTCGGTAAAGTGGGAAAGAATTCAAAATTCTACTGGGTTTTTATATATGTCTTTGACCCCGTAGACCTTTTCTGGCAGGATCAGGTGATGATCCAGTGCAGCCTTTCTCAACCTTTTCAACACAGAGGAACCCTTGAAATAGTTCTCCGGTCTCAGGGAACCCCTGCTAAAAATGAGAAATCTACAACTCCTGATACATTAGTGTGATGGTCAGTGGAAAGAATGGTTCCCTACACTCAAAAACAGCAAGCAGGATCTGGAGCCAGAAGGGATGTCAGCCAAGCAAGTCTTTTAACAGGAATGCAGGAGAGAATCTCTGTGATGTTGATTAAGGTTAAGGCAGAGATCCACTGGACTGGACTGCTTAAAGCGGAGTTCCACCCTAAAGTGGAACTTCCGCTTATGGGATTCCTCCCCCCCTCCGGTGCCACAATTGGCACCTTTCAGGGGGGAGGGGGGTGCAGATACCTGTAAAATACAGGTATCTGCACCCACTTAGGGACGAGCATCCCCGCCCATATCCGAGGATGCCCGCCCCTATCCGGAGATGCCCCGTTGTGTCTTGGGAAACAGTTCCCAGGACACAGCGGGGACCAATAGAGAAGCGCAGCGCGACTCGCGCATGCGCAGCAGGGAACCGGCCAGTGAAGACGTTGCGTCTTCACTTCCTGATTCCCTGACCGAGGATGGCGGCGGGGCAGCGAGAGACGAGCTTTGGCTCGTCACATTCTGCCGACACCGCTGGAACCTGGAACAGGTAAGTGTCCATTTAGTAAAAGTCAGCAGCTGCAGTATTTGTAGCTGCTGACTTTTAAAAAAAAAAAAAAAAAAATCGGGTGGACATCCTCTTTAAGTAGGCAGGACTGACAAGCAGGATATCATCAACAGCTGAGTAACTGTGGAGAGAGATGGGAGCCGGCAATTATCAGACAGCTCGGAGAAGGAAGGGCTGAGCCCAGCCCTGACAGAGAGGAATAATACCCCATCATTGGTGTCAGTGGGAGGAATGGTGCCCCATCATTGGTGTCAGTGGGAGGAATAGTGCCCCATCATTGGTGTCAGTGGGAGGCATAGTGCCCCATCATTGGTGTCAGTGGGAGGCATAGAGCCCCATCATTGGTGTAATTGGGAGGAATCATTGGTTTGATTGGGAGGAATAGTGCCTCGTCGCTGGTGTCAGTGGCCCCATTGTTAATATCTGTGCGAGAAATAGTGCCCCAGCGGCTGGGTAAGGGCAAGAAAAGGGCCACATCCGGCCCCTGGGCTTCAGTTTGGAAGACCACTGATCTAGTCTTTCCTCCCCAGCCTGACTGTCTCTGGCCCACCCCTTTCATTCATTGGATTTCAGTCCTTTCAAATCTTGAAGGCTGAACATCACATGTGGGCGTTACCTATGCAAATGCAGCCTTCCTGGGAACACCCACTCTTCCAGACTGGCACCAATCCATCAAGGCACGCTCGCATCAGGACTGAGGGCTCTTGAGTACTGAGGAGTATTGAGGCATTAGGAAGCTAGAACATATGTAAAGCCCCCGGCCAGCCCTTCCCACCAGCCATGATCTGCCTGCACTGCACAGAGAAGCACAGTTATCCAGTTATTTCATAAAAAAATAAGGTTTGTAATGAAAAAATCATTAGCATGTCGATGAGATGAGGGGAGAAGCAAGGAACCAGGGAATGCAAACGATAAGCAGATTTCTGTTTTGATAGAAAATCAAAAGATATTTGACATTACAGAAACGTAACGTATTCGATAGCCTAATCCTATTGTAGGATTTTCTCTCGCTTTATGTGTTGACATGCTATCTTGATATACAGAGGGCGATAACTTTAACATATGAAGCAATAATAAAGACTGCTTTTCCTATTATTTTAAAAAGTGCTCCATAATGATTAGCCTTTGAACGTCAGCTACCGCTGTTTACATATGCGGAGGTTTAAAGGGCAACGCAGCCTTGAAGATTGTGCCAAAAATCCAATCTTATTTCGGGGAACTTTAGACATGCCAGCAATTAAAACCTAATTGAAATCAAAGGTTATCCTAATTATTTATTTTATATAATGCGGAATTAATTGGTAACAATCCATAAACTTATTTTTTTTTTATTTTTTTTCTGAAATCTAATGCAAAAGCGCTGGCAGGTTTTTAATTAAAGATGGATTAGTTAATAAGACGTCGGGCCAATCAACCTGCCACAAAATGCCGAAGATCTCATTAATAACTGTTGATAAAGGTGTCGGGTACAGCCGCTGTAAAAATTAATAGTGTACAGTGCGGAAATTTGGCTGGCGTCCATTAATACGGCATTTTTACTTTTTTTTTACTTTTTTAAGGATGCAGATGTAATAAAGTTTTATACATATGCAGCAAAATCTAAGATTTAAAATGATTTCTCACTGTTTAGGGGTTTATAGCCTCGTAACTCTGAACTTTTTAGGACAATTTTTGTGTTTTATAACGCTTTATTACCTTTTTTATTTAGGGAGTACTTGTTTTCTTTTAGCATGGTGGGATATGAAAATTTAATGTGTTGCCATTTTGTTATTTTTAATAAGCTTCATTTTGGAAGAATTGGGGAAGAAATAGTTTGGTCTGTCGGTGAGAGGGTGGCGTAGAGTGATGGGCTTGGATCTGATGAAAGAGGGACTTGTAAGGCTTAGAGAGATGCAAAATGGATGTTGGTGGAAAAAGGGAGAAAGCATAGATTTAAAACATTGTCTAGTCAAATGAGAGTAGCTTTTATAGGTCCGAGGAGATGGGGAGGGCTTTGAGTGGGCCCTGGCATAGGTAGGACCAGGCACAGTGGCAGAAGCTTGTGTGCTCCGAGCAGAGGTTGAAGAACTTAGATGGAACCAGGCAAATCCAGGCCTAGTTGGGGCTAAACAAAAGGAAATATGCTTGAGTGGCACCATGCTTGGAACAAGGAAAGGTGAAGGAGCTTTTGTGGAACTTGGCAGAAGGGGAGTGGCTTAACTAAGACCAGGCAGAGGGTGAGGAGCTTGCTTGTGTCCATACAGTTGGTGAAGGGCTTAGATGAAATCAGGCATAGTTAGGAATAAAGAGAAGAAGATTGAGTGGCACCACACTTGGAACAAGGAAAGAGAAAGGAGCCTTTGTTGAACTTGGCAAATGGGGAGGAGCTTAAAGACAGAGGGTGAGGAGCTAGTTTGTGACCAGATGGGGTGATGAGCGTATATGGAACCAGGCACATGTAAGGCAAGGCAAACAGGGAGAAGCTTAAGAAGGACCAGTAAAAAGTGAGAATCTTGGGTTGGATAAGGCAAACAGGCAAAAAACATTTTGGGATGTGGCAGAAGGGGAGGAGCTTATATAAAAACAGAGGAGGAGGAACTTGTGTGATCAGGGATAGGATGAGGAGCTTTAATAAAACCAGACATACTTGGAGCCAGGCAAAAAGGGATATATTGGGAGGGACCACACAAAGGGAGAGAATCTTGGGTTGGATAAGAAAAAGAGGGAGGAAATCTGTAGGACATGGCAGAAAAGAAGAAGCTTGGAAAAACAGAAAGGAGGAACTTGAGGAACAGATGAGGAGCTCAAATGGTACCAGGCAAAAGTGGAGAAGCTTGAGAGGAACAAGGGAAAAGGGGAAATGCTTGGGTTGGATAAGACAGAGGGAGTAACCCTTGTGGGATGTGGCAAAAGGTGAGGAGCTTGAGTAAGAACAGAAATAAAAGGAGGAACTTGAGCCAGGTAGAAGATGAGGAGCTCAAATGAAACCAGGCCTACTGGGGGTCAGACAAAAGTGAAAAGAGCTTGAAAGGGACCAGGTAAAGGGGGGAGAATCTTGGTTTGGAAATGACAAAGCGGAAGGAACCCTTGTGGAATGTGGAAATAAGCGGTGGAGCTTGAGTAAGAACAGACAGAGAGGGCGAAACTTGAGTAACCAGGATAAGGTTGCGGAACTTGAATGGAATTGGGCATAATTGGGACCAGGTAAAGGAGGAGAAACTTGAATGAAACCAGACAAAAGGGGAAAAGCTTGAGTTGGACCAAGGGGAAGGAATCTTTGTAAGATGTAGCTAAAGGGGAGGGATTGGGAAAGGCCAAGCAGAGGAGCAGGAGCAGGAGCTTGAGTGACATCAGGAAGAATCAGAGCAGAAGCTTGAGCTGGACAAGGCAAAGGGTGAGGAGCTTGAATTCAACTAGGAAGATGGGAGAAACTTGGGCGAAACCAAGAGGGAAGGAGATTAACATTTTTTGGGACCTGATAAGAGGGGAGAAGTTTATGGCAAAAGGGAAAAACACAAGGCATGAGGGAAGGTGCTTAAACCTCTTTGCACACCACTCATCATGGATATTTCTGTAGCTCTAGATTACCACGATATTAGTAAGGAACCCAACAATAAAGGCTGCCATTTATCATTTTCTTTTTATCCATGAGAAAAAAAGAAATTGGGATCAGCCGAACACACAATGCCTGTAAATACTGTTTTTTTTCTTTTTCTCACAAATTTTTTAATGTCCTTGATCCACGGTGTTTTGACACATAAGCCTTGATATAAGCTGTGAGTCAGAATTTGGTTTCCAAAAGGTCTAGGACAGTAATGGCAAACCTTTTTGAGCCCGAGTGCCCAAACTGAAATAAATACATTGGTTTTTGTGTTGCAAAGTGCCAACACTGCAATTCACGAGAGAGGGGGGCTGAGCGAAGGAGGTGGGGGGGAGAGAGAGAGGGGGGGACAGAGAGAGAGGGTGAGAGTGAGGGGTGTGAGATATGCTGAGAGAGAGGGGGCTGAGAGAGAGGGGGTGAGGGATATGCTGAAAGAGAGAGGGGGGAGAGGGGCTGAGAGAGAGGGAGGGGGGACTGAGAGAGAGAGGTAGAGGGGTGTGAGAGAGAGAGAGAGAGGGGGACAGAGAGAGGGAAGGGGGCTGAGAGGGAGAGGGGCAGAGAGAGAGGGGCTGAGAGAAGGAGGGAGAGGGGACAGAGAGAGAGGTAGAGGGGACAGAGAGAGGGGTGCGAGAGAGATGCTGAGAGAGGGGTGAGCTGAGAGAGAGGGGGAACAGAGAGAGGGGGACACAAAGAGGGGGGGGGCTGAAAGAGAGGGAGGGGGCTGAGAGGAGAGCGAGACCTCTAGCTCTGTCCTGGACCCTCTCGTGTGCCCACAGAGATGGCTCTGCATGCCATAGGTTCGCCATCACTGGTCTAGGACATGATGGAAATTCAGCTCCGAGCTGAAGTTGCGGCCTGTGTGGACTGGCCCTTTAAATTTATCCAAGCCAAATTTTTTTCTCTGCTGCCGCATTCCACAGCCAGTTCCGCATCTGAATTAAAATATAGTATTCCCGATATAAAAATGAAACATGGGTAAACGCACTTCTAGTGCACTTCTTTCATTAATATCCTAAAGCTTAAAACATTTTTTACGGAAATTTTTATTTTTTTTTGCATTTTCCTCTGGGGCTGTCTCGGAGGAAAAATATTGTATGTATGAATGAAATATTTTCTTGTGTTTGGGGTTTGTTCTGCCACCGGAGTTTAATAAATATTGTAATACAGAAGCTATGCAAAACCCCGGATGATGTATTTGCTCAGTTCGGCACAAGCAGCTGCATTTAAATTTTTCCCTCTTAAGAAATGTGATTATTACCAGGCAAATTGATTTATACTGAGATACCAAGCAATCTCATCCTCACTGTCATTAAGTCTGGAAAGCTCGGTACTCTCGCTGTAACATGCAGTAGAAAGATGCCTTCAAAATCTCAAATATAGCTTTTGGGTGCTGAATTCTCTTATAGGAGTCTTTTGTATAAATTTACTTTAAAAAAAAAAAAAAAAAAAAAAACGTCTGCATGAGGTTAGAATATGAAAACAATCTTTAAATCGCTTTACTTTAAAACGTACCCGGTGTGACCACAGGCTAAAGGGAGACTATAATGGTTTTTGTATACATTTTGTCTTTAAACTTTTATCTCTTACGATTTACCTTTTTATACTTCTTATTAATATATTAAAAATAATTAAATTTACAGGTCCGGCGCGGCATCTTGGTCCGCGCACCTGCGGGCGGGGGCCGCATAGGGACAAGACACCGGACCCAACGTAGCCCAGGCGCCAGGCCGCTATTTCTAGTCGCCAATGCGACCTGGCGCCCAGGGCTTGTTGACCCCTGCTGTGTGTAATTTAATATATATAATCTCACAAAAGTGAGTACATATATACTGAATACAGTATATAAAAATATATATAAAATTAATATAAATAATATCAAACCTAATAATAAAAAAAAAAAAAAAGATATAGATGGCAAAAGTAATCTAAAAAAAAAGTATAAAATATATTTAAAAAACACATCTTCCTACCTGTGAATCCATGGCATAAAGGACCCCCCTGGGAAGCACATCATCAAGCCACCTGGGGATCAAAAAAGTCTACTGTAAGCGCTGAAGGCTCATGGAGAGATTTTTTTTTTATAATTTTTTTTTTAAAATTGCTTGACAGGGGCACCATTAGAACCCTTTCACACTGGGGCGGTTTTCAGGCACTTTAGCGTTAAAAAAAGCACCTGTAAAGCGCTTGAAAGAAGCCTCATCTGCAATCCCAATGTGAAAGCCTGAGTGCTTTCACACTGGGGCGTTTTAGCTTAAAAAAAAGCACCTGTAAAGCGCCTGAAAGAAGCCGCAACTGCAATCCCAATGTGAAAGCCCGAGTGCTTTCACACTGAGGCGCTGCGCTGGCAGGGCGTCAAAAAAAGTCCTGCAAGCAGCTTCTTTGCAGCACTTTTGGAGCGGTGAATACACCGCTCCTAAAGCGCCCCTTCCCATTGAAATCAATAGGAAGCGCCTGAAAAATGCCCGAAAAGCGCTTTTGGCAGCAGCACTTTGTGGGCTCTTTTAACCCTTTATTTGGCCACTAGCAGGGGTTAAAAGCACCCCACTAGCGCTCGAAAAACGCTGGTAAAGTGCTGCTAGTTTAAGCGGGGCTTTACGAGCGTTTTTCGGGGGCTGGCAGTGTGAAAGGGCTCTTAAAGCACTTGGGCTTTCACATTGGGATTGCAGATGAAGCTTCTTTCAAGCGCTTTACAGGTGCTTTTTTTTAACGCTAAAGTGCCTGAAAAACGCCCCAGTGTGAAAGGGGCCTTAGTGGTTTCAATTAGAAATACCATCTACCAAAATACTTGCCTCTAGCCCCCACCTTTTGAGTTCCTCCCTGTATGGCCCTTCCTGTGTCCCCAAAGCTTGGGCAGAAGCCTGCCTGCATCCAACTCCTACTTCACGCATTATTTGCACTTCTGAGCCCATTCATTTCTATGGGAGGTTTATACACGTAGCGCCCCCTAGCCATTCAGTGGTTTATAACCCCAACCTGAAGTTGACCAAAATCCATTTAGTATTTTCTCATTCCCCTGCAGATGAGGAGGAAGTGAGTTTTGTTGATCCGGCAGATAGACTCGTGCGGCGCCGCTGCTGAAAATTAACTCGCCGGCTGCCATTTATTTTTGGGAAGTGTTAATTTAAAGACTTTTTTTTCTCCACGTCTTTTAGGCTAATGTATCGGCGGCGTATTTTTAGATGGAACAAATAATGTAGGCGAATAGTCTTCTAATAAAATGTCAGCCTCAGTGTGAACGATTCCACGCTGCTCCTTGCACTAATAGCGCCATTAATCTCTGCTCGCCTCAAATAAATAAGTTTCCTTTTTGAGAAAAAAAAAATATTAAACAAAAAACGAAGAAATAGTAGAGGCACTCGCTGTGCTGAAAGTAACATGTAAAATATTATATGTAATGAGGCCGCTAGTTATCCGATTCTTTTATTGTGATATTTTGGGTTCAGGGGTGCCTAATGAGGCGCAAAGTGCAGTAATAACGCACGGCCGCTGTTCAGAAATCACCCACCATTGCTCTCTCTGTAGTAAATGGAAATTTGGTAATTCGTGTATTCAGGTACTTTCCTTCTATAGCTTGTTTCTTCTATGTAAAAGCTGTCATTGATCGCATTGAAATTATTTCCTGGACATGAAAGGAGACGGCCGATGCTCTCCAGTAAACACTGATACAATGCTAAAGCAAAAATTGCACTGTAATTCAGGATTCTATTATTGTAACATTTCCACAAAAGTAATTTTGAATTTGACTTTTGTATCTACATAATTGTTGTTCCTTATTCCGTTTTTTGCACACAGTGAAGGAAGCTGTCCCTCTAGTGGTGTGTATCAGGAAATGTAATTCCTGATACACAATTCCCCCCCCCCCCCCCCCCCCACCTCAAGGAAATGGTAAAAGGCAGTAATACACACCTTGAAAAAAGAATAGGGCACTTGTATGGGAGTATATAGCTGCTCACCCCTATAGAATGAACTCAAGAAGAAATTTCCCCCCCCCCCCCCCCCAAGAGGGAGGTGGGGTTTTTAGGCAGCACGGTGTAGAAAATTGGGTAATTGATACAACAGAGGTCAAAGTAAAAAGAATAAATGTTTATTAGATTGACACCGATGTGACAATATGGTTAAAAAACATGAGCCCCAATCTGGAATACCATACAGAGACCGTAGGATGGAACATAGTGTTATAACAACAGACAATGATTTTCAGAACGATACATTTGCTGAAAACATAACGATGCAAACAAGCACGACCTGACGCGTTTCAACTCGTATCAGTGTGAGTCTTCTTCAGAGGGTTACTTTTATAATACATCTATGTCTGCTGGGACAGAGAGCGAAATAATGTAAGAAACCTATAGACATACATTAAATCCAATCATCTTATTATACAATACCATAAGGGATGTTGTAGGTCATCCATTATGGCGATTATTGTGTATATTTACCCAGATACATGTGGTTTCCTTGCATGGGGAGCCCTGCCCTGAGCCCCGAACACCGCCCGATTAACTCAGCTGTGAAGTGTCAAAATTCTGGTGACCTCTCGTAAGCCACGCACTCGGAGTTCGGTGCCTGCTTTATCCTGGGTGGATGGGAGGTGCCTCGGAGCCACGCGGAGAAAGAGAAATATTTTAGAGGGATCCCCATGCAAGGAAACCACATGTATCTGGGTAAATATACACAATATCGCCATAATGGATGACCTACAACATCCCTTATGGTATTGTATAATAAGATGATTGGATTTAATGTATGTCTATAGGTTTCTTACATTATTTCGCTCTCTGTCCCAGCAGACATAGATGTATTATAAAAGTAACCCTCTGAAGAAGACTCACACTGATACGAGTTGAAACGCGTCAGGTCGTGCTTGTTTGCATCGTTATGTTTTCAGCAAATGTATCGTTCTGAAAATCATTGTCTGTTGTTATAACACTGTATGTTCCATCCTACGGTCTCTGTATGGTATTCCAGATTGGGGCTCATGTTTTTTAACCATATTGTCACATCGGTGTCAATCTAATAAACATTTATTCTTTTTACTTTGACCTCTGTTGTATCAATTACCCAATTTTCTACACCGTGCTGCCTAAAAACCCCACCTCCCTCTTGGGGGGGAAAATTTCTTCTTGAGTAATACACACCTTATACCTTGTTTGCAGTGCTCTTTTTTGCATTTTAGTTCTCCCCCCAATGTGGGTGGTCCCTCGCTGTCCTCATGTACAATGTACGACCGGAGGTGCAGCTTTGGGATACCGGTCACATGGAGAGGAGGAAGCCTGTGGGCAGCAGGGGTGGCCCGTCCATTAAGGGCGCACGATCGCCCCGCCTCGCCCCCGTCCATTGCCGCCTCACCTATCCATGCGTTCGGCCCCTTTCAGGACACCGATGTATGAACCGATTAGAGCCAGAGGATCTACCAGGCTTCAATATAGGGTAGGCTCAGGTCGCAGAGACTGCGCTCCGAGCCCACCCATGTGTGTTACAACAGTGAATCAATATTCGCTGTTGTAACACTGATCCTCCTCCCGGCCAATCAGGAAGCGGGTTTTGACACCGGTCCTATTGGATGCCTAGGAGGAGGAGCCACGCGGCGGAAGCCGCCGTGATGCAGAGAGGACTCGGGAGCCGCTACCCATAGGAGTCTACCCGCCTGCAACCGATGGGGTAAGTGCCAGGGTAGGGGGGGTGCCGCCGACCAACCAACCGGGGGGGGGGTTTGCGGCAGGTGTGGTTATGTCCCTATAACAGGAAGTGTCTGAACAGGAATCTTAGGGATTATTTTAATGCATGCTGCAGAGGGGGAAAAAACTGCTTTTGAAATTATTTTAGGATTATATGAGATGTTAGTGATGGGGTTTACTTTTATGTTAATATTAGTTTTATGTTCAGATAAATGTCACATCTGTCTGTAGACTTTGCTGCCAATCACGAGTTGGTTATTTTCCTCCATCTGCTACCTAAAGGTATTCAAAAATGTGTTTTATCACTTTCTGCATCTCTGAAGCTTCAGAAACCTCAGTATGGGGCTTGATGTGCTTTGTAGTTGTTCCCTACTTGCTGTAGAAGTGTCCTGCTGTTAGCAGCCATCTTGGAAGAACGGAGGAGGAACATGCTGAGGGCGTTCTTGTCGGCTGTTGTCAGAGTTGAGTGAGCCGGAGATGTAATTAGTTGTCACCCAGACAGGTCCTCTGTATGTATCTCTCTGGGTCGTGGCAGGTTTTCAGTTTCACGCCACACGCTGCGCTTCTCATTCGCCGCAAAAATTTTGCAACGTCTGCATAAGTCACAGCATATCGAGTCTTCCTGCGTTATCAGCGGGGTTGTAAAGGCACTTAGACTGACATCGGAGTCCCCCCCATGCTGTTCTACTCATCCTGTGTGGGAGATTTCTAGAGTCGCGCAGGGAGCGTGCATGGGAGATGTTTGCTTAGATATGTGGAAAATGTATGACAAGTGTTGTGTTGAGAGTTTGTACTAATCCAAATATACTATTGAATTGTTATCACAGAGCAGACTTACTTCTCAGGGATTGCTTATTTTTTGTTATTTGTTTGTATTCTCTCCCTGTCATTGCTGAAGTGTCAGGCTGCTAGACATGGGCACTGACAAAAAATGTGTTCGTTTTCGTTTTCGTTTCATTCTTTTTTTTTTTTGCTTTTTTTCGGAAATTCTAAAATTCGGAAATTTAAAGAATTTCCAAGTTTCGAATTTCCAAATTTAGAATTTTCGGATTTTAGAATTTTCGGAATTCGGGAATTCAAAAATTAGAAAATTAGAAAATCTGAAAAAAAGAAAGGAAAATCAGTTTAATTTGAAATAATAACTAACTATTAAATTATAGGTATTGGAATTTCCTTTCAAATTTGTCTGTTAGTGAACGGAACGAGTACGAATTTATCCGAAGTTACGAATTATCTGAAATAACAAATGCCGCATTTAAACAAATGGAACGGAACAAATTAATAATAAATAATTAATAATAATAAAAAGGTTTTATTATTGTTATTTATTATTATTAGATTATTATTACAAGTTCCATTTGTTTAGATGCGGCATTCGTTATTTCAGATATGTAACTTCGGATAAATTCGTACTCGTTCCGTTCACAAACAGCCAAATTTGAAAGGAAATTCCAATACCTATAATTTAATAGTTAGTTATTATTTCAAATTAAACTGATTTTCTTTTTATTTTTTCAGATTTTCAAATTTTTGAATTTTCCGAATTCCGAAAATTCGAAATTCGTAACTTTGGAAATTCGTAACTTTGGAAATTCGTAACTTTGGAAATTCGTAACTTTGGAAATTCGTAACTTTGGAAATTCGTAACTTTGGAAATTCGTAACTTTGGAAATTCGTAACTTTGGAAATTCGTAACTTTGGAAATTCGTAACTTTGGAAATTCTGAACTTTGGAGTTTCGGAACTTTGGAGTTTCGGAACTTTGGAGTTTCGGAACTTTGGAGTTTCGGAACTTCGTACTTTTGGAATTTCGGAAATTCGTCAAAATTGGTTAAAAAACGAATTCGGTACTAAACGAATTGCACATGTCTACTGAGGCTGCCCTGCGACCTGCCTGAGCTCAGTGCTGATAACCAACCCCAGCACAAAGGTCCTGTCATGATTACCTAAAAGAAACCTGGAGGCCTTGCTGATTTGTTTAACCACTTCAGCTCTGGACGGTTTAACTCCCTTAAAGGAGAAGTACAGCCTGAGCTCGTTTGGTTGGGCTTCTCCTATGGGTCACAGGAGTGCAATGCGTTTTGTGCTCCTGTGACCCATTTTCAGCAGAGAGCGGACTGAAGTCTTTTCTATGTTGAAGTCACCAATATCAGTCCAGGCACCACGTCATCTTGACTCTAGGAGTCTGGATCCGCTTCAGGTTTGGTCCCCACCACAATAATCACCTTGCAGGTGGACAGAGAGGCAAGGAGAATGCCACAGCCAAAAAACAGGATGCTAGAACCAGCAGCTATGATGGAGCAGGAGTGCAACACGCTCCTGGCACACAGGACAGCAGTGGTTCCATATCTTATTCAAAAGTCAGATAAGTTGCCACATCTCATTCGCAGGGCAGATAAGGTGCCACAACTAATCAACAAGGCAGATAAGGTGCTGCATCTCATCCATAGTATAGCAGAAGTGCTGCATCAGGTCAGCAGTGATGCCATATTTTATCCACAAGGTAAATTTGGTGCCTCATCTCATCCATGGGACAACAGTGGTCGCACATTTGATCCTCAAGGTGACAGAGATGCTGCATCTCATCCACAGGGCTGCAGAATTGCTGCATCTCATCCCCAGGACAGCAGTGGTGCCACGACTCAACAAGGCAGAAAAGGTGCCACACCTCATCCACAGCGCAGCAGTGGTGCAACGATTTAACAAGGCAGAAAAGGTGCCACACCTCATCGACAGCGCAGCAGTGGTGCAACGATTTAACAAGGCAGAAAAGGTGCCACATATCATCCACAGTCCAGCAGTGGTGCCACGACTCAACAAGGCAGAAAAGGTGCCACATATCATCCACAGCGCAGCAGTGGTGCCACGACTCAACAAGGCAGAAAAGGTGTCATATTTTACCTGCGGGGCAGATAAGGTGCCACATATCATCCACAGGGCTGCAAAATTGCTGCATCTCATCTACAGCAGAGGTGCCACAATGTAACGAAGCAGATAAGGTACATCATCTGATCCGCAGGGTTGCAGAGGTGCCACATCCCATCCACAGGGCAGATAATGTGCCACAACTAATCAGCAAGGCAGAAAAGGTGCTGCATCTCATCCATAGCATAGCAGAAGTGCTGCATCAGGTCAGCAGTGATGCTATATTTTATCCACAAGGCAAATGTGCTGCCTCATCTCATTCGTGTGACAACAGTGGTCGCATATTTGATCTTCTAGGTGACGGAGATGCTGCATTTCATCCCCAGGGCTGCAGAATTGCTGCATCTCATCTACAGGACAGCAGAGGTGCCACAACGTAATAAAGCAGATGAGGTTCATCATCCCATCCGCAGGGTTGTAGAGGTGCCACATCCCATCCGCAGGGTTGCAGAGGTGCCACATCCCATCCGCAGGGTTGTAGAGGTGCCACATCCCATCCGCAGGGTTGCAGAGGTGCCACATCCCATCCGCAGGGTTGTAGAGGTGCCACATCCCATCCGCAGGGTTGTAGAGGTGCCACATCCCATCCGCAGGGTTGCAGAGGTGCCACATCCCATCCGCAGGGTTGCAGAGGTGCCACATCCCATCCGCAGGGTTGTAGAGGTGCCACATCCCATCCGCAGGGTTGCAGAGGTGCCACATCCCATCCACAGGACAGATAAGGCACCACCACTCCTCCGCAGGGCAGCAGAGTTGCTGCATCTTTTCCATAAGGCAGCAAAGTTTTATCAAAGACAAACATTTTCTCCAAATGTGATCTGGGGAACTTTTTTGTGCAGACTTCTGTCTGAGATACAAGAATAAAATGTACACATTTAGAAATATAACAGGCGGCACAGAATGTTACTTTTGCTCGTTAAATTATTAAGGAGTTCCTCATCGGAAGATTGTTGTTCAGATCGTACGCGCCTTCTGAATGTGAGAACACCGGACTGACGCATTTCATTCTGAGCGGTGGTGAGAGTTTCCCCGCTCATACGGGGAATACGGTGCGTCTGGATCATATGAGCCGCGCTCTTTCCTCTTTCCGGAATGAAGAATTATTTGAAGTGTTTTTGTGCAGTAGGCGGCCACCAGATGTCACGACGGCTCGTGTTATCCAAAGAGAGAGGGAATTAATGCTGCAACTTCTTCTGTGAAGAAAGTAACTTGAAAAAGAACCGACTACCAACGGCCTCGTATTCCGAAAAAGGAAGAAATAATAATGAAGGCTCAGAAGTTTCATAGAGAAAAACAGGCCCATGTCGGTGAGCCAATAAGATTTCAGTGTTGTCAGTGAAGGATGAATTCTGAGGTGCATTTAAGGTGGTCAGATGAGACTAAAATTTAATTATTTGGCCTTAACACCAAACCATATGTCTGGGGGAAATCCAATACAGCTCACCATCCAAATAACTCCATTTCTACAGTAAAGCATGGGGGGTGGTAATATCCTGTTATGGTTTTTTTTATCTGCAGCAGCGACTGGAGCTCTTGTCAGGATAGAAGGAAAAATGGATGGGGCAAAATACCATCAAATTCTTGAGGAAAATCTTCTGTCCTCTGCCAGAAAGTTGTCAATGGGAAGAAGGTTTACCTTCCAACATGGCAATGACCCAAAGCACACAGCAACAATGAGCACACAGTGGTAGAAGAAGAAAACAGTGAATGTTCTTGCATGGCCTAGTCCGAGCCCAGACTTAGAGGAAGTAAAGGCACTGACATTTAAAGAAAAAAAAAATGCAACCTGCAAGGCAAAGTCATAATGAGCTAGTATGCATAGCATACTAGCTCATTATGAATAACTTACCTGAGAAGGAAGCCCCCGAAGCGACCCTCGTCCATGTCCTCCTCCGCCGCCATCAATCCCTGAGTGACTTCCGGGTCTCGCTGCTCTGGCACTGTGATTCGCCGGAGCCGCGATGACGCCACTCCCACGCATGCGCACGGGAGCCGCCACAAGCCGCATATCGCTGTGATCTGCGGCATGCTCAGTGCGCCTGCGCACCGCTGTCCACGGCACATGTGCCTTAGACAGCGGTGCCTGTCTTTTTGTAGGTTTAGGAGATATTTATTGGACCTACAGGTAAGCCTTAATCTAGGCCTACCTGTAGGTCAAAGTGGTCTGTAAGGGTTTGCAACCACTTTAAACCCCATTGAAAATATGTGGAATTACTTTGAAGACTGCAGTCCACAAACGGTCACCATCAAATTTAACTGAACTTGAGAAGTTCTGCAAAGAAGAGCGGGTAAATATTGCTAGATGTGCAAAGTTAGTAGAGACAAATCACAACAGACTAAAGGCTGGAATTAAAGCAAAAGGTGGTTCAACAAAATACTAACACAAGGGGGGGCGATCCTTTTTCCAACTCAGTGATTCTGTTTTTTTTTTCTTTTCTGACATGGTGTTATATCTTTCACTTAGATGTTTTAATTTTTACTAGTAAATACAGCTGGATAAAACAAACTGTGTCTGTCGTCATTTCAGGCTGGAGGGTGGAGACGAGGGGAATGCCACAGCTGCAGGAGAAGTGGCCACATAAAATGTGAATTTTTCACCATCTGTGTCCCATTGAGGATATTTCCCTTCACTTCCTGTCCCATAGCCAAACAGGAAGTGAAAAGAAATTCCTGCAAATCAATGGAATTCCTTGGGGACCCCCAGATCACCAGAACTAGTGTCCTCCATTGGAAGATTCCCCTCTATTACTTTTCTGGGGACAACCCAAAATTTGGGATTTTCTTTTACTTTCGCTTTCAATGATAATGGTTAACAGGACAAATGGAGAGGGTGAATTTTGGGGGGCACAGCAGTAAAAGCCCGACAGGTGTTCTAATCCCTCTCCACTTTATCCTAAAACTGAAAAAAAGTTTTTCCTTTAGTTATACTTTACCCTGGGCTCAAAATTTCAAGTCCTGAGCTACTAGCCAGGCCTTAAGGGTTACTCGCACCAGTTGCCCCACCCCTAATTCTGCCCCTAAATGCACCCTCTTAAATTATCTCATGAAATTACACTTAATTGTTTTATGCAGAATTAAGTTACAAAAATAAATGTTAACAACAACTTTATCAGTGCCCAACAATGCAGCCTCACCCGTGCCCAAAAATGCAGCCTCACCCGTGCCCATCAATGCCGCCTCACCCGTGCCCAAAAATGCAGCCTCACCGTGCCCAAAAATGCAGCCTCACCCGTGCCCAAAAATGCAGCCTCACCCGTGCTCATCAATGCTGCCTCACCTGTGCTCATCAATGCAGCCTCACGCGTGCCCATCAATGCAGCCTCACGCGTGCCCATCAATGCAGCCTCACGGGTGCCCATCAATGCAGCCTCACGCGTGCCCATCAATGCAGCCTCACGCGTGCCCGACAGTGCAGCTTCACCCGTGCCAGACAGTGCAGCCTCACCCGTGCCAGACAGTGCAGCCTCACCCGTGCCCGACAGTGCAGCCTCACCCGTGCCCGACAGTGCAACCTCACCCGTGCCCGACAGTGCAGCCTCACCCGTGCCCGACAGTGCAGCCTCACCCATGCCCGACAGTGCAGCCTCACCCGTGCCGATCAGTGCAGCCTCACCCGTGTCCATCAATGCAGCCTCACCTGTGCCCAACAATACAGCCTCACCTGTGTCCATCAGTTCCACTTCACGCAGGGGAAGAGAGAGGAGAGGAGAGGAATAGAATTGCCGGCAGGATCATCAGAGCGGGGAACATTGCTGTAACAGCTTTCATTTAAATTGCTCAGTGTTCCTCGCGCTCGCCGGCACATACAGCCCCATTGGACCGGTGTTCTGTGGCTCAAAGTACCTGGGCCAGGAGGCGGGGCTGTATGTGACGGCGAGCGCGGGGAACGCTGAGCAATTCAAATGAAAGCTGTTAGAACGATGTTCCCCGCTCTCTGATGATCCGACCGGCTCTCTCTTCCCCCGGGCGATCCACTTCACCAGCCGGCGGTGCTCGCCCCCAGCTCTGAGGCAGCCCCACACTCCCCAGCAATCATTTTCTAGTCGCAAATGGGAGTAGGCGAGTGGAAATTTGGAGGGTTGCTTTAACCCTTGCATCGCAGGCACAGCCCCACTGCAAGGGATCATTTGTTATTTGCCTGCGAATGGGCTTTTAAAAAAGAAAAATAGTTACCTTTACATACACTTTATATTATTTGTATTCTGCTCAGGTTATTTTGAACATTTTGTAACTTTTTTCCCCATTGGCTTTCTGTCTGTAATCCTTATCTGGGATTTTGCTGGTTGTACATATATTCCTGTGTTTTTCCTGAGGCCATGATTTCAGCGGTTCTTTCTCTTGGGCAGATTTTGTATCCATCACCTTTCCAGCTGTCAGTCTCTCCCCGTGTTTGGGCTCGTCTACAGAGTCTGGTTTCCTCCATCGCTATGCTATGCTGGGATTTTAATAACCTCTGTATATTAACAACACATTCAGGAAATTCACGTACGGCATTCAGAAGTGTAATGGTTGGCCGGGGATCGGCTGCCATGGAATGTACACTATATTACCAAAAGTATTGGGACACCTGCCTTTACACGCACATGATCTTTAATGGCATCCCAGTCTTGGTCAATATTGAGTTGGCCCACCCTTTGCTGCTATAACAGCTTCAACTCTTCTAGGAAGGCTGTCCACAAGGTTTAGGAGTGTGTCTATGGGAATGTTTGACCATTCTTCCAGAAGTGCATTTGTGCGGTTGGACGAGAAGGCCTGACTCAGTCTCTGCTCTAATTCTTGCTTTGTGCACTGGTCCAAATCATTTGGTGGAGGGGGGGGGGATTATGGTGTGGGGGGTTGTTTTTCAGGGGTTGGCCCCTTAGTTCCAGTGAAGGGAACTCTTAAGGCGTCAGCATACCAAGACATTTTGGACAATTTCATGATCCCAACTTTGTGGGAACAGTTTGGGGATGGCCCCTTCCTGTTCCAACATGACTGCCCACCAGTGCACAAAGCAAGGTCCATAAAGACGTGGATTAGCAAGTTTTGGGTGGAGAAACTTGATGCCTGCACAGAGTCCTGATCTCAGCCCAATAGAACACCTTTGGGAGGAATTAGAGCGGAGACTGCGAGCCAGGCCTTCTCGTCCAACATCAGTGCCTGACCTCACAAATGCTCTTCTGGAAGAATGGTCAAATATTCCCATAGACACACTCCTAAACCTTGTGGACAGCCTTCCCAGAAGAGTTGAAGCTGTTATAGCTGCAAAGGGTGCATACGCATGACCTACGTATGCGTTCACTTTTTTTTTCATGTTACTTTTTTGCATTTTTACACTGTCTCTTTAAAAAAAAAAGGGAGACATCCCATGCTCTGCCGAAAAATTCGTTCATTTTCGTTTCATTCGTTTTTTTGTTTTCTTTTTCGTTTTTTGGGTCATTTGTTTTGATCGAAATAAACAAATTTGCAACTTTATACATTCGCAAATTCGAAAATTCAAATATCCGAAAATAAGAAAGAAAATTTTAAATAATAACTAACTAATAAATTATAGGTATTGGAATTTCCTTTCAAATTTGGTGGCTAGTCAACGTAACGAATACAAATTTATCTGAAGTTATGAATTATCTGAAATGACGAATCACGCATCTAAACAAATGGAATGGAATGAATTAATAATAACAAAAAGTTTTTATTATTATTATTATTATTAATCCATTACGTTCCATTCATTTAGATGCGTCATTCGTTATTTCAGATAATTCATAACTTCGGATAAATTCGTATTCGTTACGTTCACCAACAGCTAAATTTGAAAGGAAATTCCAATACCTATCATTTAATAGTTAGTAATAGTTAAGTTATTATTAGCTAGTTATTATTTCAGATTTTCCTTCTTATTTTCGGATTTTTGTTCTTTTTTAATTTTCCTTCTTATTTTCGAATTTTGAATTTCCGAACTTACAAATGTTCGAATACTCTGAAAAATTCATTAACCGGGCTTTCGTTAATTCGGATATTTCCGAATTAACAAATTTTCTCGAAAATTTGTTAAAAAAAACGAATTCGGAATGAAACGAATTGCACGTGTCTAGCAATAACAATACAGTATGACCGGTCCTCTTTATGGAGAGTTCCGGGGTCTAAACGACCCCATATCTCTCCTCTACCCTTAAAAGCAAAAGATTTGAAAAAAAATAAAAAAATGTGTGTGTGTGTGTATATATATGTGTGTGTGTTGTAGCAGAGCGTCCCAGAGAGAGCCAGGAGAAGTCTTGTTCGGGATTTATACGTCTCCCAGGCTCCTCTTATACACATTCAGAGGTCTCTGATACATGATCCAGTTCGGATCTTAGTCCTCTTCCCCAGGCCAATTTAAGCTCACCTGAGCAAACAGCCTTTGCTCTCTGCCTGGGACACACAAACATGGATGGTTTGTGAGGAGCTAAAGGTTGGTAAAATGCTTTAAAACTCTATACAGAAACTGACAAGCGGTAGGCTTGCTCAGCCTGGTAGTGAGGGCCAGTGTATGGTATAGTTAGAGCCGAGACACGGCTAGGACTTTTTTGTTTTGTTATTTCTGTTCTGATATGTTTGCTGGAAGACTGTCCAGCACCTATGTATGGACTTGTATTTAACACCAATAAACCCAGCACTGTTTTCACTACAACTAGTGGATTTGGTATCTGTGCCTAAATAACAGCTCATCCCAGGGAGCTTTGTACCTGCTACCTGTCTCCCAGGTTACAGTGTATATGTATATATATATATATATATCTTCTTTTCTTTAAGAAAAAAAAAAACATGTTTACATGGCCCGAAAACCGGAAGTGCCATCATGACGTCGCACTGGTCCTCCAAGGGCATAGAGATGAGTAGTGACCATCTTGCCATCACTTATCTCTATGGCAAGACCTTGCCCGCGCCGGGAGATTCTTGGGCTCAGCGATCGGTAATGTAGGCCCGAGAAGCAGCAGGAGGGTGGGGGTTGGGGCACCTCTCCCACTGCTTCTAAAAGTGATCACTTTTATCTAAAAAGGAATTGCCTAAGGTACAAGAGAATACCGGGGTTTGGCATCTAGCTGTAGCCATAACCCCAGTATTTAACGTCAAAGTAATGACGTATTTCCCAGTTAGGTGGTCGGCAATAAGATATATTGGGGTTGATTTACTGAAACTGGAGAGTGCAAAATCTGGTGCAGCTGTGTATTAATTGATTTGATTAATTAAACAATCTGAAGTTGGAAGCTGATTGGCTACCATGCACAACTGCACTCTCCAACTTTAGTACATCAATCCCATAATAATTTATTTTTTTCTTTTTTTTTATAAAGAATTGTGTTTGTTGTGAAGGATAGCATTGTAGCGCTGGACCATTTCCCATGATCATGCCCCTTCGTCCGCAAGGTTCCTGGGTTAACATGCCCTCTCTTTCATCTTGATCAAGGTCTGGCCCTTCCTCAGCGGCGCTCCACATCCCGGCGTCGCTCGGAATCCATGCTGTTGTAAATCTGCTGACCCAGATGTCCAGCTGGAGGAGAATATCTTCCTGCCGAGTTTTCTGACAGCATTAAATCACCAATTAAGGGCTTTTCATTCTGTGAGTTTAATTGACCTTGAAACGGTTTATCAGGATGAAAAGTTTTATGTAGCACTCATTAAAATGTTTTTTTTAGGGGTAACATCGGTCTAATTATAACACAGGCTACTGTTTTTGTAACATTAAAATGGTAAATGCAATGGTTACTGTTACCCGTTTGCCTTGTGGTTGGTTCCAAATTTTGGGTATTTGCCTCAAATCGATGGCTAAACATAGAGGGAAACACAGGGGGGAATTTATTTTATACTATATGGCCAAAGGACACCTGACCATCACATCTGTATGCTCTTCTTGGACATCCCATTCCAAAACCAAGCTGGAGTAGCATTTTGTGCTTGATTTTACCATTGTGTTTGTGAGTATTATAAATATATTTCTATGTTACAAAGGTAATGTGCAAGGCTGGTGCGCCCTTATTTCCTTTTTAGAATATGCCTGGGTTCTCTCTGACCTGTTGAGAGTGGCCGCACAGCTGATGCAGTGGTGTGGTTTGTGAAGAGTCCCCCCCCCCACTTCTCAAGTCAAACCCACAGCAACCTTCTGAGAGCAGGAGCATTCGTTTCTTGGTGGACCTTTAGGGCCTGAGGTTCCTGGATGTAGCTGGGGGTAACTGTGGGGCATGGGGAGGGGCAGGGTCAACGTGGGAGACTGGAGGGCACTCTGGGGTTTTTTGCACTGTGGGACTCACTTTGCATGCACCATGGTGGGAGGCTGAAGGCTCTGCAGCAAGCTAAGGGGAATTGTGGGAGGGATGAAGGTTATTCAGGAGGTTAGGGGACTCTAAAGCAGACTTGGTGGCCCTGTAGGGCATGAGGTTTATTTTTTTATTTTTTTATAAATTCTGTTTATTGTTTTCTTTAACATATATCATACAGACATTGAGATGTGCCAACGTGACACTATCCCTCCATGGCCTAACATGGCCTAGGAATTTATCTAACTGACAAAGTCCAACTCTCTAGTTCAACACTCAACCAAAAACCCATCCCTCCCCCCCCCCCCCTAAAGTCACAGCTCATGTAATACTTCCATTCAGTTTTCCAGGTCCAATGCGAATATGGGCATGAGGTTTCTGAATGAAGCTGGTTGGCAGCTTGGGGCATAGGGTCTCTGGAGGGGGCAGGGCCAACTTGGGAGACTGGAGGGCACTTGGGGGCTGGGTGCACTGTGTGTGCACCATATCGGGTGGGGGGCTAAATGCTCTGCAGCAAGCTAAGGTTGACAGGCACGATTTTTAGTTCACGTCTTCAAATTCAAAAAGGAGGGAGATTGTAGGAGGCGGGGCAGTGACACAGAGTTTGCAGGTGCTGTATAGTGTAGTCACTCCCTCCCCATGTGGCACACTAGGGTTCAGGGGAATCGTCAAATTCATACGTTACAAATATTTTTACAGGTGACCATGTTCCCTTTGATCGTATTGGAATTTTGTCTTTGAGTTGGAGCGCTCCTTTATGAATTCAGTTCCCTTGTGGAAAATCTGGAAGAATTCAGAACAGAGACCCCATTAGCCACGTTCCTTACTTTCATTACTCGGAGACGAAGGCGTGGAGAATTTTTCTCTGTTATAAGCCGGTTGGCGCGCCGATAAGACAATGGCGCGCTCTCCTCTGGGATCTCCTCCATGAAATCTGGGCCGGTTTGATTAGGAGCCAAAAGCGCGTTCCTGTTAGAGCTCTTTAGTTTGGAGAAATTAGCGGTGAAAAATGGCTCAGCGCAGCTTTGAGCCGCCTCCGACAGCACGCCCCATAATCTCACAGTAATTAAACGCCGCGCGTATTTGCCATCTTTCGCAGGAAACGTCCGACGCGATGGAGCCGAGCCGGGCTCGTTATCTCTGGAAGCTAAAGAGCGCATCCTTCCGGGGGGGTAACTTTGATGACTTTTTCTTCTGTTCCTAATGAGTCTACAGTGTTTATAATTACAGCTTTATTTATTATAATATTTTTTTTTATCCTTTGTTTATTTCGGTATTTTCTTAAACTCGACCCAACCACTAAAGTTTCAGATATGCTTTAACAAATCATTTTCAATATTTTAAAATCTTCATCTCTGAGTAACCTAATCTCTGGTGATCCTGCCATAGGGTTCCTTTTGCTGGCACTTCCTGGTATAGGGTGACAACGCTCTTTCCATGTCTCCCAATTGTGCTCCTGCATTGTCACACAGGCTTCTGACTATGCTTTTTTTTTTTTTTCAGTACACCACAATGCAACATGTTGGTTTGAACTAAAGCCATAGCACATAAGGCAAATTCCATTGGCCAACGCTGCTGGAGTGAATGAGCCTTTAATGCCATTTGGATAGCTATTTTTCAGTATTTTTTAATCCTCAAGCTTCATAAACGTTATAACTTGTGATCCTGCCACGAAGGTCTTTGTTCAGGCACTTCCTGTTACAGGGTGACAACGTTCTGTCCATGACATCCAATTGTGCTCTTGTGTTGTCACCCTGTCACACGGGCTTCTGATGGAGATTTCAATCGGCCGCTTCAACACACATTACACAGGCATGGCCCGCTGTTGTCACCATCAGGGAACCTGCCCCAAGAAATGCCATACAGCCATCGCTGGAGTGGAGCATTGAGATTTTAACAAAGGATTAAAAACATTTTTTAGTGCAGTCAGCTGACTCCAGCCAAAACATTTTAAGTTGTGGATAGTGTGGGAAAGGATTAGAACCTCTGTCTGATAATGGAGTAGTGGCTTTGTTGGGTAGTTAGAATAATATGAATTATGTCAGTACATTTCTGTGTCTTCCCTGAGTTTTCAAAGTGTTTTCTTTTGTCTTTCTCATAGCGTGTTTCTGCACTATTGCTACGCTCGCGGAGGAATGCGACACACGTCATACACCTGTATCTGTGGCAGGTAAGGTCATTCTCTAAAAGTAGAATGTTGGGCATTTATGGAAAAGTAACCTTGTAGGTTTCTAATGGATCTGTCAGTAAGCTGCATAAACTGCTTCAATGTCACAATGTACAGCAACAGTACCATATTTCAGAAAAGCTCCATCTTTTATCATTTAAAGCCATCTTTCAGCTAGAGTCCGTGACACCACAGGGGGATGGGCAGAGACTCAATGAAGAAGTGCAGAGGCATACAGCCGGAGAGGCGCAGGGCCATACAGCCGGGGAGGCGCAGGGCCATACAGCCGGTGAGGCGCAGGGCCATACAGCCGGTGAGGCGCAGGGCCATACAGCCGGTGAGGCGCAGGGCCATACAGCCGGTGAGGCGCAGGGCCATACAGCCGGGGAGGCGCAGGCACATACAACCGGGGAGGGGCAGGCACATACAACCGGGGAGGGGCAGGCACATACAACCGGGGAGGGGCAGGCACATACAACCGGGGAGGGGCAGGCACATACACTCGGGGAGGGGCAGGCACATACACTCGGGGAGGGGCAGGCACATACACTCGGGGAGGGGCAGGCACATACACTCGGGGAGGGGCAGGCACATACACTCGGGGAGGGGCAGGCACATACACTCGGGGAGGGGCAGGCACATACAACCGGGGAGGGGCAGGCACATACAATTATAGAGGGGCAGGGACATACAATTATAGAGGGGCAGGGACATACAATTATAGAGGGGCAGGGACATACAATTATAGAGGGGCAGGGACATACAATTATAGAGGGGCAGGGACATACAATTATAGAGGGGCAGGGACATACAATTATAGAGGGGCAGGGACATACAATTATAGAGGGGCAGGGACATACAATTATAGAGGGGCAGGGACATACAATTATAGAGGGGCAGGGACATACAACTGGAGAGAGGCAGGGACAAACATGTGGACAGGGACAGGGACATACAACCGGAGAGAGGCAGGGACATACAGCCGGTGAGGCGCAGGGCCATACAGCCGGGGAGGCGCAGGCACATACAACCGGGGAGGGGCAGGCACATACAACCGGGGAGGGGCAGGCACATACAACCGGGGAGGGGCAGGCACATACAACCGGGGAGGGGCAGGCACATACACTCGGGGAGGGGCAGGCACATACACTCGGGGAGGGGCAGGCACATACACTCGGGGAGGGGCAGGCACATACACTCGGGGAGGGGCAGGCACATACACTCGGGGAGGGGCAGGCACATACACTCGGGGAGGGGCAGGCACATACACTCGGGGAGGGGCAGGCACATACAACCGGGGAGGGGCAGGCACATACAATTATAGAGGGGCAGGGACATACAATTATAGAGGGGCAGGGACATACAATTATAGAGGGGCAGGGACATACAATTATAGAGGGGCAGGGACATACAATTATAGAGGGGCAGGGACATACAATTATAGAGGGGCAGGGACATACAATTATAGAGGGGCAGGGACATACAATTATAGAGGGGCAGGGACATACAACTGGAGAGAGGCAGGGACAAACATGTGGACAGGGACAGGGACATACAACCGGAGAGAGGCAGGGACATACAACCGGGAAGGGGCAGGGGCACACAATCAGGGAGGGACAGGGACATAAACTGGAGAAGGCAAAGGACATACAACCGGGGACGGCAGACACACAACAGGGAAGGGGCAGAGACACAACAGCGAAGGGCAAGGACATACAACAGGGAAGTACAGTTACATACAACAAAGTAGAGGCAGGGACACAACCGGGTATGAATCTTGCTGCTGGCATTTTTTAGAGGAGGATTGGGGTTTACACACACTCACAGCTGCTACAACAGTTGTGAAAGCATGTAAATCTGACATGTCAGCAGTCAGGTGCTGTATTTGCTTTAACAGAGGGCAAAAGAGACAATAAAGAGAACCCGTCACATCAAAATTGTATGATATACAGGACTTTTGGTCCCCTGTGCGATTTTAAAAAGTTTATATACGCAAAAAAAAAGTATAGAGTTACACCCAAGCACTTAAACCCCTCCACATCCCCCAAAAAAATGTTGAACCCATCTCCACGTACATACAAACATATAAAACATTGATTGCACAACACAAGTTGCATATTGCTGCACACATCTGAGTGAGAACAATAATTCTAGGCCCACTTATTCAGTTAACTATATAGCTCTAAAAGAGTGTCACCAATGAAAAATTTGCCTCCGTTTCATGGGCTTGACATGTTGGGTATCCATTTACTTGGTGCAACCTCATCTTCTGTATTTTACCAAAAAATAGGAAATGCCTTTGTGTGCCCTAAAATTAACCCTAATGTGTTTTTTTTTTTTTTTTTGCTCTTGCGCAAATATCCAGTGACATACAAAGAAATGGAGCTACCCCCATTTTATTCCCCAGGGTCTCTGCTTAGCTATACTATTTGGGGGGTTTAACTAATCTTCAGCCTTTAAATATTTTTTTTTTTCAAATATGAGTAAAATGCAAAAATGTCTCTGGCAGCGAACGGGTTAAGAAGACATGAGTGTCCAGATTATGCTAGATTACCCGTAGCGGATCTGAGGACTCCATGGGGTTGATTTACTACAACTGGAGAGTGCTAAATCTGATGCAGCTCTGCATAGAAACCAATCAGCTTCCAGGTTTTATTGTCAAAGCTTAATTGAACAAGCTGAAGTTAGAAGCTGATTGGCGACCATGCATGGCTGCACCAGATTTTGCACTCTCCGGTCGTCCCCCCCCCCCCCCCCCCCCCCCCCATTGATCTTTTGACTGAGAACACTTTAATAACTGATGGCTATGAATGCCGCAGCTCACTCACAGCGCACATAGCTGCAGGCAGGAGATGGCTCCATGTATGAGGAGGAAGATTGACGTCTTTGACATTTGACGTGGGATAAACAAATCAGAAAGGTGAGAGTGCAAAGACAATTTGATTCAGCGAGGACATCAGTGATTCTGATTTTTACCTGCAATCTCTCCCTGATAAAAAACACGGATGTAGAACTCTGCCGGGAAAGGTCAAGATAGTATAATCTCTGACCGTGAAATATGGCGCTGCCTTTGTAAAGTGGACATGTCATTGAAATTCAAACTTCACATGAATGAATAGGTCACGTCAGCAATTGCATTCTTATTTAGAGTAATGAGAAAATATAACCATACAGGTTATGGTGAAGAAGGGATTAACTCAGCCTTTGCCAGAGCCATTTTTGCATTTCTTACACGTGCATTAGAGGACACAGATGACTTGACTAATTATGACTACTTGGGTTATCCTGCCACCTTCAGATGACTGGCCAAAAAAAAAGGCATAACATTTTCCAGCTTAGCCAAGTCTTAGTCTCTAGCTAGTGTTCTAATGTGATAGATGCACCTACAGATGTCCTTTTGTGGGCTTTAGTTCTAATTTTTAGGCCTATGCCTAACACCCCTAATGGGGCAGAGGTGGGCATCATGGGGATTGGTCGCTGCAGTCAGTAGGCTAAGATGGACTGTCCCCAGATCCCCTATGCAAAAGCAAGGATGGCCTGGTGGGGCAGAGGAGGGCCTCATTCAGATTGGTTGCCGAGGCCGGTAGACCAAGAGGAACTGTGCCTGGGTCCCGCATTCAAGAACAGGGACAGCCTGATGTGGCAGAGGTGGGCTTTTTCTGAGGTTGTTGATCCAGTTGGCCAAGAGGGGCTATGCCTGGATCCTGCATGCAAAAGTGAGTACAGCTAGATGTGGCAGAGATGGGATTCATCCACATCGGTCGCTAAGGCCAGTAGACCAAGAGGGACTTGGAATGGTCTGGTAAGGCAGTGGAAGGCATTATCAGGATCTGTTGCTGCAGCCAGAAAAACAAGAGGGACTGTACGTTGGCGCTCAGCATGCAGGAGTGGCGACAGTCTGATGTTGTAGAGCAGGGCTTCATCGGTATTGGTTGCTATAGCCAGTAGGCCAAGGACTGTACCCAGACACTGCATGCAAGAGCAAAGGCAGCCAGATGGGGCAGATGTGGACTTGATCCGGATTGGTCGTTACAGCCAGGAGGCAAACAGGGGACTGTTCCTGGTTTAATACAGTGAGGGGCTTGCAGAGTCCGTCATGAGGGGGGTCACTGGGTTTGTGGATGAGTGGAGGTTTTACATCTGCAGCTTCAGGTTGGCATGGGACAAGGAGAGTGGCACAGGGAAGAGGTTCCTGGGTTTAAAGTGGGCAGAGGGGAAATCCCGTGTGCCCGGCTGCAGCTCCGGGTCCACACAGGTACAGGCACTAAGGACTAAACAAAGCAAAGGGTCTTTCTATTGGTTCCTGCTAAGGTAATTAAACCTAAGATGGGGTGGCAATATCATGGCATTTGGCTGCCTGATCAATCACCACCCCCCTTCCCCTCTTCCAGCCTAGCTGCATTCAGGGACACAGTCAAGAGCGGCTTCCTTGTCTCAGGTGGGCATGAGCATCTGCCAAGACTGAGTGGCACCAGGGGATGAAGTCTTCAGGGGGCATTTGATGATTTCACATACAGGCCACAGCAGGGGGTCAGACTGCCCGGCGTCCCACCTGTAGGTGGTGTGGTAGGACTGCTGTCTGTTGAACAGAAGCTGATTTAGTGATCGGCTTCTGTTGAACAGTTAAGCTGGAAAACCTGCATTCTGATGGCGGGGCAGGCGGGGGGGGGGGGGGGAGACATGGAAAGATATTCGCCTGTTTTGTGGATTTTAAGAAGGCCTTTGATTCAGTATGGCACCCAGGCCTGTTCCTCAAACTATTGGAGATTGGAATAGGAGGGAAAACATATAATGTTTTTAGACGTTCTTCTACAGAGAACAGCTGCAGTCTAAAGGTGAATGGGAAAAGAACAGAGTACTTCCAGCAGGCCCGAAGTCAGACAGGAAGTCCAACTTTCTTCAACATCAATGAACTGGCGACAGCACTAGAATCCTCCCCACACCTGGACTCACATTTATATGACACCAAGGGGAAGTTCCTGTTGTATGCGGCTGACCGCCTATAAGACAGCCTGGAAGTGCTGGAGAAATACAGCGCCACATGGGCACTACCTATCAACTCAAAGTAAACAAAAATCAGGGTGTTCCAAAGGAAGAACTCAAAACAAATAAAGAGCCCTTCTGTCACAGATCATCTGCGGAGCTGATCTGTGTCTCACCTTTACTGCTGTAGGCCGGCTGGCACCTGTTGTTCCACTAGCTTGTGTTCAGCTCTGTGCACTCTGCAGCTATGGGTGTCGCCGCCCTCACTTGTTGCCTAATATGATTCCTTCCTGCTACTTCCTGTCCAGCCCCTCATGTGCTTCTCTATTTAAATCCCTTTCAAACCAGCTACTGGTTGCTTGAGCAACATTTGTTTCTGAGCTCCCTTCATGTAACCTGCCTTAACCTTACCTCTCGTGAACTGATCTCTTGTGTACTGACCCGGCTTGTTCTGATTACGTTGTCTGCAGCCCACCCTGACCTTGGCTCACTATCCGGCTCTCCTTTTGCTTCATCCATCCATCCTTGTCTGACAGTATCTTCTGGTACTACCCTAGCGAGCAGGCTGAACCCGGGGGTCGTGACCTGGGGTCAGCACGCAGCTAAGCCCAAACCCTTGTGAGGGGGTCCCTGGCAGAATACCAGGTGGCCCTTAGACTCCAAGCCCTGGGGGATCCTGTGTCACCTGCTCGCCTGTGGGCTCACTGTAAGTAGTACCGTGACACCTTTTTACAATAAACAACTGCACTCCTTAGGAAACTAACAGATACACATACCTCGGCCTAGAAACCAACAAATCAGGAAGTTACCAGCCAGCCATAGAGGTCCTAAAAGACCAGGCATGCAGAGCCTTCTATGCCTTCAAGAGACAGCTGTGCCACCTAACACAACCAGTGAGCGTCTGGCTCAGAATAATTGATAGTGTTATGACCCTGATTCTTCTTTCTGGCAGTGAAGTTTGGGGTCCTGTCACCTACCCAGACCAATCCAAAGGGAAATCTAGCCCAAAATAAATATTTTCATCTGGAATACTGCAACACCTCCAAGTCCACCCGAGCACCTCCAACAGTGCCTGCCGGTCTGAACTAGGCAGATTTCCCTTACTTCTCACAGTACAGACGAAGGCGCTATCATACTAGGATCATTTACTAAACAGCGTAAATTCATACCACCATAAAGCCATACTAACCAGTAAGGACCAGTCCAAGCCATGCGCCCTGCAGCAACTCATGAATGCCTTGTCTATCCCAAACCCCCAACAACTCAGCCTGACAAAATCTCAAATAAAAAAAAAACATAATGATTCCAAAGAAAAATATGTTGGAGAAATTAAATGACCAACTCCAAGAAACTGTTTACCAGTCACTGCGGAGAAACTACAAACTGGCCCCTTACCTGGAGGGGGCTACAAGACCCCAAAAACAGATAAACCCTGAGCCTGTAAAGACTGAGTGCCCACAGAAAGATGTATACCACTCCAGGTACAAATACCAAGACCTCGCCTCCCCGGCACAGCCTGGGTGCTGGCTCTGTATAGAGCACATGCAATAGAGGAAATCCAGACAGCCGCACTTTTATTGAAAAAAATCAGTCCATACAGCAATCAAGGACAGTGGATGAATCAGCTGACACTATGACGCTTGGTCCATAGCTATGACTAAGCACCAGTAAGGGGTGTGAAACACATCAGCTGATTCATCCACTGTCCTTGATTGCTGTATGGACTGATTTTATTCATTGAAGACATTTTTTACAGGAGTGCGGCTGTCCGGATTTCCTCTATTGCATGTACTGAGTGCCCACAGCCTGGAAATCGAACTAGGATCGCACAGATATACCTACAAGCCCAGGGAAAGTAGAATGTGACCAGGGGGTCTTGGAGGATGAGGACCACTTCCTGCTACAGTTCCCCAAGTACTCATCATTGACGGTCACTCACTTCCAGAGACACTCTGCTCTCATCCTGGACTTTAAGGCCCCTTTCACACTGGGGCGGGAGCCGCGGTGACGGTAAAGCAGCGCTATATTTAGCGCTGCTTTACCGTTGTTTTAGCCGCAGTATTCGGCCACTCGCGGTGCGGTTTTACCCCCCGCGAGCGGCCGAAAAAAGGTTAAAGACCCCCCGCAGAGCGCCGCCGCAGCGGCGCTTTGCAGCGGTATTGCCGCGGTATTACCGCGGTGTCCCATTCAAATCAATGGGAAGGAGCGGTGAATACACCGCTCCTATCCCACTCCAAAGATGCTGCTAGCAGGACTTTTTTTTTACCGTCCTGCTAGCGCACCACTCCAGTGTGAAAGCCCGGCGGCTTTCACACTGGAGTGAATGGGGCTGGATTTTTTCAGGCGGTATACAGGCGCTATTTTTATCGCTGTACCGCCTGAAAAACGCCCCAGTGTGAAAGGGGCCTAATTCTATAGAAGAGAGGATGAAACTTCAAATTCTACTGGGGGGGCAATAGTAAAAATTATTATTATTATTATAATACAGGATTTATATAGCACCAACAGTTTGCTTTACAATATAAGAGGAGACAGTACAGTTCAAATACATAAAATACAAGAGGCTTAAGGAGGCCCTGCTTATAAGAGCTTACAATCTAATGGGGTGGGGCAAGTGGTACAAAAGGTTATAACTGGGGGGAGGGGTGAGCTGATGGAAGTGATAAAAGTTCAGCTGGAGGCATGATGGGCTTCCCTGAAGAGATGAGTTTTCAGGGCATTCCTTAAGGCAGCTAGAGTAGGAGATAGCTGGACAGATTGAGGTAGAAAGTTTGAGGATGGGAGAGGCTCTGGAGAAGTCCTGGAGACAAGAATGAGAGGAGAGGACAAGGGAGCCTAGAGAGCAGGAGCTCTTGAGAGGACGGTTTGGGTGTTATTTGGAGACCAGATTGGTCATGTAGCTGCACAATATGTGACAGCGTGTCACCGACTGAGAGGGACATGAAAAGCTGTGCACTTCAAAAATTATTTTACATGGACTTACCCCACCAGCCCGCTTTTTATCACCCCTTAACCTCCCAGAGCTGCCCTAGAGATGCCCCCCTCCCCCCACCTTCCCATACAAACTCAATGCTAAAATGTATTCGGTCCTGCCAATATAGCTTTTTTGAATTTTTATAGAGAGGGGGGAGGGGCACAAAGGGGGGGAGAGAGAAAGAACAGGGGGGAAGAAAAGGGGGGGGGGAGAGAAGGAACGGGGGGGAAGAAAAGGGGGGGGAGAGAAGGAACAGGGGGGAAGAAAAGGGGGGGGGAAGGGGGGGGGGGGGGGCAAGAAGGGGGGGGGGAAAAGGGGGGGGGAGAAGGAACAGGGGGGAAGAAAAGGGGGGGGAGAGAAGGAACAGGGGGGAAGAAAAGGGGGGGGAGAGAAGGAACAGGGGGGAAGAAAAGGGGGGGAGAGAAGGAACAGGGGGGAAGAAAAGGGGGGGGGAGAGAAGGAACAGGGGGGAAGAAAAGGGGGGGGAGAGAAGGAACTGGGGGGAAGAAAAGGGGGGGGGGAGAGAAGGAACAGGGGGGAAGAAAAGGGGGGGGGAGAGAAGGAACAGGGGGGAAGAAAAGGGGGGGGGGAGAGAAGGAACAGGGGGGAAGAAAAGGGGGGGGGAGAGAAGGAACAGGGGGGAAGAAAAGGGGGGGGAGAGAAGGAACAGGGGGGAAGAAAAGGGGGGGGAGAGAAGGAACAGGGGGGAAGAAAAGGTGGGGGGAGAGAAGGAATAGGGGGGGAATAAAAGGGGGGGGGGAGAGAAGGAACAGGGGGGAAGAAAAGGGGGGGGGAGAGAAGGAACAGGGGGGAAGAAAAGGAGGGGGGAAGAAAAGGGGGGGAGAGAAGGAACAGGGGGGAAGAAAAGGGGGGGGGAGAGAAGGAACATGGGGGAAGAAAAGGGGGGAGAGAAGGAACAGGGGGGAGAGAAGGAACAGGGGGAAGAAAAGGGGGAGAGAAGGAACAGGGGGGAGAGAAGGAACAGGGGGAAGAAAAGGGGGGGAGAAGGAACAGGGGGGAAGAAAGGGGGTGAAGGAACAGGGGGGAAGAAAAGGGGGGGGAGAGAAGGAACGGGGGAAGAAAAGGGGGCGACAGAGAAGGAAAGGGGGGGAGAGAAGGAAAGGGAGGGGAGAGAGAAAGAAGGGGGAAGAAAGGGGGGAGAGAGGAAGAAGGGGGGAGAGAGGAAGAAGGGGGAAGAAAGGTGGGGAGAGAGAGAAAGGGGGGGGGGGAGAAAAGGGGGGAGAGAGAAAGAAAAGGAGGGGAAGAAAAGGGGAAAAGAGGAAGAAAAGAAGGGGGGAGAGATAGTGGGTGAGAGAGATACAGTAGATAGATTTTTTATTTATTTTTTGGGATGTTTCATTTTCTCTGTGTTCCTTTTGATTATTCCGGTCCCAGCTCGCTGTGCTGTAAACGTGTCACAGACCCTTCATCTTGAGCCTGTAAAGGTTATAGACGGGAATATGAAGGCAGTGTGACACTTCGGAGATTACGGCTCATCCTTATTATTTTTCCTGGTTGAAGATTAAATCCAACGAGGACGGCCGGTGTCCTGCGACGAGCGCAGATTTATACCTGCTTTGTACCTGCAGCTTGACAGGCCTGTCAGGTAGGAGCTCGGTGCCTCGGGGGAACGGTCATCAAGAGCTTCATTGACCTTTCCTGTGTGACGAACAAACCAGCCGCGGAGTCCTTGGAGGCCCCGAGGTCGGCTCACGCCGGTCCACCGCCACCTCCCAGAGGAGGCCAACTTTGCTTTTCTTCACTGGCTCAGAAACAAGAGCAGAGAAGAACATTAGAGTTTAAAAAGCTTGTTTGAGCCGGGTTTTATCCTGGGAGCTCCTCGCTTCTCCGTCCTCGTCATTCCTAACACGAAGAGAAGGGCGCGCTGAGAATTCGCCTTCTGAAGCCGTCTAACTCTTCACATTATTACATATTACTAGAGCCAATTACAGGGGCCTTGTTTACTAAAGCTTAGCCGATACTTTTCTTTTCTGGTTCCTTTTGGAATTTTTTTTTTTATTCCTTTGGGCTCTTGTAGCCATAGAAACAAAGACTTCAGGTTTTAGGTATTTTTTTGTAAGGTTATTTTGGAAAAAGTAACACGTATTTTATAATAAGAAATTGCATAGCTTTCTCCATTGATACTCAGGCTATATTCTGTGTAGAAGGAATGCCTGAAGAGGGAAAATACCACATTATGGCCACTAGATGGTTTTGAGTATCATACGAAAGTATATATGCTACTCAGCTCCATCTAGTGGCCATAATGCGGTATTTTCCACATTATTTCTGCAGAGAATATAACCTGAGAACATTCGATGTTGCCTCGTTCACACAGAACGAATTTACATGCAGATTTAAAGGATGAACAGCTATGCATTTTGTTTTTTTTTATAAGTACACACCTATCATTTACTCATCTGCAGTAGTTTGGTGCACATGCTCACGGGTTTTCTTCTAACACATTGTAAAAAAAAATTATGTTTTTGTAACACCATTTGAAATTTGAATAGGATTAAAGCATCAATTTTTCCTAAACAGAAAGAGAAGCAGCAGACTGATGAGCTCATCTTTCTGTCACTCTTTTCTTTCCACCTATCAGTATGTTCCCTTGCTAGCGCATGAACATTACAGCCAAGCTGATTGGCTTCCTGTGCTGCTTCTCCCTCTCCCAGTCTGAAGTCTGCTGTACAGGGACTGCAAGAGGCAGACACCAGGTCAGATCCCGGTACTTACACTTCTCCAGTTCAGTAACATGTACTGGTCTTGTCCTTCCCTCAGCCTGTGACTGGACAATGAAAGGAGAAGCAGTAACTTGATGAACTCATCTTTGCCACTCTGCTCTCTCCTTCCTATCAGCATGCTTCTTGTTAGCACATGAACACTGCAGCCAAGCTTATTGGCTTCTAGTGCTGCTTCTCCCCCCCCCCCCCCCCCCCAGATTGAGGTCTGCTGCACAGGGACTGCAAGAGGCGGAGTCCAGGTCAAAGTCAGGTACCTTCACAGCTTGTGGTAAAAAGATTTAAAGCAGAGCCACAGGTTTTAGGATAGACTGTTAAAGACATGTTAAAACATTAGTCATAGGGGGATTCACACTATTTATCCTGGTGACCATTGTCACTGAGACAGAAATTAATAGGAACAGGGCCAGGACTGCGCGGGTACCTGCCATGGGTGCTGTGTTAAGGGGGGCGCTGCTGAGTTGGCTGCTCGTCCTACCTTCTTACCGACAGCCGTGACTGCGGTGTCACTCCTGTCAGAAAGAGCAGCGGCTGGTGCTGGAGGGAGGATTCGGCTTTCTGCACGGGTAGGAAAAGAGCCGGTGCTAAGACAGAACTATCCTCGTTCTCAGCGCTGTGCTGCTGAGGAAGGAGGGCAGACTGTGTCCTTTTTCTTCTCTTCACCTGTCATGTGACTTGTCACATGACCGGAGAGAGGAAGGACATGCTGTGAGTACCGATCTCCCAGTACAAGGGGTAAAGGGGAGGGGAAACAACTTGTGAGCATGGGGACACTTGATGTAAAGGGGGACTCTATTAGGGACACTTGATGTAAAGGGGGACTCTACTGGGGACACCTGATGTAAATGGGGACTCTACTGGGGATACCTGATGTAAATGGGGACTCTTTTGGGGATACCAGATGTAAAGGGGAACTCTATTGGGGACACCAGATGTAAAGGGGGACTCTACTGGGGACACCCGATGTAAAGGGGGACTCTACTGGGGACACCCGATGTAAAGGGGGACTCTACTGGGGACACCCGATGTAAAGGGGGACTCTATTGGGGACACCCGATGTAAAGGGGGACTCTACTGGGGATACCTTATGTAAATGGGGACTCTTTTGGGGATACCTGATGTAAATGGGGACTCTTTTGGGGATACCTGATGTAAATGGGGACTCTTTTGGGGATACCAGATGTAAAGGGGGACTCTATTGGGGACACCCGATGTAAAGGGGGACTCTATTGGGGACACCCGATGTAAAGGGGGACTCTATTGGGGACACCCGATGTAAAGGGGGAATCTTTTGGGGACACCAGATGTAAAGGGGGACTCTACTGGGGACACCTGATGCAATTTGCCGTCTTCATCCTGGTCGCTGAATGACCTTGCCCTTGCACTGGATGGGAAATTCCACATTTTACAGTTGTCATCAGAACAGGAATGGCTCAGAACAGGCTCTTTATCTTCTTAGATGGTACAGCTCCCCATTCCTCTTGGCAAAAAGCCTCCAGTTCCTGTAAATTCTTGGGCTGGTCGACTTGGCCCTGTGTTTTCTAGATCATTGTCATGTTGGAATGTCCAAGTACGTTCCATGCGCAGCTTCCTGGCTGATGAATGCAAATTTTCCTCCAGTATTTTTTGATAACATGCTGCATTCACCTTGCCAACAATTTTGACCAAATTTCCTGTGCTTTGTAGCTCACACATCCCCAAAACATCAGCGATCCACCTCCGTATCTTTCATCATAGGCCTTGTTGACTCCTCTCCAAATGTAGTGTTTATGGTTTTGGACAAAAAGCTCAATTTTGATCTCATCACTCCAAATGACTTTGTGCCAGAAGGTTTGAGGCTTGTCTCTGTGCTGTTTGGCGTATAGTAAGCGGATACTTTGTAGCATTGGCGTAGTAATCGCTTTCTTCTGGTGACTCGACCATGCAGCCCATCTTTCTTCAAGTGCTTCCATATTGTGCATCTTGAAACAGCCACACCACATGTTTTTAGAGAGTCCTGTATTTCACCTGAAGTTATTTGTGGGTTTTTCTTTGCATCCCGAACAATTTTCCTGGCAGTTGTGGCTTAAATCGTAGTTGGGCTACCTGACCGTGGTTTGGTTTCAATAGAACCCCTCATTTTCCACTTCTTGATTAGAGTTTGAACACTGCTGATTGGCATTCCCAATTCCTTGGGTATCTTTTTATACCCCTTTCCTTTTACAGTTCAACTACCTTTTCCCACAGATCCTTTGACAATTCTTTTGCTTTCCCCATGACTCAGAATCCAGAAACGTCAGTGCAGCACTGGATGAAAGATGCAAGGGTCTGTCAGGAGTCCATAAATACATTGACCTTTTATACTGTACACACACACACTACTGGGGACACCAGATGTAAAGGGGGACTCTATTGGGGACACCTGATGTAAAGGGGGAATCTTTTGGGGACACCAGATGTAAAGGGGGACTCTACTGGGGACACCAGATGTAAAGGGGGACTCTACTGGGGGCAAACAGATCACAGGTGAGGATGGTTACTGTAGAATGCGATACAATATTAATAACTAATATTGTATCATCTATGTATAATTGTCTAGTCCCTATAATTTTGTTAGTCTGTTGAAACTCGGAGCGCATGCTACTGTTAATATCACAATAATACAAGTTAACTATGCAACCAAACACACAGTTTAAGATCAATCAAATCTCATTTATTTCCCAAGGAAATAAAAAAGATAACATGTATTAAAAGGTTACAAAATTACATAGCATACAGTAACAATACAATACAATGATATACTTAGCACGTTCTCATGGCTTGATGCTCTGGATGGAAAAGAGAAATGTCCACATGGTTAGGCCTCAAGATGGCCGAATCATCAGGTTGTTAGAGACACAGCCTCATGTTAGGGCTTCCCAGCAAACAGAGACTGTATCTCCTGTGTGTGTGAACCTTTCATTCGAACATACACACCCACTCATAGTCACCCCCATTTGCCCTCCATCCAATAGGCATCACCGAGAGATAATCCTTTACACGTCTGTGCATTCTTCAGGAAGCATGCTGAATTGTCCACTAGGGACAGCGTTTGTCCATGGATTGCAATCCATCCGACTGGGGCCAAACCTTGGATTCCAGCTCATGCCTCAAGTCTGTCAATTAAGTAGACAGATTAGAATCAGCATTGTAATGCAGAGTATTCTCATAGATGAACTGAGAGCTCCTAACCTCATATAACATATGTTGTTTAACTGGCTACATTCCAACCGGGGGAGGGCATCCTGTTCTCCAGAAACCTGTTGGGATTACATGAGTTCCTATTGAATCCAACAGTTACCTTTTTAATAGCCATCCAAACCCCTTTGTGTCAACTTGTGTGTATGTTATCAGGCGAAAATCACTGGGGTATGCAAACTTTTGATCAGGACCATTTGGGTAGTTTCTGTTGCCATTATGATTTAAAAAGAGTAAACACAGTTGATTGATAACAAATGGCTTCAGCCAAACACTAACCATGAGTGAGAGAAAAGTTGTTGTGTTCTCATTTATATTCTGTGAAAAATGGCCAAGAAATCATAAATATTCATACAACAATATAGAAGATGTTGCTTCTGTATAAGTTAGTAACAATGTTAACCAATTGCTTTTGTTTTCTTTGCACAGCGGTGACAACTCCTCCGTGCTTCACTATGGACACTCTGGGGCCCCCAATGACAAGATTATTGAAGATGGTGATATGTGGTGAGTTTACCTCTGTGTGGAATTGGCTAAGCGCCAATAATAGTATACCAAATGTGCCGCTCCTATCAGGCTTACAAATGCATATCTTATAACGTACATGTTGCACAATAAACCAAAAATTTAAAAAGAAGAAATGCATGTTCCCAGTACCTTCAACCATTTAAAAGCAGGGCTCGGGCTTCCATTAAAGAAACATCCCCCAGGAGACGTCAATTCTGACGAAACGCGTAGGGCGGAGCTACGTACAGTGACATTTTCGCACAACCTGGAAGTGTCCCTGGAAGTGTAATTCAGCCTTTTTTTTATCTCTCTATACAGCACTGTTGAGTTTTTTTTACAGACGTAAGTGCAATGATTTTGTTTTAATAAACTATTGTATCAGGTTTTACGCTATGTGGAGCACATGGTTTCCTTTCTTTTTGCAACATGGTTCTTATAGGATGCCAAACTGAGGAAAAGGCGATATATAGTGTTCCCATTGCGTTTCTTTTATGGACTTTGGAAGCTCATAACCTGCCTATGAAAGGTTGTAGTTACATCATGTAATATTTGACTTCTCTAATTTGAGAGTCGTATATATCTGGTAAGCCTTTTGCTGGGTTCTCCATGTGGTGGAGTCACTAGGAGTAGGATCGAATGTGGTTCGAAAGTAGTTTAAAGACTAACTATTCCCTTTACAGAAAATTAATAACTGCACATATTTTTGCAGGTGAAACAATGTGTGTTTTAATAATTTTTAAACAAGAGCCTGCAAAGCGTTACATCGGCGATCAGCAGATTGGAGATGCAAATTCAGGTTTCTGCACATTCTCTCTCCAGCCTTCAGCCCAAACCTCGTGATTACATTTAATGCGTGATCCGTGCTTAATTAACACTCCCCTAATGACTGCTTTGTGGGCCTCCCAGATAGTACCGGGGTTACACTCTGGAGTATCATTCAATTGAATGTATAGGCCCAATTCCCTGCCTACCTCTGCCAGCACTTCCGGATCTTGTAGCAGGCTTTCGTTCAGTTCCCATGTCCGATTTTTGAAGGGCGGTATATCAAAAAGCACATAAGTCAAGACTATAGGTGCAAAGGCGTGAGCAGGGGGTGCGCCAGGTGTGCCTGGGCACACCCTAAACTCTGTGTGGAGCCGTTGGGCCCACCGATCTCTGTAATGCTGCTGGCTCCCCCCCCCCCCCCCAAGCTGCTGCAAGGGATGTTTCAGGATGGTTAGTACGGAAGAAGATGTCTCCCGTATGTGGGTGTCCCCACATGGCCAGCCAGCCACCGAAGTAGCTGCAGCCAGTCCGGTACCTGGACGGGGTTCATTTTCATGTAGGAAAAGAAAGCAGGCAAGTCTGCCGGAGGGTGAAAGAGGTCTGTCCCTTACGGAATGTGACCAACAAGGGGAAACCCCAGCGATTGGTGAATCCACACTGTGCCTGACCAGTTTCAGAATGGGGCGAAGCAAAGCCTGGCGCTGTAGGGTCGCCCTCGAGAGGTCAGGGAGGATCTTTATAGAAGCCCCATCGAAGTCCACAGGTCCATACTCCCACGCCTTTAGAAAAGATGGTATCCTAATGCTCATATCTGTGAAGGCGGCAGATCACATTGCAGGGGCTGTAGGCCTGGGACCCAGAGCCCTGTGGATTCTGTCAAACTCTATATTGGGGGGGGGGGGGGTGGGGGATGGGGGGGGCGTCCAGCACCTTGTGTAAAATAGCCATAGCAGTGTCCGGCAGATTCTCCGTAACTGTAGCTTGCGGAAGGCCATGGAGCCGAAAGTTGTTTAGGCGGCTCCGATCTTCCAAGTCCTCCAGATGTAACGGCAGGGTCACTGCGGCATCCACGTGTGTTCTCCAAGACCCCCACCCTTTGCTCCAGCACAGAGAGTGAGGACTCCCCAGATGACAGGCGTTCTGGAATCCTCCAGCCGGAGAATAGGATCTTTAATGTGAGCCTTAGTAGGGGGGGCTTTTATGAGCGCCTGGAGTGTCCCTGTGTGCTGGGGGGAGCGAGAGGCGGTCAGGGAGAACACCGCAGGAGTGTCTGAGAAAGTGTCTGGGGTAGTGGAATGACTCGGCGAGGCAGACGGGTCCTGCACATTAGGAGTTCCACTAGTTGAGCCTCGTGGTTCCACCATCTTGGTCTCGGGGGTTTGCCTCCTTGGAGTTAGGGAAGAACCGCTGGATTTCCCCTCTGGTTTTGGGTGCACGGGGTGTCTGTGCGTGATTCTTTGCTTTCCTCCGTTTTGCTGAGAGCATGCCGATGTATACAGATCAATAGCAGGGAAAGGCCGGGAGCTCACTCACTGCGCGTCTCTACTCGGCCATGTCCAGACCACGCCCCCTGCACCTCCCAGTTTTATCTTGCTTTCCTGTGTTCCACATTTGTATGTATTGTACGAGGGTTTTTTAAAAAGTTTCTGATAAAAAAAATTTATTTGTGTGTATATATGTGCGTGTGTGTGTATGTGTGTCTATGTGTATATGTGTATATGTATATATATATATATATATATATGTGGTGTATATATATATATATATATATATATATATATATATATACACACACTATATTGTCAAAAGTATTGGGACGCCTTTACAAGCACATGAACTTTAATGGCGCCTTAGTCCGTATGGTTCAATATTGAGTTGCCCCCCCCTTTGCAGCTATAACGGCTTCAACTCTTCTGGGAAGGCTGTCCACAAGGGTGGGCCAACTCAATATTGAACCCTACGGACTAAGACTGGGATGTCATTAAACCTTCATACGTAGTCTGCTTCCAGTTTGCCAGTGTAGCCATGCAGATTTGGCCATCCTTGCTGCTGATTCCTGACAGGCACTGGGATGTCTGAACCGCGATCTGCGTACAGGAAATAGATGGTGACCCTGAATGACGACTGAACAAAGATGGCTCTTCCTGGAGAGAAAAGCAAATTAAAGTACCGTATATACTCGAGTATAAGCCGAGTTTTTCAGCACATTTTTTGTGTGCTGAAAATGCCCCCCTCGGCTTATACTCGAGTCGAGCACTTTTCTGCAGCAGAAAATGACATTTTCCGACCCGACTTTGGGGCCTCCTAGCACTAAGTGGCCCCGAGATACGGGGCCCCAAAGTCAGTTTGGAAAATGTCATTCTCTGCTGCAGAAAAGTGCTTGACATTTTCTGACCCGACTTTGGGGCCCCATATCTCGGGGCCACTTGGTGCTAGGAAACCCAGTGGAACTAGCACTACAACATATCCAAAGATGGGGTTCCTAGCACCAAGTGACCCCGAGATACGGGTCCCCAAAGTCGGTCAACTGTGTCCATCTGCAGCAATGTCATTTCGGGACCCTTTGGGTCCAGAGACCCCAAATTTGGCTGCAGCTAGGGGGGCATCTAGGAACCCTTAAAGCGGAGCTGCACCCGGACAAAAAATATTAAAAGTCAGCAGCTACAAATACTGCAGCTGCTGACTTTTAATAAATGGACACTTACCTGTTCCAGGATCCAGCGGCGTAGGCAGAAGATGACGAGCGATCCCTCGTCTCTCACTGCCCCGCCGCCATCCCCTGTCAGGGAATCAAGACGTAATGACGCAACGTCTTCACTGCCCGATTCCCTACTGCGCATGCGCGAGTCGCGCTGCGCGCCTCTATTGGTCGCCGCTGTGTCCTGGGAACTGTGTTTCCCAAGACACAGCGGGGCATCTCCGGATAGGGGCGGGGCAGCCGCGGATAATTCGTCACGGAAGTGGGTGCAGATACCTGTATACAGGTATCTGCACCCCGCTCCCCCCTGAAAGGTGCCAATTGTGGAACCCTAGGGGGGAGGAATCCGATAAGCGGAAGTTCCACTTTAGGGTGGAACTCCGCTTTAACTACCAAGTTTGAAGTTCAGGGGACCTATGGCTGCAAATGGGCACAGTGAGGCTGCAAATGGGCACAGTGAGGCTGCAAATGGGCACAGTGAGGCTGCAAATGGGCAATGTTGACCCTCTTTTCCACATACAGTAGCTGCTCATTTCTCACCCTAGGCTTATACTTGAGTCAATAAGTTTTCCCAGTTTGTGGTAAAATTAGGTGCCTCGGCTTATACAGGAAAAATTGAGATTTGCGTATAACTTCAGCTGCTGGTACAACACCCAGACTAATAAGGACTGAGTGGCCTTATGTAAGCTCACCTACAAGGCATTGTTGGCTCAGTTTATTGTGTTCCCTTGTGGGATCATTACCAATTCTCCGGTATCTGCCCATCCCCCGGTGGATGAGAAGATTCATTGTGAGGATCCTCTGACTGGTGAGAAAATAAAGTGCGGATTCTGTAAGGAGAGCTTATCACTGGGAAACGGGTCATGTATCGGAGCGCCATTCACTCCCATTTATTACCGTCTCAATTAAAGCTTCTGTCATCACCCATCTAATTACAATGTATCCAATACCGCTCTCCACTTCCACCATTCTTTCCTTTGTTCCTGTTGCTTTAAAGGCGACTTTGTCTTCATTCCGGAGTCTCTATACACAGTAAGTGGGAGCCATCTACTGCAGGGTCCCCACAAGTGTCCTCCAGACATGGGCAGCTCTTCACCCATACCAGAATGAAGAGGGAGAACCCGAGTCCACCGCCTCTTCTTAACCACTTGCCTACCGGGCACTTTCCCCTTCTTCCTGCCCAGGCTAATTTTCAGCTTTCAGTGCTGCCACACTTTGAAGGACAATTGCGCGGTCATACAACACTGTACCCATATGACATTTTTATAATTTTTTTTTTTTTTTAGACAAATAGAGCTTTCTTTGGGTGCTATTTAGACGATTCAGCCCCGGAAGATTTTACCCCCTTCCTGACCAGAGCACTTTTTGCGATTCGCCACTGCGTCTTTAACTGCATTTAACTGACAATTGCGCGGCCCTGTGCGACGTTACACCCAAACAAAATAGATTTTCTTTTTTTCCAACAAATAGAGCTTTCTTTTGGTGGTATTTGATCACCTCTGCGGTTTTTATTTTTTTGCGCTATAAACAAAAAAAATTGCGACAATTTAGAAAAAAAAAAGCTATATATTTTTAACTTTTTGCTATAATAAATATCCTCCAAAAATATATAAGAAGACTAATTTTTTCCTCAGTTTAGGCCGATATGTATTCTTCTACATATTTTTGGTAAAAAAAAAAAATGGCAATAAGTGTATATTGATTGGTTTGCGCAAAAGTTATAGCGTCTACAAAATAGGGGATGGATTTATATCATTTTTATTCTTATTATTATTTTTTTACTAGTAATGGCGGCGATCTGCAATTTTTTTTGTGACTGCGACATTATGGCGGACACATCGGACACTTTTTACACTATTTTGGGACCATTGTCATTTATACAGCGATCAGAGCTATAAAAATTCACTGATTACTGTGTAAATGACACTGGCAGGGAAGGGGTTAAACACTAGGGGGCGATCAAAGGGTTAAGTGTGTCCTATGGAGTGATTCTAACTGTGGCAGGGATGGGCTACCACTGACATGACAGCGATCACTGCTCCTGATGACAGGGAGCTGTGATCTCTGTCATGTCACAAGGCAGAACGGAGAAATGCATTGTTTACATAGGCATCGCCCATTCTGCCGCTCCGTGACACGATCGCTCGGACACCAGCGGACATCAAGTCCACGGTTCCCTCGGGCACGGTCACGCTGTATGCGGTGGGCACCTGCTAGCCCCGCCAATTAAAGGGGACATACAGGTATGCCCATTTGCCCACCGCTACCATTGTGATTAATCACCGCTGAGGTTTTTATTTTTTGCTAAATAAAGTACGAAAGTTTTGAAGAAAAAAAAAACTTTCATAGTTTTGTTATAAAATTTTGCAAACAGGTCGTTTTTCTCCTTCACTGATGGGCACTGAAAGTCTACACTGATAGGCGGCAATGATGGGCATTAATGGGCACTGAAAGTCTGCACTGATGAGGCAGCACTAGTGAGCACTGATTGGCAGCACTGATGGGCTTTGGTAGGAGTCACTGGTGAGCACTGATTGGCAGCACTGATGGGCTTTGGTAGGAGTCACTGGTGAGCACTGATTGGCAGCACTGATGGGCTCTGGTAGGAGTTACTGGTGAGCACTGATTGTCAGCACTGATGGGCTCTGGTAGGAGTCACTGGTGAGCACTGATTGGCAGCACTGATGAGCTCTGGTAGGAGTCACTGGTGAGCACTGATTTGCAGCACTGATGGGCTCTGGTAGGAGTTACTGGTGAGCACTGATTGTCAGCACTGATGGGCTCTGGTAGGAGTCACTGGTGAGCACTGATTGGCAGCACTGATGAGCTCTGGTAGGAGTCACTGGTGAGCACTGATTGGCAGCACTGATGGGCTTTGGTAGGAGTCACTGGTGAGCACTGATTGGCAGCACTGATGGGCTCTGGTAGGAGTCACGGGTGAGCACTGATTGGCAGCACTGATTGGCAGCACTGATGAGCTCTGGTAGGAGTCACTGGTGAGCACTGATTGGCAGCACTGATGAGCTCTGATTATCAGTGTCACTTTTAGTGAAGCTGGTTATCGGCTCTCTTCTCCCTGCCTCCATTCTGTCAGTTTGAGGAAAGGAGTGCTGATAACCAGTTTGTGTTTACATTCCATGATAAGATATTTGTGTGAAAAAATGCTAAATATTTCATATGGGTACAGTGTTGCATGACCGCGCAATTGTCATTCAAAGTGCGACCGCGCTGAAAATTGGCCTGGGCAGGTAATTGGTTTAAAGTGCCCAGTAGGCAAGTGGGTAAAGGGTCCTGACCTGGATTCGATCCCAGGAACCCAATGCTGCAAGACAGAAATGCTCAGTGATTTATTTCGAGAAATAAAGGTCTCTCTCTCGAAGATCTAGCAGATAAGACGGGGGGAGGGGGGGGGTCTGACTTCTCACAGACTAACAAAAGGCTTAATTTATTGTGAGTTCACACTTCCCGTAACTCTGTGAAATTGAACGACTCCGATCTCTCGGTGTCTGGTGGAGGTTAATGAATTATGAATATTGTTATCTTCATTTTCATGTTTATTATTAGAGGAGAATTGCACATTTTTTATCTTTTTTAAAGATGGTGCAGAAGTTGTAATGTTGAGTACACAGGCTATTCTTAACCAGTTTAATACCGGGCACTTTTACCCCTTTCCTGCCCAGGCCAGTTTTCAGCTTCCAGCGCTGTCACACTTTTAATGACAATTGCGCATCCATGCAACACTGTGCCCATATGAAACTTTTTTTTTTTGTTTACACAAGTAGAGCTTTATTTTGGTGGTACTTAATCACCACTGGGTTTTTTTTTTTTTTTTGCTAAATAAACCAAAAAAGACCAAAAATTAAAAAAAAAATCCCACATTTTTCTTTTCCTGTTATAAAAATTTTCAAATAATTGTTCTTCATAAATTTAGGTCAAAATGTATTGTTCTACATTTCTTTGGTGAAAATAACCCAAATCACTGTATATTATTTAGTATGTAGGAAAGTTATAGAGTTCACAAACTATGGGATATACAGTATCTCACAAAAGTGAGTACACCCCTAAGTGAAAATGTCCAAATTGGGCCCAATTAGCCGTTTTCCCTCCCCAGTGTCATGTGACTCGTTAGTGTTACAAGGTCTCAGGTGTAAATGGGGAGCAGGTGTGTTAAATTTGGTGTTATCGCTCTCACTCTCTCATACTGGTCACTGGAAGTTCAACATGGCACCTCATGGCAAAGAACTCTGAGGATCTGAAAAAAAAATTGCTGCTCTACATAAAGATGGCCTACGCCAGTGATGGCGAACCTTGGCACCCCAGATGTTTTGGAACTACGTTTCCCATGATGCTCAGCTACACTGCAGAGTGAATGAGCATCATGGGAAATGTAGTTCTAAAACATCTGGGGTGCCAAGGTTCGCCATCACTGGCCTAGGCTATAAGAAGGTTGCCAAGACCCTGAAACTGAGCTGCAGCCCGGTGGCCAAGACCATACAGCGGTATAACAGGACGGGTTCCACTCAGAACAGGCCTCTCCATGGTCGATCAAAGAAGTTGAGTGCACATGCTTAGCGTCCTATCCAGAGGTTGTCTTTGGGAAATAGATGTATGAGTGCTGCCAGCATTGCTGCAGAGGTTGAAGGGGCGGGGGGGAGGTCAGCTTGTCAGTGCTCAGACCATACGCCGCACACTGCATCAAATTGGTCTGCATGGCTGTCGTCCCAGAAGGAAACCTCTTCTAAAGATGATGCACAAGAAAGCCTGCAAACAGTTTGCTGAAGACAAGCAGACTAAGGACATGGATTACTGGAACCATGTCCTGTGGTCTGATGAGACCAAGATAAACTTATTTGGTTCAGATGGTGTGAAGCGTGTGTGGGGGCAACCAGGTGAGGAGTACAAAGACAAGTGTTGCCTACAGTCAAGCATGGTGATGGGAGTGTCATGGTCTGGGGCTGCATGAGTGCTGCCGGCACTGGAGAGCTACAGATTATTGAGGGAACCATGAATGCCAACATGTACTGTGACATACTGAAGCAGAGCATCATCCCCTCCCTTCAGAGACTGGGCCGCAGGGCAGTATTCCAACATAACGACCCCAAACACACCTCCAAGACGACCACTGCCTTGCTAAAGAAGCTGAGGGTAAAGGTGATGGACTGACCAATCATGTCTCCAGACCTAAACCCTATTGAGCATCTGTGGGGCATCTTCAAACGGAAGGTGGAGGAGCGCAAGGTCTCTAACATCCACCAGCTCTGTGATGTCACCATGGAGGAGGGGAAGAGGACTCCAGGGGCAACCTGTGAAGCTCTGGTGAACTCCATGCCCAAGAGGGTTAAGGCAGTGCTGGAAAATAATGGTGGCCACGCTAAATATTGACACTTTGGGCTCAGTTTGGACATTTTCACTTAGGGGTGTACTCACTTTTGTTGCCAGTGGTTTAGACATTAATGGCTGTGTGTTGAGTTATTTTGAGGGGACAGCAAATTTACACTGTTATACAAGCTGTACATTCACTACTTTACATTGTAGCAAAGTGTAATTTCTCCAGTATTGTCACATGAAAAGATAGAATAAAATATTTACAAAAATTTGAGGGGTGTACTTACTTTTGTGAGATACTGTGTATCTGAAAATTGATCAGTCCTGATATACTGAGGGCCTATCATTTCCTGAGCCCTGAAAACACCAGGACAGTACAGATACCCCCCAAATTATCGTCGATAGTCCAATGTATTTATAATACTGTACTACTCTGGGGAAGTGATCAGGATTTTTTTCTTTAACACACTCTAATCGACTATTGCCATCACTACTATAAGCAACCATTTTTTTTGAATGAAATCTGTTCATTCAGTGTGTACTATTGTGATTAGCTATGATTGGCCCTGAGTGTACCATGTGATCACTGTGACCAATCGCAGAGATCAACACAATAGTACACAATGAATGGAAACCTTCCATTGTGTACAATTTGTCATTTGATCTGCTGTGATCGATCACATGGTACCGACAGCGAGCCGGTACACTGAACTGTCATCTGCTGTGGCTGGTGGACAGAAGTGCACCCAACGTAAGGCAGCACAGAATTTATGGCAAGATCAACAGTTTTTTTTTTTTTTTTTGCACTAATCAAATAGTCATGTGAAAAAAAGTACACCCCGTAGAAATGAGATCTTCATTCAAACAGTGACTACTGCTAAAGGTGATACAGTAAAACCTTGGTTTGAGAGCGTTTTGCAAGACGAGCAACATTTTTTTATTACAGTTTGACTTGATATACAAGCGATGTCTTGATATACAAGTAGCGTCATGTCACAACTGAGTATAAAAGAGAAAAGAAAAGAGAGGCGCCTCTAAGTGTAGCAATATGGTTACATTTTAATGACAACATTTAGCAACTCACATGGTTGATGATTAAAACAGGCACATCTAAGTATGCCGGCATCAGGGGTAAAGCTGTTCACATAGACCGTCCCCCACACCGCCATCGACATCGTCACTTCCATGCTGCGCTCCACAAGCGGTTCAAGCCTCGCTTTCAGATAGCTTCACTGCAGGGTAGTCTTTCCGTTCACGATTGCAGACTGACAGCGGTGAGAGCAGACGGTGCGAAGGATGGTCTATGTGGACAGCTTTACCCCGGATGCCTTTACACTTATATGTGCCTCCTTTAGGCCTGATTCACACCTATGGCATTTTTTAGTGCTTTTTGCATTTTGCAGATTTGCACTACAGAACGTGTTCCATAGGAAACAATGTTAAATAGACTGTAGTGCAAATCTGCAAAATGCAAAAAGCACTAAAAATGCATAGGTGTGAATCAGGCCTTAAAGAGGAAGTTAGCCCTTCCAAAAAAAAAAAAAAAAACCCTGCAAGGCAAAGGCATAATGAGCTAGTATGCATAGCATACTAGCTCATTATGAATAACTTACCTGAGAACGAAGCCCCCGAAGCGGTCCTGCTTCTTCATCTCCGCCACTACAATGTATCCCGGAAGGACTTCTGGGTTTCGCAGCTCCAGCCAATCACTCCCGTGCATGCGCATCGCCGTTAGCAGCCGTGCTCAGTCCGCATGCGCTGTAGACAGCAGTGCCTGTCTCTTTGCAAATATCTCCTAAATGGTGTAGGTTTAGGAGATATTTCTTGGACCTACAGGTAAGCCCTAATCTAGGCTTACCTGTAGGCCAAAGTGGTCTGTAAGGGTTTACAACCACTTTAATCATCAACCATGTGAGTTGCTAAATGTTGTACCTTTATTAAATGTAACCAGATTGCTACACTAATGCGGCGTACACACGGTCGGAATTTCTGATGGAAACAGTCCGATGGGAGCTTTTCATCGGATTTTCCGACCGTGTGTATGCCCATCGGTCTTTTTCTGTCGGAATTTCCGACGGACTTTGGATTGAGAACCTGTTCTTAATTTTTCAGACGGAAAACCTTTCTATCGGATTTTCCGATCGTGTGTATGCAATTCCGACACGCAAAATTCCGACGCATGCTCGCAAACAATTTGACGCATGCTCGGAAGCATTAAACTTCCCTTTTATAGTGCTGTCGAACGTGTTTTATGCTGCTGTGTTACAGACCGTCGGAATTTGGTGTGACCGTGTGTAGGCAAGACAGTTTGAGCGAAATTCCAATGGGAAAACCATCAGAGCTTTTTCCGACGAGAATTCCGACCGTGTGTACGCGGCATTAGAGGCTCCTCTCTTCTCTTTTATACAGGGGGTCCCCAACTTACGAACGCCCGACCTACGAACAACCCCTACTTACGAACGGGGCGCTGCGGGGACCCTCCGCCATTTTTCAGTGTTTTTCGCTGTCTTTCGGCCGTTCTGCGCATGCGCGGCCATACGGAGCCTCGGAAAATGCCGGAAATGTCCGTAATTTGCCGCGCATGCGCAGAACGGCATTAGACGGAACATCGGAAATGTCCGGAAATCTCTGTATTTGTCGGTCTGCGCATGCGCGGCCGACTTACGAACATTTCCGACTTACGTACAGGCGGGCAGTCCCTAACGAGTTCGTAACTCGGGGACCCCCTGTACTCTGGAGGTCCTGCTGGATTTTGCTTCTAATCCCCTTGTGGAGGCTTCCATTTGTAGATGGACATTTTATGGTGACACAACCTGGTCACATTGCTATAATCTTTTTATATGGACTATAAACTGAAGGACTATTAAATAAATGGTTGTGGAACGAATCATCTGAGTTTCCATTATTTCTTATGGGAAAATGTGCTTTGATATACAAGTGCTTTGGATTACAAGCATGCTTCTGGAACTAATTCTGCTCGCAGTCGGTTTTACTGTATACTGGAGTAAAACCATAAGAAGATTGTGCCTTTTAAATAACTTGACAAAAATCTCAATAGCTATACCGTGGGAAAAGAAAGTACACCCTTGGCACCAGAAGCTGGCATTGCACCCTACAGCAAAATAGCCTTGTAGGCATTTTCTATAACTGCAGAAATGTCCTCTTTTTGTCTTCCATGGCTGTGAAGCACAAATGCTACTCTCCTTATTAATGCTTCTGGCATTGGAGAAACTTGTCGGCCTCCTGAAAGCTGTGGTGGTGATGGGAGCTCTATAGGCAGAAAGAGACGTCTCCCCCACAGAGCCGTCATATTTGTCCTTTCCTGTGGACTGCGGGTATCCCGGCGCTCTGTAAACATGGAGATGTAAATGTATCTACAGCGAAAGTGCTGATTATCATTTCAGCCGGCGATCCTAGCGTTGCATCGTAAGCGGCGAACCACAAATTATTTTTTTTCTTCTTTTATTGCTTTTGACAAATGCGCCTGGAAAAAGCCTTTCCGCGGCCTGCCAAGCTATTTCTGGCAGGAACTTCGCCCCGCAGCTACTAATGTGATTATTTAGACGTTTCATTTAAATATGTGCATTGGAATGTGCGTTGTGATTTCCTGCGCCTTTTTTTTTCCATGTTGAGCTTAAAACGTATTTCCCCTCCTGCTGTGACCAGTACCAGTGCTCTCCAATCCGGACTTGGCAATTGTTCTTGGCCTAAAACGTGGTTTAGGTGTGTATTCGTAACAAAATTAGTTCTGTGCGAATTGAGCAAAAACAAATGTTATTAGGCTATTTCTTTTCTGAACAAATGTTTTTTTTTTTTTTTTTTATTATTTGCAATTGTAAGATATTTAATTATGGTCAATAGATGAAGCTGAGGAGCATAGAAAATACATCTTTGTAATAAGAGAAACAATGTAGCAATTCTAGAGATCACTGGCAGGAATTCATATTTATTTTTATTTTTTTTTGCTAATTCTCTCTAACACTCCTCAGAATTGTTAAATTGTATCTTTTTTTTAACATAAGATATATGCAATTCTTATGCTCCCCAGCTCCATCTAGTGACCATAACTCTGTATTTTTTTTTTAAATATTTGCAGTAGGAAAATACTAAATTATGGCCATTAGATGGAGCTGATGAGCATAAGAATTCCATATACCGATCAGGCAAAACTTTGATAACTGACAGGTTAAAATGGTTGTAAAGGCAATACATTTATTTACTCTAAAGTGGTTGTAAACCCTTACATATACCCAGTGAAGTGACTGGCCTCTGGTGATTCACGGAGATGAAACAAAGCCTCCTACATAAGTTGGACCTGTTTTATCTACAGTCCTTCTCTCTTCTACAAAGTGCAGAATGTATACAGCTTGTCTGAGCTTTCAGAAAGCGGGGAGCTGAAGTTACACTCTGAAGAGCTCAGTGAGGAGAGCTGAGAGCTGATTGGAGGGAAGGGACACCCCCCCCCTCCCTCTACACAGCGCACAGGAACAATACTAAGGCTTTCAATCCCAAGCTGTGTGCTGGAGGTCCCTCCCCTGTCACCATTTTTTTTTCTTGGTGTCAGGAAAACTTGTCAGAAGTGATTCCTGCTGATAAGAGGAACGAGACCATGGACTGAAATTACACTTAGTGCTCTTTATTGAGACAAGTACACGCTATAGAGGGCTATGCTTTGTTCATATTTCATGTCTTAGGTTTACAGCCACTTTAACCGCTTGCTGACCAGCCGCCGCAGTTGTACTGCGGCAACATGACTCAGCTGCGCGAAACGCCGTCATGTTACTTCTCTTCCATATTCGGCCACTAGGGGCGCGCACGCACCCCCTGCCTGCCCACGGAGCCGATGCGAGTGGCCGGCGGTCGCAATCATCGCCGGGCTCCCACGATCGATTGGGGCGCACCGAGAATCAGGATCTGTGTGTGTAAACGCACAGTTTCCGGTTCTCTGAGGGGAGAAGAGACAGATCGTCTGTTCATACAGAGTATGAACAGCGATCTGTCATCTCCCCTACACAGTCCCCTTCCTCCTTCAGTTAGAACACACACTAGGGAACACCCCTTGATCGCCCCCTAGTGTTAACCCCTTCCCTGCTAGTGACATTTATACAGTATTCAGTGCATTTTTATAGCACTGATCGCTGTATAAATGCCAATGGTCCCAAAAATGTGTCAAAATTGTCCGATGTGTCCGCCATAATGTCACAGTCCCGATAAAAATCACAGATCTCCGCCATTACTAGTAAAAAACAAAAATAATAATAAAATGCCATAAGTATATCCCCTATTTTGTAGGCGCTATAACTTTTGCGCAAACCAATGAATATACGCTTTTTGGGATTTTTTTTTACCAAAAAAAAGGAGAAGAATACGTATCGGCCTAAACTGAGGAAAAAAATAGTTTTTTTTTATATATTTTTGGGGGATATTTATTATAGCAAAAAGTAAAAAATAATGCTTTTTTTTTTCAAAATTGTTGCCCCTTTTCTTTTTTTTTTTTGCAAAAAATAAAAACCGCAGAGGTGATCAAATACCACCAAAAGAAAGATCTATTTGTGGGGAAAAAAAAGGACGTTTGGGTACAACGTCGCACGACCGCGCAATTGTCAGTTAAAGCGACGCTGTGCCGAATCGCAAAAAGTGCTCTGGTCAGGAAGGGGGTAAAATCTTCCGGGGCTGAAGCGGTTAATGCATTCCCTGCATTAAGATAAAAATCTTCCCAATGGTTGTATCGCCCCCTCACCACCCTAAGTACTTACCTGAGTCTAGTTTCAGACCGGTAAGGGTGACACGCTGACCCGTGTCCACAGTCAAAAGCACCTACAATGGGCATGTGAGCATCACAAGTGCATCAAGGAGCAATGGAGGAAGGTGGCCTGGTCTTTACTTTTACATTATGTGGATTGCCAGGTGCGTGTGCCCGTGCTTACCTGGGGAGGAGATGGCACCATGATGCAGTATGGGAAGAAGTCAAGCCGGCGGAGGCTTTGGGCAATGTTCTGCTGGGAAAACTTGGGTCCTGCCATTCATGTGGATGTTACTTAAGCCTCATACACACGATCGGACCGTGGACCAACTTTCCCGTGGATTTTTGTCCAAAGGGCGTTGGCCCCAAGTTGGTATTGCGTACACGCGGCAGGACTTTTTCAGCCAACTTTCACCAAATGACTTGGTTTTTCTGCTCTTTAGCGCCACCTTTGGTCAACTTCTGTATTGTTGTCTGATCTTTTGCATTGGTTCAGCATTGGTTTGTACAAAAGTCCGTTGGTTTTGTGTACACACGGTCGGACTTTGGTCCATCTGACTTTTGTTGGCAGAAAGTTGGTCCGTTCGCACAGCCAACAAAAGTCCGATGAAACCTGGAAAAAGTTGGTCCGATGGAGCGTACACACGGTCGGATGTTGGTCCAAAAACAGCTAATTTGCATGTTGGTTGTCAAAAAGTCAGATCGTGTGTATGGGCCTTTAGACATGTATCACCTACCTAAACATTGTTGCTGACCAAGTACACCCCTTCATTTTCCCAAAGGCAGTGGCCTCTTTCAGCAGAATAATGTTCCCTGTCACACTTGAAAAAGGTTGAAGAACGGTCTGAAGTGAGATCTCCACAAGGTGGCAGTGTTTGAAAAGACATCTAATCTCATTGAAAACTCCAGCCGATCGATCGTACAGCACGTGCGATAAATGGCAACGTTTTCTAGTGCTAAAACATTCATGATGTATTCAGGATTAGAAGACCTTCATTATTCTGGACCAAAACCTGCTGGAGATGAGCAAGGGTTGTATGTGACGGACGTGTCTTCTATCCTAATGTATAATGTGTCTATTACCTATCCTGTTCCTTTTTATCTATCAAAAGCGGCAGCTAGTATTTTTTTGGGGGGCGGCAAACAATACACTCCCCCCCCACGGTCACCAGCCCCGCTCTTCCCCCATCCAGGTTACAGACAGCGCTTCCTTCTTTGTGGGCATCATGGCGGCTTCCACAGTGCGTCTCCTCCCTCCTCCTCCTTCTCCTCCTCCTAGGCCAATAGTATCGCTTCTCCTTTTGGCCAGTTGGGTGACAGGTCTCAAGACCCGCTTCCTGATTGGCCAGGAGGAGAATCAGGAAGACAATAGCAAATATTACCGGTCGTGTATATATACATGTATTTTACACACACACACACACACACACACATATACATATATATATATATATATATATATATATGGACCTTGCTTTGTGCACTGGTGTGCATGTTGGAACAGGAAGGGGCCATCCCCAAACTGTTCCCACAAAGTTGGGAGCATGAAATTGTTCAAAATGTCTTGGTATGCTGACGCCTTAAAGAGGAAGTAAAGCCTATTTAAAAAAAATAAAATAAAACGGAACCTGCAAGGCAAAGGCATAATGAGCTAGTATGTATAGCATACTAGCTCATTATGAATGACTTACCTGAGAACGAAGCCCCCGAAGCGTCCCTCATCCACGATCTTCTGCGCCGCCATCAAACCCGGAGTGACTTTCGGTTCTCGCCGCTCCAGCGCTGTCATTCGCTGGAGCGGCGATGACGTCACTCCCGCGCATGCGCACGAGAGCGGCATATCGCCGTGATCTCTGCATGCGCAGTGCGCCTGCGCCGTAGATAGCGGTGCCTTTTCTTTTCTAAATATCTCCTAAACCGTGTAGGTTTAGGAGATATTTATTGGACCTACAGGTAAGCCTTAATCTAGGCTTACCTGTAGGCCAAAGTGGTTTGTAAGGGTTTACAACCACTTTAAGACCCATGTCACACTGGGGATGCCTGTGCATTCGCTGTAAAGTGATGCTTTTCATCCGTGGAACTAAGGGGCCAATGAAAAACAACCCCACACCATAATCCCCCCTCCACCAAATCATTTGGACCAGTGCACAAAACATGGTCCATAAAGACATGGACGAGCGGGTTTGCGGCTGCAAATGGGCATCGTTGACCCTTTTTCCACTTACAGTAGCTGCGCATTTCTCATTTTCACCCTAGGCTTATACTCGAGTCAATATACGTTTTCCCAGTTTTTTGTGGTAAAATTAGGTGCCTCGGCTTATATTCCGGTCGGCTTATACTCGAGTATATACGGTATACACTAAATAATAATTGTAAAAAATTGTGTATATATATATGTGTGTGTGTGTATGTATATATATATATATATAATATAATATAATATAATTTTTATTTTTTTTTATTATTTAGTGTATATGTATGTATGTATATGTATATATATATATATATATATATATATATATATATATATATATATATATATATATATATATATATATATATATATAATTTTTTTTTTTATTATTATTATTATTCAGTGTATATATGGGTGTGTGTATAAAACATAATATTCATATGCAGTATTTCACATTCGACTGATAAACATTAAAGAAACTTTTTTTAATTTTTTTAGTTCTGCTTAAAAAAAAAAGAAACACAAAATTAGGAATTAGGGCCAGGAATTAGCAGCGGACCTTTTGTACAAGTGCGCTTTGTGCGGTCACGGACGGATAAAGCATGAAAAGATCAGACCTGCCATGGTGTTCCATCTAACACATTATCCTCGGCACGGTATGAAGTCTCTGCGCTCACCATGGCACAATTGTTAAGGCATCTGTGGAGTGCACCGCCGGCCCGTCTCATCAATATTGTAAACATATCACTTTCATCGTGTTCCTATTCCACCCGGCAGAACGCGGTGCAGGATACAGATTAATATTTGATTCGGGCGCGCTCAATAAGGTTTCATCTCCGCAGAATGAAAAAAGGTTGCGAGCGTCTACCGGATCAACTGCATTCCTGCTCATTTCTTTTTCCTCTTGTATGAAATCCAGTTTAGCCGAGCCACACTCCGGCCTCGTTTTATTAATAATGAGTGTAGATGAAGGGGTGGGCACACATATTTATCCACTGAGAGAACTGGCTGTATCCACACGGATTAAAAAACTCAATGTAGAAGACTTTATTTCTTTGTACAGATAACCCCATCAAAGGGAATCTGACACATACTGTATGAAGAAAAGTCTTGATGGTCTAAAGCGGGATGAAAGATTTCAGAAGTGCTCTTTTAGCTATAATGCTACCAATGCTGAGTACTCAACAGTGGAAAAGTGCCGGCTTCTGAGGCTCCTGTTTAAGTCTGCAACTCTGAAGCAGAAAACTGGTCAGCGTTGGACCCTACGGACAATTACATAGAGATTAACAGAGTGGGTGAAAATGACAGGTCCTCTTTAAAGAGGAGTGTGGAGGGTATGACGGTGGGCAGTATGTACCGAAGAGGAGTGTGGAGGGTATGACGGTGGGCAGTATGTACAGGAGAGGAGTGTGGAGGGTATGGTGGTGGGCAGTATGTACAGGAGAGGAGTGCGGAGGGTATGGCGGTGGGCAATATATACAGGAGAGGAGTGCGGAGGGTATGACAGGCAGTATGTACAGGAGAGGAGTATGGAGGGTATGACGTGGGCAGTATATACAGGAGAGGAATGTGGAGAGGGTATGACGGTGGGCAGTATATACAGGAGAGGAGTGTGGAGAGGGTATGACGATGGGCAGTATATACAGGAGAGGAGTGTGGAGGGTATGACAGTGGGCAGTATATACAGGAGAGGAGTGTGGAGAGGGTATGACGGTGGGCAGTATATACAGGAGAGGAGTGTGGAGGGTATAACGGTGGGCAGTATATACAGGAGAGGAGTGTGGAGGGTATAACGGTGGGCAGTATATACAGGAGAGGAGTGTGGAGAGGGTATGACGGTGGGCAGTATATACAGGAAAGGAGTGTGGAGGGTATAACGGTGGGCAGTATATACAGGAGAGTAGTGTGGAGGGTATGATGGTGGGCAGTATATACAGGAGAGTAGTGTGGAGAGGGTATGACGGTGGGCAGTATATACAGGAAAGGAGTGTGGAGGGTATGACAGTGGGCAGTATATACAGGAGAGTAGTGTGCAAGAGGGTATGACAGTGGGCAGTATATACAGGAGAGGAGTGTGGAGAGGGTATGACGGTGGGCAGTATATACAGGAGAGGAGTGTGGAGGGTATAATGGTGGGCAGTATATACAGGAGAGTAGTGTGGAGGGTATGACGGTGGGCAGTATATACAGGAGAGTAGTGTGGAGAGGGTATGACGGTGGGCAGTATATACAGGAGAGGAGTGTGGAGGGTATGATGGTGGGCAGTATATACAGGAGAGTAGTGTGGAGAGGGTATGACGGTGGGCAGTATATACAGGAAAGGAGTGTGGAGGGTATGACAGTGGGCAGTATATACAGGAGAGTAGTGTGCAAGAGGGTATGACAGTGGGCAGTATATACAGGAGAGGAGTGTGGAGAGGGTATGACGGTGGGCAGTATATACAGGAGAGGAGTGTGGAGGGTATAATGGTGGGCAGTATATACAGGAGAGTAGTGTGGAGGGTATGACGGTGGGCAGTATATACAGGAGAGTAGTGTGGAGAGGGTATGACGGTGGGCAGTATATACAGGAGAGGAGTGCGGAGGGTATGACGGTGGGCAGTATATACAGGAAAGGAGTGTGGAGGGTATGAAGGTGATTCTGCTTTGCTGTTTCTCTCTCTCTCTCTCAAGTCTTCCAGTCTGTGTGGTGGAGATTTTCTGTCGAGGTTTTATACCACACAATGGCACAAAGTTTCCCTATGAAGTCTGTGGGTAATACTGAAATGTAAATTTTCCTCAGATTTTCGGGCAGGTGTCTCTAATAACAGTACATTTTATGTTGGCGCCCCCCCCCCCCCCCCGGTCTTTTTTCGTTTATTTAGCAAAAAATTTAAAAAAATCCAGTGGTGATTAACTACTTGCAGACCACCCGCCGCAGTTGTACTGCGGCAGGTGGACACGGCTGCGTGAATCACTGTCGTTGTACGTCGGCTTTTTAAAAAGGCTGTAGCAAGTGCCCCCGGAGCAGATGCGGGTGGCCGGCTCCTCACAGAGACAGAACGGGGATCTGTCAATGTAAACAGACAGATCCCTGTTCTGTCAGGGAAGTAGAGAGAGATCTGCTGTTCCCAGTGATCAGGAACAGCGATCACTCTCTGTACTCCCTGTCAATCCCCTCCCCCCCACAGTTAGAAACAACTCCCTAGGAAACACTTAAACCCCTTGATCGCCCCCTAGTTTTAACCCCCTTCCCTTCCAGTGACATTTATACAATAATCGGTGGCTTTTTTTAGCTCTGATCGCTGTATACATGTCACTGGTCCCAAAAAAAGTGTCAAAGGTGTCCGATCTGCCTGCTGTAATGTTGCAGTCCCGCTAAAAATTGAAGATCACTGCCATTAGAAGTAAAACAAAAAAAATTATAATAAAAATGCAGTAAATCTATCCCCTATTTTGTAGACCTTTTGTGCATTATTGCGATTTATTTTAATTTTTTACCAAAAATATGTAGAAGAATACATATTGGCTTAAACTGATGAAGAAATTAGTCTTAATTTTTTTTTGGGGGTGGGGGGGATATTTATTGTAGCAAAAAGTAAAAAATATAGCTTTTTTTTTTTTTTTTTTCAAAATTAGAAAATTTTGTCTATAGCGCAAAAAATAAAAACCGCAGAGGTGATGAAATGCCACCAAAAGAAAGCTCTATTTGTGGGGGGAAAAAGGGACATCAATTTTGTTTGGGTACAGCGTTGCACGACCGCGCAATTGTCAGTTAAAGTGACGCAGCGCCGTATCGCAGACAATTGCCTGGTCATTAAGGGGGCACGCGAGGGAGTGACGTCATCGCATACTAGCGCATTATGCCTTTGTCTTGCAGGTTTTTTTTTCAGATTTTTTTTAATGCGTTTACAACCACTTTAAATGGTTAAATACAATCAAAAGAAAGCTCTATTTGCGTTAAAAAAAATTATAAAAATTTCATTTGGATACAGCGTTGCATGACCGCGCAATTGTCATTCAAAGTGTAAAAAGCACTGAAAGCTGGGCAGGAAGGGGGTAAAAGTGCCCGGTAGGCAAGTGGTTAAAGTCGGGATACCTCCAGAGTCTGGACTGGCCAAGTAATGTCAGCTGACAGCGAACTTTAGCCCACTGTCGGCTGAATCTGGGTCACAGGAGTGAAGAACAAAGTGCCCTCCTGTGACCCACAGGGCAAGTGGGGCCAAATAAACTTTGGCCCTACTTCTTCTCCTTTAAATAATCGCCTCTGTCGGCTGCCTCTTCCTTGATTGGCGGGCATTGAAGGCAATTACGGCGTGGCGCACTCTCAGCACATCTCCCTATCTACAAGCGTTCCGATTTAATGTAATCTCGTTATCATTTAATTGCTGTTAAGCATGAAGATTCAAATATTTAATTTCGCAGGGCCGTAAAAATCAGCGGCTTCTCCACTGCGTTGATCCAACAAGACGGAGCACGCGCTCGTACCGTGATGAGATCGGATGGAGGCGTGATAAGGCGTTGTTTGAGTACCTGTGCCGGGAGATACTGAAATAAGAATGGCGCTGCGTTCAGCAGACACCATAGTTACTTCGGGGGGGGGGGGGGGGGGGGGGGGGGGGGGGGGGGCTCACACACAGACTAGTGGACTTCTCCAGGCTTGATTAAGAGGAAGTCGGTACGTTCCACATTTGGTAGAATTGTGGTTCTGCTAAAAAAAAACAATGGGGGGGGGGGGGGGGGATTTACTAAAACTGTAGCACACAGAATCTGGTGCAGATCTGCATAGGAACCAATCCGCTTCTAACTTCAGTTTGTTCAATTAAGCTTTGACAATGAAACCTAGAAGCTGATTGGTTCCTGTGCACAACTGCACCAGATTCTGTGTGCTCCAGTTTTAGTAAATCCACCCATGTATCGGATGGAAAGGGCAAGAAAGGAAGCTCTGCTGCCCAGAAGGTGTTGCTGATAATTGAGCAAAGGAAATCCACTCTCTTGCCTCTGTCTATTATCTAATGGTAGATTCAACTTATCTTAGTAAAAGTTTGGGGTAAGCGACATTAAGGCCAATGGGAAAAGCAAAATTAAAGCTGATTTCTGACCAAACCTCTATCCTCTTCTGACTAATCAATAGGTTTCATTAAAAAAAGCCCAGAATTCCTATGTGAATCTGTGGTCATGTGAAAGACTGGGTCTCAATTCTTTTTTTCTCTGCAAAGCAGTGTGGGAGGATCCGTATTCAAGTGCCCATCCCATTCCCTGATGATGGGGACACTAACTCTTGGCTGATTGTTAAGGGGTCCTGAAAATTGTAGAGGTTCCCAAAGGCCTGTGAAGACGAGAGGGGTCCTGGTGACTGGAGGGGTTCTCAAGGGGTCCTGAAGATCAGAGGGGTCCTCAAAGGGTCCTGAAGATTGGAGGGGTCCTGAAGATTGTAGGGGTTCTCTAAGGGTCCTGAAGATTGTAGGGCCCCTGAAGATTGTAGGGCCCCTGAAGATTGGAGGGCCCCTGAAGATTGGAGGGCCCCTGAAGATTAGAGGGGTCCTGGCGATCGGAGGGGTTCTCTAAGGGTCCTGGCAATCGGAGGGGTTCTCCAAGGGTCCTGGCGATCGGAGGGGTTCTCCAAGGGTCCTGTCGATCGGAGGGGTTCTCCAAAGGTCCTGATGATAGGAGGGGTTCTCCAAGGGTCCTGTCGATCGGAGGGGTTCTCCAAGGGTCCTGTCGATCGGAGGGGTTCTCCAAGGGTCCTGTCGATCGGAGGGGTTCTCCAAGGGTCCTGTCGATCGGAGGGGTTCTCCAAGGGTCCTGACGATCGGAGGGGTTCTCCAAGGGTCCTGGCGATCAGAGGGGTTCTCCAAAGGTCCTGATGATAGGAGGGGTTCTCCAAGGGTCCTGTCGATCGGAGGGGTTCTCCAAGGGTCCTGTCGATCGGAGGGGTTCTCCAAGGGTCCTGTCGATCGGAGGGGTTCTCCAAGGGTCCTGACGATCGGAGGGGTTCTCCAAGGGTCCTGGCGATCAGAGGGGTTCTCCAAAAGTCCTGATGATAGGAGGGGTTCTCCAAGTGTCCTGACGATCAGAGGGGTTCTCCGAGGGTCCTGACGATCGGAGGGGTTCTCCGAGGGTCCTGACGATCGGAGGGGCTCTCCAAGGGTCCTGGCGATCGGAGGGGTTCTCCAAGGGTCCTAGACCAGCTGACACTAGATTTCTAATGCCGGCTGCAGCAAAGTTGTATCACAATGGCACCAGGGTCCGTGCACACTACTAATGTCACCTGGTAGGGCTGCATGGTTAAATTAGACAGTTGTGGAAAAATAAAGTTTATCAAAATCACCCACTCTTTCCTAGGGATCTGTTGAACGGTTGCATTGGATTTGAATGTGGGTGATCTATGAATGTGTGGCCAACTTTATGTACACATCTAATGAAGGATGAATAGCATGAAAACAAAGTGCACCAGACTAAATGAAAGGTTTTAAGTCACTTTATTAAGTTATGTAATGGTCACATATAACAGCCAACACGTTTCGGGGGTGAACGCACCTTGTTTAATCAGAGTTACAAGTAGGGAGATCTTCCAGTGGGGACATTAGTTGTAGGGACTACCAGGAATTTCCTCTCACTTCCTATTTGGACTAGGGGACAGGAAGTGAAGGGAAATCTCCCCAATGGAACAGAGTTGACAAAATAAAAAAAAAACTAACGGGTTAACATAAACATGAAAAAAGTTTTGCCTTTTCGGCATGGAAAAGAAAAATTGTACAATGTTCGTCTGTTGTCCCTTGCAGCCTGTTCGACATGGGAGGAGAATATTACTGCTACAGCTCAGACATCACCTGCTCCTTCCCTGCCAATGGGAAATTCACCGCTGACCAGAGAGCCATCTATGAAGCCGTACTCAAGTCATCCCGTGCCGTCATGAATGCTGTGAAACCCGGTGAGAGGTTAAACATTTCTACCTACAGTACATGTCCTCACATTGTATCTTTGTGTAGTTTGTAAATCTGTTGTATCAGCCCTCAAAATTTCCACTCGCCTGCTCGCATTTGGCGAGTGGAAATTAGTTGAGGGCGAGTGTGGAGCAGGGGGCAGACTGGGCTGACGGTTTCCTGTCTGTTTGCTTCTGGCAGAAGCATTGCGGCCATCGGGAAGGGGGGCTCCCTGCCCTCCGGGCCATTCTGATGTTCTGTAAAAAAGGCTGCACCGCTTCTGCCAGAAGCAATCTGCCAGGAAACTGTCAGAAGGATCGGGCAGCCAGATGACACAGAGCAGGGATCTTCTGCTGAGACGCGGCTTGTATATGAATAGCCCACCGCTGTCAAACAAAGTCCCACCTACTGGATCGGCATTGGACCAGTGTGCTGTCTATTAGAGTAGCTGGTCTAGGAGGCGGGACTTTGTTTCACAGCGCCCGGCTATTCATATAGAAGCAGGGTCTCAGCGGGAGGACCCCGCTCTGTGTCATCCGGCCAGCAGATGCTCCGGATACCTCCCTGATGCATTGCTGGGCACTGATGAGGCTGCACTTATGGGCAATGATGGGCTGCATTGATAGGTACTGATATGCTGCATTGATGGAGAATGATATGCTGCACTGATGGGCAACAATACGCTGCACTGATGGGCAACGATAGGCGGCACTGATGGGCACTGATGGGCACTGATAGGCACTGATGGGCACTGATAGGCAGCACTGATGGGCACTGATAGGCAGCACTGATGGGCACTGATAGGCAGCACTGATGGGCACTGATAGGCAGTACTGATGGGCACTGATAGGCAGCACTGATGGGCACTGATAGGCAGCACTGATGGGCACTGATAGGCAGCACTGATGGGCACTGATAGGCAGCACTGATGGGCACTGATAGGCAGCACTGATGGGCACTGATGGGCTGCACTGATGGGCTGCACCGATGGGCACTGATGTCATTTATACTGTGAACGTGCCTATTTTTAGCATTGATCACTGTATTGGTGTCACTGGTCCCCAAAAAGTGTCACTTAATGTCCTATTTGTCCACCGCAATGTCGCAGTCCCGCTAAAGATCGCTGATCGCCGCCATTACTAGTAAAAAAAAAAAAATTCCCCCAAAAAATCCCATAGTTTGTAGATGTGATAACTTTTGGGCAAACCAACCAATTAATATACGCTTATTGGGAAAAACATTTTACCAAAAATATGTAGCAGAGTACATATTGGCCTAAACTGATGACATATTTTTTTTTTATTTTTTTTTTATTGGATGTGTTTTATAGCAGAAAGTACATAATTATTTTTTCTTTTCAAAACCGTCTGTCTTTTTTGCGCAAAAAACTAAAAACCGCAGATGAGATAAAGTACCACCAAAATAAAGCTCTATTTGTGGGGAAAAAAGGACAAACATTTTTTTTGGGGTACAGCATCGCAGACCGCGCAATTGTCAGTTAAAGAAACGCAGTGCTGTATTACAAAAAAATTGTTTGGTCTTGAAAGGGGTGGGGGTGGGTAAACCTTCTGGGGCTGAAGTGGTAACTAGGAAGCAGCATAAGAGGTTTGATTCAGTTTCCTCTCCATCCAGGAACGCAGACACCGGAGCCCTTTCTTCTAATTCTGACCTAAATCTCCGGCAGCGTCCTCTGTGTCTCAGCAACAAAGATGGCTTCAGATGTGCGTTACGTCCTCGCAGCAGAATTCCTGCCGGCCAGTCGCAGGCCCACGTCCGCTCTTCAGACACAGGGCTGGAAAAGAGGCTGCGGCGGATCTGCAACGCTATAAATTTAGTGTCGCTATCAGTGTGGGCGAGTGGAAGGGGCTGGCCAGGACCCGAAGAGATTCGCAGGCGGCAGTCTGGATCAGCCGGACAAGGCGCTCTCACCGTGTATGTCGGGGGGTGATAGGGTCCCGGCTCTGATGGTGAGGATGTGGCTGTCAGCGCTCTCTTATATGGCTGGTTGATGAATGACCCCCCCACTCGCTCTCACACTTCACCCAGCTGAGCAGTCATTACATGCTGAGAAACAATTTATCCGCAACAGGTAAAGCACGCCAGGGCCAGTCCCACCGTGACGCAACTCAACACCAGCAGAACCAATAGGAACGTCTTATTCCAAAGTACGGTCATTGTGTTCTACTGTCAACTGATTGGAGGGAACATTCCTTTTCCAATCTATGAACTCCTGGGAGATATAAGGCCCAGTTCAGATCTCACGTAACGGGAACAAGCGACCGCACTCGTTTTTTTTTTTAAGCAAGATTTACCGTGTTGCGCATAGGGCAGCCTATTGACTTCAATTCGCATTTGTCATCCCCAACAGAAGCCCCTGCTCCTTATTGGGTGACAAGCTTGATGTCATTTTTAACCGCGTTTTTATTATTTTCTGTGTTCCAGTAATTTTCCCTGGTTTCCTGTGAGGACAGGAAGTGCTTCTATTTCTGGCTGTGCCTTCTACAGGAAGCGAGGGAAAGTCTGCCAAACGGGGGCACAGACAATAAAAAAAATCTGACAATCCTTCCCCTTCTATCCAAAACAGGAAGAACATTTTGTACGGTGTTGGTGGCACTGCCTGAAATCTGATCTTCTCCTTTGGCAGAGATCACATGTTTAAATGCCATTTGGCCATGTGACCAGTAGAGGCAGGGAGCAGAAACTAAGGACTTCCATGTGACCGGTAAGGGAGCAGAACCTGAGGACTTCCATGTGATCAGTAAGGGAAGGAAGCAAGACCTGAGGACTTTTATGCCACTGGTAAGGGCAGGGAGCAGAAGCTGAGGACTTCCATGTTATTGAGAAAGGAGCGGAACCTGTGGACTTCCATATGACCGGTAAAGGAAGGGAGGGTGCAGAACCTGAGGACTTCCATATCACCGGTAAGGGAAGGGAGCCTGAGGACTTCCATATCACCGGTAAGGAAAGGGAGCCTGAGGACTTCCATATCACCGGTAAGGGAAGAGAGCCTGAGGACTTCTATATCACCGGTAAGGGAAGGGAGCAGAGCCTGAGGACTTCCATATCACCGGTAAGGGAAGGGAGCAGAGCCCGAGGACTTCCATGTGACCGGTAAGGGAAGGGAGCAGAGCCTGAGGACTTCCTTGTGACCGGTAAGGGAAGGGAGCAGAAACTGAGGACTGCAATGTGATCGGGAAGGGAGCAAGACCTGAGGACTTCCATGTCACTGGTAAGGGCAGGGAGCAGAAGCTGAGGACTTCCATGTGATTGGGAAGGGTGCAGAACCTGAGGACTTCCATGTGACCAGTAAGGACAGGGAGCAGAAGCTCAGGACTGCCATGTGACAGGTAAGGGAAGGGAGCAGAACCTGAGGACTTCCATGTGACTGGTAACGAAAGGGAGCAGAAGCTGAGGACTTCCATGTGACCAGTAAGGACAGGGAGCAGAAGCTCAGGACTGCCATGTGACAGGTAAGGGAAGGGAGCAGAACCTGAGGACTTCCATGTGACTGGTAACGAAAGGGAGCAGAAGCTGAGGACTTCCATGTGACCAGTAAGGACAGGGAGCAGAAGCTCAGGACTGCCATGTGACAGGTAAGGGAAGGGAGCAGAACCTGAGGACTTCCATGTGACTGGTAACGAAAGGGAGCAGAAGCTGAGGACTTCCATGTGACCAGTAAGGACAGGGAGCAGAAGCTGAGGACTGCCATGTGAAAGGTAAGGGAAGGGAGCAGAACCTGAGGACTTCCATGTGACCGGTAAGGGAAGGGAGCAGATGCTGAGGACTTCCATGTGACCAGTAAGGACAGGGAGCAGAAGCTGAGGACAGCCATGTGACCAGTAAGGGAAGGGAGCAGAACCTGAGGACTTCCATGTGACCAGTAAGGACAGGGAGCAGAAGCTGAGGACCGGTAAGGGAAGGGAGCACTGTGGTGGGGAAGGTAAGTATGTTTTACCTTTTCTACACAAACCTGATGAATGGAGTCATTAGATCGGCTCTGACAATCGGTCCATGTATGAAGATAAATATTCGATAAGCCAGAGGTGAAGGAACAGACAGCCGGTAGGTCGCCTTTCCTCTATATGGCAGCAGCCAGGAAGCACCCGAGGTCCGGTGAGAACGATCGCCATCCGATAATAAATCCCACCATTAGGGCACTTTATATAAACAAGACGTCCTATTAATCAGCCGAATGTTCCAGGATGGCGGTGCCGAGCTGGCAGAACAAACATGGCAGGAGGGATAAATGGGGATTTCATTCTCCATATACTCAGATAATAAGACGCTATTAGGAAAGACTCTGGAGAGCCGCCGCTCCTCCACTCCTCACATCCAGAACTGGAGGAGACTCTGCTGGCTGGTAAAGAGGACCCGTCTATTCTACTGCATTTCAAATGTTACAGCTTAAGTCTAATCTGCTTATATTCAGGCTCAGCAGCCATGATACACCGTGGTCAGTTTACAGAGGGGAGGGGAGAAACTGGCAGGATCAGACAGGTTTTTTTTTAGGTGTTACAGGGGGCCAAATGACACAGGACAAGCACTGTGTCCTATAACATGCTTTAAAGGAGCAGGATCCATTTTTTTTTTTTTTTTTGGGGTTAACAAACGCTTTTAACTAAAACAGCATTATTTTGAAATGGTACTCGAAAAACAGACAGTCTTTGGTTTCAGTACAGTAAAATGGGAAGTTTTCCCCCGTGAGGGTTTTTAGGCAGCTGGGTGTAGATAGTAAGAGAAGTAGACGTTTGGTAAAAAGTGAAACATTTTTTCTCTTTATTGAAAAAATGAGTTATTCCATGAGTGTTAGGATGTGAGCTCGAGCGGAAATATATTCATACCAAATACATCAAATAGCAAACATGAGGGTCATATACAGCATGTGATAATGACTGTTGCATAACAATTCTGACGCGTTTCGACCCATAGTGTTTGGGGTCTCTTCAGAGAATGAGTTTGCTAAAAAAAAATATATAAAGAAATTTGTAATAATGATGTATACATCAAATTGGTTAAAAAGCAAGATGTACAGTATGTAAAAGGGTGTTTAGTAACTCATAGTATATAGTTACCACTGTATTTGGAGATGCCTCTCAGTCAGGGGGTCCCCCACATAGCTATCAGGCCACTATGTGCGCCCCCATGTCGCAACGGAATACCAAGAGGGGACGAGGATCCAATAAATGCAGCTTACAATGAGTCACACGTAAACAGTTGTCCCCCACCGCAGCGTTCCAAAATGGGGGGGGGGGAGGCCAGGACCTGCGGCAATTACCAGAGCGTTAGCCCATGGAGAACCCATATACGTTAAAGGTATATTATATTACCTTTGTTTAACTAGACTATTGAGTGGTCAGACATTGTTGTAATAATCGGTAATGAGTTTAAGTAATTAGATGTATAGAGAGAAGAGTATTAGGTAGTGTTGGGTTCGTGGTGATGTGCAAAAAAAGGGGAGTGAGGATGGTATCAAGGATTTGAATATTGATGTGAATGGGCCTGAAATGGCCTCATCTGTGTACTCAAAGAATGCAGTGAGGAGTGATGTCGTGTGATGTTAAAGGGATGGAGGATTAGAAAAGTATGATTTAGAAAAGTTGTTGGAGAGGTTATATAGAACGTGGAAAAAGAATAAATAAGTGTGAGTGTGGTGTACAAATAAAGTGACACACGTGGTCATAAAAGAAATAATAAACTGAGAGAAATATATAAAGAAAAATTATCATAAGAGGTGTAAGACAATAAAGCTGATGATAAGAGGTAGATAAGTGTAGGAGATTGGAAACTTGTCTTACACCTCTTATGATCATTTTTCTTTATATATTTCTATAAATACTACCAAAAGAAAGCTCTATTTGTGTGGAAAAAATGATAAAAATTTCATCTGGGTACAGTGTAGTATGACCGCGCAATTGTCATTCAAAGTGCTTCAGCGCTGAAAGCGGAAAATTGTCCTGGGCAGGAGGGGGGTTTAAGTGCCCGGTAAGCAAGTGGTTAAGAGGACCTGTCAGGGTAGCAGTGCAGGAGATGTCATGGTCCTGGTCCCCTTTCACCACCATTAGCTGACTGTCGGAACATTTAAGGACAGCTGGTGATTTGTTAACAGTCCTTATCTCCTTCCAGCCACTGAACATCTGAGATGAGAACTGCAGACCGTCTGCTTCCCAGAGTCCCTGACCCCTCACCTCCTGTCTGCAGACTCTGCCCGCACCAACAACACCATAAATCCTGCAGCCATGTTCATTGTGAGAGGGGGAAGAAATACGACCCGGCCTGAGCCATGTGCCGGAAAACAACAACAGAACCGCGGCGGGCTGTGGTTTGGTGACAAACAATGGCGGGGGCTATCCATGCCTTCTACCGTGTTTGTTCTCTGTCCTGGAACATGTACTGCCTGCGCCGGGGACTGATGGGGAGACAGGGCCGTCTTTAATATTGATTGGACCCTGGGCAAAACTTTTCTTGCACCCCCCCCCGTGCAGTTTTGCTCTCCATCTGCTCTGAGACATACAATAAATAGCAGCTAGACTCAAAATCAGTTTACTGAATCGGATCAGGCAGCTATTGCGATTGGTTGCCAGAGGTTACAGTGTATCATTACCGCTCACTGACTGGTTGCTAGAGGTTAGAGCACACATTACGGCTCACCGATTAGTTGCTAGAGGTTACAGCACATGATTTCTGCTTGTTGATTGGTTGCTAGAGATTACTGTGGATATGACCTCAGGGGGGTCATGATACACATATCAATGCCGCCGGATGCCCCAATTTACATATGAATGCCGGTAATTTACATGTAAGCACAGGGTCTGCAGGTGAGTCATCTGTACACAACAATATGGCAGAGCTGGGCAGCATTAGTAGCAGCACTTCACACTGAGATATTGGGACACAGCACAGGACTAAAACCTCAAGGGACGAGGGAATTTAAACCAGGATAGTTGGCAAGTATGAGGCAGCTGCTTTGGGCCCCACAACAATAACAGGGCCCAGGGCACCTGCCCCTTTTGCCCTGCCTTAAAAACGGCCCTGCGGGGAGACATTGGACACCCCCAGACCTCCGTCTAGGACAGATACGGCAAACTGAAAACAAGAACCGAGGGTGCACCAAGCCTTGTGGTCTTTGCCGTAACTTTATTAGAATGATAAGACCGATGTGTACTCACAAACACAGCGCATCAGTATCCACAGCAGTGTTGGTCATCTTACTTTAAAAAAGTAATTAGTTAAGTTACAAATTACTTCTCCCAAAAAGTAATTGCGTTAGTAACTCAGTTACTACATTGGAAAAGTAATTAGTTACGCAGCAAAGTAACTGACTTTTTTTTTTATAATATCCTATACATGTAACTAAGGGGCGGGTCTAGTATTACTGTAAGCAAGGGGCGCATTTATTATTATTGTTATATATCGCGTAACCAAGGGGCTGCTCTATTATTACTCTAACCAAGGGGCAGATCTGTTATAGCGTGTAAGCAAGGGGCGGGTCTATTATTATTATTATATTATGTAAGGGGCGGGTCTATTATTATTCTATCATGTAAGGGGTGGATGGCTACAGAAGAGGGCGAATGTTAAATTAATGGGCAGAGCTCGATATATAACAATAATAATAAATGCGCCCCTTGGTTACAGTAATACTAGACCCGCCCCTTAGTTATATGATAGACGCCCCTTGCAGAGTAGCACGAGCATCGGGAGCGTGCGGCATCGCCTCGTACAATTACATGTTAACTGCACCTGCGCGGTGTAGAGTTCACTCAGAGCTGTTTAGGTTCGGCAATTTTCGGAAGCTCCGTAGTCCTTCGTACTGGGCAAGCGCTGCGCCTGCGCAGTACAGGGGGTCCTTATCCGGCGGGGGAACTTTTTCAGCAGGACACCGGAATTACACTACTGCCATCTAGTGGCGGTAGATGTAATTGGGGTAACTAAGCCAAAGTAATGGGAACTGAGTTACCATGAGGGGAAAAGTAATCAGTTAGATTACTCGTTACCCTCTAAAGTAACTGTGTTAAGTAACTCAGTTACTTACATCACTGATCCACGGTGCCCTGGATGGATCTGGTCCACTGAACGAGTCCCAACCACAAGAAGACCCTCAAAAGCTGACCTGTTTCGAGGGGAGATGACCCTCGAAACAGATCAGTATTTTGAACGAGGTTCATTGTAAACTCGGTGAATGTACACCGACTGGGAATATGTGAAGCGTTCCAGATGCCCCTCATGCCCCCCTTCGTGGATGTTATCGGGTGAGGTGGGGTGCTCCTCAAATTGTTTCTAGGCAGATTGTCTTCAAATACAGCCGGCCTAGGAACGCCCACTTCACTAGACTGACACCCACCCATAAAGGCAATTATATATTTGCAGAACTCCTCCCAAGAGCCAGCTCACTGCTTGCATCAGGGCTAGGCTCTTGGAAGGAGTACTGAGGCCGGGGGCTGTGATGTTTTCAGGAAGCTATGTACAGCCCCCTGCTGGCCCCTTCCATCAGCAATGAGCTGCCTGCTTTGCATAGAGAAGCACAGGGACCCAGTGATGACAAAAGAGGTCTTTTTGACCGCCAGATCTCACATTAACCACTTGCCTACCAGGCACGAACACCCCCTTCCTGCCCAAGGCCATTTTTAAGCTTTCAGCGCTGTCGCATTTTGAATGACAACTGCGCGGTCATGCAACGCTGTACCCAAATAAAAATTTTATATATTTTTTCCCCACAAATAGAGCTTTCTTTTGGCGGTATTTGATCGCCCCTGCGGTTTTTATTTTTTGCGCTATAAACAAAAGAAGAGGGACAAGTTTGAAAAAACACAATATTTTTTACTTTTTGCTATAATAAATATCCAATTTTTTTTTAACAAATTTTTTCCTCAGTTTAGGCCGATACGTATTCTTCTACATATTTTTGGTAAAAAAAAAGCAATAAGCGTATATTGATTGGTTTGCGCAAAAGTTATAGCGTCTACAAAATAGGGGATAGATTTATAGCATTTTTATTATTTTTTTTATTTTTTACTAGTAATGGCGGTGATCTGCGATTTTTTATCGTGACTGCGATATTGCGGCGGATATATCGGACACTTTTGACCCATTTTTGGGACCAATCACATTTATACAGTGATCAGTGCTATAAAAATGCACTGATTACTGTATAAATGTGACTGTCAGTGAAGGGGTTAACACTAGGGGGCGATCAAGGGGTTAATATGTTCCCTATGGGAGTGATTCTAACTGTGGGGGGAGGGGACTGACTGGGGGAGGTGACCGATCGGTGTCCCTATATACAAGGGACACACCATCGGTCTCCCCTCCTCTGACAGCACGTGGATCTGTGTGTTTACACACACAGATCCACGTCCTGCTCAGTTACTGGGCAATCGCGGGTGCCCGGGCGAACATCGCGGCCGCCAGGCACGCGCATCCGTCCCCAGTGCGCCCTCTATAGTCCGCAAAGGAAATCACATCATATGACAGCGGCCCGGAACAACAGATGCTTCTTGCCGCCGTCAGATGACAGTGGGCGGGTGGGAAGAGGTTAAAGAGGACCTGTCATGCCTTTTTTTCTATTACAAGGGATGTTTGCATTCCTTATAATAGGAATAAAAGTGATCCCCAAATTTTTTTTTTAAAGGACAGAATAAAAAAGTTAAATAAATAAGAATAAAAAAAAAGTAAAGCGCCCCGTCCCTCCCTGCTCGCGAACGCATACGTAAGTTGCGCCCGCATATGTAAACGGTGTTCAAATCACACATGTGAGTTATTGTCGCGATCGTTAGAGTGAGAGCAATAATTCTAGCACTAGACCTCCTCTGTAAACTCAAAACTGGTAACCTGTAGCAATTTTTGGCCCATGGAGATTTTTAAGTGTCAAAGTTTGTCGCCATTCTACGAGCAGGCGCAATTTTGAAGCATGACATGTTGGGTATCAATTTACTCGGCGTAACATCACCTTTCACAGTATAAAAAAATAAATTGGGCTAACTTAACTTTTTTTTTTTTTTTTAAATGCATTTGTAAGACCGCTGCGCAAATACGGTGCAACATAAAGTATTGCAACGACCGCCATTTTATTCTCTAGGGTGTCTGGGGAAAAAAATATATAATGTTTGGGGGTTCGAAGTATTTTTCTAGCAAAAAAAAATGATTTTAACTTGTAATCACCAAGTGTAATAAATAGGCCCTGTCCTGAGTGTTTAGGTGTTTAGCACTGCCCCTTTTTTTTTTTTTTTTCAGTTTAAAACTTTTGTGGCTGCGCCCGCCCTCTGCCCCCCCCCCCCCCCCTTTTTTTAATAAATCACATTACGGCTGGTCTCTTTTCTCCTGCCCGTCTTTCAGGAAATGTAACCAAATGTGAATGAGATTCATTGTAAACTCGGTGAACTTACACCGCGCTGGGACTATGAGAAGTGTTTCAGATGCCCCCCCCCCCTCCCCGCCTCGTGGATGTTATCGGGTGAGGTGGGGTGCGTCTCAAATTGTTGGCCGCCTCGGTCCGGCCAGATCCGAGTGTGTGCCGGTCTGATCCCCCCCCCCCCCCCCAGACTGCCCATTGGTTCACTGACCTGTTCTCTACATGATATGACTTGGCTGGGAATGGTGAAGTCAATAGACATAACGTCAGCACAATTCCCTTCCCTGTGGACCTTCCATAGTGCAAGGCCATTTCCTGTCCAGCTGCGTGCGGATATAAAGTTATAGTTCATCTAGTTGAAAAAAAAAAACAAGTTTGTCCAGTTCAACCAATAAAAAGAAATAAAAAATTAAAATCGTACAATCCTATATACACAATCCTATACCGACAGTTGATCCAGAGGAAGGCGAAAAACTCCAGCAAAGCATTAGCAGATTTTCTCCAGCAGGGGGAAAAAATCCTTCCTGATCCCCCGAGAGGCAATCAGATTTTCCCCGGATCAACTTTACCTATAAGGCCCCTTTCACACTGGGGTGTTTTTCAGGCGGTACAGCGCTAAAAATTGCGCCTGTACAGCGCCTGAAAAAACCGGCCCCATTCACTCCAGTGTGAAAGCCAGCGGGCTTTCACACTGGAGCGGTGCGCTAGCAGGACGGTAAAAAAAGTCCTGCTAGCAGCATCTTTGGAGCGGTATAGGAGCGGTGTGTTCACCACTCCTATACCACTCCTACCTATTGATTTCAATGGGACACCGCCATAATACCGCGGCAATACCGCCACAAAGCGCTGCTACAGCAGCGCATTGCGGGGGATTTTAACCCTTTTTTCGGCAGCTCGCGGGGGGTAAAACCGCCCCGCGAGCGGCCGAATACCGCGGCTAAAACGACGGTAAAGCAGCGCTAAATATAGCGCTGCTTTACCGTCGCCGCGGCTCCCCGCCCCAGTGTGAAAGGGGCCTAAATGTTATTTTCCAGTTGTATTCTGTACATTTAGGAAAGAATCCAGGCCTTTTTTTTTTTTTTTTTTTTTTTAAAGGAATCTACTGAGGTGGCCAGAACTACCTCTGGGGGGAGTCTATTCTAGACATGGGCACTGACGAAAAATGTGTTCGTTTTCGTTTCATTCGTTTTTCTTTTCTTTTTTTTTTCGCCTGTATAGCGCCTGAAAAAAGCGAGTCCTTTAACTCCAGTGTGAAAGCCGGCGGGCTTTCACACTGGACCGGTGCGCTAGTAGGACGGTAAAAAAAAGTCCTGCTAGCAGCATCTTTGGAGCGGTATAGGAGCCGTGTGTTCACCGCTCCTATACCGCTCCTACCCATTGAAATCAATGGGACACCGCAGCAATACAGCGGCAGCGGCGCTTTGCGGGGGGTTTTAACCTGTTTTTCGGCCACTAGCGGGGGTTAAAACCACCCCGCTAGTGAACGAATACCGTGGCTAAAGCGACGGTAAAGCGGCGCTAAATATGGCGTTGCTTTACCACCGACGCCCACACCGCCCCAGTGTGAAAGGGGCCTTAGTATAGCCGGGACAGCGCAGGAGCAGTGTGTGGAGAAGATGGATATAAATTGTGATTTTTTTTTTTTGATTTTTTTTTTAATTACAAGGGAAAGTAAAAAATAAAAAAAATGAACTGGACTTCCACTTTAACGAATGTCTCCTTTTGTCATTATACAGGGGTGAGCTGGCCGGATATGCACCGTCTGGCCGACCGCGTTCACCTGGAGGAGCTGACCAAAGCTGGCATCTTGAAGGGCAACGTGGAGGACATGATCAAAGCTCACATGGGCGCGGTGTTCATGCCTCACGGCCTGGGTCACTTCCTGGGCATCGATGTCCATGATGTTGGAGGATACCCCGAGGTCAGTACATTGGAAGTCAATGGGAGTTCACACAGCAAGATCAGATAACGGGGAAAAAAAAACAATTGCTTCCTATATGGGAAAGGTCCCCCCAGGAGGGGGGTTTAGGCAGCAAGGTTAATAATGTCAAGGAATAATAAGTTAAAAGAAAATTCTTTATTGAAAAGTTAGCATAGCATGGACATATGGCAGTTAAAATATGAGCTCTGGTAAGGAGATATAATACCATTCCAAATACAGAAAGTGCAAACACAAGATTATATACAGCATCATATATTAGAGAGTCTGTCGTATAAACTTCCCAACACGTTTCGACCTACATGGTCACGGTCTTCCTCAGGGGATAGGTTTGCTGTTTAAAAAAACAATTGCTTCCTTTGGAATAAGTAACGGTCAACAAGAGGTTAACCTCCTACAACTTACCAGTTAAAATCTTTATTTTTCTCATCTGTTTTTAGTAGTTTGAGTGAAGTTTTGGGGGGAACTCTATCCAAACTGCACGGTTGAAATAAATACAGCTAAACATTTTTCTAACCTGTTGAAATATTTGTGATTCTGACCAGCCAGTCTTGTGGCTTTACACACCCGTAATGCCAGATGGTCACCCTGCTATAAAAGCCCATAGAGACCCACTATGACAAAGAATCACTGCCCCGCTAAATACCTCCCTGAAAGCATGTACGGTATATTGTCATCTATGTACAATTCAGGTAACCCCTCACAATTTTTAAGCACTTTCAACAGCTGATTTAATCACTGAGTATGCAGCTTCTTTATCTTTTTAATCTTTGCCTATGTTCCAGTTTAAGCTGGTGTCCTGTTTCAAGGGGGCGCCTTTCTCTTGCAGCATCCTACAAAGCCACCCTTGCATTCAGGATTAGAGTTATGTCCCCCTACACTGTGTAAATCAATAGAATCACACAGCCCCATAGCCTCGAAAGTCAAAGCACCCCCTGCTCCTCATCCCCCACCCCAATCCCTTCTCCAGTCTAACAGACTGCACTGTCCACTGTTATCCACTCTTTCCTGTAAAGACTGGAAGTTGAGGAAAGCAGCTCTGAGAGAGCAGGAACCAGCAGCATTGACAGCTGCAAATTGCAACTTTGGGGTAAGAATTTTAACAAATAGTTTGCTAGGGAATGTTTATTTTATTGTGCTCAATGTGTTAAACTAAAGAACCCTGAGGGTTTAACCCTTTTGCTGCCAGGCCCACAAATTATACGAACCTGACAGCAGGGGGGGTTGTTTACACAATTCTGTGTAAAAACTGACAGGCAGCCACCTGATTGCCTTCACACACCCCCCTGGTACTGGAAAAATGGCTAAAAATGCTGTCCTGAGCAAAATCCTATGTCATGTGACTATAAACCTAGGCACAGGGTCATGTGGCCCAAAACATAGGCATAGGGTCATGTGTCCCGAAACAGGCTTAGGGTTATGTGACCAGAAACATAGGAATAGGGTCATGTGACCAGAAATATAGGCAAAGGGCCATGTGACTTGAAACATAAGAATAGGGTCATGTGACCAGAAACATAGGAATAGGGTCATGTGAACAGAAACATAGGAATAGGGTCATGTGACCAGAAACATAGGAATAGGGTCATGTGACCAGAAACCCAGGCACAGGGTCATGTGACCAGAAACATAGGAATAGGGTCATGTGAACAGAAACATAAGCACGGGGTCATGTGACCAGAAACCTAGGCACAGGGTCATGTGACTGAGAAACCTAGGCACAGGGTCATGTGACCTGAAACCTAGGCACAGGGTCATGTGACCAGAAACATAGGCACAGGGTCATGTGACCAGAGACATAGGAATAGGGTCATGTGACCAGAAACATAGGAATAGGATCATGTGACCTGAAACCTAGGCACAGGGTCATGTGACCAGAAACATAGGCACAGGGTCATGTGACCAGAGACATAGGAATAGGGTCATGTGACCAGAAACATAGGAATAGGATCATGTGACCTGAAACATAGGCACAGGGTCATGTGACCAGAAACATAGGCACAGGGTCATGTGACCAGATACATAGGCACAGGGTCATGTGACCAGATACATAGGCACAGGGTCATGTGACCAGATACATAGGCACAGGGTCATGTGACCATTGCTAATGAAGAAAGCAGATCGGCAGCATGTAGCGAGTGTACACCATCAGTAAAGATCGTCTAAACACGATGTAAAGTTTGGGAGGGTCTGTTTGGCTGCCAGGCCTCCTGATGTTCTCCCGTGTCAGCGGGAGCCTCGCTGTTGTCAGCCTGGAAGCCGCCTTGGACGATCGTACGCCGGAGCTCCACCCAGAAACGGATTCTGTTCTCCGTCCTCACTGTGATCTCTTCCCCCCATGGCCAGAATGTTCTCTACTGCTTGTTAGGAGTTGGAGATGAATTGCGTTGTGTGTTCCAGGCCTGGAAGCGGCCTCCCTGTGACAGGGGAGTGAGTTGGCTTGGCTGGGTTGTTTATTTCGGATTCCAGTACAAGCTGGAACCAAGGACCCAGCTGGATCTGCTCTATAGGATGTGACTCGTGCAGGACGGTGCACCGAGTGCTATCAACATTTAGGGCATTATGTGACCATGGACGAAGGCTCACAAGCAATCGTTCCTGGGCAGGTACTGCCCTAAACAGTGCACCGCCTAGCTGCATCCACCCGCAGCAGCCTTCAGCCTCTCATACAATTTAACAGGCTGCCAGCAGCAGGGCTGGACGGTGTGCCTGTGGTCAGTAGGAGGAGGACTTGTACCCCAACGTTGGTGTCAGCTGGAGTAATAATGCCCTATTGTTGGTGTCACTGGGAGGAATAGTGCACCATCCTTGTTGTCGGTGGGAAAATAGTGTCCCATTGTTGGTGTCACTGAGGGGAATAGTGCCCCATAATTGGCATCATTGAGAAGAATAGCACGCCATTGTTGCTGTGCTGTAACTGGGAGAAATACTGCCCTATTTTTGGTCTCAGTGGGAGGAATGGTACCACATCATTGGTGTCATTGAGAGGAATAGTGCCCCATCATTGTTATCAGTTGAAGGAATAGTGCTCCATTGTTGGTTTTAATGGGAGGAATAGTACCCCATTGGTGGTATCAGTGGGAGGAAAAGTTCCTCGAATAGCACCCCCAAGGGCCAAATAAATGCAAACAAAGGGCCACATCCAGGCCACAGGCCGCAGTTTAAGGAACACTGGTAATATAAGACCCCCCCAATAAGCTTTGATCGACTTCTGCACCATTGGTTACAGGTCCCGCCCCCTTTTCACCCCCACCTTCTGCTGAAGTGCTCAGGTTCTCCTCTTTCTATCTCTCGGCCCGGCTCTGTTTTCATATGATATGTTTGTGGTCAGATTTGCATATTGACATTTGACAATAATCTCTCTGTGGTTAATTTTTAGGGTACCGATCGCATCGACCTGCCCGGCCTGAAAAGCCTGCGGACAGCCCGCACCCTGCAGGAGCGAATGGTTCTCACCATCGAGCCTGGAATCTACTTCATCGACCACGTCCTGGACCAGGCCCTGGCCAACCCCGCTCAGGCATGCTTTATCAACAGCGACGTCCTGAGACGCTTCCGAGGGTTCGGCGGCGTAAGTGAATTTTGCTGTTACCATCGCCCCACCCCCACCTGTGCTAAATTAACATTTCACTTTGATTAACACGTATGTAAATGATACTGCTCCAGCCAGACGTATATGGTGACCGGACGCAGGTGCGCAGGCTCTGGAATCCACCATCTTCCCCCCAGGCATACAAACACATAAGCTGCACTCCGCTGTGTTTTCATGGCTGAACTGCCTAAAGCTTTTTTTGTGTCGGGTCAGAAAGACATTCTCTCCCTCCACCTTCTCACACAAACTTCACCCAATGGGCACAGCAGGCATGCATCCCAGTGAACATAGGGATAGGGATGCTTGAAACGCCTCTTTATGGGCACAGCAGGTATACAGACCTGGGAACTCGGCACAGGAATGGTAGGAACCCCTCATAATGGGCACAGCAGGTATACAGACCTGGGAACTCGGCACAGGAATGCTAGGAACGCCTCATAATGGGCACAGCAGGTGTACGGATCCAGGAACTCGGCACAGGGATGGTGGGAACCCCTCATTATGGGCACAGCAGGTATACAGACCCAGTAACTCAGCACAGGGATGGTAGGAACCACTCATAATGGGCACAGCAGGTGTACAGATCCAGGAATTCAGCACAGGAATGGTATGGAAGCTTTTTCTTGGTGTCAGCTCAGAAAGATATTCTCTCCCTCCACTTTCTCACACAAACTTCAACCAATGGGCACAGCAGGCATGCATCCCAGTGAACATAGGGATAGGGATGCTTGAAACGCCTCTTTATGGGCACAGCAGGTGTACAGACCCAAGAACTCTGCACAGGGATGGTGGGAACCCCTCATAATGGGCATAGCAGGTGTAAACCCTGGAAACCCAGCACAGAGATGGTGGGAACCCCTCATAATTGGCACATGGGCATGCTTTCTCATGAACTCAGCGTAGGGATGGTAGGAACTCCTTATACTGGGCACAGCAGGTGTACAGACCCAGGAACTCAATGTTGGGATGGTGAGATTACTCATAATGGGCACAGCAGGCATGCATTCCCTTTAGGATATTAGAAATTCTTGGTGGGTTTAACTCAGCATCACGTTTTGAGTGGCCAGGCGTGTATTGATACACTTAAAGCAAGCTGATCTTTTTATTTCTCTAAAATCCTACAAGATGACATTTCCCCTTTAAGTCCAATCTGACTAGTGAGTGAGGCTCATACGGGTGATACTGGTGATATCTGTCCCTGCGATGAGATAGAAAACCGTTCTGTCGGTACAATTCCTGGTGGGATTTGGCACAACCTGCACTGCAAATGTTCCTTATTGCAGAGCCGTTAGGAAGCTGACATGGCAATAAAGATGTAACTGTTTCCTCTTATAAGATCGGTCCCTGCTGAGAGTCCCCCGCGGTCAGTCTGTACTGCAGGGGGAATTCTCTCTTTTTAAATACCCGGGCGTTTTTTTGAGATGGTAACGGGCGCTCATTACTAGGCTGAATATAAAAACCGCCATACATTCCTATTCACTCAAAGAACACGAGTTGCTTCATAAAAAAGTGTCTATAGACGGCACAGACGATAATTGTGCTAGCTTGAAAAACATCAATTTCCAGCTTCTCTCACTTGAAAAAAGATTTCCACTTGAGGATTTTGAAAGCAACAGATAGGACCTAAAAAAAGGACTTTAGCAAAGTTTATAGGACATATTGCCTAGCTCCTCCCCCTCTGCCACCTCTATGACTGGCTGTCATAATGACAGCCAGGATTTGCTTTGTATTTAACAGCAAGAGCAGCTGTCAAAATGTAGATGGTGTCATTGGGGTTTATTTACTAAAGCTGGAGAGTGCAAAATCAGGCTCACTTCTGCAAAGAAACCAATCAGCTTCCTGCTTTTATTGCTAAAGCTTAATTGAACAAGCTCTATCCAAAATGAAAAGAGAAAGTTTTTTTCCAATAGTTCTACTATAAAAATAAAATACTTTTATTTACACCAGAGCTACACTTTTTTTTAAAGCGAACTCTGGTCAAAAAAAAAATTATTTCTAGTTATTTTTTGTTAATCCAGATTTTTGTCCCACTGGGGAGATTTCCCTTCACTTTTCTGGAAATGTAACAGGAAGTAAAAGTGAAATCCCCCATGAGGATCTCTCTGTGGCCAGGTGATCACCCTTATGGCAGTGTCTGCCCTGCACCCCTCTCCTGCCCCACCGGCTGTCACAGGGGGTCAGGCCAAACTGTAGATTTGTAAAGGGTTAGAATTATCAAGCAGTCAAGGTGACTTTTCCCAAAACTTGACTGTTGGAAAATCAATCACAGTCAGTCAAATCACATGCACCAGAAAGATTCACCAGCAGTGAATATCAGATGAACGGCTTTATAAATATGCCTTAAGTCAATGATGGCGAAGCTTGGCACCCCCAGATGTTTTGGAACTACATTTCCCATGATGCTCATGCACTCTGCAGTTTGGTGGAGCATCATGGGAAATGTAGTTCCAAAGCATCTGGGGTGCCAAGGTTCACCATCACTGCCCTAAGGCCCCTTTCACACTAGGGCGGGAGCGGCGTCGGCGGTAAAGTGGGCTATTAGTGGGCTTTACCGGCGGTATTCGGCTACTAGAGGTGCGGTTTTTAACACCCACTAGCGGTTGAAAAAGGGTTAAAACCGCCCAAAAAGCGGTATATCCGCGCTGCCCCATTGATTTCAATGTGTAGGAGCGGTTTAGGAGCGGTGAATACACCGCTCCTTCGCCGCTCCAAAGATGCTGCTAGCAGGACTTTTTTTTACCGTCCTGCAATCGCACCGCTCCAGTGTGAAAGCCCTCCGGCTTTCACACTGGAGTGAATGGGGCCGGTTTTATATAGGCGCTATTTTTAGCGCTGTAGCGCCTGAAAAACGCCTCAGTGTGAAGGGGGCCTAACCGTTGTATTTCCATTTATGAAGATATGTATAGAACGGCAGTGCTCTGTAATTTTGTTGTGCCACATCCAATAATAAAGAACTATAGAAGGGGACCCCTAGTGGTGGATTTTAAAGGCACGGACAACCATAAAGTAAATGAGAAACGTTTTTATTTATTCATAAGGTGTATATAAAATCATGTTATAAAAGACATATATGTATTCATCAACAACATAGTAGTTAACAAGACGCCATACAGTTAACTAGTAAACTGTCACCTATATATGATACAGTCAACTAAAGAGCTTATCACGCGTTTCGGAGCTCGATTTCGATTTATGATGCGATAGTAACCACACACTATAACCTCCTTTTCCATAGGTGCGTATCGAAGACGACATCGCAGTGACCACCAGCGGCGTGGAGCTCCTCACCTGCGTCCCCCGCACCGTGGAGGAGATCGAATCTTTCATGGCGGAGTCCAAAGATCAGGGCAAAACCCTGAGCAAAGTCATCCTCAGCCAAGGGTTGTGAGCCGCATCTCCGGAGGGAGGGCCCCCCAAAGCCGCTGCGTTTCCTGTGCCTTCTAATAATTGACTTTTTCTAATCTCTAAAAATCTTCTAAAAAAAAGAATCAATTTCTGCAGATTTAATTGCCAAACCAAACACGCAGCAAATCCAATCCTGTTTTTAATCATTTGACATTTGAAGGAACTGGAGCGTCAGTAAAAAAAAAAAAGAAGAAAAGCCAAATACAAGCCTCGCTCTGTTCCGCTAAGTGGATGCAGTTTGTTTGGCGGAACAGCCGGGGAATCTTGGCAGCGCAGCTCCGTTATTGCTTTTCAGATGTACTAACATATCGGTTACCAAATAAATGCATTTCAACAATAGCAGGATATTGAGGGGAGAGTGTTTGTTTTATTTTTTGTTTATGGGTTCGGTTTGTGACGAATTCCCCCCGGGAGACATAAATGTGTACTGACAGTTTGCTCTGGCCGCTGCGCTCGTACACAGCCCCCCCCCCCCCCCCCCACCCGTGTTCCAGAGCCAATATGAAGCTGGAATGGTTCTTGGACGGGAAAAAACTAATACCGACTCTGATGCAACAATAATGAACACGAGTGTCATTCTGCTACCCGCTGTGGCTGGATTAAAAGTCTGCTGCTATGGAGATAGCAGTACAGTGGTACCTTGGATTACGAGCATAATTCGTTCCAGAAGAATGCTTGTAATCCAAAGCACTCGTATATCAAAGCGAGTTTCCCCCATAGGAAATAATGGAAACTCAGATAATCTGTTCCAGTGGCACTGCTAGTGTATGCAGTACCGCATGTCACCAGAGGTGGGGTGGGGGGCTGGAGACATTTGGAAACACTCAGAGCCACTCAGAAAGGCTCGGAGACACTTGGGAACTGAGTGTTTCCGAACGGCTCCGAGTGTCACCGGCGCGCCCCCGTACCTCTGGCCAAATGCGGTACTGCACACCCCAGAGGCTTGAATCCTGCCTCATTCAACCCTCTCGTCATTAAGCCTAGGCTCACTATACTACTGCATGTCCTTATGTCAGCCCGCTCAGTGTAGGAGGAAGGACTGCTCATCGTCAGAAGAGGAAGGATTTGGTTGTCACCGGACTGGCTGAAAGACTCCTTAGAAATGAAAAAGAAAAGTTTACTTTCATTTCTTTAAAAAAAAAAGTATGTGGGGACTCCAAGAGGACTGGTCTTGTTTCTGCCCCCCTCCTGTAATAAAGACCATTCACTCCTTGTGCAGGGTGACTGGTCTTGACTCCGCCCCCCTCCTGTAATAAAGACCATTCACTCCTTGTGCAGGGTGACTGGTCTTGTCTCCGCCCCCCTCCTGTAATAAAGACCATTCACTCCTTGTGCAGGGTAACTGGTCTTGTCTCTGCCCCCCTCCTGTAATAAAGACCATTCACTCCTTGTGCAGGGTGACTGGTCTTGTCTACGCCCCCTCCTGTAATAAAGACCATTCACTCCTTGTGCAGGGTGACTGGCCTTGTCTCCGCCCCCTCCTGTAATAAAGACCATTCACTCCTTGTGCAGGGTGACTGGTCTTGTCTTCGCCCCCTTCTTTAGTTTTCTGCAGGCAGCCTGTATAGTGGGTGGAGCCTGCTGGGCCCCTCCCACAACTCTGCACAGGGTATGTACAGCACAGTGATGATAACATTGCTACTTTTACAAAATAATATCTGGGTTTGCTAAGACAGTGGGTGGACATAAAGTGGATTTATATCCTTTATGGCTATTGAGGAATATATTTACATGAACATTTTGTGCTCCATTTCAAATTTATTTGTGGCTTTTTTAAATCTTGGTCAGGTCATAAGGAAGGATATTTCCCCATTGGTTTCCACTGAAAATGTGTTGAATTGCCCCCCCTATATGCGAATAATGGAACGCTGGCGTGGAGTCCGACCGCTTTACACAAGTTTTTTTTATTTATTTTTTCTTCTTTTACCATCACCGATTCATGCTTTGACCTTTCCCAAGTTGGAAGAAAAATAAAGTGGAGGAATTAGGATGGCGTGCCGCTGATGGAAAAGCAGTTCTTCCGCCAGTCATTACAAACATCCTACCACCCCGGAGTTACAATTTAACTTAACATTTAAACTGGAAATCGCAGCTCTGACCGAGAATGACGCAAGTTTGTTGCTGTAGCTGATCACTCATCCGAGGAAAGGTACAAAGTCACTGTTACCTTTTCTCCCTTCAAATACAACACTGAAGAAATGACACTTTGCTACAATGTAAAGTAGTGAGTGTACAGCTTGTATAACAGTGTAAATTTGCTGTCCCCTCAAAATAACTCAACACACAGCCATTAATATCTAAACCGCTGGCAACAAAAGTGAGTACACCCCTAAGTGAAAATGTCCAAATTGGGCCCAAAGTGTCAATATTTTGTGTGGCCGCCATTATTTTCCAGCACTGCCTTAACCCTCTTGGGCATGGAGTTCACCAGAGCTTCACAGGTTGGCACTAGAGTTCTCTTCCACTCCTCCATGATGACATCACGGAGCTGGTGGATGTTAGAGACCTTGCGCTCCTCCACCTTCTGTTTGAAGATGCCCCACAGATGCTCAATAGGGTTTAGGTCTGGAGACATGCTTGGCCAGTCCATCACCTTTACCCTCAGCTTCTTTAGCAAGGCAGTGGTTGTCTTGGAGGTGTGTTTGGGGTCGTTATCATGTTGGAATACTGCCCTGTGGCCCAGTCTCCAGAGGGGGAGGGGATCATGCTCTGCTTCAGTATGTCACAGTACATGTTGGCATTCATGGTTCCCTCAATGATCTGTAGCCCCCCAGTGCCGGCAGCACTCATGCAGCCCCAGACCATGACACTCCCATTACCATGCTTGACTGTAGACAAGACACACTTGTCTTTGTACTCCTCACCTGGTTGCCCCCACACACGCTTGTCACCATCTGAACCAAATACGTTTATCTTGGTCTCATCAGACCACCGGAGATGATTCCAGTAATCCATGTCCTTAGTCTGCTTGTCTTCAGAAAACTGTTTGTGGTCTTTCTTGTGCATCATCTTTAGAAGAGGCTTCCTTCTGGGACGACAGCCATGCAGACCAATTTGATGCAGTGAGCGGCGTATGGTCTGAGCACTGACAGGCTGACCCCCCCATCCCTACAACCTCTGCAACAATGCTGGCAGCACTCATATGTCTATTTCCCAAAGACAACCTCTGGATATGACGCTGAGCACGTGACCTCAACTCCTTTGGTCCACCATGACGAGGCCTGTTCTGAGTGGAACCTGTCCTGTTAAACCGCTGTATGGTCTTGGCCACCGTGCTGCAGCTCCGTTTCAGGGTCTTGGCGACCTTCTTATAGCCTAGGCCATCTTTATGTAGAGCAACAATTCTTTTTTTCAGATCCTCAGAGTCCTTTGCCATGAGGTGCCATGTTGAACTTCCAGTGACCAGTATGAGAGAGTGAGAGCGATAACACCAAAATTAACACACCTGAGACCTTGTAACACTAACGAGTCACATGACACTGGGAGGGAAAATGACTAATTGGGCCCAATTTGGAATTTTTTACTTTTATTGCCAGCGGTTTAGACATTAATGGCTGTGTGTTGAGTTATTTTGAGGGGACGGCAAATTTACACTGTTATACAAGCTGTACACTCACTACTTTACATTGTAGCAATGTGTCATTTCTTCAGTGTTGTCACATGAAAAGATATAATAAAATATTTACAAAAATGTGAGGGGTGTACTCACTTTTGTTAGATACTGTATATCTAAAGCGAAAAACATAAAGAATGATTAAAGCTCAAAGAAAACTACAGTTCTGACTGTAATACCCACTTGCAATCTGGAGCTGCCCCCTGCAGTAGCTCCTCTCTACCGGGAGATGTTCTCAGCCTTCTGGGTTGAATGACACAGTGTCCATTTACAAGGCCATGGTTTAACTCAACCTTTATACACCAGAGAAACCCACTAAAACCATCTTATTAGGGTCAATGACAAAAATGCTCCTTACATTGGTGATCAGTGGGAAGAATACCCCTTATATTGGTGGTCAGTGGGAAGAATTTCCCTCATATTGGGATCAGTGGGAAGAATGTTCCTTACATTGGTAGTAATTGGGAAGAATGGCCCTTACATTGGAGACCAGTGGGAAAACTGCCCTTTATATCGGTGGTCAATGGGAAGAATGCTCCTTACATTGGTGGTCAGTGGGAAGAATGCTCCTTACATTGGTGGTCAGTGGGAAGAATGCTCCTTACATTGGTGATCAGTGAGAAGAATGCTCCTTACATTGGTGGTCAGTGGGAAGAATGCTCCTTACATTGGTGATCAGTGAGAAGAATGTTCCTTACATTGGTGATCAGTGAGAAGAATGTCCCTTACATTGGTGGTCAGTGGGAAGAATGCTCCTTACATTGGTGATCAGTGGGAAGAATGCTCCTTACATTGGTGATCAGTGGGAAGAATGTTCCTTACATTGGTGATCAGTGGGAAGAATGCTCCTTACATTGGTGATCAGTGGGAAGAATGCTCCTTACATTGGTGATCAGTGGGAAGAATGCTCCTTACATTGGTGGTCAGTGGGAAGAATGCTCCTTACATTGGTGATCAGTGAGAAGAATGTTCCTTACATTGGTGGTCAGTGGGAAGAATACTCCTTACATTGGTGATCAGTGGGAAGAATGCTCCTTACATTGGTGGTCAGTGGGAAGAATGCTCCTTACATTGGTGATCAGTGAGAAGAATGTTCCTTACATTGGTGGTCAGTGGGAAGAATACTCCTTACATTGGTGATCAGTGGGAAGAATGTTCCTTACATTGGTGGTCAGTGGGAAGAATGTTCCTTACATTGGTGGTCAGTGGGAAGAATGTTCCTTACATTGGTGATCAGTGGGAAGAATGTTCCTTACATTGGTGGTCAGTGGGAAGAATGTTCCTTACATTGGTGATCAGTGGGAAGAATGTTCCTTACATTGGTGGTCAGTGGGAAGAATGCTACCATTACAGACAGCTAAAAGATAATTGGTAACAGGCTGCTGGCTTTGCCAAGTGGTGTTGGTCCTGAAACTACAGAGACGCCATCAAATGGGGGATCATTCAGCCACAGCTCAAGGAACCCCTAACAACCTCTGAAGGAACCCCAGGGGCTTCATGGAAACCTGGTTGAGAGTGGCTGGTTTAGCTGATCTGTCAAAGTCACATAACCATCTCTCCCGGAATTACAAAGCTTTCTAGGTTATGTTAACCAGAGAGAATGCCATGCAATGTTGTAGACTTGTCTACACCATGGCATGCATTTTATGAATGGGCTACAAATAAATGCATAGCTGTGTGGAGTATAACAGTGGACTGAAATGAACTTCCCCCCAGTGCCACTAAAAGACTAAGTACATCCTCTGAGTGCAGGGTGTCAGGGCATTCCCCCTGAGTGAGCATCATGATGGGGCTTTAACCACTTCCCACCCGGGTCGGAGTTTCCTCCTTCTGAGTGGACATTCAGGAACATCCCTTGCGCATGCCCTTGCAGCGGCGCGATCCCGCATCTCTGATCGACAGGAGGGCTGTGTGATTGGCCCTCCTGATCACATGACAACTGTGTCCAATCACAGCCATCATGTGATGTAAACAGAGAGCTGGTTGCTAGGCGATCGGCTCTCCTCTCCTCACATGGAAGTTGTCAGTGAGGAGAGGAGAGCAGATCGCTGCAGCCAGCCGGTGATCAGTGAGTATGAGCTGTTTTTTTTACAGCTTTTTACACACTGATCACCGGCCCAGTGTCCCCACACAGTGTAAACACACAATGTCCCCTACATAGTGTCCCCAAAACACTGTTTCCACACATGTCCCCACACAGTAAAAACATCTGTCCCACATATGTAACAGTAAAATCACATGTCCCAATGATCATCTGCGCACATCTGTACATGATCACCTGCACACATCTGTACATGATCATCTGCGCACATCTGTACATGATCATCTGCGCACATCTGTACATGATCACCTGCGCACATATGTCCGTGATCACACAAACCAATTATTATACACGTAATGGGATTTTTTTTTTTTACCAAAGACACGTAGCAGAATACATTTTGGCTTAAATTTATGACAAAATTTGATTTTATTGGATTTCTTTTAAAACAGAAAGTAGAAAATATATATATTTTTTTAAATTTCCGCTTATATCACAAAAAAAAAATTGATTTGTGAATAAATACCACCAAAAGAAAGCTCTATTTGTGTGAACAAAATGATAAAAACTTCATTTGGGTATCGCGTTACATGACCGCGCAATTCTTATTGAAAATGCGAGAGCGCTGAAAGCTGAAAATTGGCCTGGGAAGGAAGGGGTGAAAGCGCCCAGTATTGAAGTGGTTAAACTAGTGCTGTCGTCACGTCTAGCCCAGGGATATGCAATTAGCGGACCTCCAGCTGTTGCAAAACTACAAGTCCCATCATGCCTCTGGGTGTCATGCTTGTGGCTGTCAAGAGTCTTGCTATGCCTCATGGGACTTGTAGTTCTGCAACAGCTGGAGGTCCGCTAATTGCATATCCCTAGCCCATTGAAAGGAAAGACTTCTCTGCAGCATCAAATGCATGGCTTGAGGACTTCAGATAACGTAAGTATGAAAAAAATATATATTAATATGAAGTTGGCTTTAGCATTCACAAAATCCTTCACTGGAGACGCTCCAACCAGATCCAACGGGATCTCCAAGTTCTTGAAAGGTAAATTGCTCTTTGGCTTGGCTGAGATGACCTGGGTTATCTTCCATAGATGCAGCTAGAGCGGCTCCCCTGGTGGCTGGTAATGAACATTACACTTTTGGCTTCTGTACTTGTTGCTACTTTTAGAAATACAGAAAGGACCTCCAGCTACTTCAGAAAGTATATTATCAATAATTATTTATGATATATTGCATACTAACACTGCAATGTACAGAATGTGCTGACGTGTTTACATCTACTACAGACAGGGGGGGGGGGGGGGGGGGTAAAAAAATCACATTAAAGAGGTGTATCCCTTAAAAAAAAAAAAAAATTAAAAGTCAGCAGCTACAAATACTGCAGCTGCTGACTTTTAATAATCGGACACTTACCTGTCCCAGGTAACAGCGATGCGGGGGGGTCGACGCTCTGCTAGCCCCCCCCGATCCGCTCAGTGGCGCCGGCATTGCAACTGTGGGCAACCGGCTGTGGCTTCACAGCCTGGCACCTACTGTGCATGCGCGAGCGGCGCCGCGCGCCGTGATTGGCCGCACAGTCATCTGGGACACCTGACAGGTCCCAGATCACTAGGGTGCCCTTCCTGCGCCGAGGGGAAATGATGTCACCAGCCGAGGCTACGCAGGAGGCAGACTACGAGGGACCCCATAGCAACAGGCATTTAGAGGTATGTCAATTTTTTTTTTTTTCCAAATTATTTTTTTTTTTTTATTTTAGGATTTTTACCACTTTAATATTCATAAAAGTGTATTTTTTCCCAAAAATTGTGTTTGAAAAAAAAAAAATGCTGTGCAAATATAGCATAATAATATAGAAAAATTGCAAAATCCACCAATTTATTCTCTAGGGTCTCTGCTTTAAAAAAAAAAAAAAAGATATATAATGTTTGGGGGAAATAATTTTCTAGCAAAAAATACTGATTGTTACATGAGAACAAAAAGTGCCAGAAAAGGGGCGTGTCACACCTGTCCACACAGTGAAGACCTGGGTGGGTGTGTCCCGTGCGGCGCTCCGCCCACTAGGCAGACTCCAGAGCCAATAAAGACGGTCGGGACTGTAATAGGAGCTCCGAGATGTGCGGAGTGATCTCCTTTTCTTTCGTCCACGTTATGCCTATCTTGTGCCCACCTTCCGCCCGCTTTGTAACCTACTCACTCATATCTCTGCAATAGATCTCTGTGTCCACTAACACTGAGAACTTTGCCGCTGGCTACTGATTGGTTAGCAGGTACTAGAGGCGGGTCTTGCTTGTGGGCACGGGCTACGATTGATCAGTATGCACGAGAGGCGGGCCCCTTCGCTGTGTGCCGGTTGTGATTGGCTAGCGGGAAAGAGGGGCGGGATCTAGCTTGTAGGCACGGGCTGTGATTGATCAGCAGGTACGAAAGGCGGGACCTCGCTGCGTGTGCGGACTGCGATTGGTTAACAGGCACACGAGGCGGAACCTTGCTGTAGGTGCGGGCTGCGATTGGGCGGAAATTCAAGGAACTTGACCGTGGACAGCTAGATATCAGAATACTGCACACCTCTCGGCGCTCTTGGCAGTGTGTGCTCCGAGAACATTCCACTCACCGAGGACGCGGCACAGGACGGCGGACCTCGGAGGGAGTTGCGGGGAAGGAAGCGCTGAAGGCGGCCGGAGAAGTTCCAGAAGTTTTCTCGCTGTAGCGCAGCCTTGTGTGCAGTACCTGTAAGCGGCCATGAGGTGTCGCTGCCCCGCCCTCCCCTCCCGCCTATATATAGAGTGACAGCGGCGCTCCGGCAGTCAGTATTGAGCGGTGTCGCCTGCTTGTAGAGTCCGGCGATTTATAGCGCAGAGTCAGCCCGAGCTCACCCTGGATTCCCGGAGCTCGTCACCATGCTTGGCCGGCTATAGGAGCTCCATGGAGCTAGCCAACTTCTACGAGGTCGAATCGCGGCCATCCATGAGCGCCCAGCCTCAGCAGCACGCCGCCTACGGCTACAGGGAGCCCCCCGCCTCCACCGGGGACGTGACCGAGCTGTGCGACAACGAGAACTCCATAGACATCAGCGCCTACATCGAACGACGAGTTCCTGGCCGATCTCTTCCATAACAGCAAGCAGGACCGAGCCAAGACCACCATGGACTATCAGCAGGGCCACCCTGCTATGTATGGCACAAGATGGGCAATGCTACCCACCATCCCGCCTGCACTCCACCAACCAACCAGCACCCATCCCGCCAACCAACACCCATCCTGCCTGCACCCCACCAGCCAACCAGCACCCATCCCGCCAACCAGTGCCCATCCTGCCTGCACCCCTCCAACCAACCATCCCGTTTGCACCCCACCAACCAGTGCCTATCCTGCCTGCACCCCACCAACCAGCACCCATCCTACCAACCAGCAACCCATCCTGCCTGCACCCCACCAACCAACCATCCCGTCTGCACCCATCCCACCAACCAGCGCCTATCCTGCCTACACCCCACCAACCAACCGGCACCCATCCCACCAACCAGCGCCCATCCTGCCTGCACCCATGCCACCTGCACCCCATCCCAGCACCCATCCTGCCTGCACCCCACCAACCAGCACCTATTCCACCTGCACCCCATCCTGCCTGCATCCCACCAACCAGCACCTATCCCACCTGCACCCCATCCCACCAACCAGCGCCCATCCTGCCTACACCCCGCCAACCAGCACCCATCCCACCAACCATCGCCCATCCTGCCTACACCCCGCCAACCAGCGCCCATCCTGCCTGCACCCCACCAACCAGCGCCCATCCTGCCTGCACCCCACCAACCAGCGCCCATCCTGCCTACACCCCGCCTACCAGCACCCATCCCACCAACCAGTGCCCATCCTGCCTACACCCCGCCAACCAGCAACCCATCCTACCATCAACCCATCCTGCATGCGCCCCACCAACCATCCTGCCTGCACCCATCCCACCAACCTGCGCCCACCCTGTCAACCAACCATTCCAGCTGCACCCCACCACTCATCCCACCTGCACCCTGCCCACCAACCAGCGCACATCCCGCCTGCACCCTGTCCACCAACCAGCACCCATCCTGCCTGCACCCCACCAACCAGCACCCATCCCACCAACCAGTGCCCATCCTGCCTGCACCCTACCAACCAGCACCCATCCCACCAACCAGCGCCCATTCTGCCTGCACCCCGCCAACCAGCACCCATTCTGCCTGCACCCGCCAACCAACTATCCCGCCTGCACCCCACCACTCATCCCACCTGCACCCATCCCACCAACCAGCGCCCATCCTACCTGCACCCCGCTAACCAACACCCATCCCACCAACCATACTGCCTGCACCCATCCCACCAACCAGCGCCCATCCTGCCTGAACCCTGCCCACCTACCAACCAGCACCCATCCCGCCTGCCCACCTACCAACCAGCATCCATCCTGCCTGCACCCCACCAACCAACACCCATCCCAGCAACCCATCCTGCCTGCACCCCGCCAACCAGCAACCCATCCTGCCTGCAGCCCGCCAACCAGAACCTTGCCAACCAACCAGCGCCCATGCCGCCTGCACCCCGCCAACCAACCAGCACCCATCCTGCCTGCCCCCGCCAAACAACCAGTGCCCATCCTGCACCCCACCAACCAGCACCCATGCCACCTGCACCCTGCCAACCCACCAGCACCCTACCAACCAGGACCCATCCCCACCTGCGCCAATCACGGGACACATCACTTTAATACTCAACACAACTGCCAATAACAATACAGCCACCACGAGCAACAACAAGAATAATGTGTGTCCACCCACAACTACTGCTGATGTGTAATAAATCTGTCCATAGTTCAGATGTATTCACACAAAACCACATCACTACTGACAAGAACAATGTGTCCCCTCCCATAACAGCTGCTGGCATATAATAAGGGTCTGTTCGCACCAGAACGTGGTGCGGGAAACCCATGCCCCTTGTGTGTTTACCGCACGGTGTGAAAAAAACACTGATGCTGGGTTCACACTAGAACATGTAGCGGCTCACAGTAGGGGGTCCGGTGCGTCTCCACTTTTTCAGGTCTGATTTCAGCACATTCACCACATTTTTGGCTGAATTCGGACCTGAAATGGACCAAAAGAGGCACAGGAACCTGTCCATAGATTAGATGTAGAGGAACCTGTCCCTAGATTAGATGTAGTCGCACCAGTAGAAGAACCTGTCCATTTATTAGATGTAATTGCACTAGTAGAAGAACCTGTCCATAGATTAGATGTAGTCGCACCAGTAGAGGAACCTGCCCATAGATTAGATGTAGTCACACCAGTAGAGGAACCTGTCCATAGATTAGATGTAGTCACACCAGTAGAGGAACCTGTCCATAGATTAAATGTAGTCACACCAGTAGAGGAACCTGTACATAGATTAGATGTAGTCACACCAGGAGAGGAACCTGTCCCTAGATTTGAAGCAGTCACACCAGTAGAGGAACCTGTCCATAGAATAAACATAGTCACACCAGTAGAGGAACCTGTCCATAGATTAGACGTAGTCGCACCAGTAGAGGAACCTGTCCATAGATTAGATGTAATCGCACCAGTAGAGGAACCTGTCCATAGATTAGATGTAGTCGCACCAGTAGAGGAACCTGTCCCTAGATTAGATGTAGTCGCACCAGTAGAGGAACCTGTCCCTAGATTAGATGTAGTCGCACCAGTAGAGGAACCTGTCCATAGATTAGATGTAATCGCACCAGTAGAGGAACCTGTCCATAGATTAGATGTAGTCACACCAGTAGAGGAACCTGTCCATAGATTAGATGTAGTCGCACCAGTAGAAGAACCTGTCCATTTATTAGATGTAATCGCACCAGTAGAAGAACCTGTCCATAAATTAGATGTAGTCGCACCAGTAGAAGAACCTGTCCATAGATTAGATGTAGTCGCACCAGTAGAAGAACCTGTCCATAGATTAGATGTAGTCGCACCAGTAGAGGAACATGTCCCTAGATTAGATGTAGTTACACCAGGAGAGGAACCTGTCCCTAGATTAGATGTCACACCAGTAGAGGAGCCTGTCCCTAGATTAGATGTCACACCAGTAGAGGAGCCTGTCCCTAGATTTGATGTAGTCACACCAGTAGAGGAACCTGTCCATAGAATAAATGTAGTCACACCAGTAGAGGAACATGTCCCTAGATTAGATGTAGAGGAACCTGTCCCTAGATTAGATGTAGAGGAACCTGTCCCTAGATTAGATGTAGAGGAACCTGTCCCTAGATTAGATGTAGTCACACTAGTAGAGGAACCTGTCCATAGATTAGATGTAGAGGAACCTGTCCCTAGATTAGATGTAGTCACACCAGTAGAGGAACCTGTCCCTAGATTAGATGTAGAGGAACCTGTCCATAGATTAGATGTAGTCACACCAGGAGAGGAACCTTTCCCTAGATTAGATGTAGTTACACCAGTAGAGGAACATAGTAATGGCGGCAATCTGCGATTTTTATCATGACTGTGACATGGCGAACACGTCGGCCAATTTTGACACATTTTTCGGACCAGCATTAATACAGCGATCAGTGCTATAAAATTGCATTGATTACTGCAAAAATGTCACTGGCAGTGAAGGGGTTAAACACTAGGGGGGGTTAAGTGTGCCCTGGGGAGTGATTCTAACTGGGGGATGGGCTAGCAGTGACACAACACTGATCGCTGCTCCCGATGACAGGGAGCAGACGATCAGTGTCCTGTTACTAGGCAGAACTGGGAGATGCTGTGTTTACATCGGCATCTCCATGTTCTTCAGCTTCATGACACGATCGCGGGCACCTGGCGGACTTTGGGTCCCGCGGGCACGGTCACGAAGCTTGCGGCAGGCCCATGCGCGCACGGTGGGAAATTCAAAGTAACGTACGGGTACTTTACTTTGCCCAGCCGTGACATTCTACCGACATATATCTACAGGAGCCGGTTGGCATGTGGTTAAAAAAAAAATGTCCCTTTAAGAGCTATGGGCAGAAGTGACGTTTTGACGTCGCTTCCGCCCTGCAATGTCATGGAGACGGGTGGGGGCCATCTTCCCCTCACTTGTCTCCATGCCAAGGAAGGAGGAACATCCGATCGCTGCCGGCGGCTCCGGTAAGCGGCGGAGGGCAAAAGCGATAACGGTGATCTTGCGGTGAATCTGCCGCAGAGACCACTTTTATCTTGAAGCGGACCGCCAGCCAAACATGGGGATACCGGGGATTATGGCAGCTACCTGCTGCCATAACAACGATATCCCCCGTCAAAGTAAGGCCGTATATCGGCATGCAACGGTCCGGAAGTGGTTAAAAATACATTTAAAATGTTGATTTTGATTGTTGACTACAAGTCACATTCCTATAGGCCCTCCTTTATTCTTTGACCAGAAATCTGTCCATCTGCCTCCCTCTCAGAAATCCGCTCGGCGTTCCACCTCGGCAGCCATGTATTATTCATCATCTTATTTTATTTTTCTCGCGGAGCTCGTTTTTTTTTTTTTCTTTGTCTCGCAGACGTTAAATCTAAACAAGAGGTGAGACACTCGGAACAGTCCATCTGTTGACTTGACAAATGTCTGAGCATTCTGGGAATCCGGCCCTTGATTGGCGCTAATTGACTCGGCTCTAATTGGCTGCTCAGTCACCTTCTCACCGAGCCAATCGCGCCGCCTCGCTGTCATGTCTCTTCACAGCAGATGTAGCAGGAGAAGCGCGCCCGGTCCCTCGGGTTATCATTATGTACAGCGTTCAAACAATATTTATACTTTACATCATTCCTTCCCGGATATCGAAATGTCAAGGAGAGAAATGCTCTGACATCTTGCTTGATATCCGCGGTTTTATCCCCAATCCACAAGACAACAATTCATATCGCTCGCAAGTTCTGCAAATACCCAAGGAGGCTTCCTCCGGAATCATCGCCTTTTCCGTAATGGTGCTGGCGGGTCTTGGCGGGGATCAGAGGTCTGCGAGCTGTTTAGCAAGGCGACTTCTTATTACAAACTAGACAGAGACGTGTTTAATCGCTTAAGGACCGGAAGATTTGCCCCTTTCATGACCAGGCCATTTTTTGCGTTTCGCCACTGCGCCGCTTTAACTGATAATTGCGCGGTCGTGCGACGTGGCTACCAAACAAAATTGATGTCCTTTTTCCCCCCACAAATAGAGATTTCTTTTGGTGGTATTTGATCACCTCTGCGGTTTTTATTTTTTTTTGCGCTATAAACAAAAAAATTGACAATTTAAAAAAAAAACGCATTACGTTTTGCTTTTTGCTATAATAAATATCCCCCAAAAATATATAAAAAAAAAAACATATTTTTCCTCAGTTTTAGGCCGATACGCATTCTATATATTATTGGTAAAAAAATCGCAATTAGTGTTTATTGATTGGTTTGCACAAAAGTCATAGCGTCTACAAAATAGGGATAGTTTTATGGCATTTTATTAATATTTTATTTTATTAGTAATGGCAGCGATCAGCGATTTTTTTATTTATTTATCATGACTGCGACATTATGGTGGACATTTTTGACACATTTTTGGGACCATTGTCATTTATACAGCAATCAGTGCTATACAAATGCATTGATTCCTGTGTAAATTACACTGGCAGTGAAGGGGTTAACCACTAGGTGGCAGTGTAGGGGTTAAGTGTGTCCTAGGGATGTGTTTCTAACTGTGGGGGGGTGGCTGTGTGTGACAGTCACTGATCTCTGCTCCGATCACAGGGAGAAGAGATCAGTGACACTGTCACTAGGCTGAATGGGGGGATGCTTGTTTACATTGGCATCTCCCCGTTCTTCCTCTCCGTGAGACGTTCGCGGGTATCCCAGCGGCGATCGAGGTCCGCGGGACCCGCGACTCCACTCACGGAGCTGCTGGCCAGCGCACACGTGATGGCATGGCGGCAAATTTAAAGGGACGTACAGGTACACCCATTAGCCTGTCCGTGCCATTCTGCCGACGTACGTCGCTGTGCGCCGGCCGGGAACCGGTTAAAAATCTGGTCTTGTGCTCCACTCTGTGACTTTGCCTAGGCTGAGATGATGTCATCAGTCTGCTGCAGGAAGGAGGAAGTATTTCCTCAGTCTCCCCAACCCTGGTAATCAGACTGCAACATTGTATCTTTATAGCAAGTGTAGCCACACCAAAGGTACAGTTACAATTTCACCACTTTCCACCCGCGCTATATCTGAAAGGCTGCTACAGCGGGGACTTCCAGTGCCAGGAGGCCATCCATAAACCTCCTCTCAGGATCGCTCTACTCGCGCGCCCCCCTGCACTTTATGACCGTCTAGGACAGTGATGGCGACACTTGGCACCCCAGATGTTTTGGAACTACGTTTCCCATGATGCTCATGCACTGTCCAGTGTAGTTGAGCATCATGGGAAATGTAGTTCCAAAACATCTGGGGTGCCAAGGTTCGCCATCAGTGGTCTAGTACTTTCAAATTCATTCCTTGGAGGAGAACAGGGAAAACGAAGGAAGGGATGGGGCGACTCAAACCCAATAAGATATTTTATTAATGATATTAGGTTCAGCAAAAGACCATAGAGATTATAATAAGGATGTTTGAGAAAAAATAAAAAGAGAAAAAATGTAAAAGATATATATAAAAAATATATAAAATATATATATATATATATATATATATATATATATATATATATATATGTCACATATACAGTATAATGCAGCAGATCCTGTATAACAGGAGATCTCTCTGTGGGCTGCAGTGTCACCCGAGGATCCCCAGGAAAGGAGCTGTCCACGGTGCTGAAACTCATCCCGGAGAGACCCATCAAAGAGCTACTTTTTGAGATGGTCCTTTCTTGTGACCTCTGACCAGTTAAAAGCAGAACTCTGGGAGTTGGGGGCTGCATGGGTTAACTGCTCGTTTTGTCTAGGGGTAAACACAGAGCCTATACTCACCCGATCCTTCTATCCTCTGGGGAAAACAGTGCTCCCCCACGCCCATGCAGTGGACTGTTCCTGCCATCCTCACATCCAGTGCCAGCCTATGGGCGTGATGACGTCAGGAACAGTCCACTGCACAAGACCACAGGGGACAGTATCAGCAGGAACCAGTCTTGTGCTGGGAGGATCGGCGGATTAGATGAGTGTATCTTGGCTCTCCCCTCACCTAGACAAAAACGAGCAGTTAAAGTGGAAGTAAACCCCCCTATCGTTTTCAGCCAAGGAAGCTGCCATCTTTGCCTCTGTTTAATCTTCAACTCCCACGGTGCTGCACATGTGATCCGTTATGACACCAGCCATTGGATGGTTTGACAGTTTGGTTGAGAGCACAGCCAATGTGCAGTTAGCATTCCCGGCATGCCTTTTTTTTTTAAAACTGTTAAATCGATGGGTTTACTTCCGCTTTAACCCGTGCAGTGCGGGCACAGCCCCACTGCATTGGAAGAACCACTCCTCTGAGTTCTTCTTTAACCACTTGCTGACCGCTGCATGCCGATATGTCGGCACAATGGCAGCGGTGGGCAAATGGGCATACCTGTACTTCCCCTTTAAGAGCTGGGGATAGCAGGTGCGCACCCGCTGCGTACAGCGTGACCATGCCTGCGGGACCCGCAGACTCAATGTCCGGCAGTCTCCCCAGCCATCGTGTCACGGAGCCTCAGGATGGGAAAGTGCATATGTAAACAAGGCATTTCCCCATTCTGGCTTGTGTCATGACAGAGGTCACCGCTCCCTGTCATCGGAGAGCAGTGATCGCTGTCATGTGACTTGAAGCCCACCCCCCCCCACAGTAATCACTCTCTAGGACACATTTAACCCCCTTCATCACCCCCTAGTGGTTAACCCCCTTCACTGCCAGTGTCATTTACACAGTAATCAGCGCATTTTTATAGCACTGATCGCTGTATAAATGACAATGGTCCCAAAATAGTGTCAAAAGTGTCCGATGTGTCCGCCATAATGTCGCAGTCCCGATAAAAATCACAGATCGTCGCCATTACTAATAAAAATAAATAAAAATGCCATAAAACTATCCCCTATTTTGTAGACGCTTTAACTTTTGCGCAAACCAATCAATATACGCTTTATTGCATTTTTTTTCACCAAATTTAACACACCTGCTACCTTATAACACTAACGAGTCGCATGTCACCAGGAGGAAAAACGGCTAATTGGGCCCAATTTGGACATTTTCACTTAGGGGTGTACTCACTTTTGCTGCCAGCGGTTTAGACATTAATGGCTGTGTGTTGAGTTATTTTGAGGGGACAGCAAATTTACACTGTTATACAAGCTGTACACTCACTACTTTACATTGTAGCAAAGTGTCATTTCTTCAATGTTGTCACATGAAAATAGAAGAAAATATTTACAAAAATGTGAGGGGTGTACTTACTTTTGTGTATGTATTTCATCTTTTTGCCTGGAGTTCAGCTGTTAACCACTTCCCAACCGGCGCACGACGATATACGTCAGCAGAATGGCACGGACAGGCATAAGGGCGTATATATACGTCCCTTTTAAGATGCCGCCATGCCATCGGGCGCACGCCAGGAGCGGCTCGCCCCGGTCGGGACCCCCGTGAGGCCGGTCGCGGGTCCCGCGGACTCGATCGCCACGGGGACACCCGCGATCGTCTCAAGGGAAGGCTGAACGGGGAGATGCGGAAATAAACAGCATCTCCCCGTTCTGCCTAGCAACTAGTGACGCCGATCTCTGCTCCCTGTGATTGGAGCAGAGATCAGCATTCACTAGCTGACAGCCACGGCCCCCTCACAGTAAGAAACACACCCCTAGGCATACTTAACCCCTACACTGCCCCCTTGTGGTTAACCCGTTCACTGCCAGTGTCATTTATACAGGAATCAATGCATTTAAATAGCATTGATTGCTGTATAAATGACAATGGTCCCAAAAATGTGTCAAAAATGTCCGATGTGTCCGCCATAATGTCGCAGTCACAATAAAAATTGCTGATCGCCGCCATTACTAATAAAAAAAATATTAATAAAAATGCTATAAAACTATCCCCTATCTAAACGCTGTAACTTCTGCGCAAACCAATCAATAATCGCTTATTGCGATTTTTTTTTTTACCAAAAATATGTAGAAGAATACGTATCGGCCTAAACTGAGGGAAGAAAACGTTTTTTTATATATTTTTGGGGGATATTTATTATAGCAAAAAATAAAAAAGAATGCGTTTTTTTTCAAAATTGTCGCTCTTTTTTTCTTTATAGCGCAAAAAAATAAAAACCGCAGGGGCGATCAAATACCGCCAAAAGAAAGCTCTATTTGTGGGAAAAAAAGGACGCCAATTTTGTTTGGGAGCCATGTCGCACGACCGCGCAATTGTCAGTTAAAGCGACGCAATGCCGAATCGCAAAAAGGGGCCTAGTCCTTTGGCTGCCAATTGGTCCGGGGCTGTATGTGGTTAATTAGAAAGGCTGTTTTTTCTAAATAAATAATATAGAGCTTTAAATCATGTTTAACTGTATATACATGAAGGACTGTGATTGCAAAAGATAATTCTTTTCATCTTAACTGAGACAAAACAAGTTTCAGTTGTTCTGCGTCGAGTACCTTGTAGAACGCGCTCCGAGTGTCTCCTAAGCCTTTGCTGGAGCTTTCTAAAGGAAATGTAATCTTTTGGTGAGATGGAAAGCAGAGACAAAGCATTTTATCTGGCATTATAAAAGGCCGCCGTTATTGATACAAGTCCTATTGCGATCGACAAGAAGCAGCGCGATGAAGAGCGGGGTGCCAGCCAGCATATCTCTAATACAAAACAGTTGTGAACGACGGGGTGGCCGGCTGCTCCCAGACATGAAATGGAACTTTGGATGGTGGTAAGTGCAGATGGTAATTGAGTTTGAAGTGCATAAGAGGAGAGGCAAATCTCATCCTAGCACGGTCTTCAAGAGGCGAGGAACAAGTGGATTGTTTTGAGGGGAGGAAGAGATCAGACTATGGTGGAGGGGGCTGTTGGGAAAGGAGGACCTCTTCTAGACCAAGGGATTAGAGTACAAACGTCACCGTGGTTTAGGGTTTACAGAATCACGCTGGCACCCTTTTCTCTTCACCTGCTGCTTGGCTTATGGGCTTAGTGGCAGGAAATCGGAGTCAAGATAAGGAAAGATGACTTAAAAATAACACTGTGGATATAGGTTATAGTATTAGGTTTCAGCAGCTAGTTGTTTGAACCCTTAACCTATATTCAACAACTAAAGCCTTGATGAAGTGGGTGTTGTAAAGTGTAAACAAGTTGGCTTATATCATGTAAGGAAATATGTCTTGGAGTGCTGTTGTTTTCGTCTGTATCAATTGGATTTCACAAATTCATCAATCTCCAGGGGCGGACTGACAACTCATGGGGCTCCTGGGCAATAGGAGATTATGGGGCCACACAGTATACACACACACAGTATACAATCACACAGTATACACATACATGTACACACAGTATACACAGACATGTTTCTATTGGCTGAGAAGGTACTGGAGAGGTGGGGCAGCTATAATCTCGGGATTTTTAGACTAAAAGGATGTCGGTAAGGGACATTTCAGAAACAGATGTTAAAAAAAACACAGATTTTTACATACTGTCCCTGGTTTTACTTAGGCTGGCAGCCCTGATGGGGCCCCCTAGTGGCCCAGGGCCCTCGGGCAGTGCCCGAGTGGTCGAATGGTCAGTCCGCCCCTGTCAATCTCTATGTATTAAATTGTGGATCAAGCGGATTGTTGGATGGGAAGAAAGCGATCAGACCATGGCGGAGGGGGGTTTTGGGGATGAGAGGTCGGTTAAGAGACCACTTCTAGACTGGGGGATTAGAGTGCAAATGTCACCGTGGTTTAGGGTTTATAGAATCAAGCGGACTCCCTTTTGTCTTCAGCTGCTGCTTGGCTCATGGGCTTAGAGGCAGGAAATAGGAATCGAGATAAGGAAACAATACTGAAACATAAAACTGTGGATATGGATTTTATAATTGGGTTTCAGCAGCTTAACCAATATGCCACCATTAAAGCTTCGATGAAGAGAGCTTTTGTAAAGTCTCCAAAACGTGTTGGCTTATATCATGTGGGGAAATATGTCTTGGGCTCCCAAATGGTATGGTGCTCTTTTTGTCTGTAGCCCTAGGATTCCATAAATCCATCAACCACTTTGTATCAAATTCTGGAACACGTGGATAATTGGAGGGGAGGATAAGATCAGACCATTGCAATGGGGGGCTGTCGGGAAGAGAGGTTGGTTAAAGTGGTGTTGCACACAAAAAATAAAGATATCATTAAAATTCCTAAAAAAAAAATAACATTTGGAAAAAATTTTTTTTTTAACTCTAAATGCCTGTTGCTAGGGGATCCCTCGTAGTCTGCCTCCTTTGGTGCCTGGGCTGGTGACATCACTTCCCCTCGGCACAGGAAGGGCTCCCTCCCTCCTGTCAGTCATCTGGGACACGTGACAGGTCCCAGATGACCGCGTGGCCAATCACGGCGCATGGCGCCGCTCGCGCATGCGCTGTGGGTGCCCGGTCGTGAAGCCACAGCCGGGTGCCCACAGTTAGAATGCCGGTGTCGCTGGACCCTGGAACAGGTAAGTGTCTGATTATTAAAAGTCAGCAGCTGCAGTATTTGTAGCTGCTGACTTTTCAATTTTTTTTTTTTTTTTTTTTTCAGGGCAACTCCTCTTTAAGTGACCACTTCTAGACTGGGAAATTGAGTACAAATGTCACCATGGTTTAAGGTTTACAGAATCACAAGGACAACCATTAGACATGTGCAATTCGTTTCGTTTTTTTTCGTTTTTTTTTTTTCGTTATTTTCGTTCGTTCGTTTTCGTACGAATGAACGAATCGTTCGAATCGTACAAATCCGATTAACGAATCATTCGAATCGAACGAATCCGAAAAACAACGAAAGTCCGAAAAAAAACAAATTAGAAACAACGAATGTACTAATGAAGAAAATCTGAAAAACGAAAACGAACGACAAAATTCGTACATTCGTAACTTTTTTTTTTTTTTAATTGGTAATTTTCCATGTCCCTTACAATGGTGCTGCTAAACGTACTTCGATGGATTGAACAAAAAAATGTAACTTTTTTTTTCGATTAGTAACTTTTTTTTTTTTTTTTTCGATTTGTAGTTTTCTGTGTCTCTATTAAACAAAAAAAATTCGTACATTCGTAACTTTTTTTTTTCGATTCGTAACTTTTTTTCGATTCGTAACTTTTTTTTTTCGATTCGTAACTTTTTTTTTTCGATTTGTAAATTATTAAAATGTAATAATAGCATACACATTACATAAAATTATGAATTATGCTCCGATTACGAATCTACGAATGTACGAATAAATATGCGTCCGAAAATTAAACTAACGAAAAAACGAATCAACGAAAAAATAACTCTTACGAATGTACGAATCGTTACGAATACGAACACCGACGACTTACGAATGTACGAATCAACGGAAACGAAACGAAAAAAAAAAAAACGAATTTTTTTTTGTTGTGCACATGTCTAACAACCATTTCTTTTCAACTGTTGCTGGGCACATGGGCTTAGAGGTGGGAAGTCAGAGCATAGATAAGAAAATAATATTGCAATATCTTGTTGTGAAGTTATTGCCTTACTTATTGCCTTGTATTTAAGGCCCTTAACCATATGAACTCCTGGACTATATGCTCCCCAACACCCACCCCCTTAGCGTTTATAATCCACTGAGGTCTCTTTTTCTTACTATCAGAGAGGTAACTGCCCAGGACCAGAACAAGGTCCACCTAAACTATAATTTCAGTATGGATCCACTACTTTGAAGGAAGACGCATTCCATTCTAAATCCATCAGAACCAAGCCTCCTATAGGTCCAGCGCTATTCCACATGAGACAACCCTGTCCCTGTCCACCTAGGAGTTTTAGATATTCCAGAACCTCCTGTTACATAAAATGAAAAAAAAAATATCCAGTAGGAATAGTGAATGTCACTCATAATCATAACAGCAGTAGAGACCTCTTAATTAGAGTCCCTCAAAGTGTGGTGCTCTTTTTCTTCTGTACCCCATAGATGCAACTAATTCATCAACCACCTTGTATCAAATTGTGGAGCGTGTGGATTACCTGGCAAGGATGAGAGATCAGACCATAATGGATGAGGGTTTTTCGGGAAGAGGAGATAACCAAATGTCACCACTGGTCATGGTTTACATAATCACTAGACATGTGCACAACAAAAAAATTTGTTTAGTTTTTTTCGTTTCCGTTGATTCGTAACGATTCGTAAGTCGTCAGTGTTCGTACTCGTAACGATTCGTATTTTCGTTAGAGTTATTTTTTCGTTGATTCGTTTTTCCGTTTAATTTTCGTTTATTTGAAATTCGGACGCATTCGTATTTATTCGTACATTCGTAACATTCGTAGATTCGTAATCGGAGCATAATTCATAGTTTTATATAATGTGTATACTATTATTACATTTTAAGAAACACGGAAAATTACGAATCGGAAAAAAAAGTTACAAATGTACAAATTTTTTCGTTCAATCCATTCGAAGCACGTTAAGCAGCGCCATTGTAAGAGACACGGAAAAATACAAATCGAAAAAAATAAATTACGAATGTACGAATTTTTTCGTTCAATCCATTCGAGGCACGTTAAGCAGCGCCATTGTAAGGGACATGGAAAATTACCAATTCAACAAAAAAAAAAAGTTACGAATGTACGATTTTTTTTTCGTTCATTTTGATTTTCGTTGTTCCTGTTTTAGTTTTTCGGATTTTCTTCTTTTCGTAGATTCGTTGTTTCTAATTTTTTTTTTTTTCAGATTTTCATTGTTTTCGGATTCGTTCGATCCGTTAAAATTTTTAGCGAATCGTTCATTCATTCGTACGATAACAAATGAACGAAAATAACGAAAAATAAACAAAAAAAAAAATAAACGAATTGCACATGTCTAATAATCATATGGTCACCCATTGTTTACAACAACTGCTGCTGGGCTCTTGGGCTTAGAGTGGATTCGGCCTTAACTTTGATGGGGCCAACCACTACTGGATCCACTACTTTGAAGGAAGACGCATTCCATTGTAAATCCATCAGAACCAAGCCTCCAATAGGTCCAGAGCTATTCCACATGAGACAACTCTGTCCCTGTCCACCTAGGAGTTTTAGGTATTCCAGAACCTCCTGCTACATAAAATTAAAAGAAAAATATCCAGTAGGAATAGTGAATGTCACTCATCATCATCACAGCAGTAGAGACCTCTTAAATGGAGTCCCCCAACTATGAGAAACTGTTCAGTGCAGCATCTACCAAAAACCAAACCCCTTATTGATGATTGACTGGCTATTTAATAATGAGATGATGTCATGAGGGTGCATGTCCATAGTTTGCATTGGGGCTTGCAAGAGTAGAGACCTTATAAATTGAGATATCACCCAACTATGAGAAAATATAATGTACAGCATCCACCCAAAACGGAACCCATTATTAGGGGCTTGACCAACCAATTAATAATAAGATGATGTCATGGGGGTGCAGGTTTAGGGTTTGCATTGGGGCTCCTGTCATGGGGGTGCAGGTTTAGAGTTTGCATTGGGGCTCCTGTCATGGGGGTGCAGGTTTAGGGTTTGCATTGGGGCTCCTGTCATGGGGGTGCAGGTTTAGGGTTTGCATTGGGGCTCCTGTCATGGGGGTGCAGGTTTAGGGTTTGCATTGGGGCTCCTGTCATGGGGGTGCAGGTTTAGGGTTTGCATTGGGGCTTCTGTCATGGGGGTGCAGGTTTAGGGTTTGCATTGGGGCTCCTGTCATGGGGGTGCAGGTTTAGAGTTTGCATTGGGGCTCCTGTCATGGGGGTGCAGGTTTAGGGTTTGCATTGGGGCTCCTGTCATGGGGGTGCAGGTTTAGGGTTTGCATTGGGGCTCCTGTCATGGGGGTGCAGGTTTAGAGTTTGCATTGGGGCTCCTGTCATAGGGGTGCAGGTTTAGGGTTTGCATTGGGGCTCCTGTCATGGGGGTGCAGGTTTAGGGTTTGCATTGGGGCTCCTGTCATGGGGGTGCAGGTTTAGGGTTTGCATTGGGGCTCCTGTCATGGGGTGCAGGTTTAGGGTTTGCATTGGGGCTCCCATCTTAGCTGTGTCATTGGCCATTATCCAATTATTTTCGAAAATGTGGACTTGTGCATTCTTTAGTTTCTAGCACGCTCTTTCCTTCACTTTTACCATCTCACAGGAGCTCTGCACACCACAATGCAAAATGTTACTCATTTCATTATGTAAATAGCCACCAGGAGCAAATTCTGTTCAGACAAGTTTTGTGCTTCCTCAAAGAAAATAAAAATTTTGAGAATGTGTTGTGCCGAATGCAGCTCGTGTCAGAGAGAAACGGGGAACATTTTTTAGGCTCTGTATGAAGACTGACAACGCTTCTTGGGATTTCAGTGCAGCAGGTGGCGGCAGCACTGCCATCTCATTACAGGAAGTGAGGAGCTCACTGGATTTCTGGCAGATTAATGGGTATTTTTCTGTACAGTGTTTTTAAAAGGATAAAATATGGGGGAATATGTGTGTATTGCAAAGATGTATGAATGGGATTTTCTTCTGTTATTTTGCCCTTTAATAAAATGTATTAAACACTTTTAGCAATTTTTATTTCTCATCTTCTTTTTTTTTATTTCTGCAGCCATCTTTTTTAAGACGGACATGGAGCTGGAGGTGTTGAATAGACATGGGCAGTGTCCAAAAAATTTTTTCGTTCTGTTTTTGCTTCATACGAAAAAAAATTCGTATTCGTAATTCGTGTACGCAATTCAATTCGGATTCGAACGAAATACAAATTTTCGGTAGATTCGTAAACTTTTCGTTAAAATAACGCAAGTTCGCTATGATGAATTTATCATTATGAGGGGCTCCCACCATCCCTGTGCTGAGTTCCCGGGTAAGTGTATACACCCGCTGTGCCCATTATGAGGGGTTCCCACCATCCCTGCGCTGTGCTGACTTCCTCTGATTGGTGAACAAAACACCAGTCATGTTTCTGTTAATTTGGATCCGAAATTCGTTAACGAAATTTCGTATTTCGTATGAAATTCGTAAGCAAAGAAATTCCCATAGGGTTCCCACCATCCCTGTGCTGAGTTCCCAGGTCTGTACACCTGCTGTGTGTCCATTATGAGGGGTTCCCACCATCCCTGTGCTGTGTTCCCGGGTCTGAGTGTACAACCGCTGTGCCCATTATGAGGGGTTCCCACCATCCCTGTGCTGAGTTCCGGGTCTGTACACCTGCTGTGCCCATTATGAGGGTTCCCACCATCCCTGTGCTGAGTTCCTGGGTCTTTACACCTGCTGTGCCCTTTAATGAGGGGTTCCCACCATTCCTGTGCTGAGTTCCTCTGATTGGTGAACAAAACACCAGTCATGTTTCTGTTAATTTGGAATTTCGTATAAAATTCAAAGCATAAAAATTCCCGTAGGGTTCCCACCATCCCTATGCTGTGCTGACTTCCTGGGGTTTTAACTTTTTAGGTTCGTTAACTTTTCGTAACAATTACGAATTTTCGTTATGAATTTGGATCCGAAATTCGTAAACGAAATTTCGTATTTCGTATGGAATTCGTATGCATAACAAATTTGTATTTTGGATTCGTACGAATTTCCAGAAATTCGTACGAAACTAATCGCACATGTCTAGTTTTGAACTACACAAACAGAATTTCCAGTGAGGCCCATAAGGAGGTAACACCTCTCTGCATTCTTTTGCTGTTGTTGAAGTGAACAATGGTTTGTGTCTCCGTACGTCCTCCTGTTTTCTTCTGTCACATCACAGATAATTGTATTGACTGCAGGGAAATGTGACTATCGATTGTTTCGTACCTGTGTAGTAACAGAAATGTCCCTGGTGTTATAAAACTCTATGAATAGCACCTGTTGAGGTCATTCATTACATTAAATCCTTGCTATTTGTTGAATATATAGAGCGGGTTTCTGTGTAATGCTAAAGAGGACCTGTCATTCTGCCACTGTTTAGTAGCCATCCTGCAAAGGAATAAGTGTGATGTCTAAACAAAGTGTGTCTGTGTGGGGCACAGGATTGTGGACAGTGTATTGGTGTCACAAAGGTTTATCACCTACACATGGTGAGGGGTTCCAGTTTTTTTTTTACTAATAATGAGAAAACAAACTTTTTGTTTTACTTGTGACTTCTTGGAGACTTTAAATATGACTTCTTGGATCTAATTATGACTTCTTGGTGACTTGACTCATGACTACTTGGAGACCTGCTTATAACTTCTTGGAGACTTGGCTTATAACTTCTTGGAGGCTTTGTTTGTGATTTTTTTGAAGACTTGCCTTGTGACTTCTTGGAGGCTTTTTTTGTGACTTCATGGTGATTTGACTCATGACTTTTTGGAGACTTAGCTTGTGACTTCTTGGAGACTTGGCTCATGGCTTCTTGGAGGCTTTGCTTGTGATTTTTTTGAAGACTTGACTTATGACTTCTTGATGACTTTGATTGTGACTTCTTGGAGGCTACTTATGACTTCTTGGAGACTTGGCTCTTGACTTTGATTGTGATTTCTTGGAGGCTTTGTTTGTGACTTCTTGGTGACTTGATTCATGACTTCTTGGATACCTGGCTTGTGACTTCTTGGAGGCTGCTTATAACTTCTTGGAGACTTGGCTCATGGCTTCTTGGAGACTTTGCTTGTGAATTTTTTGAAGACTTGACTTATGACTTCTTGATGACTTTGATTATGACTTCTTGGAGGCTACTTATGACTTCTTGGAGACTTGGCTCTTGACTTCTTGATGACTTTGATTGTGACTTCTTGGAGGCTTTGTTTGTGACTTCTTGGTGACTTGATTCATGACTTCTTGGAGACCTGGATTGTGACTTCTTGGAGATTTGGCTTATGGCTTTTTGGATGCTTTGTTTGTGATTTTTTGAAGACTTGCCTTGTGACTTCTTGGAGGCTTTACCTGTGACTTCCTTAAGACTTTGTAAGTTCTTAGGCGCTTTGTAACTCCCTGCAGACTTTGCTTGTAAATTCTTGGCTTGTGACCTCTTTGAAAGGCTTTGCTTGTAACTGCTTGAATATTTTCATCCATCTGTCACTTGATTTAGGGAAAGCTATCTTTAATGAAGATTCTATTGATGTTCCTGCACTTTATTGGGAACTTGGAGATTGCTCCTCCTGCTGCTGGATTTGAAAAATCTAGCCATTGAGTGGGAACCCAAAATACCAGTTGGCCATCTTAGAGCCATAAGTCACCGCCAAAAGACCCCTCGTGGCCATAGACCTATAACCTTTAACTGCCTGAGTAAGACATCTGCTTTGAGGAGGCTCTGCCGTGCTTCTTGTTGGTTCAGTGAAAGGCTCTGTGGTTCCTCTTGGCCAACCTCTTCATAACCTGTCCAGTCCTATTTTCTCATTGGTCCCCAAGCCCTACTCCATAGAAGCTATTTTCACATGATAGCCAACAAGCCTGAAACAACTGTGTCGAGTTTAGAATAAGTGAATCTGTAATAACAGGCTGTTTCTGTGCTGTAAACCAGAAGTTCTGGATGTAAAGTTAGAAAAAAAAAAGAAAGATTCGAATGGCTCTGCCCAATACCCTAAAATGAAGAACCCCTTGTTTTGGGGATTTGTAAGGATAGTGAGATAGATGTATTCTGTTTTAGGAATGCTCTATACTGCTTCATGTTTATAGCACAGTAGTTGGCATATGGTTTGGCATTGACAGGTCACTAACTCTTTTGGGGGACCTGCTACGTAGCTGTGACTCCCAGCTCCAGAGTCACCATCAAAATAAAACTTTCATAGGTGAGTATTGTCAGTTATAATAATGAAGACTCTACAATATTGTTAGATTCATGTTTAATATTTAGTTTCTTGCATAAGCACACCCGTGACCGGTTCCCATTAAGAATTTGCCCACCCTCCCCTCAATCCACACCCCCCCCCCAAATAAAATGCCTGCTAATAAACGTTATTTTAGCTTATTTACCATTGAGTGATCACCTTGAACAATCTTTTTTTTTCACTCAATTTCATTTAGATATCCACTTCCACTGTGCAGCTGGTTAACTGGGAGGCAGATAGGCGAGCCAATTATCTGGAAAAAGCCATCTAAAACGTGCTCAATGGGCCAAAGCGGCATCACTCTGCCTCACAATTTGTGCATGAACTTCCACAGCGGCTCATTTCACAAGAGTTCTTTGAGTGATCCTCTAATTATTATGGTTACTTGTGATGCAATTGAAGCGCAGGTCGCAAGCTGGATGGCACTTTTACTGCACAGTAAAAGTGCCACAGCGAAAGTGCTGACAGAGAACATTTGTACGTATGGGAGAGTTTATACACACTCCAGATTTGCTGATCTACTTTGCTATTGTGCTCTGATGGGGGGGGGGGGGGGCCACGCCAGAACACAACGGTCAGGGCTGTCAGCCATTGGCTGAAAGCGTTGATCGGAAGCCAGTTGGCAGACCTTTTTCGGTCATGCCCCTTCGACAGAAGCCGGCGTACATATGTGTTGTGCTTTCAGATGCATTCAGCTTCTGATCTGCTCCAATGGTTTGAGCTGCTTTTCCCTTCCCATTGACCAAGGAAAGTGTGGTGTACATGTCACATTGCTACTACACATTTTTTTTTCATTCTTTTCACTTCTCACTGACCATCTATTACCTGTTCTAACCTAGTGCTTATCACCCCCTTAACATCAACACTTATTTTTGTTGTTGTTTTGCTTTTGTTCTGTTTTTTTTGTTTTTCACGCCCAAGAGTCTTCGTACACGTGTTACCATCGACCTTATGGTGAGGATCATCCACTTAGTTCACGTCCATGGTTCTTGCTTCCCTGCTTTGCTGCATGCTGTGCCGCCTCAGCTCCCGTGCCAGATCCTGTCCCCGGCTGCCTACGCAATTACTGCCACGCCCTTCCCATCACTTTACCTGTAAGTATGGGTGGTTGACTCAAGCATCTTTCTTTTACCTTTACTCTTTACATACAAGCCTGACTCACTGTTTGGTGTAATACTTTCATGTTATAGACATCCAATTTATATCATCTCCTGATGGGTGGCAAGATAGCTACGAAACGTGTGTGAACGGTGCTGAACATTAATGCGCAATCGCATCACTCCTAATAAAACAACAAAACCAAGCTCAAAGACGGTTCCTTGTGTCTGGATGTGAGTGGAAAAATGCTTGTTGCCTGGCTGTGCGGGAATAGGGAACCATTCACCAGCAGCTCTGCTAAAATTATCTTCAATAACCTTCAAGGCACATGCTGCGTATTTTTTTTTTAACAAGAAAACATGCTGCGTATTTAATTGCTATTTAAGACGGGAAATAGAGGGGAAAATAAACATATTCCAGTGTGGAGTCCAGTAAAAAAAAAAATTACTTTTGCCAAAAACCTTTAATAATAATAAAAGGTCCCCTCAAAAGGTCCCCAACATCTGTTAAATAATTATGAAGTGAAAGAGAATAGGCACAAAGAGGTCCCTCAGCAATAGGAAACAACGAACGCGTCTGCTTTCAGAGGAGAAGCTGATTCCGCTCCTTGCCGTAGTTGAGTTCAAATACAAGCAACCCATGTTAGTTCCTTGCAGGAGCAGTTATTTTAACTAGTGTACCCCCCCCCCCCCATCCCCTTTACTATACTGAATCAGTGGTCATGTGATCGGGGGGTTATTATCACCTCCGGAGTGTAAAGACCAGAGATGATCTCAGAACATAAATCCGAAGACACCTGAGCTATCTCGCCAAGAAGTTGTCAAAGATGACAGCCAATTAGCGGCGGAGGTATTCCCTGCCATATATACACCCCTTGCATACGTGTCCTGTTAAAGAATGCTGGTGCTGGATGGGAAGGGTTTACGTTTTTCTGAGAGAGAGGAGGAGTTAGAAACTCATTCGAAACTTTGCAAGGACAATCGGTGGACAGGTCTCCCCTTTACCATGGCTGAAAATTGCTGGTAATAATCTGGGTGGTCTCCGACTTGAATGGGTTCAAAATAATAAACCTAAAGTTCCCAGCGTCAGGAAAGGGCACAGAGTTTAGAAAATGTTTTGCCAAACTTTTTCCGTCCTCTGACTTCTTTTCTCGTGAGATTTTATAGAAGGATGGAGTCTGTGAAATCGGCTTTGGAAATTGTTAAAGAAATGTATTTATGGACTTCATCACAGCGCAATGAGTGGGAAGAACAGAGCAGTGAATGGGAAGAGGTTGGCGGTTAGCACTCTCAAAGACATTCCCCGGTGGCTGCAACTTCAAACGGCGGAGTAATGGCTTCTCAGAATGAGGCCGGGAAATTCCAACAAGATAATAAACTGAGTCGTTTCGTACAAAAAACTTGCCGGGGAAATGGATATCGATTTGAAGCCAGGTAGAGGCCTTCAATCGGTCAGGAAAAGAGCTCATTGCTTTGCCTCTTCTGTAGACCACCATAGGTGATCCATAGGTGGTCTACAGAAGGTGGTCTACAGAAGTCCAATCATTGACCCGCCTAGAAATGATCTTGTGGTTTGATTTTTGCTGGCAATATGACTAGTTCAAGCCTCTCTGGTGATAATTAGGTCATGTATGTGTACCAGTCCTCAGGAAGGATGTGCTGGAACTGGAGAGAGTCCAGAGAAGGGCAACAAAACTAATAAAGGGACTGGAGGACCTTAGTTATGCAGAAAGGTTAAGAGCACTGAAATTGTTCCATTTGGAGTATCCCACTAATCCCTTCTTCCATCCAAGTTCCAAAATAAAATACAAAAACCCAAATTCCCCAGACTGGTCATTGAGTGGAGAGCAAGCGGGAGTGAGAGTGGGACAAGTGGGAACCCCTAGCAACCAAAGTGGAAAACCCTTAGTAACCAGCTTCAGGTAACTGGAGAGAGACCTATGAAGTCAACACACAGCAAGCCATACGGAGACAGTGCTACACTTACTACTGTCAACTGAACCCTGTGTGACTTACTACCAACCTCTGAACACTGCATTACATACTAATGACCCCTGCACTCTGCTTTATTTACTTCTGAGTTCTGACCTCTGTGCTCTCCTTTACTATTGACTTGTGTACACTGCGTTACTTACTACTAACCTTGCACTCTGCATTACTACTGACCTCTGAGCTCTCCTTTACTATTGACTCGTGTACTCTGCGTTACTTACTACTAACCTTGCACTCTGCATTACTACTGACCTCTAAGACCTGGGACACCTTCTGTGCCCCAAGGAAAGTAGTATTGCGGTGCGCATTGCGTGTAGTGGCAAACAGTGGGTGTGGCCAAAATGCTCTTGCTGGCATCAACGCCCAGCCTCCCAGTGATGCCGAACCTGGCACCCGACATCCGCCTGCTGCTTCCGGACGGCAACAGATTTGTGCGTGGCTATCTCAGTTACTTGGGGAGCCACAGCCTGGTCTGAATAATGTGTCCGGGTTTCAGGTGGACTAAAACCCGGACACATAATTCAAAACCCGGACTGTCGGGGTGAATCCTGGACAGGTGGCAACCCTAGTGCAAACTTAGCAGCTGTGGCAGCTTACATTGAGAAGCCAAGTAAATGCATGAGTGGAGGGATGCGGTGCAAACCTAGTTGATGGATGCAGGGTGTGTAAGCTAATGAGGTCAGCTGGTAAACTTCTTCCTGTGTCTTACTGGTTCCTCTGTTCCAAATTTACATACCAGGAAGTATTGAAGTTTTCTATGGACACAGCAGGGACCAGTGATGTAAGTAACTGAGTTAAAATAAACTGAGTTACCTAACGCAGTTACTTTAGAGGGTAACTAGTAATCTAACTGATTACTTTTCCCCTCATGGTAACTCAGTTCCCATTACTTTGGCTTAGTTACCCCAATTACATCTACTGCCACTAGATGGCAGTAGTGCAATTCCGGTGTCCTGCCAAAAAAGTTCCCCCGCCGAATAAGGACCCCCTGTACTGCACAGGCACAGGGCTTGCACAGTACGAAGGACTACGGAGCTTCCGAAATTTGCCGAACCTAAACAGCGCTGAGTGAACTCTACACCGCGCAGGCGCAGTTAACATGTAATTGTACGAGGCGATGCCGCACGCTCCTGATGCTCGTGCTACTCTGCAAGGGGCGTCTATCGTGTAACTAAGGGGCGGGTCTAGTATTACTGTAACCAAGGGGCGCATTTATAATTATTGTTATATATCGAGCTCCCTTACACGATATAATAATAATAGACCCCTTGCTTACACGCTATAACAGATCTGCCCCTTGGTTAGAGTAATAATAGAGCAGCCCCTTAGTTACACGATATATAACAATAATAATAAATGCGCCCCTTGTTACAGTAATACTAGACCCGCCCCCTTAGTTACACATATATAATATTTAAAAAAAAAGTCAGTTACTTTGCTGCGTAACTAATTACTTTTCCAATGTAGTAACCGAGTTACTAACGCAATTACTTTTTGGGAGAAGTAATTTGTAACTTAACTAAATCCTTTTTAAAGTAAGATGACCAACACTGGCAGGGACTAAGGTAAGGCCTTGTTCTAAAAATCAAAGAAAGCTTTTATTTTTCTGGTACATAAACTTAGCCTTTAAGGGTTGGGCATTGTGAGTTTGGCCATCTTTAGCTTGCACAATGGAGGGAGGAGGAAAGGCACAATGGAGGGAGGAGGAAAGGCACAATGGAGGGAGGAGGAAAGGCGCGTGTTATGGTATTGGGAATGTTGCTTTCTGCCTGATCACTTTGCTGGCTGAAAACGACACCCCATAGTCACTGGATCATCACTGAATTTTGGCAAAAAAAAAGGTCTGTGGCCACTTTAAGAATAGTTTCTTGGTTTTGGATGAACAGTCATCGCTCCAATCCTATCTCCTTAATGTAGAAACATTACGTTTATCCCGGCGTTGAACATTTCATGGAATGAGAACCATAAGTTTGCGGTGGAGGCGGCAATGAGGCGGCTTATATTGGCACAGCGGTCTTCTTTCTAGCTAATGTTGTAATCTAAAATACTCCCGCGACAGAGGTCAGCGACCAAGAAGAACAATATTGAGAAAACTCACAATTATGAAGTGTCTGCCGCCTCCTAACGTATCATCTCCGCCAGAGATTTGTAGCGACAGATAGGCAACCGTGCGTCTGGAGCCCAACACTTGTCCTGTGAGTGATGTAGAGAAACACAAAACAAATAACGGCCCGGAATCTCTCCCCCGGGGTCACTCAATATATCAGCCACGAAAGTGAGAACTGCAATGCTCCAAACACGACTCATTCTATCTTCTGAGAGAAAGATAATCTAGAAAAACAACACAACTTACACTTTGGTAGGAAGTGGCTGCAAATCAGCTGTAGGTCTAGTGAGTGGATTTTTTAGAGGGGTAGAGGTTTGTTCTGGAGGAAGGGTTCTTTTTTGCATGTGGGGGGGTATGTTACTTACTCCTAACCCCTGCAACATTATAATACGTACTACTGAGCTCTGGTTTCTGACTTACATGCTACTGATCTCTGAACTCTGGGTTACATGCTACTAACCCCTGCACTCTGCATTATGTAGTGCTGACCTCAGATTTCTGCTTAAAATACTACTGACCACTGAACTTGGCATTACTTTTGATCGCTGAGGCCTTCTGACCTTTCTTACTTTTTAATGGGGTCTTGTTAGGTTATCTCTTAACTCATATGAATTCCTGACCCCTACACAGTGCATTATATACTACTAAACCCTGAACGCTGCATTACTTACTCCTGACCTCTGCACCACTTAAACCTCCTTACTTATGTAGCACCCTCCTAGGTAGGTGCTAGAAGAGAGTATAGTTTTTTGCTTTTCTGCTTACCAAAACGATGGTCGGGTAAAACTTAGAGTACTCTCTGCTTACCAGGGAGCAGGATCTATTGGTTAGGACCGACCTCTGACTTACACACTGCTGACCCCTGCACTTTGCATTAATACTGTCCTTGGCACTATGTGTTATTTACTACTCACCTCTGCACAGGGCCGTCTTTAATATTGATTGGACCCTGGGCAAACATTTTCTTGCCCCCCCCCCCCCACCCTGCAATTTCACGTTTCACTATTGAGACATACAATAAATGGCAGATACTCAAAATACTTTTTTTTTGCAGCAGATCAGTTAGCGACTGCGATTGGTTGCCAGAGGTTACAGCATATTATTTCTGCTCACAGACTGGTTGCTAGAGGTTACAGCATATAATTATTGCTTGCTAACTGGTTGCTAGAGGTTACAGCACATCATTACTGCTTGCTGATTGGTTGCTAGGGGTTATAGCACATCATTACTGCTAACTGATTGGTTGCTAAAGGTTACAGCATATCGTTACTGATAACTGGTTGCTTGAGGTTACAGCACATCATTACTGGTAACTGATTGGTTGCTAGAGGTTACAGCACTTCATTACTGATAACTGATTGGGTTGCTAGAGTTTACAGCACACATTAAGGCTCACTGATTAGTTGCTAGAGATTACCGTACGTCATTTCTGCTTGCTGATTGGTTGCTAGAAGTTACTGCACATCATTACTGTTCACTGCTTGGTTGCTAGAGGTTACAGTAGATCATTACTGACAACTGATTGGTTGCTAGAGGTTACAGCACATAATTTCTGCTTGCTGGTTGGCTTGTAGAGGTTATATCACACCTCACTGATTAGTTGCTAGAGGTTACAGCACACATTAAGGCTCACTGATGGTTGCTAGAGGTTGAAGTATATCATTACAGCTCACTGACTGGTTGCTAGAGTTTACAGCACACATTAAGGCTCACTGATTAGCCTAAGCACTGTTAAGTGTGAAACGCGTCAGTTTGTTTGTCCCATTTTCTGCTGTGGCTTGTATTTCTTGGATTTTTTACAATAAAGGCTATATTCCAGAGTGTGGCTGTCCAGAACTTATTTTTTGCTTCGATACTACTGACCTCTGACTTACATACAGCTGACCCCTGCCCTTTGCATTACTACTGTCCTTGGCGCTATGTGTTATTTACTACTGACCTCTGCTCTGCACTACTACTGATCCCTGTACTCTTTGCTTCTAACTACTAACCTTGCGAACTGCATTACTACTGACCTCTGCATTGCTCCTGACCCCTGTACTTTGTGCTTCTTACTACTAACCTTGCACTCTGCGTTACTGCTCATCTCTGAACTCTGTGTTACATACTAATGACCTCTGCACTCTGTGTTACATATTACTGACCTCTGCACTCTGTGTTACATACTACTGACCTCTGAACGCTGTGTTACATACTACTGACCTCTGAACGCTGTGTTACATACTACTGACCTCTGCACTCTGCGTTACCACTGACTCCTATACTCTTGGTTACTTACTACTGAATTCTGCAATACTAATAACCTCTGAACTCTGCATTACAACCTCTGATCCCTGTGCTCTGTGTTACTTACTACTAACCTTGCACTCTGTGTCACTTAGTGCTGACCTCTGAACCTTTTTTTTCCATGGGGCCTTGCTAGATTCTCTCCTTAAAACCTAAAGCAAACCCCCCCCCCCCCCAAAAAAAAGTCAGAGGCTGTGCAGACATGGTGCAGAGGGGTCAGAGGCTGTGCAGACATGGTGCAGGGGGGTCAGAGGCTGTGCGGACATGGTGCAGGGGGGTCAGAGGCTGTGCGGACATGGTGTAGGGGGGTCATAGGCTCTGCGGTCATGGTGCAGGGGGTTCAGAGGCTGCGCAGACATGGTGCAGGATTGGTCAGAGGCTGTGAGGAAATAGGTGCAGGGGGGTCAGAGGCTGTGCTCACATGGTGCAGAGGGGTCAGAGGCTGCGCGGACATGGTGCAGGGGGGTCAAAGGCTGCGCGGACATGGTGCAGGGGGGTCAGAGGCTGCGCGGACATGGTGCAGGGGGGTCAGAGGCTGCGCGGACATGGTGCAGGGGGGTCAGAGGCTGCGCGGACATGGTGCAGGGGGGTCAGAGGCTGCGCAGACATGGTGCAGGGGGGTCAGAGGCTGCGCAGACATGGTGCAGGGGGGTCAAAGGCTGTGCGGACATGGTGCAGGGGGGTCAAAGGCTGTGCGGACATGGTGCAGGGGGTTCAGAGGCTGCGCAGACATGGTGCAGGGGGGTCAGAGGCTGTGCGGACATGGTGCAGGGGGGTCAGATGCTAGGCTAACATGGTGCAGGATGGGGGTCTGTCTCTGTGGCTGGCTCTGCTCCTGCTCCTGCTCAGTCGCTCTGTCTATCTGTCCTCCCTCCTTCTCCTCCATACTTGGCTCAATAGGTAGGTCAGCACAATCTGACTGAGGTCTGAGGTCTGACTCACTGACCTGGATGGATGGATGGCCATGGCGCCCGACCAAGCGTGTACGAGTTGTCCCGAGCTCGGCAGGCTTCAGAACGGCGCATGTGCAGTAGCGATGTCGGCCTGAAGCCATAATTTTTACGGGCACTGCTGCCCGTAACGGACATTTACGGGCGCCCCGACAAAGGGGTGAAATTTACGGGCTGTCCGTAAATTTGTCCGTAAATTTACGGGCGGTTGGCAACACTGGAAGCAGGTCTGAGAATGTACTCAAGCAACTGATGAGCACTCAAGACTGCATAACTAAAGTCTACCACATGCAGCGTCCAGCTCCCTCAATGGAATTAGCACATCTAAAGGTTTTTTTTTTTTTTTCACTTTTGAATTTAGCAGGAAGCTGATGCATCGTCCCTCATTTTTCAGAGTACTGGGCAAGCACAATTAATATTTATGGATCCTTATAACATAGCAAATCCTTTCAGGCCACTTTAAAACAGTGTGCTATTTTTTTTTTTTTTCCGCCATCTGAGCAGAGTTCTTTTCATTACAAAGATCTGAAATCCTGGCGCCTGCCAGACCGCGCTCCCCTCCGCTGCGTTTTGTTCCCCGTGTTTATTTATTCCGGATTCTGACAGGCAGTGTGTACAGCGGTTTAATTACCAGAAGCATTCAGCATGTATAATTATCTCTATTTACGGTAATTATTATACAGCGGAATTCCAATCGGCTTGTTGAGTGTATAATATGCAAATTTATTAGCGTATCTCGTGTCCCCCTCTATTACCACATTAGCCGTGTTGATGCTATACTACGTCTCGTTTTCCATTTAACTGACGAGTTATGTAATAATATTTTATTGTAAGACGGGAAGGGGGGGGGGGGGGGTAGGGAAAATAATTAGCGTGCAAAAGGTAATGCAGACACACAATGTTTCCGATGGAGTACGTGAGCTTTTGCTGCGTGCGCTCAGTAAAAGGGACATCCCAGACAAATCATTTTTCAGCAGCGGCGACGTTCTCTATATAAAGGGACCATTCACCCAAATTTGTGGTCATGTGACGTTCCATTCCTGAATCTTCTACCTTTTTTTGCGTACAGAAGGCGAGGTCTTTCTGCAGATACACAGCACCAAAGAGTAATGCCGCGTACACACGATCGGACTTTCCGACGGGAAATGTTGGATGCAGGGGCGGACTGCCCGAGGGCCCCGGGCCACTAGGGGGCCCCATCAGGGATGCCAGCCTAAGTAAAACTAGGGACAGTATGTAAAAATCAGTTTTTTTTTTTTACATCTGTTTCTGAAATGTCCCTTACCGACATCCTTTTGGTCTAAAAATCCAGAGATTATAGCTGCCCAACCTCTCCAGTACCTTCTAAGCCAATAGAAACATGTCTGTGTATACTGTGTGATTGTATACTGAGTGTGTGTATACTGTGTGGCCCCATAATCTCTGATTGCCTGGGGGCCCCATAATCTCCTATTGCCCGGGGGCCCCATTTGTTGTCAGTCCGCCCCTGGTTGGATGTGAGCTTGTTGGCGAAAAGTCCGACCGTGTGTACGCTCCATCGAACATTTGTCGGCGGACTTTCCGCCAACAAATGTTGGCTAGCAGGTTCTCAAATTTTCCACCAACAAAACGTTGCTGTCGGACTTTCCAATCGTGTGTACACAAAGTCCGTCGCACAAAAGTTCACGCATGCTCGGAAAACGAGCCGGAGGCGCTTGTTCTTCTAAAACTAGCGCTTGTATTGGAGATATCACATGACTATAGAACTTACACTTTTACGTCTCCACGTTCGTAATTGTTGGCCAACATTTGTGTGACCGTGTATGTAGGCAAGACAAGTTGGAGCCAACAACCTTCGAACAAAATTCCACGGTTTTGTTGTCGGAAAGTCCGATCGTGTGTACGGGGCATTTCCCTGCTAGGTCCTAAAGATATGAGAACTTTTGGTGAGGGAACCCTCCACAATCAATTTAAATGCAAAAGACTGCCAATACACAATGGATGTGGGTTCTACCTGTCACCATACTCACTACATTGTCAATTATGACCATTGTTTGAAACATACCACATATGCCGTGTACACACGATCAAAACATCCCCCGGGGCTGTGACATCATAAGTGGGCGGGGTCACCATGTGACATCAGCCAGTGACCCCCGCCCCTTGTCCCTATATAAAGGGGCCGCGCAACACGTCCCGGCCATTACAAGCGCAGAGAGCGTCGTGTCAACATCGGGAGAAGAAGGAAGGAGAAGAAGAAGCAGAAGGCGGCGGCGGCGACAACAGCGACGAAGCAGAAGACCGGGCCAACGCTAGTAAAAGAGCTGCAAGAACAAACGAAGAGCGGGACAAGACCCCTGAAGTCGGAAGAAGACCCTGAAGTCGAAAGAAGACCCCCGGAGCTGTCTAATAAACTACTTTAAAAACTTGTGTTGTGGTTTTTTTTTAACACTTTTTCCCTTAGGTGAATGGGTAGGGGTTCCATGTACCCCATTCTCATTCACATAGGGTGGGGGGCCGGGATCTAGGGGCCCCCATATTAAAGGGGGCTCCCGGATTCCGATAAGCCCCCCGCCCGCAGACCCCGACAATCAATGGAAGAGGAGAGGGTAAAATCTTCCGGGGCTAAAGCGGCTAGAGACCTAATGGTGACCTCCAGCGTCAGGGAGAGCTGACATCCTCCTGTGTAGAGTGGGGATACAAGGCATGGTGGGTGTAATACAAGATGAAGTAATGGGTGCCAGACACTTTTTTAATGCAAAGAGATTTATTGTCTCTTAAACAGAACTGTGGGAGAGAGGGTTAGGGCCAGGAAACCCTTAAATAGATGCAATGACAATTGGCAAACTCCGAGACTTCTATAGGTAGACAGCTATACAGTGGAAGGCCTCCAGCCGGACACCACGTCTGTATAGGTAGGACCGATGTCTCCTATGGCAACAAATCTTGTAACAGTCACTAACGGTGGTTGTATTTAACTATTGGTAGCACAAGTAGTTCTCCTCGCACTCTACAGTCTCTCACTGTAGGTCTCCACTCACTTAGCTCCCAGTTTCTCACTAGACTCTAGACCAGGGGTCTCAAACTGGAGGCCCTCCAGCTGTTGCGAAACTACAAGTCCCATCATGCCTCGGCCTGTGGGAGTCATGTTTGTAACTGTCAGCCTTGCAATGCCTCATGGGACTTGTAGTTTCACAACTGCTGGAGGGCCGCCAGTTTGAGACCCCTGCTCTAGACCCAATCGCCACTGGATCCCTGGAGCTCTTCCACTTCCATAACTCGGTATACTCCAGCGTCACCCCCGCTTCCCTGCTGGGTCCCTGGCTTGGCATTCACAGATACTCCTCAAGCGTCACCCCTGCTGACCTGCTAGGTCCCTGGCTTGGCACTCACTGATGCTCCCCAAGCGGCACCTCTGCTGTCCCGCCGGGTCCCTGGCTTGGCACTTGCTGAAGTTTTCCCACTTCTTCACCTTTCTCGGCTGGTGAGAAGTCTGCTCTGGTACTGGCTCCAGCTTACTCACAGTGGTCTCCGGCAACAAGGCGGATGGTCCCTTAGTGGCGACAGCTTCCCCTCTACCTTTACCTATCTATTATGTACACCTGGAAAGATATAGAAAACATTAGCTTGGTTATAAAAGCTGAAGTCACTGTCTCTCCTTAGCCAAGGAAAACGCATGGGGTGCAGGAGCACCTGAAAAGAGAAAATAGACAGCATAAAAATACATCCTTTCCCTACAATAACACAGTGTAATATATATATATATATATATATATATAATATATATAGAATAATAAATAAAAAAAGAAAAATATATATATATATATTTATATATATAGTGAGTGTTGCGTAAACATTAATTACCCTCAGCCGAGTGCAGCAGAGCAATGTAAATACACCTTATGACATAGCTAAACATGAGTACAGATGAAAACTTGGCCCCACCCCCATCCGAGGGTGCTTCCCCTTTTCAATAAAAGACCCAAAGAAACTTACTTAGCAATTCCTATAAAACAGTTGTATAATGTGAACAATGGCACACTCAGGCTGGCACTCTCGCGCCACCTGGTGGCTAGCATATTCAGAAAACAGTCCTTGGGGGTTTTTTACTAAAGGAAAATCCACTTTGCACTGAAAGTGCACTTGCAAATAAAGTCGCTGTAGATCGGAGGGGGGCATGCAAGGAAAATAAAAAACAGCATTTTAGCTTGCACATGATTGGATGAAAAAATCAGCAGAGCTTCCACTCATTTCAGATCTACCAATTAGATTTAAGCAACTGCACTTCCAAGTGCACTTACAGTGCAAAGTGGATTTGCCTTTCGTAAATAACCCCCCTTGTGTACTTTTCAGTCCATTATTCAATTTTAAGGTGAAAACCTGCCCTCTTTGTCGCAGTTTATTCTAACTGATTAAACACCCCAGTGTTTTGGAGCCCTAAAGTCCATCAGTCCTTCACTCAGGGTGGAACAACATTCATTTCCCAGCAGTTTCCCTTCTTCCTAGGGACAACTCCAGGGGCAGATTGCCCTGTATTTGGCTCCATCCATCTTCCCATCAACTCTGACCAGCTTTCCTGTCCCTTCTGAAGAAAAGCATCCCCACAACATGATGCTGCCACCACCATGTTTCACGGTGGGGATGGTGTGTTCTGGGTGATGTGCAGTATTCATTTTCCACCACACATAGCGTTTTGCTTTTAGGCCAAAAAGTAAAATTTTGGTCTCATCTGACCAGAGCACCTTCTTCCACATGTTTGCTGTGTCCCCCACATGGCTTTTTGAAAACTACAATCGGACTTCTTATGGTTTTCTTTCAACAATGTCTTTCTTCTTGTCACTCTTCCATAAAGGTCAGATTTGTGGAGAGCACGACTAATAGTTGTCCTGTGGACAGATTCTCCCACCTGAGCTGTGGATCTCTGCAGCTCCTCCAGAGTTCCCATGGGCCTCTTGGCTCTTCTCTGATGAATGTTCTCCTTGCCCAGCCGGTCAGTTTAGGTGGACGTCCATGTCTTGGTAGGTTTGCAGTTGTACCATACTCTTTCCATTTTCCGATGATGGATTGAACAGAGCTCCGTGAGATGTTCAAAGCTTGGGATATTTTTTTTGTATAACCCAACCCTGCTTTAAACTTCTCCACAACTTTATCCCTGACCTGTCTGGTGGGTTCCTTGGCCTTTATGATGGTCACTAAGGTTCTCTAACAAACCCCCGAGGGCTTCACAGAACAGCTGTATTTATATTGAGATTAAATTACACACATTTACTAATTAGGTGACTGAAGGCAATTGGTTCCACTAGATTTTAGTTAGGGGAATCAGAGTAAAGGGGGCTGAATACAAATATACCCCCCACACTTTTCACATATTTATTTGTAACAAAAAAAATTAAAACCATTTATCATTTTCCTTCCACTTCACAATTATGCGCCACTTTGTGTTGGTCTATCACATAAAAGCTCAATAAAATACAATTATGTTTTTGGTTGTAAATGACAAAATGTGGAAAATTTCAAGGGATATGAATACTTTTTAAAGGCACCGTAGATGCAAAAAGTAGAACATGCCTTGGATTGTTTCCATATGTGTATGACTGTTAGGTCTTATACTAGACATGTGCAATTCGTTTCGTTTTTTTTCGTTATTTTCGTTCGTTCGTTTTCGTACGAATGAACGAATGATTCGCTAAAAATTTTAGCGAATAATGAATCGTTCGAATCGTTCGAATAGAACGAATCCGAAAAACAACGAAAAACCCCAAAAAAAAAAAACAAATTAGAAACAACGAATGTACGAATGAAGAAAATCCGAAAAACAAAAAAACAGGAACAGCGAAAATGACAATGAACGAAAAAAATTTGTAACTTTTTTTTTTTTGTTGAATTGGTAATTTTCTGTGTTCCTTACAATGGCGCTGCTTAACGTGCTTCGAAAATGAACGAAAAAATTCGTACATTTGTAACTTTTTTTTTTTTTTTTTTCCGAATCGTAATTTTTCGTGTCTCTTACAATGGCGCTGCTTAACGTGCTTCGAATGGATTGAATGAAAAAATTCGTACATTTGTAACTTTTTTTTTCGATTCGTAATTTTCCGTGTCTCTTAAAATGTAATAATAGCATACGCATTACATAACATTATTAATTATGCTCCGATTACGAATGTTACAAATGTTAGGAATGTACGAATAAATACGAATGCGTCCGAATTTTGAATAAACGAAAAAAATAACTCTTACGAATGTATGAATCGTTACGAATACGAACACCGACGACTTACGAATTTACGAATCGTTACGAATCAACGGAAACGAAAAAAACGAAATGAAAATAAACAAATTTTTTTGTTCTGCACATGTCTATCTTATACACACAGGGAACATACATTTCAAACAAACACAAAGTACAGAAAGATACAAGTATAGAATTTCAATTGATATCATCATCCATCAACAAATCAAAGATCCTGGAGAACCCCGAGGCTCAGTTTCGGCTTCATCCTGTTCGGGGCATTACATACGACATCAATAGAACGAGAGCTCAGTGCAGCAGCTGATATATTATTAACAACAGGCCGCTATGAAAACCATCCATCCCATTAAAAATATATATCGGTTTGTCAATTTCTGGTACGAGAGGAAAATGGACGGCAATTTACAGCTAAACAGGCGTAAGTGGTTGAGTAATTCTACGAAGCAAAACCGCCGTTCCCCTTCGCCTCGTACTTCTGAGTCTCAGGTTTTGTCCTCGAGCGTCTTGACAGGTAGTCGCGCCATCAATAAAACATGCCAATTTTGATTTTCCCCGTGAGATGCGAATGGGCCGTGATGGATTTTCGTTTGGGACACAGGGTGACGGGAACAGATGTTATTAATGGTCATTAGAGACCGGGGAGGCAGCCGTCGATGCGATTTGAGAAGCGTCAGATCTTGTCATAATGTCATAAATAACTTTTAATTTGTGAAGCAGAACTCGCTCTGTCTGCTGCCCCAATCATTTCGCACTTTCTGGTTTCACATTGCGCATTAATGTCTCACGCCAAATGGTGCTAATGAACTTCTCAAGGTCAATGGCGGTTAAGTGATCGAAGCTTGAAGATCCAGAGGAGAAGGGGTGTCCCAAAAGCGATTACAATCTGAGCGGGGTGTTAATGCGGGAAAGATAAACAATTGGATCGCACGCCGAGCTCCGCGGATCCAACATGAAAGGCGCATTAGCAGCGACACGGTCTAACTTAATATACGTCTCTGTGATGGATGTCTATCTGAAGGACATCGGACACAAATTGGTAGCTGTGATAATTTGGAGATGTTGGACAATGGTTAAATTAAGAGCCTTGTTCCCTTAGTAACAATCCTTTGTATAGAGAAGAAGAATGAATAATTGTTAGGAGAATTAAGTAAAAGAAGGAACATGAAAAACAATTTTACAATTTTGGTTCAGTGGGGACTCAGACGGGAAGTCTAGCCAAGACCAACAGTTTCAATCCGAATGCTTTAATATTGAGGGCTTTTCACAAAAATAGTTCTAGATTTGAGTGCGGAGTTTCTACTTAAAGGTATAAAAATTATACTTTGGTGGATGCTGCCTTAGTTGTCAGTTCTGCACACCTACCTGCTGTGCCCATTATGAGGGGTTCTCACCATCCCTGTGCTGAGTTCCTTGATCTGTACACCAGTTGTACCCATTATAAGGTGTTTCCACCATCCCTGTGCTGAGTTCCCAGGTCTGTAGATCTGATGTGCCCATTATGAGGGGTTCTCACCATCCCTATGCTGAGTTCCCAGGTCTGTACACCTGCTGTGCGCATTATGAGGGGTTCCCACCATCCCTGTGCAAAGTTCCTGGGTCTGTAAATCTGATGTGCCCATTATGAGGGGTTCCCACCATTCCTGTGCTGAGTTCCCGGGTCTGTACACCCGCTGTGCCCATTATGAGGGGTTCCCACCATCCCTGTGTTGAGAGTTCTCAGGTCCGTACACCTGCTGTGCCTATTATGAGGGGTTCCCACCATCCCTGTGCTGAGTTCCTTGGTCCGTACACCTGCTGTGCCTATTATGAGTGGTTCCCACAATCCCTGTGCTGAGTTCCTGGATCTGTACACCTGCAGTGCCCATTATGAGGGTCCCCACCATCCCTGTGCTGAGTTTCTGGGTCTGTACATCTGCTGTGCCCATTATGAGGGGTCCCCACCATCCCTGTGCTGAGTTCCTGGATCTGTACACCTGCTGTGCTCATTATGAGGGGTCCACACCATCTCTGTGCTGTGTTCCGTGGTCTGTACTCCTTTTTTTAAGCTTTTATCACCTGGTGATCTGGCCAGTAACACACCTCCTGTATTAGAGTGGATGAAGGAGCACAGCAGACAGCAGCATTGTCAGTCTTGGGGGAGGGAGTGTTGGATAAAAGCATATTCATGTGTTAGAATGGCCCAGTCAAAGTCCAGACCTAAATCCAATTGCGAATCTGTAGCAAGACTTGAAAATTGCTGTTCACAGACGCTCTCCATCCAACCTGACAGAGCTTGAGATATTTTGCAAAGAAGAATGGACAAAAATGTCCCTCTCTAGATGTGCAAAGCTGGTAGAAACATCCCCAAAAAGTTATGTTTAATTGGAGTGAAAGGTGGTTCTACAAAGTATTGACTCCGGGGGGGGCTGAATACAAATGTACCCCACACTTTTCACATATTTATTTGTAAAAAAAATTGAAAACTTTTTATCATTTTTCTCCCACTTTACAATTATGTGCCACTTTGTGTTGGTCTATCACAGTGATGGCGAACCTTGGCACCCCCAGATGTTTTGGAACTACATTTCCCATGATGCTCATGCACTCTGCAGTGTAGTTGAGCATCATGGGAAATGTAGTTCCAAAACATCTGGGGTGCCAAGGTTCGCCATCACTGGTCTATCACATGAAATCCAAATAAAATACATTTACATTTTTGGTTGTAACATGACAAAATGTGGAAAATCTCAAGGGGTATGAATACTTTTTCAAGGCACTGTATGCTATCTGATTTGCAGAGGATAAGACTTTAACATTAACACATGAAGCTGTAATTAAGACCAGTTTGTTCATTATATAAAAAAAAGCTCAACACAAGTATATATAAGATAAGCTACATAACTATTATGCCGCGTACACACGGTTGGAATTCTCGTCAGAAAAAGCTCTGATGGTTTTCCCGTCGGAATTCCGACGGAATTTCACTCAAACTGTCTTGCCTACACACGGTCACACCAAATTCCGACGGTCAATAACACCGCGGCATACAACACGTTCGACTGCACTATAAAAGGGAAGTTTAATGCTTCTGAGCATGCGTCGAATTGTTTCCGAGCATGCGTCGGAATTTTGCGTGTCGGAATTGCATACACACGATCGGAAAATCCGATAGAAAGGTTTTCCGTCGGAAAAATTAAGAACAGGTTCTCAATCCAAAGTCCGTCAGAAATTCCGACAGAAAAAGACCGATGGGCATACACACGGTCGGAAAATCCAATGAAAAGCTCCCATCAGAAATTCCGACCGTGTGTACGCGGCATTAGTCTTTTTAACGACAGCCGTAAGACACCCCAAAATAAATGACACATTTTGGGGTTTTAAGGGCAATGCAGCTCTGAAGATCCGATCTTATCTCAGGGGACTATAGACATGCAATCAATTAAAACTTAATTGAAAAGAAAAAGGTTATCCTAATTATTGGTTTTATATATTGCGGAAATGAATTGGTTACAATCCATAAATGTTTTTTTTTTTCTGAGTTCTAACGCAAAAGCGCTGGCAGGTTTTTAATTAAAGATGGATTCGTTAATAAGACGTCGGGCCAATCAACCTGCCACAAAATGCCGAAGATCTCATTAATAACTGTTGATAAAAGCGTCGGGTACAGCCGCTGTAAAAGTTAATATGTACAGTGCGAAAATTGTCTGGCGTTTATTATACGGCTTTTTATATTTTTTACTTTTTTAAGGATGCAGATGTAATAAAGTTTTATACATGTGCAGCAAAATCCAAGATTTAAAAATGATTCCTCACTGTTTAGTGGTTTATAGCCTCGTAACTCTGTGAACTTTTTAGGACTATATTTGTGTTTATAACGCATTATTACCTTTTTTATTTATGGAGTACTTTTTTCTTTTTTTTTTTTTGAACAATGAGATATAAAACTATAATGTGTTACAATTGTGTTACTTTTTAATAAGCTTCATTTTTAAATAACTGGAGGAATAAATGTTGGTCTGTCAGTTAACCACTTCAATACCGGGCCAATTCTGGCCTATTCTTCATTCTTCATCCGACCATGACACCTTCTGCCTGGAGTTTGCATGTTCTCCCTGTGCTTGCGTGGGTTTCCTCCGGGTACTCCGGTTTCCTCCCACACTCCAAAGACATGCTGGTAGGTTAATTAGATCCTGTCGATAAAATTGGCCAAATATGTGTATGTTGTATGTGTATGTGTTTGTAAGCGTGTCAGGACCCCACAGGGTAAGGACCGCACTATACCACAGATGGACACCAGTGGCAAAAAGCGCCCTGAGGCGATTCAGTTCGCATAGGTTGCGCTATACAAGTCATTCATTCATTCATTCATGTAAACATCATAATTTTTTTGCGAGAAAATTACTTTAGAACCCCCAAACATTATATATGTTTTTTTTAGCAGACACCCTAGGGAATAAAATGGCGGTCATTGCAACTTTTTATCTCACACTGTATTTGCGCAATCATTTTTCAAACGCCTTTTTTTTGGAAAAACAAAACAGTAAAGTTAGCCCAATTTTTTTATATAATATGAAAGATGATGTTACGCCGAGTAAATAGATACCCAACATGTCACACTTTAATTGCGCACAATCATGGAATGGCGCCAAACTTCGGTACTTAATAATCTCCATAGGCGACTCTATAAATTTTTTTACAGGTTACCAGTTTAGAGTTACAGAGGAGGTCTAGTGCTAGAATTGTTGCACGCGCTCTAACGCACGCGGCAATACCTTACATGTATGGTTTGAGCGGTGTTTACATATGTGGGCGGGACTTACGTGTGGGTTCGCTTCTGAGCATGAGCTACCGGGGACAGGGGCGTTTTAAATTTTTTTTTTTTTATTATTATTTTTTTTTATTTTACTTAATTTCTTTTATTTTTACACTTTAAAAAAAAAAAAAAAAAAAAAAAAAAATTTTGGATCACTTTTATTCCTATTACAAGGAATGTAAACATCCCTTGTAATAGGAATGTATGTGACAGGAAAGCATGAGATCGGTAAAAAAAAAATTCACTGATCTCATGCTGACAGCCGGGTACCGGGCGTGGCGTCATAACGTCGCGCCCAGGCCTCCGGCGGTCATAGAGATGACTGGTGACCATCTGGTCACCGGAAATCTCTATGCTCGTCATCTGGCGGTGGGTGATTCTTTCTCTGGGCCCCCAATGGCACGGGAGAGCCCGGAGAAGCACCGGATGGCGGCGGGAGGGGGGCGACGTCCCCTCCCGTTGCCTATAAGAATGGTCAAGCGGCGGAACTGCCGCTATGATCATTCTTATGGTGCACAGAATCGCCGGCCGGAAAGATTGATATCTGAATGGTGCCTGTAGCTGCACGCATCATTCAGATATCCCTACTCATTGTCAAGGACGTCATCTTTTTGGACTATATTTGTGTTTATAACGCATTATTACCTTTTTTATTTATGGAGTACTTTTTTCTTTTTTTTTTTGCACAATGAGATATAAAACTATAATGTGTTACAATTGTGTTACTTTTTAATAAGCTTCATTTTTAAATAACTGGAGGAATAAATGTTGGTCTGTCAGTTAAAGAGTACTGTAAAGGGAGGGACTTGGATCTGATAAAAGAGGGACTTGTGTGGCTTAGAGAGACATGAAATGGATTTTGGTGGAAAAAGGACAAAAGTGTGGATTTAGAAAATGAGTTTTTTAGTTGAAATGAGAGTAGCTTTGATAGGACTGAGGTGATAGGGAGGGATTTGATTGGGACCAGGCTAGGTAAGACAAGGCACAGTGGGAGAAGTATGAGTAGGTCCAAGCAGAAGTTGAAGAGCTTAGATGGAACCAGGGGGTGCCAGACATAGTTAGGACTATGCAAAAGGGAAGAAGCTTGAGTGGCACCATGCTTGGAACAATGAAAGTGGAAGAAGCTTTTGTGGAACTTGACAGAAGAGGAGGCACTTAAGTAAGACCAGACAGAGGGTGAGGAGCTTGCTTGTGACCAAGCAGAGGGTGAAGAACTTAGGTTGAACCAGGCAGAGCCAGGCATAGTAAGGACTAGGCAAAAAGGGGAAAAAGCTTGAGTGGCACCAGACTTGGAACAAGGAAAGGAGAAGGAGCTTTGTGGTATTTGGCAGAAGGGGAGGGGCTTAAGTAAGACCACACAGGGGGTGAGGAACCTGCTTGTGAGCAGACAATCGGTGAAGAACTTACTGTAGGTGGAACCAGGCAGAGTGGGCATAGTTAGGACTAGGTAAAAGGGGAAAAAGCTTAAGTGGTACCAGACTTGGAACAAGGAAAAAAGAAGGAGCTTTTGTGGAACTTTGCAGAAGGGGAGAGGCTTAAGTAAGACCCGACAGAGGGTGAAGAACCTTCTTGTGACCAGACAATCTGTGAAGAGCTTAGATAGAACCAGCGGGAGCTAGACATAGTTAGAACTGTGCAAAAGGGAAGAAGGTTGAGTGGCACCTCGATTGGAACAAGGAAAGGTGAAGGAGCTTTTGTGGAACTTGGCAGAAGAGCTGGAGCTCAAGCAAGACCAGACAGAGGGTGAGGAGCTTGTTTGGAACAGAACAGAAGGTGAAGAACTTAGGTGGAACCAGACAGAGCTAGGCATAGTTAGGATTAGGCAAAAGGGGAAAAGCTTGAGTGGCACCCGACTTGGAATGAGGAAAAGAGGAGGAGCTATTGTGAAACTTGACAGAAGGGGAGGGGCTTAAGACCAGACATAGGGTGAGGAACTTTCTTGTGACCAGACCGTCGGTGAAGAGCTTAGATGGAACCTGGCATACTTAAAGCCAGGCAAAAGAGGAGAACCCTAAGAGGGATCGGTAAAAGGGGGAGAAAATTGGGTTGGATAAGACCAACAGGAAGGAATGTGGCAGATGTGACAGAAGGAAAGAAGTTTGATTAAAAACAGAACAGAGGAGGAACTTCGGTGACCAGGGATAGGGTGAGTAGCTTAAATGGAACCAGGCATATTTAGGGCAAGGCAAAGGGGGAAAAGATTGAGAGGGACCAGGCTAAAAGGGGGGAAGCTTGGGTTGAATAAGACAAAGAAAAAGCAACTCTTGTGAGACATGGCAGAAAGGGAGGAGCTTGAGTAAGAACAGACAGGGAAGGAGGAACTTGAGGGAGCAGGTAGAAGAAAAACTCAAATGATACCAGGCATACTTAGGACCAGGGAAAATGGGAGATGCTTGGTTATGATAAGACAGGGGGGACCCTTTTGGATGTTGCAGAAGTTGAGGAGCTTGAGTAAGAACCATCAGAAAAGGAGAAGCTTGGAGGTCCAGGTAGAAGGTTAAACCAGGTATAACTAGGGCCAGACAAAAGGGAAGACAGCTTGAGAAGGATCAGGTAAAAGTGGAGATGCTTTGGTTAAAACGGGCAAAACGGGAGTGCTGCAGAAGAGAAAGAGCTTGATTAAGAACAGACAGAGAGGGTAGAAATTGAGTGACCAGGGAGGGGTTGAGGAGCTTGAATGGAAACTTGAGTGGAACCAGACAAAGAGGGAAAAGCTTAAGAAAAGCAGAAGAAATCTTAAGCCCCATACACACGGTCGGAAAATCCGACCACCAAATCCATCGGATTTGGTCCGACGGATTTTGTCCGATGTTGGTGTTGCATACACATGGTCGGACAATGTTGTCGGAAAATCCGATCATTCTGAACGTGGTGACGTTTGTTGCCTACGACGGGACTACGTAGAGGCTAGTAGCCAATAGCTTTGGTCTTGTAATGTGATCTGAGCATGCGTGGCACTTTGTCCCTCGGAATTCGCTACACACGATCGTAATTGGTGTGATCGGACTTTGTTGTCTGAAAATTTTTAGAGCAGGAGATACAACTTTGTCCGTCGGACAATCCGATGGAAAATGTCCGATGGTGCCTACACACTGTCGGAATTTCCGACAACATTGTCCGATAGGACAGAATCCATCGGAAATCCGACCGTGTGTATGGGGCTTAAGTGAAATGTAGCAAAAGGGGAGGGGTTAAGAAAGCCCAGACAGAGGACCAGGAGCTTGAGCAAGATAAGGTGGAATCTGAGAAGAGGCTTAAACTGAACAAGGCAGAGGGTAAGGAGCTTGAATGGAAATAGGAAGATAGGAGAAACTTGGGTGGAACCAAGAGGGAAGGACATTTTTGGGACCTGATAGGAGGGGAGATGTTTTAGACCAGGGGTCTCAAACTGGTGGCCCTCCAGCTGTTGCAAAACTACAAGTCCCATGAGGTCATTGCAAGACTGACAGTTACAAGCATGACTCCCACAGGTAGAGGCATGATGGGACTTGTAGTTTTGCAACAGCTGGAGGGCCGCCAGTTTGAGACCCCTGTTTTAGACCATCCAATGAGAAGGTGAGGACCATGAGTGAAATTTGGGGTGAGTCGAAACTTGAGTGGGGCAAGGCAGAAGGGAAAAACATAAGACATAGTAGCTCTAGTATATCATGATATTGATATTGTTAGGAAACCCAACAATAATGGCTGCCAACTATAATTTGTTTGGTAGAATTTGCAAACATATCAGGTTTAAATTGTAGACTAATAATACTAACACAAAATACCTGCAAGCACATTTCATATATTGCACATTTTTTAATGTCCCTGATCCAGGGTGTTCTGACACCTAATGCCGCGTACACACGACCGGACTTTCTGGCAAACTCGGTCCGACGGTCTTCCCGACGGACTTTCGGCAGAGTTCCCGAAAGACTTTCCGTACAAACGGACTTGGCCACATACGAACGGACTAAGTCCGTTCGAAAGTCCGTTTGTTTTGAAGGTGGTGACGTAAACTGGACTAAAAATGGAAGTTCACTAGCCAGTAGCCAATAGCTGCCCTTGCGTCGTATTTGACGGACCAGCACACAGACAAACGTTTTTCCCAATTTGAGTCCGTCGGATAGATTTGAAACACGCTCTATTTCTAGGTCGGCCGGATTTGTTTCCCGAAAAACGAACGGATTAGCCCACACACACGATCGGATTGTCCGACGGACTAATCCCGTCGGACCTAGTTTGCCAGAAAGTCCGGTCGTGTGTCCGCGGCATGAGCCTTGACGAAAACTCTTTCAGCCAATCACAGCAACTAAGCTGCTAGTGACCTGCAAGCACTTATTGGTTTGCAGAAGGTCTGGGGCGTGGCAGTGCTTCAACTCTTTGTGGGCTGGCCCTTTATATTTATCCAAACAAAATTTACTCTGCTGCCGCATCCCATAGCCGTTCCGCATCTGAATTAAAATATAGTATTCCTGATATAAAAATGAAGCATGGGTAAATTACTTTCTAATGCACTTCTTTCAATAATATCTTAAAGCTTAAAAAAAAAATTCCAAAAAAAAAAATCAGCTTTTTATGCCAGGGCTCTCGTTGGAGGACAAATATATTCCTTGTTTGAATGAAATATTTTCTTGTGTTGGGGCTTGTTCTGTCACCGGAGTTTAATAAATATTGTAATACAGAATCTATGCAAACCCTGGATGACGTATTCGCTCAGTTCGGCACAAGCAGCTGCATTTAAATTTTTCTCTCAATGTGATTATTTCTGGGCAAATTGATTTATACGGAGTTGCCGTCTTGCCGAGCAATCTCATCCTCACCGTCATTAAGTCTGCAAAGCTCAGTACTCTCGCTGTAAAATGCAGTATAAAGATGCCTTCAGAGTCTCAAGTATAGCTTTTATGTACTGAGTTCTCTTATAGGAATCTTTGTATAATTGTACTTTATAAAAATGTGCTTGCATGAGGTCAGAATATGAAACTGATCTTAACCACCTCAATACCGGGCATTTTCACCCCCTTCCTGCCCAGGCCATTTTTCAGCTTTCAGCACTGTCACACTTTGAATGACAATTGCGCGGTCATACAACGCTGTACCCAAATTAAATTGTTATCATTTTGTCCCCACAAATAGAGCTTTCTTTTGGTGGTATTTGATCACCTCACCATTTTTTGCGCTATAAACAAAAGAAGAGTTTTAAGTTTTAAAAAAAGTTTAAAAAAAAAAAAAAAAACAATATTTTTTACTTTTTGCTATACTAAATATCCCCCAAAAATATATAAAAAAAATGTTTTTTTCCTCAGTTTAGGCCGATACGTATTCTTTTACATATGTTTGGTAAAAAAAATTATAGATTTATAGCATTTTAATTTTTTATTTTTTTTAACCAGCCCCGGACCAATTTGCAGCCAAAGGACCAGGCTCCTTTTTGCGATTCGGCACTGCGTCGCTTTAACTGACAATTGCGCGGTCATGCGACGTGGCTCCCAAACAAAATTGGCGTCCTTTTTTTTTTTTTCCCCACAAATAGAGCTTTCGTTTGGTGGTATTTGATCGCCCCTGCCGTTTTTATTTTTTGCGCTATAAACAAAAATAGAGCTATAATAAACAAAATTGACAAATAGAGCTTTCTTTTGGTGGTATTTGATCTCCCCTGCGGTTTTTATTTTTTGCGCTATAAACAAAAATAGAGCGACAATTTTGAAAAAAATGCAATATATTTTTTACTTTTTGCTATAATAAATATCCCCAAAAAATATATAAAAAAACATATTTTTTCCTCAGTTTAGGCCGATACGTATTCTTCTACATATTTTTGGTAAAAAAAAATTGCAATTAGCGATTATTGATTGGTTTGCGCAAAAGTTATAGCGTTTACAAAATAGGGGATAGTTTTTATAGCATTTTTATAAAAAAATTTTTTACTAGTAATGGTGGCGATCAGCGATTTTTATTTGTGACTGCGACATTTTGGCGGACACATCGGACAATTTTGACACATTTTTGGAACCATTGGCATTTATACAGCTATCAGTGCGATTAAAAATGCATTGATTACTGTAAAAATGTCACAGGCAGGGAAGGGGTTAACACTAGGGGGCGGTGAAGGGGTTAACTGTGTTCCCTGGGAGGTGATTCAAACTGAAGGAGGGAGGAACTATAGGAAGTGACGGATCGTGGTTCCTAGCCAATAGGAACACACGATCTGTCACTCCTGTCAGAACAGAACAGGGAAGTGTGTGTTTACACACACTCGTTCATGTTCTGTGTCTCCTGCTCACGATCGCTCGAGGCCGGCCGCCATCGCGACCGTCGGCCGCGAGCATCGGCACCCCCGCTATGCGCGCGCGCCAGCTATCCGGCCCTACGTGGTTTCACGCAGGGGAGCCAACCTGCTGCAGTATAACTGCGGCGGCTGGTCCCAAAGCGGTTACATTTTCCTCATTTACACACAGAAGTCTATTCCTTTGACAAATTGTTACAATGTTTATACTTAAGTTCCACTGCTAAAGAATGTTGCGATTCTTGGCAGACTGCCTGTTTTTTTTTCTTCCTTTCTTTTGACGCTGTGGCTTCAGAAGAGCAAAGAGAATTCCTTGCATAGAAAGAATCCTGAAACACTTTTGTCAAGATCGCAGCGGGGAAAAAAAAATCACAATAACGATTCTTGACGATTAATCTTGCATCTCTAATTGGTTTCTATTGGTTTTTGGCATTTTTAGATATTTATTGTGCTTTTCATTGGATAACTTTTAGATCTAGACCTGACATCCCAGAATGACATTGGACAGAAAAGTCCTGTATTTTTTTTTTTTTTTTTTTTGCAATGAATGTATAAAGTTTTTCTGAAGAAAAAAAAAAAAAAAAATTATGTGCTGTTCAGGCAATGATCTCTATGGAAGGTGTTCCTCTGTAAGGGCTCCTTATTTCAGCTTTCAGAATAAAAATAGCCAAATGACTCAGAAGAGGGACACCCACCCCCCTTCTGTCTTCTCCTGTCTTCTCCTCTATGGTCTGGTCGCGATGTCTGCAGGGACTTTTTATTCCAGCTTCCGTAGACAGCCAAATGATTCAGAGGAGGGACACTATTCCTGTTGAATATTGTAGTCACCCCCTCCCAGGGCCGTCTTTAATATTGATTGGACCCTGGGCAAAACTTTTCTTGCCCCCCCCCCCCCCCATGCAGTTTTGCTCTCCACCTGCTCTGAAACATACATTAAATAGCAGCTAGACTCAAAATCAGTTTACTGAATCAGATCAGGCAGCTATTACGATTGGTTACCAGAGGTTACAGTGTATCATTACCGCTCACTGATTGGTTACTAGAGGTTTCAGCGCACATTACGGCTCACCGATTAGTTGCTAGAGGTTACAGTGTATCATTACCGCTCACTGACTGGTTGCTAGAGGTTACAGCACACATTACGGCTCACCAATTAGTTGCTAGAGGTTACAGCAGGGCTCGAGTCCGTGGGAACGGCGTCCCTGCACTTTTTTTACAGCAGGAACGCCGTTCCCTTTGCAGGACGAGATCCGCCAGAGCGGAATGAGATGCATGCAGAGTAGCGCAGGAAGCGTCTGTGTGTAATACGTTCTCTCTCATGTCAATCAGCGCTGCTCGCTCCCCGGCGGCCCCTCCTCTCTTCTCGTCTATCCCCATTGGCTTGAGACATCATCTGGGATAGACGAGAAGAGAGGAGAGGAGGGGCCGCCGGGGAGCGAGCAGCGTGACGAGAGAGAGAACGTATTACACACAGACGCTTCCTGCGCTACTCTGCATGCTGTCAAGTAAGATCCCCAGATGTGCCCTATAATGTGCCCCCTGATGTGCCCCATGCCCTGATGCCCCAATGTGCCCCATAATGTGCCCTGATGTGCTATCTGCCCCATAATGTTCTATGTGCCCTATAATGTTCCCTGATGTGCCCCATAATGTGCCCAGATGTGCCCCGAGCCCTGATGTGCCATGTGCCCTGTGGCCTGATGTGCCCGTGCCCTGATGTGCCCCGTGCCCTGATGTGCTCCGTGCCCTGATGTGCTCCGTGCTCTGATGTGCCTCGTGCCCTGATGTGCCCCATGCCCTGATGTGCCTCGTGCCCTGATGTGCCCCGTGCCCTGATGTGCCCCGTGCCCTGATGTGCCCCGTGCCCTGATGTGCCACGTGCCCTGATGTGCCCCGTGCTCTGATGTGCCCCGTGCCCTGATGTGCCTCGTGCCCTGATGTGCCCCGTGCCCTGATGTGCCTCGTGCCCTGATGTGCCTCGTGCCCTGATGTGCCCCGTGCTCTGATGTGCCCCGTGCCCTGATGTGCCCCGTGCCCTGATGTGCCTCGTGCCCTGATGTGCCCCGTGCCCTGATGTGCCTCGTGCCCTGATGTGCCTCGTGCCCTGATGTGCCCCGTGCTCTGATGTGCCCCGTGCCCTGATGTGCCCCGTGCCCTGATGTGCCTCGTGCCCTGATGTGCCTCGTGCCCTGAGGTGCCCCGTGCTCTGAGGTGCCCTGTGCTCTGAGGTGCCCCGTGCTCTGAGGTGCCCCGTGCTCTGATGTGCCCTGTGCCCTGATGTGCTCCGTGCTCTGATGTGCCCCGTGCCCTGATGTGCCTTGTGCCCTGATGTGCCCCGTGCCCTGATGTGCCCCGTGCTCTGAGGTGCCATGTGCCCCGATGTCCTATTTTTTTTTTTTGGTGGGGTAGAGATCTTGGGTGGGAGTTCCCACACTTTTTTCCCCAGGACTTGACCCCTGGGTTACAGCACATGATTTCTGCTTGTTGATTGGTTGCTAGAGATTACTGTGGATATGACCTCGGGGGGGGGGGGGCATGATATACATATGAATGCTGCCAGCCACCCCTATTTACATATGAATGCTGGTAATTTACAAGTAAGCACAGGGTCTGCAGGTGAGTCATATTTATACAATAATAGGGCAGAGCTGGGCAGCATTAGTAGCAGCACTTCACACTAAGATATTGGGACACAGCACAGGATTAAAACCTCAAGGGACAAGTTAATTTACACCAGGATAATTGGCAAGTATGGGGCAGCTGCTTTGGGCCCCACAACAATGACAGGGCCCAGGGCAGCTGCCCCTTTTGCCCTGCCTTAAAAACGGTCCTGCCCCCTCCTCATGTTAAACACTAGGGCTGGGGGGAATCATGAAATATGGTAATAATGTTTTTACAGGTAACCAAATTCCCGTTGATCGTATTGGAACTGTTTGTTGTAGAGTTGGAGCGCTCCTTTACTGATTCAGTTCCCGGGTGGAAAATCGTGAAGAATTCCCAACAGAGACCCCATTAGCCTCCGTTCCTTACTTTTATTACTCGGAGACGAAGGCGCGGAGAATTTTCTCTGTTATAAGCCGGTTGGCGCGCCGATAAGACAATGGCGCGCTCTCCTCTGGGATCTCCTCCCTGAAATCTGGGCCGCTTTGATTAGGAGCCAAAAACACGTTCCTGTTAGAGCTCTTTAGTTTGGAGAAATAAGCGGTGAAAAATGGCTCAGCGCAGCTTTGAGCCGCCTCCGACAGCACGCCCCGTAATCTCACAGTAATTAAACGCAGCGCATGTTTGCCACCGCTCGACACGATGAAGCCGAGCCGGGCTCGTTATCTTTGGAAGCTAAAGAGCGCATCCTTCCGGGGGGGAGGGGGGCAACTTTGATGACTTTTTCTTCTGTTCCTAATGAGAGTTTACAGTGTTTATAATCGCAGCTTTATTCCCCTTAGTGCTGACCATACGCACATTTGCGTTCACGGCATTCAGGGGTTATGCCCGGGTGAAGCGTGCAGCCTGCATGCATCACCCCTGTACCGTTTTTTAGAGCACGCGCCGGCTCTTTAGGGATAACAACCGATGTGGCTGAAAGCCGCTCGGCTCGTATCCCAAAGGGACGGGAGGAGACTCCCTGCCGCCTTCCGCTTCTCTTCCTGCACCTCCCGCCGGGAGGCCCGAGCAAAGACCCGGCACTTCCGCCAGCTAGAGAGAGACTAGAAGGAAGCCAGAAATGGCTTTGATCGAGTGTCCTATGTGTAAACACGGAAGCAATGTCACAACGATCGCCAAGAACACGGTGACGTACAACACATATGACAAGCCGAGAAAAATTAAGTTCAATAGCCAGTGCGGCTCTTCTGCTTGATTCCGAGCATGCGTGGAACTTTGTGGGTCGCAATTGTGTACACACGATCAAAGCGGATTTTGTTGTCGGAAAATTTGAGATCCAGATCTCAAATTTTTTTCATTGGAAATTCCAACGGAAAATGTCTGATGGAGCCTACACACGGTTGGAATTTCCGACAACATGCTCCCATCGAATATTTCCCGTTGGAAAATCTGACCGTGTGTACAGGGCATAAGGCCACGTACACACGAGCGGACTTTCCCGCGGGATTGTCAGCCGGACTAGAGTCCGCCGGACAATCCGCCCGTGTGTGGGCGCCGGCGGACTTTTTCCTCCCAAAAGTCCGGCGGACTAAGTTTTAAGTTCAGACTTAAAATTGTCAGCTGGACTCGCGAGTCCGGCGGACAATCCCGCGGTCTGTGTGCTAGTCCGCGGGACTTTTGAAATGAACGGACTTGCCGACACATGATCGGAAAGTCCGTTCATTTAGAACGTGACTGCAGGTAGACGGGACTAGCAAAGGCAGTGAATGCCGCCGCGCTATCCCGTCACCTGGTATGGATTTAAAGGGGAATCCCTACGCGTGGGGGTCCCCCCAAATCCATCTCAGAACCTTATCCGAGCACGCAGCCCGGCCGGTCAGGAAAGGGGGTAGGGACGAACGAGCGCCCCCCCTCCTGAGCCGTACCAGGCCGCGTGCCCTCAACATGGGGGGTGCCCTGGGGAAAGGAGGCCCTGCGGCCCCCCACCCAAAAGCACTTTGTCCCCATGTTGATGAGGACAAGGGCCTCTTCCCGACAACCAGGGCCCCCCTTTCCCCAGGGCACCCCCCATGTTGAGGGCACGCGGCCTGGTACGGCTCGGGGGGGGGGGGCGCTCGCTCGTCCCCACCCCCTTTCCTGGCCGGCCGGGCTGCGTGCTCGCCCACGCCGTTTTTTCGACATAGGTATCCCCTTTAAATCCATCCCAAGTGATGGGGCTAGCGCGGCGGCATTCACTGCCTTCGCTAGTCCCGTCTAGTCCCGTCTACCTGCAGTCACGTTCTAAATGAACGGACTTTCCGATCGTGTGTCGGCAAGTCCGTTCATTTCAAAAGTCCCGCGGACTTTTTCCCGCGGATTGTCCGCCGGAAAAGTCCGGGCGTGTGTGGGCAAGTCCAAACGCTCGGAAAGTCCGGCGGACCTCCGCTGGAAAGTCCGGCAGTTTGTCCGCTGGACTGGGACTAAGGGACCAAGCCCAACCCCTGAAAAACAACCCAACACCATAATCCCCCCTCCACCAAATGATTTGGATCAATGCACAAAGCAAGGTCCATAAAGACATGGATGAGCGAGTTTGGGGGGGGGGGGGGGGGTAAGTCATTACGCTAAGATTGCGTGACATAAAAATTTCAGCTCTGCTTTAATATTCAGACCTAAAATGATTTTTTCAAATGTGTGCAAAAATTTAAATTTTTTACGGTGTGGAGGTGGGTTTGGTTGGACATCTGAGGGCTCCTCCATGTATCCTTTGACTGAGAACACTTTAATAACTGATGGATAAGAACGATGCAGCTCGCTCACAGCGCACATAGCTGCAGGCAGGAGATGGCTCCATGTACGAGGAGGAAGATTGACGTCTTTGACATTTCCATGGGATAAACAAATCAAAGTTTATTCTGAGAGGTGAAAGTACAAAGGCAATTTGATTCAGTGAGGACATCAGTGATTCTGTTTTTTTTTTTTTTTTTAACCTTTGATCTCTCCCTGATTAAAAACATGGATGTAGAAGTCTGCCAGTAAACATCAAGATAATATTATCTTCAGCTGTAAAGTATGACCCCCGCCTTTAAAAAGTGGACTGAATACCAAATTGCACCTAATCCTACATTACAGAACACATATGACTTCATATTCATGACAATTTGGGTTATACTGCCACCTTCGGGTGAATGAATGACTTGTATAGCGCTACCTATGCGAACTGAATCGCCTCAGGGCGCTTTTGCCACTGGTGTCCATCTGTGGTATAGCGTGGTCCTTGCCCTGTGGGGTCCCGACATGCTTACAAACACATATTTGGCCAGTTTTATTGACAGGATCTAATTATCCTCCCAGCATGTCTTTGGAGTGTGGGAGGAAACCGGAGTACCCTGAGGAAACCCACACAGGCACAGGGAGAACATGCAAACTCCAGGCAGAAGGTGTTGTGGTCGGGATTTGAACCAGCAACCCTATTGCTGCTAGGTGAAAGTGCTAACCACTACACCACTGCGCTGCCCTTAGAAGAATAGATACTGGAAAAAGGCAGAAATCCCTGCCCAGGCATAACCCCTCCCAGTTTAGCTAAGCTTCAGTTTTTAGCTAGTGTCTTTGGTGATGGATGCACCTACAGATCTCCTTTAAATTTAGTTCCCCTAATTTGTAGGCATGTTCTGAACACCATCTGGATTGGTCACTATCACAGGCGGACTGACCATTCGGTCACTCGGGCACTTCCCGAGGGCCCTGGGCCACTAGGGGGCCCCATAAGGGTTGCCAGCCTCAGTAAAACCAGGGACAGTATGTAAAAATTTGTGTTTTTTTTACATCTGTTTCTGAAATGTCCCTTACCGACATCATTTTGGTCTAAAAAAACGAGATTATAGCTGCCCCACCTCTCCAGTACCTTCTCAGCCAATAGAAACATGTCTGTGTATACTGTGTGATTGTATACTGTGTGTGTGTGTATACTGTGTGGCCCCATAATCTCTGATTGCCTGGGGGGCCCCATAATCTCCTATTGCCCGGGGCCCCCATTTGTTGTCAGTCCGCCCCTGGTCGCTATAGTCAGTAGGCCAAGAGGGGACTTTTCTTGGACTCTTCACACAAAAGAGTGGAGAAGACCTGATGGGGCAGAGGTGGACTTCTTCTGGCTCAGTCACTACAGCCAGTAGGCCAAAAGTGGACGGTTACCGAAATCCACTTTCAAGAGCGAGGGCAGCCTGAGAGTTGGGGCAGAGATGGGCTTCATTCTGATCAGTCGCTACAGCCAGTAGGCCAAGAGGGGACTGGTCCCAGACTCCATGCAAGAATGGGAAGAGTCTGATGAAGCAGAGGTGGGCATCATCGGGATCAATCACTACGCTCTGTGGGTTATCATTGGTTGGGAACAAGTGGTATGCAAACATGGGTGCTCTCCTTCCTCTCCTCTATCCTCCTCCTTTTTGTGGGAGAATGAGGCCTCAGAGGGACGAGCCAGAAGCGGTCGGTCTTGTAAACTAGCATTCGTAATGGAGAATTAACATTTGTGACGCGGCAAATTATGAAATCTCGAAATGCAGCGCACAATTCTCTTCTTCTTTAACCGCTTCCCGACCGGCGCACGACGATGTACGTCGACAGAATAGCACGGACAGGCATAAGGGCGTACAGGTATGTCCCCTTTAAGATGCCGCCGTGCATCGGTCGGGACCCCCGTGAGTCCGGTCACGGGTCCCGCAGCCTCGTTCGCCGCGGGGATACCCGCGATCGTCTCACGGGAAGGCTGAACGGGGAGATGCGGAAATAAACAGCATCTCCCCTTTCTGCCTAGCAACTAGTGACGACGATCTCTGCTCTGCTCCCTGTGATTGGAGCAGAGATCAGCATTCACTAGCTCACAGCCACGCCCCCCCCCCACAGTTAGAAACACGCCTCTAGGAACATGTTACCCCTACACTGCCACCTAGTGGTTAACCCATTCACTGCCAGTGTCATTTACACAGGCATCAGTGCATTTAAATAGCACTGATTGCTGTATAAATGACAATAGTCCCAAAAATGTGTCAAAAACGTCCGATGTGTCCGCCATAATGTCGCAGTCACAATAAAAATCGCTGATCGCCGCCATTACTAGTAAAAAAAAAAAAAATAAAATAAAAATGTTATAAAACTATCCCCTATTTTGTAAACGCTATAACTTTTGCGCAAACCAATCAATAATCGCCTATTGCGATTTTTTTTTTACCAAAAATATGTAGAAGAATACGTATCGGCCTAAACAGAGGAAAAAAATTTTTTTTTATATATTTTTAGGGGACATTAATTATAGCAAAAAGTAAAAAATAATGTGTTTTTTCAAAATTGTCGCTCTTTTTTTGTTTATAGCTCAAAAAATTAAAACCGCAGGGGCGATCAAATACCACCAAAAGAAAGCTCTATTTGTGGGAAAAAAAAGGACGTCAATTTTGTTTGTCGCACGACCGTGCAATTGTCAGTTAAAGCGACGCAGTGCCGAATCGCAAAAAGGGGTCTGGTCTTAAGCCAGCAAAATGGTCCGGGGCTGAAAGTGGTTAATAGGATAATAATGAAGCTGCTTTGCTGGTGATACTGATGGAGTTATTGCAAATTAATTTTTAAAGGCTTTTTTTTTCCTAGTGATATCAAGAATAATATTATTATGTTTTTTTTTTTTTGTTTTTTTTTGGGGAAGTTACCACAACACCATTATCCTGTAGTTTTTAAGATTAAAGATACAACTATGTTGGTGTCTCTTGTCAATTTTACATTGTATTTTTTTGAATGTAACTGCCGACTCCCAAACTGTCATTAGAAGTAAAACACACAGCCAAGTATTATTCTACACAATTTTTTTATTGTGCATTAAAAAAAGAAAACAAATAAAATTAGATATGCTATCTGCCAATAGAACTTAACCAAAAAGTGCATTCTATGCATCCAAAAATATAGAAAATATAACAAATCAAATCATTATTATTCAACCAAAAAATAAAATAAAAGCCTCATGCATGTGTCCTGCTTCTTAATATAGGGGGTCAACAATGCCAAGAGTTGGTGAAAGCAGGGGTCCGTCATACGGAGATAATTCCGAAAATCATCCGGATTATTCTCCTGGAGCTCCCGCAGCAAAGGCATATGACATAATTGGTCACGATTATTAAAGAAACCAATTTTTGGTCCAAGAAATCCTCCTCCTCCTGTTCCTGGACTGGACTTGGGTCAAAGCAATAACTCCAAGGCCAATAATAAATAACAAGTTATCTCCTCCGATTCCGCAACATGTCTGGTTGACGAACGGCTGTTCAGAAACTGACTGAAAAGCACAAAATGAAAAGCACGAATCAACACTCACCAAACTTCTACTAACACGAAATTAGCAGACGGTACCCAAAGGGTGGCGCTAAAGAGCGGAAAAACCACGTAGTACATCAGTACGTCAATTCCTTGCCGTTTGTATGCAAGACAAAATCCAGGCACACGCCTCCGGACAAAAGTCTGAGGTATTTTCTGCGGAAAATCCAATCGCGTGTACGAGGCTTAAGACGATTTTTTTAATTTTTATTGATATTTTTTTATTTTTATTGATATTTTTTTATTTTTACCGTATTTATCGGCGTATAACACGCACCCCAAGTTTAGGAGGGCATTTTAAGGAAAAAAAAAAAGTTTTAGGAGGGAAGTTTAGGGAAAAAAAAACAACTTACATTTAAGCGTCATTGCAGCTTGCCCAGCGTCATTGCAGCCTTGCCCAGCGTCATTTGCAGCCTTGCCCAGCGTCATTTGCAGCCTTGCCCAGTGTCATTGCAGCCTTGCCCAGTGTCATTGCAGCCTTGCCCAGCGTCATTGTAGCTTGCCCAGCGTCATTGCAGCCTTGCCCAGTGCCATTGTAGCTTGCCAGCGTCATTTTCAGTCTTTTGCGGGTTTAAATTTCCCGCCGCCGAGACGCTCTGTCGTGTGCGCCGCCGAAAAAACCCGAAGCACGGCCGAAAAAGACCGAAGCGCCCCCGGAAAAAGCCGGGCCGACTCGGGCGGCTAAGCTCGCGGTCCCGCCTCCCTGCTGTTTCCGGAGCGAGCGCAGGGAGGCGGGACTACGAGCAGAGCAGAGTCTGCTCGGCTTTTTCCGGGGGCACTTCGTTCTTTTTCGTCCGCGCTTCGGGTTTTTTCGGCAGCGCTCGCTATTTTTTTGGGGGGTATCGGCGTATAACACACACCCACACAAAAAGTGCGTGTTATACGCCGATAAATACGGTATTTATTATTTCTTTTTTTTTATGGTTGAACTGGATGGACTTGTGTCTTTTTTCGGCCTAGCTAACTTTGTAACTGGGATGCCATTAAAGTTCATGTGCGTGTAAAGGCAGGCGTCCCAATACTTTTGGATATATAGCGTATATCTGAGATAGAATGATTTTTTGGGATGTTTCATTTTCTCTGTGTTCCTTTGATTATTCCGGTCCCAGCTCGCTGTGCTGTAAACGTGTCACAGACCCTTCATCTTGAGCCTGTAAAGGTTATAGACGGGAATATGAAGGCAGTGTGACACTTCGGAGATTACGGCTCATCCTTATTATTTTTCCTGGTTGAAGATTAAATCCAACGAGGACGGCCGGTGTCCTGCGACGAGCGCCGATTTATACCTGCTTTGTACCTGCAGCTTGACAGGCCTGTCAGGTAGGAGCTCGGTGCCTCGGGGGAGCGGTCATCAAGAGCTTCATTGACCTTTCCTGTGTGACGAACAAACCGGCCGCGGAGTCCTTGGAGGCCCCCGAGGTCGGCTCACGCCGGTCCACCGCCACCTCCCAGAGGAGGCCAACTTTGCTTTTCTTCACTGGCTCAGAAACAAGAGCAGAGAAGAACATTAGAGTTTAAAAAGCTTGTTTGAGCCGGGTTTTATCCTGGGAGCTCCTCGCTTCTCCGTCCTCGTCATTCCTAACACGAAGAGAAGGGCGCGCTGAGAATTCGCCTTCTGAAGCCGTCTAACTCTTCACATTATTACATATTACTAGAGCCAATTACAGGGGCCTTGTTTACTAAAGCTTAACCACTTGCCTACCGCCGTACGCCGACATACATCGCCACAATGGCCGCGGTGGGCAAATAGGGGTACCTGTACATCCCCTTTAATTGGCGAGTCTAGCGGCCGCATACAGTGTGACCGTGCCCGCGGGTCCCACGGACTCAATGTCCGCCGGTATCCCGCGATCGTGTCACGGAGCTGCAGAGCGGGCAGATGCCTATGTTAACAAGGCATGTCCCCGTTCTGCCTAGCAACATGACAGGGATCTACTGGTCCCTGTCATCGGGAGCTGTGATCGCTGTCATGTCAGTGGTAGCCCATCCCCCCAACAGTTAGAATCGCTCCCTAGGACACACTTAACCCCTTGATCGCCCCCTAGTGTTTAGCCCAGCAGTCTCAAACTGGCGGCCCTCCAGCTGTTACAAAACTACAAGTCCCATCATGCCTCTGCCTGTGGAAGTCATGCTTGTAACTGTCAGCCTTGCAATGCCACCGATTTCTGCTTCCTGTGATTGGAGCTGAGATCAGTGTTCACTAGCTCACAGCCACGCCCCCCCACAGTTAGAAACACGCCTCTAGGAACATATAACCCCTACACTACCACCTAGTGGTTAACCCCTACCCTCCAGTGTCATTTACCCAGTAACCAGTGCATTTTTATAGCACTGATCGCTGTATAAATGACAATGGTTTCCAAAATAGTGTCAAAAGTGTCCGATGTGCTCGCCATATCGTCGCAGTCACGGTAAAAATTGCAGATTTCCAGCCATTACTAATAAAAATAAATTAATAAAAATGACATAAAACTATCCCCTATATTGTAGACGATATAACTTTTGCGCAAACCAATCAATATACGCTTATTGCGATTTTTTTTTTACCAAAAATATGTAGAAGAATACGTATCGGCCTAAACTGAGGAAGACATTTTTTTTAATGTATTTTTTGGGAAAATTTATTATAACAAAAAGTAAAAATATTGCTTTTTTTTTTTTAATTGTTGCTCCTATTTTGTTTATAGCGCAAAAATTAAAAACCACAGAGGGGATCAAATACCACCAAAAGAAATCTCTATTTGCGGCAAAAAAAAACGTCAATTTTGTTTGGGTACAACGTTGCAGGACCGCGCAATTGTCAGTTAAAACCACGCAGTGCCGAATTGCAAAAAGTGCTCTGGTCAGGAAGGGGGTGAAATCTTCTGGGGCTGAAGCGGTTACTTTTCTTTTCTGGTTCCTTTTGGAATTTTTTTTTTTTTTTTTTGCGGCTCTTCAGGTTCAGGTATTAAGTATTTTTAGTTGAGATATTTTGTAAAAAGTAACACAACAAGGGGCACATTTCTAAAAAAAAATTGCATAGCTTTGTCTACCAAAACTGCATGTAAATTCGTTGAGTGCAAATAGGGCAAAACTTAATATTCTCAGGCTATATTCTTTGCAGTTGGAATTGGTGAATATGATAAATACCACATTATGGCCACTAGATGGTGCTGCTGAGTACCATACGAAGTATGTAAGCTCCTCAGCTCCATCTAGTGGTATTTTCCATATTCACACATTCTTTCTGCAGAGACTATAGCCTAAGAACATTCAATGTTGCCCAATTCGCAAGGAAACAAATTTACATGCAGTTTTGATGGATGAACAGCTATGCAATTCGTTTTGATAAATACACCCCTAAATTGGATATTTATTATAGCAAAAAGTAAAAAATATTGTTATTTCTTTTCAAAATTGTCGGCCTTTTATTGTTTATAGTGCAAAAATTAAAACTGCAGAGGTGATCACATACCACCAAAAGAAAGCTCTATTTGTGGGAAAAAAGGGCGTCAATTTTGTTTGGGTGCAGCGCCGCATGACTGCGCAATTGTCAGTTAAAGCGACGCAGTACCATATCACAAAAAATGGCCTGGTCATTAAGGGGGTAAATCTTCTGGGGCTGAAGTGGTTAAAAAAAGGAAAGGGCTGGTAAATTACATATATACCGGTCCCTTCCATGCTCTCCATCCGGAAAGATCTCTTTTCTTTTCTATTGTTTATTCTATTCTATTCTTTTCTATTTTATTATTTAATTTTCTATACTATTCTATTTTATTCTATTCAAAATTAGAATTTCAGAAGATGGCTATATTCTTTTTATTCTATTCTATCCTATTCTATTGTTTTTTTTTCTATTCTAATTTATTCTATTCTTTTATTTTCTATTCTATTCTAATCTATTCTATTTAAAAAAAAATATTCTATTTACATTTTGGGAAATGGCTATATTCTTTCTATTTTATTCTATTCTTTTTTCTATTCTATTTTTTCCCTAGTCTTTTCTTATGTATTCATATATATATAAATAATAAATTCATATATATATAATTTTTATTTCTTATTTTTTTTAAATCAGATAATTTTTATTGAAAAACAAACACAAAAAAAACAAAACTTTTTTCATTTTACGTACACAAAACATGTCACATATTTTTGAGGACACATAAGAATCAATGTTAAAATGGTGGATTATGGATGTGTATATCATCTTTTTGCTGCAACACCTGAATTGAAGTGCGGGATGTTACATTGTTTCTTTTTTTTATCTCCTGTTATCAGATTTGGAAATGCTACTTTTGCATAGGACAGAAGTGTTACAAATAAATGTGAAAAGTGTGGGGGGTACATTTGTATGGCGCCCCCCCCCCCCCCGGAGTCAATACTTTGTAGAACCGCCTTTCACTGCAATTACAGCTTCAAGTCTTTTTGGGGATGTCTCATTCTTCTTTGCAAAATATCTCAAGCTCTGTCAGATTGGATGGAGAGCGTCTGTGAACAACAATTTTCAAGTCTTTCCACAGATTCTCAATCGGATTTAGGTCTGGACTTTGACTGGGCCATTCTAACACATGAATATGCTTTGATCTAAACCATTCCATTGTAGCTCTGGCTGTATGTTTAGGGTCGTTGTCCTGCTGGAAGGTGAACCTCCGCCCCAGTCTCAAGTCTTTATTCCTGTTTTTGGCTCCATCCATCTTCCCATCAACTTTGACCAGCTTCCCTCTCCTTGTTGAAGAAAAGAATCCCCACAACATGATGCTGCCACCACCATGTTTCACGGTGGGGATGGTGTGTTCAGGGTGATGTGCAGTGTTAGTTTTCCGCCACACATAGTGTTTTGCTTTTAGGCCAAAAAGTAAAATTTTGGTCTCATCTGACCAGATCACCTTCTTGCAAACTGCAATCAGAACTTCTTATGACTTTCTTTCAACAATGTCTTTCTTCTTGTCACTCTTCCATAAAGGGCAGATTTGTGGAGAGCACGACTAATAGTTGTCCTGTGGGCAGATTCTCCCACCTGATCTGTGGATCTCTGCAGCTCCTCCAGGATTACCATGGGCCTCTTGGCTCTTCTCTGATTAATGCTCTCCTTGCCCGGCCGGTCAGTTTAGGTGGACAACCATGTCTTGGTAGGTTTGCAGTTGTGCCATACTCTTTCCATTTTCGGATGATGGATTGAACAGAGCTCCGTGAGATGTTCAAAGCTTGGGATATTTTTTTATAACCTAACCCTGCTTTATACTTCTCCACAGCTTTATCCCTGACCTGTCTGGTGTGTTCCTTGACAAACCTCTGAGGGCTTTGCAGAACAGCTTTATTTATACTGAGATTAAATTACACACAGGTGGATCAGGGGCGGATCCAGAGTCTAGTCTCGGGAGGGGCACTGCCAGAAAATATGTTTTTTTGCAGGCAATTTATCGGGGGAAATGGCTGCTGTTGGCGCTTCAATCATCCTGGCGCTATGGTTGTTATGGTGTCAGGATGATTGAAGCGCATTATTTCTATTATTACAGTGTTATATAAAATGAAATAGTTCAACACACCATAATACAGAATCAATGCCAGCAGATGCGGATTGTGACTTGCCACGTCACCTGCCACAAGGTGTGGATTGTCACGTCACCTGCCACAAATTGCAGATTGTCACTTGCCACGTCACCTGCCAGAAGTTGCGGATTGTCACTCGCCACGTCACCTGCCAGAAGTTGCTGATTTTCACATGCCACATCACCTGCCACAAGTTGCGGATTGACACTCGCCACGTCACCTGCCACAAATTGCAGATTGTCACTTGCCACGTCGCCTGTCACCAGATGCAGATTGCCACTTGCCACGTCACCTGCCACACATTGCGGATTGTCACTTGCCATGTCACCTGCCACAAGTTGCGCATTGACACTTGCCACGTCACCTGCCAGAATTTGCGGATTGTCACTTGCCACGTCACCTGCCAGAAGTTGCGGATTATCACTTGCCACGTCAACTGCCACACTTTGCGGATTGTCACTTGCCACGCCACCTTTGTTTCCAACACCTTGTTGAATCTTTGCCACGAAGAATGAAGGCAGTTCCGAAGGCAAAAGGGGGTCCAACCCGGTACTAGCAAGGTTTACCTAATAAAATGGCTGGTGTGTGTATATTTATTATTTTCAGGTAGAAAATTACAGGAATAAATAAATAGAAATTTCTGGGTATGCATCCCTTTTAGATGTGATTTCCTATTGGAAGTATCTCACCAAAAAGGACATTTCTGTTGCAGGGGATGCCCAAAATCTGACTTGTATCTTAGTGCAGACTTCTGGGAAAATCAGTGAGCCAATCACACAAGCAGGAAATACATTTATGGGGAGGCGCCCTGTAGACAGAATGCCTCCAGGCGGCCATATTGCATTTTACAGAAAATGACAGCGGCTGCAGATTGAAAAGGGAAGGTCATTTTTAATAACATCCAATTACAATATGACTTGTGTCACAATTGTATATGCTAGATATTTTATTTTATTGCGATTTATTATTTTTTCTTTCCACGAAAGTGGAGTTACCCTTTTAAGAGTCTTCCATCAAACCGATTTTGATATTGGAGTTTTTCCTGCCCACATCTGGAATTATAAACGGGTAATTAAAACTGAAGAATAAATGTGTTTTAGTGATATGAGGAGCAGAGATTACATCCTTTAATCCAATTAGTGCCCCGGCTTGCAGCGATCTCCACTCTGTACATGAGAGGTAATTATAGATGGTCATTAGGATTGCGGCGCGTTCAGGATAGTAATAATGTAATTAGAATGAGGCTGAGGTCAGACAGCGTGTAATGTGATACACGGCGCGGAGGGGAGAGCGCTCTGTAATTCACCCAGGATGGTAATAGAGGTCACGTCTTCTGTCTTCCCAATTCTATGATAGTTCGGGAAAAAAGTACTTTTGGGTTGGATACAATGTATTCTTTTAGCTGCTTGAAGAATTCAACAAAGATTCCAGAGAGACAAAACGACAATCGCTACATTGTGTACATGTACAGTGCCTTGCGAAAGTATTCGGCCCCCTTGAACTTTTCAACCTTTTGCCACATTTCAGGCTTCAAACATAAAAGATATAAAATTTACATTTTTTGTGAAGAATCACCAACAAGTGGGACACAATTGTGAAGTGGAACGAAATCTATTGGATATTTTAAACTTTTTTAGCAAATAAAAAACTAAAAAGTGGTGCGTGCAAAATTATTCGGCCCCTTTACTTTCAGTGCAGCAAACTGACTCCAGAAGTTCAGCGAGGATCTCTGAATGATCCAATGTTGTCCTAAATGACTGATGGTGATAAATAGAATCCACCTGTGTGTAATCAAGCTATCTGCTCTGTAATAGTCTCAGGGTTCTGTTGAAAGCGCAGAGAGCATCATGAAGACCAAGGAACACACCAGGCAGGTCCGTAATACTGTTGTGGAGAAGTTTAAAGCCGGATTTGGATACAAAAAGATTTCCCAAGCTTTAAACATCCCAAGGAGCACTGTGCAAGCGATCATTTTGAAATGGAAGGAGTATCAGACCACTGCAAATCTACCAAGACCTGGCTGTCCCTCTAAACTTTCAGCTCAGACAAGGAGAAGACTGATCAGAGATGCAGCCAAGAGGCCCATGATCACTCTGGATGAACTGCAGAGAACTACAGCTGAGGTGGGAGAGTCTGTCCATAGGACAACAATCAGTCGTACACTGCACAAATCTGGCCTTTATAGAAGAGTGGCAAGAAGAAAGCCATTTCTCAAAGATATCCATAAAAAGTCTTGTCTAAAGTTTGCCACAAGCCACCTGGGAGACACACCAAACATGTGGAAGAAGGTGCTCTGGTCCGATGAAACCAAAATCAAACTTTTTGGCCACAATGCAAAACAATATGTTTGGCGTAAAAGCAACACAGCTCATCACCCTCAACACACCATCCCCACTGTCATACATGGTGGTGGCAGCATCATGGTTTGGGCCTGCTTTTCTTCAGCAGGGACAGGGAAGATGGTTAAAATTGAGGGGAAGATGGATGCAGCCAAATACAGGACCATTCTGGATGAAAACCTGTTGGAGTCTGCAAAAGACCTGAGACTGGGATGGAGATTTATCTTCCAACAAGACAATGATCCCAAACGTACAGCAAAATCTACAAAGGAATGGTTCACAAATAAACGTATCCAGGTGTTAGAATGGCCAAGTCAAAGTCCAGACCGGAATCCAATTGAGAATCTGTGGAAAGAGCTGAAAACTGCTGTGCACAAACGCTCTCCATCCAACCTCACTGAGCTCGAGCTGTTTTGAAAGGAAGAATGGGCAAGAATTTCAGTCTCTCGATGTGCAAAACTGATAGAGACATACCCCAAGCGACTTGCAGCTGTAATCGCAGCAAAAGGTGGCTCTACAAAGTATTAACGCAAGGGGGGCAAATAATTTTGCACGCAACACTTTTCAGTTTTTTATTAGGTAAAAAAGTTTCAAAAATCCAATAGATTTCGTTCCACTTCACAATTGTGTCCCACTTGTTGGTGATTCTTCACAAAAAATTAAAAGTTTATATGTTTATGTTTGAAGCCTGAAATGTGGCAAAAGGTTGAAAAGTTCAAGGGGGGCGAATACTTTCGCAAGGCACTGTATGTGTATACTGTGTGATTGTATACTGTGTGTGTGTGTATGTGTATACTGTGTGGCCCCATAATCTCTGATTGCCTGGGGGCCCCATAATCTCCTATTGCCTGGGGGCCCCATAATCTCCTATTGCCCGGGGGCCCCATGAGTTGTCAGTCCGCCCCTGGGATCAATACATCTTTATAATCAGGGATGTGCAGTCAGCAGAGGCAGAGCCTCACCTGCTATGAACATAAAAAAAAAAGAAAAGAAACGATCGAGCTTTGAGGGTCGTAGTGTGGTGACCTGGGGTTGCAGAAACCCCAAATTTGGGGGGGGGGGATGTAGCCTAAATCCTACTCCACCACTGGTGACTTGGGGCTCCTACCATCTATGGTTCCGGAGATACGGGACTCCCTGCGCAGTCTGTCTACATACAGAGCGGCCAGTTTAGATACAAGCTGGCACACTCTGTTTGCAGCAGACTGAGAGGATGAGCTCACAGTGCCTCTCCTCACTGCTTGTCAGAGGCACTGAGCTCAATGGACAGCTTAGAGTCTTGGACCAATGGTAAAGTATCATTGGCCCAAGCTGTCCAATAAAAATGCTGCAGTGTGTCTAAAAGACAAATGCTCCTTTCCAGCCCCGCCCTCTTAACTAGAAGGAAAAAACATGAGTTTAGGGGTATACGATTTACCCACAATTCCATGTTTTTCTCACACAGTTAAGAGGGAGAATGAGAATCTTCTGCTGCTGAAAAGGTGCTGTTTTAATTAAAGCAGAGTTATTATTATTATTATTACAGGATTTATATAGCGCCAACAGTTTACGCAGCGCTTTACAATATAAAAGGGAGACAATACAGTTACAATACAATAAAATACAAGAGGGTTAAGAGGGCCCTGCTCAGAAGAGCTTACAATCTAATAGTTCCAGGCTTTTTTTTATTTTTTATTAAAAGTCAGCAGCAACAAAAAGTTTAGCTGCTGACTTTTAATAAACAGACACTTACCTGTCCCACGGTCCAGCGATGCGGCCTCACGGAGCCACGCTCCTCTCCCCCTCCTCTCCTCGGCGCATCCATGGGAACTGTGGGTACCCAGCCGTGACAGCTTGCAGCTTCATCGCCGGGCGCACATTGCGCATGTGCGAGTCTCGCTGCGCTCTCCCAGTGGACAGGCAATTTTCTGGGACCTGCAACGTGTCCCAGAAGATTGCCGAGAGGGAGGGGCCGCCAAGGGGAGAGGAGGAGTCGCCTAGGCGGCCCGTGGGCGGAAGGAGGAAGTGGGACAGGAAGTCCCTCTCTAAAGTAGTCACCCACTCCCTCCCCAAAAAAATGACATGCCAAATGTATGTATGTATGTATGTATATATATATATATATATAAAATTGTTTAGCAGACACCCTAGAGAATAAAATGGTGGTCGTTGCAACTTTTTATGTCACACGGTGTTTGCGCAGCAATTTTTCAAACGTTAGCCCGATTTTTTTTTTTTTTTGTATAATATGAAAGATGATGTTACGTTGAGAAAATAGATGCCTAACATGTCACGCTTTAAAATTGCACACACTTGTGGAATAGCGGCAAACTTCAGTACTTAAAAATCTCCATAGGCGACGCTGTAAATTTTTTTATAAAAAAAAAAAAAATCAAGTAAAGAAGGCGCAACAACACAAGTGTATATACCTCATATAATATTACCAAATAGTCCAGGGGTGATAGCGATATGTGTATATATATGTGTGCACATATATATACCCTCAAAGATTACGAGTGTCTTGGGGTCAGTCAGGGCAGCCACCAAGGAGAACCAGAAAGCGGGTTCCAATGAGCTAGAAGAAAACAAGGAAAGGGGGCGCCTCTGAGTATATATCAAATACAATTTATTATAGTAACAATTAACCACTCACATGGGGGTATAAGATGTCATGTTCAGGTTCTGCATGCTGGGCTGGGAAGATGATGGAACTGCAGATCTCAGCAAGTCCAGATTACAGCTGCTTCACTTTGTCTTGCCTCTCATCAGGGGATGTAGGTATGGCAGAGCGTGGTGCTGGTATGGTCTTCCTTCAAACCCAGGTGCAGATAAAAAGTCCAGTCTCTAGGTAAGGGCACAGGGCCCGTTTTTTTAGAGCAGGGGTTCCGGTGGTGGGGCTGAGGAGGATAGGGGAGGGGGGGCGCCAATGCCAGGAGAGCGCTGCGGTAATGTCCAGAGAGCCTGCCCTCTCACAAATCAGCTCAAGAACTTAACTGTGAGGGTGAAGAGAGTGGAAGAAGGGGTCCCCCATCACATGCCTGGCCCGGAGCTGATATAGGAAACCCAAACCAAATCCGGGGGTCAGCTAGTTGTCAGGTCAGGTCACCACAATGCAATCCCAGAGAGGATAGATGGTCTAATAACAATCCACACTAGTCTGGAAGATAATGATTGTATGGTGAGTGGGATTGCATTGTGGTGACCTGATCTGACAACTAGCCGACCCCCGGATTTGGTTTGGGTTTCCTACCTCAGCTCCGGGCCGGGCATGTGATGGGGGACCCCCTCTTCCACTCTCTTCACCCTCACAGTTAAGTTCTTGAGCTGATTTGTGAGAGGGCAGGCTCTCTGGACATTACCGCAGCGCTCTCCTGGCATTGGCGCCCCCCCTCCCCTATCCTCCTCAGCCCCACCACCGGAACCCCTGCTCTAAAAAAACGGGCCCTGTGCCCTTACCTAGAGACTGGACTTTTTATCTGCACCTGGGTTTGAAGGAAGACCATACCAGCACCACGCTCTGCCATACCTACATCCCCTCATGAGAGGCAAGACAAAGTGAAGCAGCTGTAATCTGGACTTGCTGAGATCTGCAGTTCCATCATCTTCCCAGCCCAGCATGCAGAACCTGAACATGACATCTTATACCCCCATGTGAGTGGTTAATTGTTACTATAATAAATTGTATTTGATATATACTCAGAGGCGCCCCCTTTCCTTGTTTTCTTTAAAAAAAAATTATAGGTTACATGTTTAGCGTTACAGAGGAGATCCAGTGCTAGAATTATTGCTCTCGATCTAACAATCGTGGCGTATGTAACTATATATAGTGTAGTGTGTGTGTATGTATGTATGTTTGTATATATCTATTTATCTATATATATATATATAAAACAGGATGAAGGCTGCCCAAGGTCCTATGGGTTTTTAAGTATAGAGTAACAGCTGTATTTTTTATTTTATTTTTTTTCATTTCAAACACTGGGCATATTTATGAGAAAAAATGCAGAGCTATTTGTCCTGCGAATGTACATTTATTCTGTATAGATGGGGGCAAAATCAAATGTTATTTTTTTTTTTCTCTACAGGTTGAATGTTATTTGTTTAGGAAAATAGAATAAAAATGTAATTCAAAACAATACTTTATTATGGCCACTAGATGGAGCTGACAATCATTTATTTCCTCATTTAGTGGCCATAATGCAGTATTTCCCCATTCACTTTTCTCTGTAAGGATGAAAAACTTTAGACCTGGAGAGAAAATACCCTAATAACAATTAGTGTTGCCTCCATTTGAACAGAACGAATGTGCAGGTGGTGTCACAGGATGAATAGCTCTGCATTTTTTTTTTAAACTAAATAAAAAAAATTAAATATACCCCTCTGATTCTAATTGAAACCTTGGACGGAGAGGCTGGAGTCGCAGTCACTTTCTCCGAATTTTTTACAAAAAGAAAATGTGTGAAAAAGTGATCTTAAGGTGCTGGCTGGGTGTAAAACAACATAATAATCATATGCAGTGGACAGTGGTAGTATGGGTGGGTGGCAATGACAGAAAAAAGGCACCAACATCCCTGTATATAAATATAGATAAGAGAAATGATTTGGTGGGATTTTAAAGGGTGCAAAAAAGGAAAGTAATTACAATACTCCACAGTAAGTATGTAAAATTACAAGATTTTTATTGTTACATACAAAACATAATTAAAACGTTTCGGTATAAATTATGTGCAAGGATACATCTAAAATATAAATCAGATGATAAAATGTAATCACTCGATAATAGCGTTGGAGTGATTGTCCCGACATGTTTCGCCACTCTGCCTCATCAGGGAATGTTTTAAAATTAGATGTAACACTGCATAGAACAGAACAAAGTAAAAAGCCTTACATTAAATTGGAGTACAATACAAAATACAATAATAATAATAATCAGGGGCGTTGCAAGGTCTACAAAAGATCTGGGGCTAGAGCCCATAGCAGCGTAGTGAAGAAAGTCATATACAAGTATATACAGTAATATACGTGTGTGTATATATCTCCAGAGATCCCCCCACTTACATCAGGGTCCCCAGAGCCCCCCACTTACATCAGGGTCCCCAGAGAGCCCCCCCCTTAAAATCAGGGTCCCCAGAGAGCCTCCCCCTTGCATCAGGGTCCCCAGAGAGCCTCCCCTTTAAAATCAGGGTCCCCAGAGAGGCTCCCCCTTAAAATCAGGGCACCCCAGAGAGGCCCCCCTTAAAATCTGGGTCCCCAGAGAGCCTCCCCCTTGCATCAGGGTCCCCAGAGAGCCTCCCCCTTAAAATCAGGGTCCCCAAAGAGCCTCCCCCTTAAAATCAGGATCCCCAGAGAGCCTCCCCCTTGCATCAGGGTCCCCAGAGAGGCTCCCCCTTAAAATCAGGGCACCCCAGAGAGGCTCCCCCTTAAAATCAGGGTCCCCAGAGAGCCTCCCCCTTGCATCAGGGTTCCCAGAGAGCCTCCCCCTTAAAATCAGGGTCCCCAAAAAGCCTCCCCCTTAAAATCAGGATCCCCAGAGAGTCTCCCCCTTAAAATCAGGTTCCTCAGAGAGGCTCCCCCTTAAAATCAGGTTCCTCAGAGAGGCTCCCCCTTAAAATCAGGTTCCTCAGAGAGCCTCCCCCTTAAAATCAGGGTCCTCAGAGAGCCTCCCCCTTGCATCAGGGTCCCCAGAGAGCCCCCCACTTACATCAGGGTCCCCACAGAGCCTCCCCTCCCCTTGGGGACCCCTGCAGAGACTCTGGGCTATATGTCTGGGCTATATGTTGTCATTCCTATACACATACTGGGATCAGCACTATATACCCGGATTAGAGTCTCCCCTATATACACAAATCTCTGATTATACATGAACACATATTAGGCTCACTGCATCACAAGGCTATTTTTAGCCAAGTGGCAGTTATAAAATAACTGCCAGTCTTTCAAACAAAAATTATGTTATTATTGTGTGTAAAGTTTGGAAATTGAGCCTATTGGAGGGGGCAAATTTACTATAATGTGAGCCTGTGCTGCCTATGGGCATTTCAAGTAGAAATCTATCCATTTCAATGAGTATTAAACCCAAATCCAAAAATGTATTATATTGCAGCTTACTGATCATTAGATGTAATTGGCTGCATTCGTTTTCTTTTAAGGCTTCTCTCCCCCCTGTGTTTTTACCTGGTTGGCAGTTATTTTTCAAATCTCTGTGGCCTCAGCTGAAAATAACTCACTTTTTTCCAGACATAAAGGATGTTATAATTGTGTGTAAGGTTTGAAAATTGAGCGCCTTTTGTCGGGTGCAGATTTACTTTAATGCGAGCCTGTGCCCAGACTATGGCCCTGCAGCTGAATGGCACGGTGGTTTTGTACCGTGCAATCAAATGAAGGAAAACCGCACTGCGTTTGCGATCCTTTTGGGGTGTTGTTAAATTTATATTAACACCCCCCCCCGCAAGCGGATCGCAAACACTGTGCGATTGCAATGTGCGGGAAACGTGCATGGATCGCTGCATTTCACGCACCACATGTGTGTGAACCCAGGATCACACACTTCATCCCTGACCTCTCTAGATAGGCTAAAAATGACCTTAAAGGTGTCATATCAAATAAAAACAGAAATGTGTTATTAATGGATATATGGATATCATGTCATAAGTGGATGGTATAATATAATTATATCTATCTATCTATAGTATATCTATCTAAAGTATATATATATAGATATATAGGATAGATAGATATACAGTATAGATAGATATATATATACATATATAGGTGTGTGTGTGTATATATATATATATATATATATATATATATATATATATAGAGAGAGAGAGAGAGAGAGAGAGAGAGAGAGAGAGAGAGAGAGAGAGAGAGAGAGAGAGAGAGAGAGAGAGAGAGATTTTTTGCTTGGAAGTCCAATCTTTGCACATGGCTATATATAGATATAGATAGATAGATAGATAGATATACAGTATGTGTGTGTGTATATATATATATATATATATATATATATTATCATATCTATCTATATATATATATATATATATATATATATATATATATATATATATATATATATATATATATATATATATATATATATATATAGCCATGTGCAAAGATTGGGCTGCCAAGCAAAAAACCGACTATTATTGTCTATGTATATTATACAGGAAAACATGAAACACAAGAATTTTTAATAACAGACAACATTCACTTATATATGTAATAGAAAATTAGTTGAAATGTCCACAAATTCTGTGTAACATAAATACATGATTGATGTATAAATAGCAGGACTAAAAACTATTATTTTCTCTCTCCAGGAGTAAATGATGTCCTATCCACCAGCGGTAGAGAGCCAGCTCAACGGACTACCACCGAGGACAACCCCCAAACTCCAACCACCCTACCTTCACATGGGTCATTCAACAGTGACATCAAGGGCAAGTCATGTGTGGTAATGCCCAAAACTGGTGCCATTGAGGACCAGCCACACACTGTTATACCTGCCACTATTGACACCACCACCACAAAGCCATCCCCACCAGTCCCATCCAACAATATCAAGAAGGATTGGTCACATGCAGTGGTTTCCAACACCAGTGCCTTGAAGGATCAATCAAGCACAGTGGTCCTCAACAACATTGCCACAAAGGACCGCTCACACACAGAGTTATCATCGAAGACTGACATCAAAAACCATAAGTCATCTCTACCAGTCCCATCCAACAGTGCCAAGAAGGGCATATCACTCACAGTGGTCACCAAGACAGGTGCCATGAAAGATCGGTCATGCACAGTGGTCCCCAACACCTGTGCCATGAAGGGCCAATCACACATAAAGATCCTCAAAACTGTTGCCACGAAGGACCGGTCAAGCACATTGTTACCCCCCATTACTAACACCACCATGAACCATAAACCATCTCCAGCAAACCCATCGTACAGAACCAAGAAGGTCCGATCACACTCAGTGTTAACCTATACTGATGACAAGAGGGACTGGTCCTGTGAATGGGTGGTGCTCCAAAAAGTTGACAATAAGCACCGGGTGCGTGCAGTGTTGTACAAAACCGATGCCAAGAAGAGCTGGTCATATGCAGGGCTGCCAAACATTGGTTCCATGGAGGATCGGTCACCTGCAGTGCTGCCAAATGCTGTTGCCATGAAGGATTGGTCACCTGCAGTGCTGCCAAATGCTGGTGCCTTGAAGGATCAGTCACGTTCAGTGGCCCCCATAACACCTAGGAAGGACAGATCACGCACAGTGTTACCCTCCAACACTGATACCATCAAAAATAATAAGTCATCTCTACCAGTCCCATCCAACAGTGCCAAGAAGGGCCGATTGGTCACAGTGGTCAACAAGACTGGTACCACGAAGGACCAATCATGCACAGTAGTCAATGCTGTTGCCTTGAAAGACCGGTTAGCCACATTGATGCCCTACACCACTGACACCACTACAAACCATAGGCCATCTCCACCAGTCACATCCAACAGTGCCAAGAAGGGCCGATTAGTCACAGTGGTCACCAAGACTGGTGCCAAGAAAGATCGGTCATGTACAGGTCTCTCCAACACCCGTGCCAGGAAGTACCCATTACGCACAGTGGTCCTCAAAACTAATGCCATGAAGGCCCGGTCACGCACAGTACTACCCTCCATCACTGACAAAACCATGAACCATAAGTCACGTATACCAGTCCCAGCCAAGAAGGGCCGATCACTCACAGTGGTCACCAAGACAAGTGCCATGAAAGATCGGTCATGCACAGTGGTCCCCAACACCTGTGCCATGAAGGGCCAATCACACACAAAGGTCCTCAAAACTGTTGCCATGAAGGCCCGGTCACGCACAGTACTACCCTCCATCACTGACAAAACCATGAACCATAAGTCACGTATACCAGTCCCAGCCAAGAAGGGCCGATCACTCACAGTGGTCACCAAGACAAGTGTCATGAAAGATCGGTCATGCACAGTGGTCCCCAACACCTGTGCCATGAAGGGCCAATCACACACAAAGGACCTCAAAACTGTTGCCACGAAGGACCGGTCACGCACATTGTTACCCCCCATTAGTAACACTACCGTGAAACATAATCCATCTCTACCAGTCCCATCCAAAAGAACCAAGAAGGAACCGTCACGCACAGAGTTACCCCCCATTACTAACACCCCCATGATCCATAAGCCATCTCCAGCAGTCCAATCCTACAGAACCAAGAAGGTCCGATTACCCTATACAGATGACAAGAGGTCCTCCGCAGCGGTGGTGCTCAAAAAAGTTGACAAAAAGTACCGGCTGCATGCAGTTTTGTGCAAAACCGATGCCATAAAGAGAGGGTCAAATGCTGGTGCGATAAAGGATCAGTCACCTGCAGTGCTGCCAAATGCTGGTGCCATAAAGGATCAGTCACATGCAGTGCTGCCAAGTGCTGGTGCCATGAAGGATCAGTCACATGCAGTGCTGCCAAGTGCTGGTGCCATGAAGGATCAGTCACATGCAGTGCTGCCAAGTGCTGGTGCCATGAATGATCAGTCATGTTCAGTGGCCCCCATAACCAAAGTCACGTGGGACGAATCATACAGACTGGCCATGGAAAAAGGCTTCACCTTCCATAAGATACTTGGACAGGGGTCTTTCGGTAAGGTTATGTTGGCCTCTCATCCTGCCACTAGCAAGACGCTGGCAGTGAAGATCATTGAAAAGAAAAATTACTCTAATCCCAGCAGTTCCCTTATAGAAGGGCAACTGCTTGAAAAAGTCAGAAACAACTTGTTTATCACCCATCTGTATGACTCATTCCAATCAAAGGTAAGTCATTTTATCTTCCTATTTCTTTATCTCTTTCCTGTATTGAACTCCCCTACTGATCCTGACCCCTTAAAATAGTTCTGTAAATGGTGCCTTTTTTGGGAATCAAATGTAATAATGTGCCTCTTTTTTTTCCACACAGGACCAACTTGTTCTTGTCATGGAATATCTGAGCGGAGGGGATCTCTCGCAACTGATCAACCATTCAGCTCCACTTCCTGAGGACACCATAAGGTAAGACCGATGACTGGGTCACACTAGATTTGGGGGGTGGCTGACCACTGAGGACAGGCAGTGACAAAGCCAGGCCCTTCCAACTCAGCCCCGTCCATCCATACACCTATGATCTATAGGAAGAAGTCTGTTTAACTGTAGATTTAATTAGTCTGTGATGGTTTTGAATGCTAATATATTTCTTTCTCCATTAGAAATCTCACTGCGGACATACTATGCGGCCTGGAGTTCCTGCATTCTAAGAAGATCGTGCACAGGTAATTATTGCATTAACTAATCAACAATGGAGTATATAATGAGTCACTGCACCTAAATTATTTTTAGTTATGGGTAAATAATGCTGGAGGAATAACGCTGGAGGAATGGTGTTGGCTTCTTTAAATTTTTGGTGAATCGGGAACAATTCCTAGTTATTTAGCCTTCCATGATGTCTCATTCCATCTGCCTCAGAAGTCTCAGGGCTCATGCCACAATCTATTAATAAAAAAATTCAGTAAGAGGCGTTAGAGTTCCTCATAATGAATATAGCAGGTGGGCGGAGCTGAGAACTCAGTAAACAGCGATCCTACTGAAGGCAAATTTAAAAGAAACCGTTATCAACCCATAAATATTATGTTATATATACTCTATATACATTTTTTTATTATTTTACTTTAGTAAACTTGATATGCATAGCTCACCATCCTCTTCTTTTCTTTTCAGAGATCTAAAGCCAGCTAATATTCTATTGGATGACGACGGACGTGCTAAAATTGCCGATTTGGGTTTGTCAAAAAGCCATGTTTCAGAACGCAAAAGAATTCGAGGAAATGCTGGGACATTGCTTTACATGGCTCCAGAGGTAAGTAGCCTACAACTCGCCTGATATTAGACTTAGGTCATCTATTCAGATATACCAATTATCCTTATTGTATACATAAAAAGTTAAGTGGTGCCCCCCCTTTCACTAAATGGAGAATTTTTCCACCGATACTCCAGTTTTTTTTTAGTGGGTTTCAAGGCCAGAACTTTATCCCCAACAAAAGGTGGGAAGTTCTGAGCAGCAGTGTTGAAGCTACTTTGTAGGACCCAATGGAGACATAAAAATAAGATAAAAGCTCACCTGCTTTAGTCACTTTAACATAGTGAGGCTTCTGAACATTGAGTTGTTGGGGTCAACATACCTTTATAAAAGGCAAAACCACTCTCTCTAATTGTCATGTTGACCACGGATGAACTTGGGTTCAGTCAGAACCTGGAAGTTCTGACCCAATCCCAACCAATCAAATAAATAAAACTGCCAATTTATTTTATCCACTCCACCCAACACAAATAAAAAAAGTTTTGACTATACATACACTTTAAACCCCACCTCCAATATTCACAGGCTCTGCCCCAGTTTGATGTCTTTTGATCAAGATTTTGGAACTCCTGGCAGGCTTCCTATACCACATATGCCAACATTGAGTCATGTCTGTTGCTTGAACCAACAATGTTCTCATACTTCTTTCTTATGTTTTTACAGGTCCTTCGAGGAATTCCATACTATACCCTGGTTGATTATTTTTCACTGGGAATAGTAGTATACGAGATGGCTGTAGGGAAACACCCGTTATGGAAAGACCAGAAGACTCCACGGGAAAGACTGAGGATAGTGAACTATAAGAAAATTTATTATTCACCAAAAATGAACCATCATCTCCGTAACCTCATGGTAAGGGTAAGTATACGTAGAGCTTTAGCTATTGGGAAGGGATAAAATCCTTTCCCGGTTTTATATATTGTTGTTAGTATTTTCAAAAATATAATTTCACATTCTTACCTACACACATTAATGTCGATCGGGGGCCTCTATGTTTTAAACAAAGGGCCAGTTTACTGTCTTTCAGACTTTAAGGGGGCCAGTCTGTTGCCAGTGGGAATAGAAAGTGCCCCAGCATTGGTAGAATTAACCCCTTCTTGCCGCTGCCTCCTGGCCCTTTAAGAGCACCCAAATGTTGAAAAGAATGGCAGTTGCGGATTTATATAAAAAGATAATTTTTAATACATTATTATTACTTGCTATTAAAATCTATTATAAGCTAATATTACACAAATAAGGGACCGCACTAAGAATAAATCCATTCCCGACATAGTAACAGCTTTGAAAGTCAAAGAAAGCTGAAACATGTAACAGACAGAATCATATTTAAACTGGGTGGGGAGTTCTATTGTTCAGCTATTGTTATTGTTTTTTCAATATTTCTTATGTTATTTCATTCTCTTTTATAGCTCTTAAGCTTCGAACAAGAAACACGAAAGATCCAGGTAAGGGACCTCAGAAGGCACCCGTTCTTCAAGAACTTCGACTGGGCCAAGATACAGAACAGACCTCCACCCCCGGAAATTGACTTT